>JAZDUA010000070.1:1205999-2411998 GCA_038098605.1 Gryllus longicercus
TTGAAAGTTTTGGCAGTATTTATCACCATCCGGGGTTTCATACAATATTTGTAAAGTCATTCATCCTTATTTATAATTATAACAAAGCAAGAGAGTTAGTATATTCTGCTCTTTTGGAGATACCAACACATCTATAAAAAGTGATTACGTGTTTCCCCTATGTCGGTTGTCGGTTTTCCCTATTTTTGACCTTGTGCTGTACTACTCGTAAGTCACTCATGACCGTCGTTAAATAATCTACAGTTAACCTCCACACATGATTCGTTTGCAGCGATAAAACTTTCCAGCACATTCTGAAAACTAGTTATTTCCTGAATGGGGGTAATGATTCAGAATTTTGAAATTCTAAGTAGTTTTCCTTTTTATCAATGCGACGAAACATGATGTTTCATAAAGAAATGGTATATACCTAGAAACATGGTAGTGTGGAATATTCCCAGCCAAAAATAGTATATAAACATGTGCCTGCTCTTGAACAGTTACAGCTACAGGGCTATTTCCACGTGAAATAACCACAGGTCTTACGCTGAAGAATAGTCAGTCGCTAAGAACTCAGTCACCACTAAATCCTAAGTGATAGTGATCAAACGACAAGCCTTGGATGCCCTTCAAGTCCCAAACAGTTGCAATAATGGCAAGCTATAAAGGCGGTTAAGCGTAAAATACGAAATAAGAATCATTAACATAAAAACAATGGATAATTCCCACTAATTTTGAATTAGTACTGGTTATTCCTTTGGGTGCATTTTATAAACTTAGAAAATATATTAGGTTTTTTTCTTATATATTTTCAGTTCTCTTGAAAGCTCCACTTGAGCCATAATTAACTAAACATTCTCCTCTCACTATGTTCTATGATAAAATCATGCCCTCTCATTTTCATAAAATGTCCTTTTTCCAGAGTTCCAATATAAATTATTATTTATTTCCTATCATTATAAACCTCTTTTTTATCATAGTTTAATATAAAGTTGTGTATAAAGTTGTGTTGTGGGAAAGTTGAAAGATGTAAAGAAGTGTATGTGGAAATATTTAAGTGCATAAAACACATGTTGGTTAAAATACATTTAAACTTACTACATCACATTGAAGCTATAATAATTAAGACGTCATGCTTTCAATTTAAAGTTTGTTATCGTCACGAAATGCTTCATATGTTCCTTCTCTTTCCAGAGAATAGAACCATGGGGAAGCCGGAGGAGGCGAGTCAAGGAAGCGAAGTAAATAAGTCCGGTGCAGATGACTCGTAAGTATCATGTGTGCGTTTATACGAGAAAAATTACAACTCTACCGACAAACTTTGGGATGCACGTCCGAGTGAAAATTATTTAAATATTGCCCCACAAATACACATCCAAAAACGTTTAGAAATGTTCAGAAAAGGGAATTCATAGGAGTATCTCATTCCTATAAAGTGACACACGGGGCCAGTGCTGTTGACAGCTCTAAATATATCAACCCTTCCAATTCAATGCACAATGTTTGAAACCAATCACCTACCGTCTTATGTTCATGCAGGACGAATGGTGGTCCGGGTCATTGGAATGAAGAGCTATAAATTCGACGGTAATTTTGTTCATTAAATAGGCCTGTATACGTTTAGAGCCATTTCTAGGCCGTTGACGCTGGTGAGAACTCTCGAATTTCGACGTGTGACGTTTAAGTTCACGGTGCTTACGGCCCGAGTGAGCCGGATATACGCAATCTGACTCGCGAGTGAACTTTTTCTTTTTACATAAAAACGAAGGCCTTGAATGTTATGTAATACATATTTGTCTAAAAATGCAAACACTATTTTTTTCTAATAATGTCTCATTTATGTATTTTCATGAGATGTAAGAGGCGAAAAAGGCATATTTACGAGAAAATAATATACACGATTTTTTCGCAGGAATACTACCTACAACAATTATGACGCTGAAGGCGCAGAATATGACCCATTTGCAGAGCGGAGAGTGACACACCCTACATCGTAAGTAAAGCTACGAAGAGAATAATTAATCCAACATTTCTACAATTCGAAAAGATTCCTAACTGGAAGTATGGTCCCTTTTGGAAATTCTTCCCAGGCGTGTAATTCCTAAAGACGTTGACTATCAGTGTTCTGAACAGCTTTCCAGAATTAAACAATTTTTATATGTAGTTGCAAGATTGCGACTGAAACATTGTAGATTGAAAGGTCCCGGTTTAGAGTTACAACTAAAGTGGATTTTCGACACAAAGTTTCTGGGTCCGCCGGCTGCTGCTTGGATGAAAATATTAAAGGTCAGCTGCTTAGATTGGCTGAATCTATGGCGTCTCTGATTAATTCCAGACGAATGCCGGAGCATAAGTAATCAAATTGCCACGTATCACGCACGACTCCTCTTTCCCCATCCTGCCCCCATTACCATGTCGAGTGCGGGTTGGGGTGTCTGAGGGCATCACCTGATACCACTGCAGTGAATATGACAGGTGGTCCGACAGGTGGGGTTCAAGCCCCGACGATGGCAGGACTTTAAACACTAGGCAGATAGGTCGAAATCAGCAGCTGTCTGCGGGACAATTCTAGCGACCCACTGCTTTGAGTTGTAGTATTCCGTGGCTTCTCCTATTAATATCAGGCGAATGCCGGAACAGTACTCACCAGCAAACTAGCCACGGACCGTGTGTGATCGTTCCTTTCTTTGCCTAGTCCTATGCTAACTCTCACTTACACGAATCCACTTACACGTACTACTCTATCACCCAAGCCAGGAGAACAGTCGGGAACATATAACTTGCCCGGCTGGGGCGGTTCCCATCCGATGGGAGACGCCTAGATGCGGGAAACCGTGCAAACCGCCGTTTAGATCGCCACCGGATCTCATCATCCAGCAGAGGAATGACACCGCCACCTCATAAACATGCACTACACTTACGAGGGAAGAGACTTTAGTCATTTGCCTGACCGCAAACACGAAATAATCAACCTTGAGCGGCACAAAAACTAATACCCCATCCTCATATGGTCCGACACTTCCTAACGAAGACAAAAAAAAGGCCAACAAATTTGTTCAAAGACTAGAAAAAAACGAAACTGCAAAGTTGATGGTTAAATGCGATTTTCAAAGCGACGACAATTGAAAATTGGATCTCGGATAAATATTGATAAATGGCGAACAGGCGAACAGTCTAAGAATGAAGGAAACTCAACTATCCCCGCTCAAATGTACAACGGGTTGCAGCTCTGAGGCAAGTAGGGGCTAAGGGTGGTTCCAGACTGGTCTGAAAAATGGGGAAACGAACACAATAATAATAATAATAATAATAATAATAATAATAATAATAATAATAATAATAATAATAATAATAAATTCCAAAATATTACCGAATTATCTTTGATATTGACTTCACTGAAGGGTTTAAAGTTTTGAGATGACATCCTTGTTTCTTAGGAGCAGTATTACACACAAACTCTTGGGTATTTTAAGATATTTTCAGAATTCAAGATTTTGATATTCGGACCGTAGCTACCAGAAACTCGTGTCTGAACTGGTTTTAAAATGATAATGATAATTAAATATCTCATTGTGACTTAATTTGTTTCCTGTTACTAAAATGGCAGCTACATTTTATTCAAACTTTCGACTTCCTAGCGTATGGTGCGTGGTTTTAAATGTGCTATTCCTAATCGTCAAAATTCAGTGAAATCTCAATCAATAGAATGCTCTATTATCCTGACTATATTCATTCCCCTTCACCCTCCTAATACTTTTGTGTTTGGCAACCCGAGTCTAGTAATACTGCAGTATTAAATAACTTCCTATTCGTAAGGATATGCAACCTCAAAAATCACGTGAAGTTTAAATCCCCTCTATGGAAAATCAGCAAGGATTTGACAAACTTATATCTGAAAGGTAAATGCAGAGACCAACGGAATGAAATATGCGGAAGGAATAGAATTTCCGTGTGTGTAGTGTGATTTGACCTTCTGAGAAGACTTCTAGGCTTCCTTGAATCACCTAGGGATGGGGGTGAAAAGGTAGAAATATATTTATGGTTATGTTGGTGATAGACGAAATTAGGTGTGAGTATGAAGAACATACAATAGACCTACTGGAGCGTGAACTGTATGAATTTGATGGCAGCGAGGATGTACACACGTAAAACAATGCAGCCATTTCGTGACAAACTTGAAACATTGTTTAGATTTTTAAAATTTTTGAATTTATATTACGTTCTGAGTATGCCTATCATCAGAAAGACTTATCTGATGCATGCTCTACAACTGTCCCTGAATCTCCTGGGGGGTTTTGTCCGCAAGAGATTGAATGGGCTCCCATATATTATTATTGTTATTTTTGATTTTGTTATGTGTAGATTAAATGGATAGTTACTCTATCGAATATAATAAAGATTTCATCAGTACATAAAATAGCAAGATTATCACAACTTTATTACATCGGATGTAATAAGGGTTACTCTGTGCAGTAAATGTGAAACCATTAATAACTTAGGCAGACAGATAGACAATATTTCAGTGCCAAACTAGCGATCGCATAAGCTAAAACTTAAATTTCACGTAAATAAAATAACCTTATGTATTCGTTAGTAATAATGCACAAGCACTACCGCACTCGAATAATCATTTAACTTGCCTATAATGGTCTCTTTTAGATACTAATAAAATAAAAACTATACATATTAATTTGCCTTTCGGATTCGAGACATAAATGTTTTACTGTACTAGTCCGAATGTAATAGACAGTTCTTTTTTAATAGCATGCTTTTGTTTTGGTGTTCTTCAGCGACGCCGGAGCGTTGGCTCACCTGCTCAAGTGCAGTTTGGGCAGCGGCATCCTCGCCATGCCCAACGCCATCCGCAACGGAGGCCTGGTCTTCGGCGCCATCTTCACCGTTCTCGTTGGCCTGCTCTGCACCCACTGCGTCCATATTCTGGTGAGCGCACGGACACGCGTCATTCAGGAGAACGTGCACACGCAGCAGATTAGAGTTAATTCGACTGTGGACAATTTTAATAATTGCACCGATCGCGAAAGCCTCTGAAGCATCTTTCATTTGGAAGTTCCGATGGTGACGGGTTTTCGATACTTGCTTCATATCGGGGTTGCATTTAACAGCTGCCTCGATGAGAATTTTAGTGAAAGATCTTATCGGTAGTTCTCCATAATTTCTCCGGTCAATGCATTAGGCGCATGTCGAAGCAGTATCTTAAAAAATGGAATACGATTTCCCCTTTTTTACCTTTGTCCCCTACTTTGTCCCTTCACACTTTCACACACAGGTATTCAAATAATTGACAAGCATTTTTCGAATCATATGATTATTGGCATTATTGGATTGTTAAAATTATGAAATAAATATAAATAAAGTTTGTTCACTTCAAAATATTCAAGTGAATCGCTAAGCAATTAATTGCTGGTTTCAAATTCTCACCTAAACGAATAGCAAAAATTGAACTCATTTAAAAATTTAGTAGAGTCGAATTTCTGGGAATTCTAATTATTAAATTCTTCGGTTTATATCACTCCTCTCGAATGTTGTGTTTGTAATATTAGCAATAGTGATTGTATTAATTTTCGATGTTGCTGTGAAAATCAGCGAGAAGTATTAGTCTTCGAAATGCTTTTTTGTATTGGGACAATAATTCCATTGTTTTACATATCGTATTTAACTATTTTCACTATCGCGTTTTTGACCTATCAATCTATGCTCAGTACAAGAAATTATTGAGCATCAAGTATGCATGAACACTGCACTTGCAATAACACATTTTTTCAGAGCAGGATTATCAATGTTTGACACTTAATATATTTTCTTGAGCAATGTGCCATACGAAGTGCTTTGAGTTGAATTGCTGTGCCATACGAATTTTTGTTTGGATGTAATATTGTGGCTTTTAATACCTCTCTCAAATTTATATCTACATGTTATCGTAGACACAATGTATACAATCACGTGAGACAACAAATATTAAAGAACAATGATTCAACCAAGACATTTTACTTTGTGTAAGAAAAAAATGTAATAAATTGTTCTATCAAATACAAACGATTATGTAAACGACGTAGTGCATCACAAACTCTGTTCAAAATGATGGTGTAGCAAAAGTAATTACGAATTTATAAAAACGCTCACTTCTATTTCTTTTTTCAGGTGAAATCTTCCCATATGGTGTGCAAGAAGGCGAAGAAACCGTCATTAACATTTGCAGAGACGGGAGAACAAGCATTTGCCACCGGTCCTCAGTCATTTCGCAAATTTGCGGGTTTTGCGAAGTAAGTATTCATTTAGAAACATTATTTTATTACACTGTATTATGCATACCGAGATGGCTTACAAAATAGGAATACTTTTCTCGCCACACTTTTTAAATTAAAACGCTATAAAAAATCTGAGAGAATACCTTCAATTTGTAAAATAATTACTCGGACTGGAAAATAAGTTTAATGGAAGTTTAGAGTCGATTACCTATTACATAAGAATTCTGCATCTTTTGAGAATTTAGAGTACATCATTCTCTTTTCCGTAATTTCCTCTTATTATTTCTTACATTATTCGTATTGTTTTGGTAGTTGGTGGATTCTAATTTAATGGTATAAGATTTTCTTCAGTGGACAGTTTTCCTAATAACATAATCAAATTACCAAAAAAGCGCGTATCCTCCACATGGTAGAAATGGCAGTTATTAAAAATAAACTCTTTTAGGTATTTCTGTTTTCACCTTTGATTTCACCTGGTGGTTACAACCATACAAAATAATGGCTATTGAAATAACTTATTTTTCATTGGTTTAAAAAAACATGGAAAATCAGTATTTCAAGGATATTTGTACCAAAAAAGTTTTATTTACATTTTTACTAATGTAACAATTTATTTTTACTTACTAGTACAATACAAAACATACGCAATTTAAGTAATGTAAGTAAAATACTTCGATTATAATAATATAGATGTATGACTAAACAGTAAAATACAAAGAAAATATGGCCTTCGTTACTTAACACAGTGTCACCAATTTAACACTTAAAGGCTCAACAATGTTTATCCCTTTTTTCTGTTCAATTTTTCTTGCCGCTTCTACATACTGGCCAATCATAAACTGTGACTCATCTATCTTAGGAGGCGGTATACATCGATCGCTATGTCAATGACCAATACACAGCGTATGTGCTATAACACAACCTCTTTGATTTTAACATAGCTTTCAGTTACTTAATATTTGTGGCATTTTGAAACCTTATTGGACATAATTTCACTCGTGAAATAGTCCTATTAAATACCCCTCGTGCTTAGGAAACTCTCAGATAAATCCCCTCCTCGTTTCACGAGTCGGGAAGTTATGGACAATTTCCAAAGCACTCTTGGTATTACCTACGACAAACAGCTAACGCAAATGAATAAATGGAACGTTAGTGTAATACACTGTAACATGGGTGGTGTCAAAATTTGTACGTGTTTTTTTGGGTGAAGTAAGCTTAGTCAAACAGTTGCCAAATTTGATACGGTCAATCTAAATCGTTTTAAGTATGATAATAAAAGATGTTGTCTGGTATCAACAATCTATTTGGCTAATAATCTTTCGATCGCGTAACGATCATCCTCAGAGCTTGCAGCTTCCGGGCCGAAAACTCGCTACGCGATCGAAACGATCATTAGCCAAATAAATTGTTGATACCAGACAACATCTTTTATTTATCAAACTTAAATATAAGAAGGTATCTATCTCACCAGCAATCTAATTAATACTAAATCGCTTTGTTCACGCATTTCAAAGTCGACGGAGAAGCTCTGGTCTTCAGTATCTACGATTAAGATAAAACATCCTTGAATCCAGTGAATGCACATTTTTCAACTCCTTTTACATCAAAATAGTCTTGTTTCTCTTCTCTATCAAACTTTTTTAAAAAAATTTTACTAAATTAAATAATCGCATTCAACACGTGCTCCATTTATCCACAATAAGCTTGAGCTCTTTGTCAAAAAAATTCTCTTTGGTGAGGAATGCTAGGACGTCGTGTGGGCGGGCGGGATGAGGCAAGGTAGGCCTAGGCGAACAGAGCGGAGATGGGCGAGACAGGGACAGCGCGGTTGTAAGTAAAATAATTTTCATTTTACACTATTGATATCATTAATTGCGTTTCCAGTGAAGTAGATGTTTTTGATAAATAAACCAGGGCAACGCCGGAAAACTGCGGCTTGTAATATTTAAACTCACGGAAAATGTGTATTATCTTTTTTAAAATATTTTACATATAATTAGGGGTGGAGATGTACGGATTCAAACCGATTCAAACTAAAGATGACTAATATTGTAATAACTTAATAATTTAGATGCATTCAATGAAGAAAATTGCATTTGGTTTTACCCCACTTCGATTTCGTAAAATCGAACTAACTATTCCACAAATTTTACTATTACTGACTACATTATTTTTAAATCGAAATGTTGTGTCACCTAGTACTGAAATAATATGTTTACCATTAACATTTTTTAAATAAATTGTATGCGTAATGATTATTATGTAACGTTTTTGCGCCATCTTTTGTTTCAGAGGATTTACGAATGGGGCTTTAATTGCAACGTACTATGGAGCTCTGGCGGTTTACATAGTATTCGTGGCTGAGTCACTAAAAAGGGTAAAACAAATTCATTATTCTTAGTAGAACATACATTTTTTTAAGAATGCTATTGTTGATTTAATATTAATAAATAGAAGTAATTGTTTTGAAACCGGTTCATTGAAAATTGATAGAAGCGTCCTACTTACAAAGGGAAAAGGAAAAATACTTCTTTTTACGATAAGCGAGCGTATGTATCGTGTGACTCGTTCACTTATTTTTCCTATCAATTGGTAACGCCACAACCTTTAATTTAGTTTTTTCCATTGTACAGCATTATACATGTATCCATTCCCAGAAGCGATTCTCACAGAACCGCGAATGTTTTATAATTGAATAGTACAGATTGTCCCTGTGTAAATATTACAAACTTCTAGAGCGCGAATATATATATATATATATATATATATATATATATATATATATATATATATATATATATATATATAAGTTTATGGCTTTGTCAGAACGTGTCCTGGGACGGCGGTGATGTCAACTATGATGAAGGTGGCACTCTTGACCTGATATTTTCTGCACATATGAAAACTAGTTATGTTTAGGATATTCAAAGGTAAACGTGTCTTTTATACTGTCCGAGAAGCAGTGAGACAAAATTTGAAGTGATCTATGGGAAGCCAATTATTGTTTTTACTTTATCGCCTTACGAATGCTTCGAAAGAAGAGACAATAATAAAATCGTACGCCAGAAAACGGCAAAATTTCATCAGAAACAACTTTTATTGCCGCACTCTGGTTACGAAAAATTAGATAAATCCTTTTGTAAATTTAGATCCGCTCTTAAGAAAATTGCGTTTATGCGTTACTGAATATGCGAAATTTGAATCACTTTTTCGCAGAAATTGTTAGAGTTTTCGAAAAACTTTATTGACAATCATTTGAAGCACTTCTATTCACAATTGTCGTAATGAATATAAATCGCGGGAAATGAGTGTGAGAGATTTTTTTAATTGTAAAATTCACAAATTAATTAATTTGTGTAATTTATAAAAAAAGAATACAGCAAAATGTTCAAATTAAAAAAAAATATGTCCTCTTAAACAGTAGAATTAGCATTATTTACACGAAAAGTTTGAAAAAAATGTGGAGCCATTTTTGAGAAAAGGACGTTTGACAGTTTCTGAATGCGGAATTTTGAGCTCATTTTCACAGAAGACTTTTGAATGTTCGAGAAACTTTATACAAAATCATTTAATGCGCATGTACTCATTAAAACAATAATGTGAACAAATCACCGCTAATGTAAATATTAACGACGTTAGAGAAAAGTCGATTTTTTTTAAATTTTTGAGAAAGCAAAAGAATACAGAAAAATGGCGTTTATGTCATCTCATGGAGTACATTTAGCACCATACTTCCCAAACGTTTAAAGAAAAAAATTTACCGTTTTTTAGAAAATCAGGAAGTTATTATTTATTTATTTGCGGAATAATCCCATAGAGAAAGAATTGATATAAAAATATTACAAAGAAAAATGGACCTAAATAAAAATTCTACATATCACAAAAAGAACAATGTAAGAGATTAATAAAAATTACAGTAAGGAACAAAAAAATTAAAGCAAAGAATAGCAAAGAAGGCTGTAAATTCAAAGTTAATTTCAGAGACTTCTTGAATCTAACAGTGTCATTATAGAAGTCAATTATACAATCAAAGAAGTTTATAGCACACTTGATTGACCACACGCGAAGGTCTGTTGAATACGTCATTACATATCTAGTTTTGTTTTATAATTAGATTATATAAAAATGTTGGTGAATTGTGTGCTTACATGGCGCAGAATAAAGTCGCTGTTCAGAAAGAATATATGAACAGTTCGTATCCCCATATGTAGTATGGTGTGGAAAGACGAGGTTGTGGTATATCTTCTACCTAATACCTAGTGTAGAGATATTTCTTCGTGTCCGTATACTCTCGAAATGATCAAGTCGAGATATGGGGTGGCGGTCAGTAAATGCCAAATGTATCAAAAATCAGTTCTTAACTCTTTCGATCATCATGGATGAAGCCTCAGTATAAAGTGACCAGACTATCACTGCATATTTGCTTCTACGAGCACTACAAAATAGATGTCACAAGTGCGAAAAATAGTAATTTGAAACTCAGGATATACCGTTAAATCTTTTGTGTTCGATAAGGGAAATCCCAACATTTTCTTGGGCTTTCTTACATATCAGTTCAATGTGCAAATTGAAATTAAAACGAGATTCAAAGGTCACATCAATATCCACATTGTTATCCACAGATTGAAGAGGTCTGCTGTCATTAGTGTATAAATTGCATAAGGGCTACTTTTTTCTGGTGAAACATCATCATAGCATTTGATGATATTCAGCAAACACCAAAAAGCGATGTTAGGTCCAATTGCAGATTAACGACATCAATAACTGAAGTCATCTTTGACAAAGATGACTTCAATTATTTCATCCTTTAATAATGTCAACATATCATCAGCATTCCCACAACT
This sequence comes from Gryllus longicercus, assembly GCA_038098605.1. Lineage (NCBI taxonomy): Eukaryota > Metazoa > Arthropoda > Insecta > Orthoptera > Gryllidae > Gryllus > Gryllus longicercus. The sequence goes on from JAZDUA010000070.1 coordinate 1,217,089, forward strand.
TAAGAGCATCAGTTTCACTTTGGATTTCGGTAAACAATTTAGCGTCATCAGCAAAAATCAATTCTTCACTGCGTTTAATAACTTGAGGTAGAGCATTGATAAAGTTGTTAAATAATAAAAGATCGAGATGGGAGCCTTGCGAAACACGTCAGGCAACATTGTAATATACCGAGTTACTGTAATTGAAGAAGACAAACTGTTCTCTTTCATTTAGATAGATCCGAAAACAAGTAAGTTATATGTAATAATCCCCAAAGATCTTAAATTAATTGTTATTTTTTTACATCCCTTCGCTTTTTGTCGTATGTTGGAGTGGACAATTTATTTATATATTTTGTTTTTTTTCAGGTTGTTGACACCAACGTAGAATGTGACAAACAATTGGATATTCGAATATGGATTGCCATGCTTTTCGTTCCACTGTCTCTATTATGCTTAATACGAAACCTGAAGTATCTTGTCCCGTTCTCGTGGTTAGCTAATTGTTTCATCATAGTTGGATTCGCTCTCACACTTTACTATATTTTTACTAACTTGCGAGACCCTAAAGACTTGCCTAAAGTGGGAGAAGTTGGAAATCTTCCTCTTTTCTTCAGTACAGTAATATTTGCTATGGAAGGCATAGGAGTGGTACGTCAATGTGTTCATTTTTGTCAATACTCTATGCATTGCTTTATATGACTTTAAATACAACTGTTGTGACAGGTGATGCCAGTTGAAAACAGTATGAAGAATCCGAGTCGTTTTCTTGGATGCCCTGGAATTCTGAATATCGCTATGTCCATTGTTGTTTCCCTGTATGCAGTCATTGGAGTTGCTGGATATATTGCATTTCAAAATGACACACAAGCTAGCATTACATTCAACTTGCCAGAGAACGACGTGTAAGTAGAACTTTGAGTAACAGCCAAATATTTACCAGAAGGGAGTGCATTAAAAATATTTTTCAAAAATAGTTTATATAAATATTTTGTACACACCTTTAAAGTTGCATTTTACATTCTTGCCCGTAAAATTTAACATCGTTCAGCCTAAAAAGATATTAGCACAAAATTAAGCGAAACAAAGGTCATATGAAGGGAAAAAACCAGTTAATTATTTTTCTTCTGTTGGACATTTAACTTTATTCTGAAAACCATACGTGTGGCATTTGCCCCTGAATAGTAGACAACTAATCTTCTGGTAGCTAGTTACCACATCACGTTCCAAAGCATATTTGTTGTACCCGCCAAACGCTATTGCGTGGGGTGTTGCCGACAAATCAGGGGCAAATATCACATTTCATGTGTAACTCCGTTACATGAAATTTCCCACCACAAGTGTACTGGCAAAAGCTGCTCATCTTTGACTCCCTATATGCCCTAAAAGTGTGTAACATTTATGGTGAGACATTGATGAGAATTGTTTCAAATTATTTACAAAACTGTTACATCTTCGAATGTTAAGTAAATTTAACTCGATTATTTGCCACATTTGTTTAGCTACACTTAGAGCCACTCTTTTCGATGACACTGCATACACTGTGCGTTTCTCAGATTCAGTATGTTCCGGAGTTATTTGCTTATGAAAGAGCTTGACATTTAATCTCTTGACTACTAAATTACGACGGACATATCAATAATGTTAAATATTTTTTGCGTGTAGTGGGTTCAACTCAATGTGTGGTTTATATTCATCGCCTTTGGATATTTAAGATGGCCATGGTATGAAGGTGGCTGTAATAAGCAGGGCAAGAAAACAACCGATGGCTGACCAAGGGAGAAGTAGTGATCACGTAAATATTCTGATTTCGGCTACGCTCCATAAACGAAGATTGTGTAACCTTTAAAACACATGGATAGCGCGGAATTGGGCTAAACGCGCTCTCCTTTTCCGTCGACAATTGTGGCGGAGACACGTGGTGATGGCGGTGAATTTGGACCATAAGTAAGGGGAACTTTTTCTCTGCTACTAAAATATTGATGATAGACATGTTTCCTTACTGAAATCTCTTTCGTAAAGAAGTATTTTGAAAGAAGTTTATGAACAAGTTTACCAACATTTTAGTACTTTTCACGTAATTTTGCGTTAAATTACGAGCGAGTAAGTACGTGCTGTTTTAGCATCACCAGTTCATGTTCCGAACGGATACGAATAGTAATTCCATTCAATATTTAAAAACTGTGAAATTTAGAAGCTTAACTTTTCAAGAAAAGCGCGATGAAAAACCTCGCGTTTTCTGTTTTTGCATGGAGCCCCCCCCCCCCCATGAATTAAAGGCACCAGCCACCACTGATCGTTACATTAGAAACCCAGGCATTCAATATACGCGCCGCGCCATTCCTAGAGAGCAATACCAAGCTGCCACCTTCCCCACAAAGCTGCTGCCCCCCCCCCCCCCCCCCGACTACTTGCACCGCTCTCGCGGGCAGACCCCCAGCTCTTGAGTGCAGAATTTCCGTGCGAGCAGTACACGTTAAATGGCATATGCATTTACTACAAATTAATGTCCGTAACGTGTGACCGTTCCATACATGTTCGTAACGTGTCCGTTCATTGTGAAGTGATGATGCACATGGACAAAATAGATGGCCGCGGTTTTGAAACATAGTCGACACGTCCTTTGAGTCGGGTAGCCTGCCTCTAGGGAGAGAGTTAACTCAGTTGGTCAAGCATTTCTGTTTGGAAGCTTTATTACCCCAGGTTACATACAGGACTAGATTGACCATTGGCAATTTTGGTAAATGCCAAGAGAATGCGATAATATATTCCAGCCTTCTTGTTCTTCATTTCATAGATTAGGCTGAAGTCTGTTCAGTCTTCACAAGTTTTCCTTCCATCGTTTTTTGGGTCTTCCCATGTCGCTTCTTCCATGTAGTTGATAATGCTAATTTAGGTAGTCTGGAATTATCAATCCTTTATTTTTGTTGATACCAGTTGTTTCAGTACTTAGTTATTTTGCTTCCAATTTCTTCGGCATGAAATTTTTCTCTTATCTTCTCCTTTCGAATACGATCTTTCGTGCAGCCTAAAGTTCTCCCCCAGGAACTTCATTTCAACGGTCTGTATTTTCCGTGGGTTTGTTAACCCAACGTTTGCTGCCATAGAAAACAAATTGGAAGAGCCGTAGTTTCATAAAACTTCATTCTTGTATCTTACCTTACCTGGTATTATGTTTAGTGTTTTATGTATATTATACTAAACATTCTTTGAAATTTTGCCAATTTTATATTTATGTCTTTATTGGTATCTTGATAAATTTGACAACCTAAATAGCTGAAACTGGAAACTAGCTCCAAAATGATTTGATCCAAAATAATTTTCTATCTCATTAGTTTTCCCTAAATAGCCATCACCTTGGGTTTTCCTTGGATATTTTAACATCGTATATTTATATAAATTACTTAGGTGAAATAATGCATTATCATCTTCTGTTTTCTAAAATAGTATAAAGTGCCGTCAGCATACAGTAAAGAATTTAAAACAGTTTCTCCTGATAACTAATTACCATTGTAAATTATTTGCTCTAATCAATCAATATAAATATTAAAAGGTGTCGGTGAGATTAAGAATCCTTGTGGCACTCCTCTGTTTGTTAATATATTTTATCAGTTTCATATTTTCCTAATTTTATTACAATAGTAAAGCAATTTTTATTACTTCTGTTAATTTTTTAGGATAACAAGTTTTTCCATTGTAGACTAGAGCTCGGTTCTAATTACATACAATGCTTTTATAGTATGCATTATAAAGATCCACAAATATTTCAGTGAGAGCCAGGGTGGCCAGATACTTTTTGTGAAAATCCTCCATCGGAGGGATAAAAATCCATCCAATTCCGTCAAATAACCGAGTGGTGAAAATGGAGAGTGATTGAAAAAGCAAGTTCTGACATTGAGGCTGATAATATCAAAATAGTTGCACTTTCACAAGATGTTTAAAACTAAATACCCATATGCATAAAGCCTACCTATCTTAAGCCATTAATATTTATACAACTTTTAGAAAAGGGAGTGTATGATTACACGTTTGTTTAAATGTAAAAAAGCTTTGACATGTTTTCATAGTAGCTGAACATTTGAAAGAATTTCACAACTAAAACTCCTGTGCGTAGGGCATATCTTTCAGAAGACATCAATATTTGCACACTGTTGATTTAAACAAAAAAGCATGTAATCATCCAAAATTTTCGCGGGAAAGAACGAATTTCTCCCATTGGGCAGAATCCCTCAAAATTAATTTATTTCCCACGAGCCGACGCCTTTTTCCCCCAAATTGACGGAATTCTGCCCAATATGGTATCCCTTGTAAGAGCATATATCGCAGTATTGAGGGCAATATTATGCCTTGGTTAGCACTTTGCATGAAGCTTTTTGCATGAAACAGCTCTTCTTTGCTGACGGAGAGGATCATGAGGCACTGTGATGTTTGTCACCTCCCGAGAATGGTGTGGATAAAGAGAAGACACAATTATGAACAGTGTTCGAGATTGTGAGTTTTCAGCAGGGTATAGGCCAGATTTTCTCCTGCAAGTAGAGAAATGTATCCTTGCTACCAGTGCGCTGGTAAGTCGCCAGGTTCGAAGGCTGTCAACGCAGTTGATCAATCTGTTACTAGTAAACCAGAAAACATAGATTGTTGATATTCCTTGCTTGGGCACAACTACATTTGTGAGTTAGTGAGTGAGCGTGGGCGTGGACGTGGACGTGAGGGTGGGCATGAGCGTGGGCGTAAACGTGGGCGTAAGTGTGAAGGACGACCTGACGAAATGGTTGTTTCAAAACAGATAGCTGCAAAGTATACAGTTACCTGTTTTTGATAACATTTCTTCTGTACACAATATCGTAGACAGCCGTTTTCAAGGAATGCATACAAATGTTATTCAAATCAATTCATGCTTATAAATTGTTTATTAATAACATCCTCTTTTCACAGAATGACACAGATCGTGCAAATTTGTGTGGGACTGGCGATAATGTTTACCTATCCCCTTCAGTTCTACGTCGCTACTGAAATTATCCTGAACATACTTAAAACGAAGATAGCCAAAAATAAATTCAGCATGTTCCAAAACTTCTACCGAGTGATTGTGGTTGCTATTACAGGTAAGCATAATGAACAAGTAGTGCTATAATGCGGCAGATTTTCTAGAAATTGTTACGTTAGGTTCTAATAATTAAATTGCAACTTGAACACTCTTATTACTTCAGTTCTTGCCAAACTCTTTTTAGCGTACTGCTGTAATAAAAGCACAGTATATCTATTTCCTATCTTTTTCTTGTAAGACATCATTAAAAGAAAACTAACATTATTGCTCAATATGTGGACTACAATCCGTTATCAAAGCTACATTTAATAATGGTGGTTCGTGGTACAGTTTGCAGAGATTATCCATAACATTCAAATTGAAATAAAACTATAACCAATATTCGAGATTTAATTCCTCCATTAGTTTTAAAAATTATCAGAAATAATGTTTCTTCCTTCGAATAAAATCAATTTTTCGTGAAAATAAATGAACTCCGATTTGTGTGATAAACTATTTGCTGATCAATCAGGACGGAAGATGGCTATTTATTTCTTTATTTTATAAGAACGCTTTAATAAGAGTAATTTTATTACCTTTTTCTAACAATACCTTTCTTTTGTTTTTGAAAAGGAGTGTTACTTGTATAATGCAACTAGTGCCAATATTAAATCCATTCTAACACTGGTGCTGTAATGTAGACTCTCATACGGACATCAAGCATTATCCGCCCACGTTTTCATTTCGCTAGATGCGAGAGGTGTGTTAGATTATTTTGACGAAAGATTTATTATATAAAATTTGAAGCTCGTTTTTCGATGCACATTATTTTCCGCTAAATGGGAACGAATATTTTTGGTAATTAGATTTTGTCAAAAACTTTCGTCGCTATCATTTATTCTTAATTCAAGTAATGTTTGTGAAAGTAGTGGAATGGGATTCCGAGGCTCATGGGCGTATAATACACTAGTGTACTGATCTAATATATCATAGCACCATCGCATTTGTGGCTATTATACTACTAAATAATAAAATCCTTGATTATGTTCCTACGGACAAAGAAATAAATGGTGCATTGCAGTAACGAAAATATTTGCTTAGCACTCATTGGCTGTAAACCATAATGTATTGGGGGGAGTGTGAAACTTCCCGGAATATGAGTTAACATCGGTAATATTTTAATTGATTCATTGAAGATAATACAGTGTACGCCATAAATTTAAAAATGTCAAGGTATGTCGCAGCTCTTCATGATTTCAATAATATACTTTGACAATAAACTTAAAAAAGATGTCCGGCACGGAGATGATGGCGGAGGCGGCGGGTGGGCCAAAATTGTTAGCAAGCCTCCACTGGGAAAGAAATACAAAACAGAATTTTTTCAAATTGTCATGCTTATCATTAAAATTGACCTCAGATTTTTAATAAATTTATTTGTCATCACATTTATTGTATGTAACTTAAGCAGTTTTTTTTGCAATGCCAAAATAGTGCTGCGCTTAATTTTTTTATATAAACTCTTCTAAAAACTTTTGCAAATCGATTCAATCGGTCATGTCACTATAAACATGTAAAATTGTAATACTGTTGAACCGATCTTGTCACATAGTTGATCGCATATTCCTTTTTGAGTCGACGCAAAGCCGAGAAACTTCGTTCATTTCTGGAATTTGGCGTTTATGCTCTCAACACAAATTCCGAATGGGTATTTTACCCACTCTCAATTTTTCGTGTGGGTAATAGCCACTCACCATACCCACATTATCCGCCGGGCATGTCCACCCGCTAGTTTGAAATCATCTTCTTAACATTCCTTTCCCAAGCATTTTTGACTTAATAACAGAAAACGGTGTTTGTGTAAAGATTGCGTAATGTTAAAATATCGCAATCTTCATGTTATTAAACGAATAAGTATCATCGTTTTAATATAATATACTCAAAACTGTCTTTAAATGAAAACAGAATTAGACTACTAGATGTACTTAAAATTTTGGGGGCTGGGGCGTGTTTCCCCGCTAGTGACGCCCGTGTTAAAGACTATTTTATGCTCGGCAGTAACTGTACACTCACAGTATCGTGATCAATCATCATTTTAATTGCTCGTCACTGCTCATAACGGTAAATTGTAACAACTAATAAGATAAATAACTATCAATGAGATCCTAAATATAAAGGGAGACATAAAATTGTTGCTCCCCTTCTTGTTTTAATTTACACATGTTAATATTCACGTTTATGATAAAATTTATTTTCCTTCTGAGAAGTACTTCCTCCGATGGTATTGGAGATCGTATCGAAACACAGAATCAGTCTATGAAAGAGTCACGCATACATGCTTTCTACCACGTACGTGTCCATAGCCCCTGATCAATGGTTGCGAATTTTTAGAATAGCTCATTACTTCGCCCCCTTGATTTTTCTGTAGGACATAGTTATTTTTTTTTTAAGAACACATTTATGTAATTCACTACACAAAGATAAGAGGATCACAGAAGCAATTATTTCAGAGAGAAAAGAAAAATTGATTCATATAGTATTACTAAACTACTTCAAATTATCTAATGTCTCTCAAAATGTTGCTTTATTTTTGAACTTCTGAATTATCTATATTGTCAATTGGCCTTGATAATCAGATTTCAACAAGTTTAACTATCAGATCCTTCTTTGGAAATTTTCTAATTCTTTGAATTCACTTAACTATTATTATTTTCATTGACACACTTACTTTTATTTTTTCAGTGGGTATTGCTGCAGCAGTTCCAAATTTGGGTCCCATTATTTCGTTAGTAGGTGCTGTATGTTTTTCCATTTTGGGATTACTGGTCCCAGCAGCAATTGAAATTGCAGCCTGCTATGATGGAATGCTAGGAAGATGGAACTGGATACTGATTAAGGATGTAATAATTATTATTTTAGCACTTTTGGCATTAGTGTCTGGCTCATATACTAGTATACTTGAGATTATTGATGAATATTCAAATCCAGATGAGAGTACAACAGGTTGCAATGGCCAAACCACTTAGTAATTTCTAAATCTTGAAGAATGACTGCTATCATTTTTCAATTGTCATCATTTGCAGCCTTCACACATGACGTGAATGCTTTCCTGCCAATTTTAATCCCATTCTTAGGTATGAAGAAGGTGGAAAGTATTCTATTCATTGTACATTGTTTTCACATCCATTCATTCTCACTTGAGTCATCCTCATAACTGAGGCTTGGATGAATGTAAATGTCCCTTCCATTAATTCATACTAAAAACTTTTAGCTTGTGGTTCTAGTTCTGAAAAGTAGGAGCATGGTGCAAATTAACATTTTTCTTCTGGGATATGTTTAAAAAAAAGATGCTTGTGAACAATTGAAGGTGACATGATGAAACCATTTTTTTTTTCTGGGAATATGATGAAAAATGTGCACTCAAACTCCAATTCTGCCTGTTTTGACTAATTCTTGGGATTCATTCAATTCCTTTGATTTCAACACCTTAATTTGAACGTTTCAAGTGTGGTAACCATAAATGATGCACCTAGAAATGGATTATTTGTGTTCCTGGAAGGGAAAAATTAATATTTTCTTGGCAGGGAGTATCAAGGGGATATGCCCCAACCCTGGTCCCCAGCCCTCAAACACCAACATCACCTGAATAATACACCCTTCTGCTGGAATAACAAAACCCTAAAGAAATTAAAACATTTTGTGACAAATATTAATGGATAGTCCTGGATTGTAGAAATTGTTTAAAATAATAAAATATGAAATTTTAATTGTAGCCCTACTGAAAATTTGCAGTGCAAAACATATTCTTCTCTAAGAGTTATTTAATTATTTCAATGAAAAATGTAAGTACACTCACTGACATCATTACAACTTCAAATAAATTGCACATCACAAGGAAATTTTAAAGTTACATTTACAAAGAGTCAAAGAGCAGACAAAATTATATTATTTAGAAAATATTTACAAAAAATGTTCCTTCTTTTGAGTCAAAGAATCTCAATTCAAAAGGCTCATAACACAATATTGCAAATGGGACAAGCCTGATATGGGGCAATAAAAAAAAAGTGAAATTTGGAGAACTTATTTTCAGTCAGTGATTTCAATTATTATTTTTCAACATCTCTGCATATTATCCAATATGAATTACAGGCAAAATATTAAATATAGTTCTTACATGGTATGTTAAAACAATGTACAAATTTATTGTTATTATGTTAATGAGCACTGCTCTCTTTACAAAATGTATTTTTGTTACACTTAAACACATAGTGGTAAGAGGTCGCACTGCATGATACATTCAACAAATTCGAAGGTTCTAGCCCTTTTGACTTTGAAAAACATTTACTACAAAAAATATAATCATATCATCACAGGTAACATAATAATTAGATCACATACATTCCAATTACCCATATATAGTTTTCTATTTATAATGTTAAGAAAATAAAATTATTCTTCACTCCAAAAGTATTATGTTGAATGTATTTATAATAAATTATTGTAATGTTAGAGAGAAATTGACATTTTATTCATCAGATTTTATTATTTAAAAAGGGCTTAAATTCACCTAAATCCAAAAAGAATAATGGAACTTATAAGCTTATTTTTTCTTTCAAGTTTTTTAAGAGAATTTTTAAAACTGAAACATTTTGTAATCGTGAGAAAAATGCTCGCAATTAGCCAGTATCTTTCAAAAATATTTTGTTAGTTGTATTGAGTGAAAGCTCTTTCTGGGACAAGTACAGTGATAAATTGTATTTAATCCCAGATGTGTACATATATTAATTGTTCAGTTTTAATGAACAGAAATTAATGTAAAATAAAAATTAACAAAAAAGAACTCTTGAACTCTTGACTCTCCATAACTCTTCATTGAACTTTCTCTCCTTTCTTTCTTTCACTTTAAATTTTCATTTGACCATTTTTATTTCCTTCCTCACTTAACAATTTTTCTTCAGTTCTCTTTTTTCCTCCTTTACTATCGATTTTGTCTAGTTTAATCTACAAGATAAAAAGAAAAAACTGAGAATGAAATATATTAAAGGCTTAGGAGGGAGAAAAAGCAAGTAAAAAAAATAAAGACTTTCAGTAGTAACACATAGATTGTTTGTGTTACTACGATCGTTTGTGTCGCGTGCGATCCTTGGTGGTCCGAAGAGGATATTCCAAACAGTTGGTTGTCAGCCTCTCCTTTAAAATCTCTTTAATTTGCCATCACCTCCTTTGCAAGTTTTCTCCATCCTGTTCTGTATTGCACCGTATTCATTGCTTCTGTACATGTCAATTTGGTTGCTTTCTGATTTCCTCATGCCATCTCATTTTCTGTCTTCCACGTTTTTGGGTTCCAACCATTATTCCTAACATCATGTCTTTCTCCAAGAGACCCAATCTTGCTGCAATATGACCAAAGAACAAGAGTTTTTGTTCGAGGTCTCTGACTGCTAATGAGCAATAAGGCTTCACTTCTTCTAATGTGGATTTACTTGTTCTTTTATCTGTCCAACAGCTTTTGAGCAGTTTCCTCCAGAACCACCAAAGACTCGTTAACACCTTTAAATTCAGATGAAACTAATAATGCTATTATGTACAGAGTTTCAGCTAATAAAGTGCTCTCTGATATTATGTAATAATTATAGGGTTATAAATCTCTCTTGATTGTATTGTAAGACAAAGTACAAAATCAGATAAATCAAGTTCAAATCAGACAGCCTAAATAGCTTGAAGCACAATTTTCAACAAGATTTAAAACTCATTTCACAAAGAAAATGGAACTTCTTACAAGTGCTGTCAACCCTTACCAAACTTGACACCTCAGTACCATTCAACAAAATTCATTCTGATGGCAACAATATTTGAAGACTTTTGCTACATTAAACATTATTTGTGAAGTAGTGAGAAAAAATCCAATGCATAGAAAGCAATACAAAACCAATATATTTTTTTTTACGTGATGATCGTCAAATATATACACTTAACTCTCTATATACTCTTGTACTTAAAACTTTGATCATTATTAAAATTAGTGGTTGGGTAACTCAGCTCAACTCAACATTATGATTTGATAGAATTATGCTGAATGAAAATATTTTCACAATTGTTTTTTTTTTTTTTTTTTTTGGGGGGGGGGGGGGGGGGCAATAACTGAATCATTGACATAGGAACTAAAATGTCTTAGACTGGTTAAATAACCGATTGTGAAATCCTGTTGTGATTTTGATATATATTCATCTCTTCTAAGATATGAAATACAAAGGTATCATTGTTGATTACATTCTTTTGGAACACATAAATGAAAAATTATGTTTTGACTGGACAAAAGTCCATGACAATAAATGTTACTTTACCCGTGCAAAGATAATGATTGACTCGTTAAGATTATTCCTGAAGTTAATTAAGACTTCTAAAGATATTACTTGAAAATGTAATATTTTGTTTAGTACTGCAAGAACAATAAGATTTTTTATGCATTTTACCATTATGATGCAGTGCAAAATTAGTAATGATGTAGAACAAGAGTAAATGGTTGTTTTAAAATATTCAAAATTCAAATATCTAATTGCTGTAATACTTGATTGTTTCTTCAAGTAAGCAAACCAAACATATTTTTTTAAATCTAAGAATTACCAATTGCAATATGATAAATAAGAAAAAATTATTGTGATCATCACATTTTTAATCTATTCCTGAAATCAAATATCATGGGATAAACAAGGTCAATTCTGAGTGAGAACAAGCACAAGTTAAATATATTTATTCTTTCAATTTTTTTGAGTTAACATAATTTTAATTGAAAAACTTTTTTCACTTAATTGATTAACTTTTTTGACAAACATGCCACAATTATTTTACAATAATTTCTTCACATCCACATTTCTGTAAAATGAACTGCTAGAATAGCTATTGTTTGTTCACTAACAGGTAGAATCTCTATCTATTCTACCTCCTGTACGATAATCCTGAAATTAAAAGTTGTCAAAAGTTATGTAAGTATTTTTAATTATTTCATGGGCAGATAACCTCTCTTTAATATTTTGTTTTAATATTTGTTGGCAAAGATTTACCGTACTCTGTAAATACATTAATTACACATCTAATAATACGAATACACCACTGTACAATATACAATATTTGTATGAAAGTATGAAAAATTAATGCTACAAGTATAATACAAAAGGTGTAAATACAAAATGTGTCAAAAGATCATTGCAAATCACTTCAAATACTGTGCATTAGCCTGTATTTCTTCAGCCTGTCTGTAACCATTCAGGTCCTTAACTTTTTTTATTTGTTTGTTTGTTGGGTAGATATAAAAAGAATATTTGTACATTTAACTCTCATAAAATAAAAAAAATTTAAAACTTTATTCCAAAGTAGACTTTTCATTCAATATCAAGCCTTTCTTTTTATATAATGAATGTGGAAAAAAGAAACATGAAAATACTTCCATACTTGCTCTTACAGATACCTTTAAATAATGATTCTGCTCTTTTTTGTAGCATTAAATATCATGCTGATTAATTTCATTCCAATGACAGACATCAATATATCATTGCCAAGCACAATTCAGTTTATTTTGATCATGATAATAGTGACAAGAATTGTGAGGAATAAATTTCATTACTTTCTGTTTTCTTCTATACACAGGAAATAACCTGAGCTATCAGCAACTGACAACAAATTACAACATGATAAAACATTATATACATACAAGAAAATTCCAATTTTCTCTTGACTTGTGCTTTTGCTTGTGCATCACCTACAGGCTTTCTTACTTAAGAGAACAAAATGAAGGGCCACAAGTACTAACAAGAACCTTTTTAATAAACATCAAATACAGTGGACACTCTTATCTTTGCTCCAGAGGGACTTTAAATTAAAGAAAATTTCAATTAATCAACAACTCTTTTCCTCAATAAAAATAAAATAAAATAAGTGTATTAATTAGTGATCAGTGTCTACGAACTTCATAATTGCTTGATTCTGTTATCCAAAACAATTTGTCCCCCAAAAACATGGTGAAACAATACTTTAAAAACAAAAAGTCTTAAAAATTGCACCTAATGGTGTATACAATATAATACATACATGAACACATGAGAACATTGAAAGAAGTTACTGATTTTTGTTTTCTTTGATTTGGACACATTACACGAAATCTTCAATTTCATTGATGGCTTGAATTAATTCACCTTTAGCATTTCAACAAAGTTAAACTGCAGTCCCTCCTCACTTTGATTATAACTCTGCAAAAGTGCCAAAATGATGATTTTTTTGTCTTCATAGATTCTTCTTCTAGTAGGAAATGTTATATCAGTAATATTTGGTAGTTTCTTAGAATTCAGGATTTGTTAATTTCTTTAAGATGTATAAAATCTCTGCCCTGAATTATCCAAACTTTACCGGTACTTCTGAAAAGTCAAATTAAACAAGATATTTATCATGGTTTATATGAAAATGAGAAAAGAAACAAACTCTTCAATCTATCCAGTAATTTAAATTATTTCATGTTAAAATAATCAGAATCCACTGTATTTAAGATCCTCTGCCTATTATTATGATGGAATTAATGTATCACAAGACAGGTTCATCTAGAAAGTAGAGAATATTTCTGACATTCATTAATCAGTTCAGGCAGTGACTAAAAATTTAGTACATAATTACTGTCATTTATTGTATTTATCATTCTCCTGTACATGGCTGTCACTCAGTGTTAAACAGTTATATTTTAAGTTTCTCAATGCCACCTCCACATTCAGTTGCATCTAGGTTGTGAACCAGTTGATAACTGCCTCTTTCAAAGGATTATCATTTGCAAAATGACTGCCACACCAGTACTACACTTCTCACTCGAGTAAAAGGAGGTAAATACTGCCATTGTATGGCAGATGTTTAAAAATGTAATGTTTAATTGGTAATTCTCATTCCATTTAGCTGCACAAATACAAGACGTTTGAGCAGTTTAGATGAGAAACAACTTCTTTATTTGAACTTAAATAGTAATGATGTAGAGAGAAGTAGTATAAATGTTTCAGTAATTGTATACCTCATTTAGTGTGTCATAATTTAAACTAATCAAAATGTATGGAAGACAAATGTTCTTTACTATCTGAAGTATCAATGCAAGTTTTCAATGCAATAGATTTATTTTCCTATAATTTTGAAGTATTGTTTGATATCCCTTATTATAGGCAGTTAGACTCATTTTTCATTTCTCAGAAACACTTCAAACTGTACTATGTACAAAAATTAAAATTCTTGTTGTAACCAATTCACAGCTTTTAACTAAAGATTCAAATACTTTTATTGGTAATTTCATCTTTTAGGAACATCTGAATATATCTCATTGTGCTAAGAACTTTTATAATATAAGGAAAAACTAATTAAAGTGTTCCTTCATCAAAACTGCAAATACTTTTTCAATGAATAAATTAAAATAAAATTTCTCCATTATGTATTTATAATGGGCCTAATGTATAAATATATTTAATTATTTATAAAATCCAAAATTGTTACCTAAAAGAATTTAAATGCCAAAAAAAAAACAAAAAAAAACATTATCTTTGATAATTAAAAAATTATTTTAGTGTTTATTAATAAAAATTGATAATTACGTTTAAAAAAATTAAGTTATTTATCACAAATACTTTACAGGTATATAATATTCACTCTCATTTTTAAATTAAAAGGAATTTCAAAGGAATTTATACGTTGACTATGCTGTCTCGACTTCCATCTCCCTTAGGACTGGGTAACCGACCCTGGGCTTTCAACTGTTCCTGCATTTGCGTCAGCATGTTCTGCATTCTGCGAATCTGAAACACATTATTTCATACAATGAATCATGTATATTACATTTTGCAATTAATTAGTATGCTGGAAATGAACATTTAAATTAATTTAGTGTACAAGGGAGAAAATTATATATTATTCACAAGTGAAATATTGAAGCAGCAATGAGAGGTGAGGGGGCAAATTTTTACAAGGGAACAAAATGAATTTATTCTTAGGAGCCTTACATTATTGTACCCCTTACCATTGATAATAAAATAAGAATAATTAAATGAAATATCTAATGATCTGATTGTTTTAATGAGATTGCTACCTAGGAGACATAAACAACTGACACTTTTAAATACATTTAGATGGTGTGAGGAATAAAATCCAAAGCAGAAAATTGAAGTTTTTATGTAATCAGTAAAAGACTTTACAGTTAAATTAAATGAAATCATTTCAAATGTTCTTAAAGTTAACCCTCAAGGCACTGTTAAAAGAAGATGCAATAATTATCTTAATTCGAAGTTTTCTATCCTTTTTAAGTATTACATTTTTCAACATAATTTACATCTTTCAGAGCAGATCCATAGGGTAAAATGAGGGAAATATTTCCTCCTAAGAGTGAACAAAATTTTTGTTACTGATAATTTTCACTTATCCTGAACTTAATTAGCTGGAATATGTAAGTATGAAACATGAAAGTTTGAACAGTTTGAAAATCACAGAATGGAGTAGATTTTTATATGTCGTAAATAAGACAGGGTGTTATTGACAGGGTCATTTTTGGACACTCAACAGCTGCAGTTTTATCTTTAGGCTCTTTTATGACAATATTTTTTTTCTTTTTTCGAATGCAATTTTTAATATTGCTCTCATTTAACAAGGGTACAATTTCCATGTTGTAGACATGTGCCCTCAAAGGTCAAATAGTTTTCAAGGAAATGAAGTTAATAAATATCTAGACAAGATGTGAATTGCAAATATTTTTCCAGAGAAACACATGTAAAACTTCCGGAGAGGGGAGATTGAAGCATGGATAGTAAAACGTATATCTCATTAATCCTACAAAACACAGTTTGAAAGAAATGCTCTCAACAATGTCTTCTTGTCCAATTTCTGTCATGGATTCTTTCACTTGAACACTTTAGAGTGTGGAAATTATAAATAAAGCACCTAATTAAGATTAATTGTATTCCTGGGAAGGAGGAAATAATACTTCTTCAGCATGGGACAACCAAATCTCTAAGGTGAATGATCCCTAGCACACACACACACATACAAACATGCATGTGCATATGCACACACCCACACACCCACACCTACACCCACATTTCTACAATTGGCACCCTGTGAGTGTCCTGTCATGTTTGGTAAGGCTGCAGCTGCAATATCAATGATAAAAAAACTTCAAATGCTGTTAAGACTCCAAGCTGCTCTCATGAGCATAAAGTATCAAAATCACCAAAAGTATCTTTGAAAAACCTTGCAGCATTTTAAAAAATGTAACAAATTTTTCCAGTTTTCAAGTTTCAGGCTAATATATAGCACTACTTTGTCTCAAATTCTTGTACAGTAACACATGTTGGATAGAAAGACAAGATGTTGTTCAGTAATTTACTGTCAGTGTAAGAATTTATTGAGGCCCTCATGAAAACACACTAGTGGGAAAATAAGGAAAGGGCTGGAAAGTCAAAATTGAAAAGTGTTAAAAAGTTGTGCGCTCATGAATTTATTATTGACTTTTCTGTCTCAGTGTCATCTTATCACTTACACAACCTTCTTCACCACAAAAATAATGATTTTAACCAAAGTTGTGAGAATTCTGTAATAATTAATTGGAACTTCAGATATTGAAGTGAAAATTATAATTTGAAACAAATATTATAACAATGAAGCAGATAGCTTCCTCAAAATTCTGTGAATTTGCTTGAATTCTATGCAAGTTTGAGAACAAATAAAATCATCATCCAAAAAGAGAAACTGTCACTGTACTTGAATGTAGTTGTGTTATTCTTCAATTTATTCAATAATGAACAATTTGAGTTGTTCAACTGATACTTTCTTTTTGTGAGATAAATATAATAGTCAATCTCCACATTGCCTACACATTGCTCTCTACCTGTTTGATGTTGTCACACTATCCTTTTGCTTCTAAATGAAATGTGAAGAGTCTGTTGCCAATAAGAAATATTTTCCTAAATCTTTCAACTTTAAATCCTCTTTCACACTTAATAATAATTTTGATAATGATTGAGGATATTTCAAGAGTATTTTTTCCGCTGTATGTTGTATTCACTATGAATCCAAGAAGCAAATAGCAATTTAAACCTCATTGTCAGAAAATTTTCTTCTCTCCATGATTATTTTGTACAAGTCAAAATATACACCCTTTGCAAAATAATTATTACTCATAGTTTTTTATCTCTTCCTACAATTGGATGAATTGGATGTTCAAATCTCATTATCATTCTTAAAATAATGAAAGAATGTAAATTGTCTGTAGCAAAAGATACCAAAAATATTCAGAGCTAATTACTCAATATTAAAATATTTTTAATTTTTGCAACAAAGTTTTGTATTGTTCTACAGTCACTTGTATGAAATATAGATGATATTGTGATTTTAGTTGTTTTCTCTGCTTAAAAAAAAAAAAAAAAAAAAAGAAAAAGAAAATTAAAATTAAAATTTTAGAATTAAAAATTAATACATTAATATTAATAAATGATTCTTTTTTAATTCAGGAAAAAAATATTCAAACTGCTTTAAAAGACATTTATCAGAAAAGATACACAAAGATTTTATTACTGCACACTCTTATGAGCTTCATTGTAATACTAGGGTTTGCAAACTACAGCTCATGGGCCAGACCTTGCCTATGAAGAGGTTTTATATAACCTGCATTTCTCTCAGACCAGGGTCCATGAAAGAAGGCAGTAGAAAACTTCAGGGAGATAGCAATACTGAGGAGACTTATTAAAGGGAAAGAGATGGCTAGGTGTGGCGCTGTGGTGAGGTAGGATGTAACAGCATTAGACCACATCACTGGGCATACAGATGGTGGATGCAGAGAGGGCAAGCATCAGATTCTGTCATTCGAAGGTTTTGTATTACTATGCATTCTAACAAGTCTCAATACTTGCATGAGGGTACAATTTCTATCATTACTGAACAATAAAAAAATGTGTTTCTGAAGTAAGCTGAAATATCCAACTTTATAACTAATATATCAATATACCAAGAAATTAGTATTAGATTTCACTATAGGAATCATGATGTGGAGTTGTGAAATTTATTTACAATAAATAGTCCTGTTTGCATGTTTTCCGCTTCCAAAGCAAATTATAATTTCAATAACTTTCTTAACATTTATTAGTATCTGCAATTGCTTTGGTCTTAATTTGAGAGTGTGTAAGTGTATTACTAATCTGCTTCAGCCAGTTGAAGTTCTCTGAATTAGCAGTGCAGATCTTCACTTTGAAAGTTTGGCAATCTCTGTTGTCACATTTAATGAGTTTTCCACAATTTCTTTCAACGCATTTTTAAAGAACTGTAGCTGTCTTGATCTCTGTGCTCAATATCTGATGGCTATAAATAATTGCTATTTTTACTATAATGGAAAGATCTCAGAGAAATCCATTGATATTAGTATTCACAATTATCATTTTCCCAGATCAGAACTCCATAATTTAAGCATTAGTTTTTATTTTTGCTGCATTGCAATTAGTTCAGCAACTAAAAATATAAATAAAAGCAATGAATACCTACAATACCTGATTGCCTCCTAGCATTCTACAGTCAAGTAGAAAGAGATGCCACTAGCTCTCCCTATTCTTCGAGAGTCGCTTTCAGAGGTAGAAAAACAATGCCCTTAACATAAATCATGGCACCTTCAAAATCATAACTAGATTTTGTTCTCTCAATAATAAATACTGTTATTCATTATATTCAAAACTTACATTAGTCTGGTATATATGCTTATTTTTTTATTGCATAAAGCAATTAAAAATTGACTGGAAATTAGTAGGAGTTAACAGTGTGAGATCAAAAAATGTTTAATGTTCATATGTTCCATCTACTGTAAAATGACATAGATATTTTGGAAGTAGATGGAAGGAAAGGGAGAATATCAGCTAAATTTTCTCTGCAAAAAAATTAGTGTCTACGTTCCAAAGTATATAATTTTTCTGCTTCTTCCTTAATGTTTAGAAATGGTGGGAAGCTTAATGATAAGCTAATGATAAGCTCAACTTATCCCCATTTGCATATCATAGAATAACAAAATGGCATGATACATATACTGAAAGGATTCCATCAATTGGGAAATTAATCTCCATTTTAAAAAATGTGTTACCTATCAAATCTATTTTATGAAGAAACAAACTATTAATAATCATTACATTTTGAATACTACATTAATTACATACTATAGACATTTTAAAAGGACTTTTTGTTTTGAGAATTCATATTTTCTTTCTTATACATGAATATGATTTAAAGTATGTTTAAAAAGTATGTTTATCTAAGGAAGAATACTTTAAACATCACAGACATTACAAATTATGTAACTTTTTAAGCTATTTTACCAAAACTTTCAATTGAATTAGTGAAAGAGAACTATTTTTTCCTTTGGCATTTTCTGCTCTGAACCCACAAACTACTTAAATCAATGAAGATTAACATTTTTTTTATAGAATAGCTAAAATAGTTCATTCTATAAATCAGGTATAGTGCGCAACTACATGAATAGTAAACAATTTTCTCTAATAATTTTACCTATAAACTTTTTCAAATAATTGAACACAGGGCTGGTTACCTATCCCCTTTGGTCTTAAATGGTATAAAACTTAGGAGGAAGGTTCAACTATTAAGATTCTAGTCAAACTTCCAAACATTTCTGTATTTGTACCCCTCATGAGTGGTTCACTCTAATAAATTAAATAAACAATTTATCATGAAAAAGATACATCAAATCACTCATAAAAGGGATTCCAAAAGTTGACACATCTATTACAATTGATTTTCATTGAAATTAAAACCCTGTCATAAGATCCCTTAAAACAATGTTCATCACAAGAAAGTTTTCCTGTCTCTTCGAGCTTTCTTCTGACTATCCCGATATATCTTGTAGGAAGTAATCTGAAACTGAAGGGTATTTCTGAAAGAGTCAAGAGTGCATATCCTTTATTACACATTTCATGATTTGGGTGGTAAATGATCAAATGTAATGGTGAAAAATTCGGTGAAAAATTCATCCAATTCATTTTACATCATTATGAACAAATGCTAAATACTTCATTTAATGATGTTTTGAACTATTTTTCTTCATCTTCCTTAACTAACTTAACTAAGCTTTACACATCTTTCTTTCATAATCCTTAGTGCTTTTTGTATATGAACCAATATTTTTCTGCATATTTTTGCTACAATAATGAAATTTGTGGAACAGAAATTTCAATTTTTCTTCTTATCACTTCTATCACTTCAACAACACATTACACACTGTAGATAAAACCACCAGATACTTGAAACATTTAATGATTTGTCATCTTTGTGAAGAGTCATACTGATGGAAACATTAACTATTGTAATGAATGTGACATTCTGACACTCAATTAAATCTTGCACTGCACCTCTAACACAAACTTATTACTTTTGTTTCTCTACCAATATTTTTACCATCACTTTGATTAATTGTGAGGTTTTGTTAAATAAGATATTCTCGTGAAAACTGAAAACAATAAACAGAAGATATGCCTTGCACAATTAATTTTCACTCAATGTCATTAAAATATGTTTATTATTCCTAACCAGAGTTTCATTTAATTTTGACTAATTCAGTGAACAATTTGTAGATGCAAAGTATAAAGTTGCTTTCTATATTTCAAAACTGAAATTTACATTTCATGAAAATCTGATGATGATTCAGATATATCTATCAAGCTTCCTCAAATTAAATTACTAAATATGCCAAACAGTATTTTAAATAGCAAAGAATTTCTAATGTAAAAATTCAATATGAGTAATTTCATTCAAATATGAAATGAAAAAATATCTCCCAAATAAT
This sequence comes from Gryllus longicercus, assembly GCA_038098605.1. Taxonomy (NCBI): domain Eukaryota; kingdom Metazoa; phylum Arthropoda; class Insecta; order Orthoptera; family Gryllidae; genus Gryllus; species Gryllus longicercus. The sequence goes on from JAZDUA010000070.1 coordinate 1,237,929, forward strand.
TTCTACTTCTCTAAAATAAATAGAATTAAACTAGCTGAATAAGTGTGAACATTTCACAATTTATTAATCATAGCTTTAAAAGTGAAAATACCTTCATAAAGGATCCCAACTTCAGGCCAGAACCTGAATTGAACATTAAAGGCCTGTCATAACAGGCATATTAACATGACAATTTAGTTTCTAGTTTCTGCTAATTACTATTCTTTTGTGTGGTAGGGGTCACCAGAACAGGACAATCTTCTTTCAATCCGTTGCTCCACCTGGTCCCCACATGTTTTTCTACATGCTCCCCGATATACCCCTGGCATGTTCTCTGCTTGTTAAGTGTTAGAATAAGTTAGGATCCAAGACAAAGTAGATTTAGATTAGTTTGTAAGTATCTAGTGTGTAAGCTAGGCCGTAAGTGATCAATATAAATAGAATTTAAGAATAAACACTAAATGTTCTCTTGCATGTTTACCACAGCACCCTCACATAGAGGTGAACACCGCATTTCCCGTATGCACCTCCACCCTTTCGTATATGTTCCTCTCATGTTCCCATATGCTTCAAAATGTTCCCTGAAATGTTTCTATATGAAGCCAAGGATTCCCTTCAGATGTACAGTCAAATTTTCTCCCAAATGTATCCCCAACTATTATGGGGGGGGGGAGGTATCCCAAATGTTCACCCATGTTACGTTCCCTCAGTGTTCCTCCAAATGTTCCCCCAAACGTCCCTCCAAATGTTCCCACAAACGACCCCTCAATTGTTCCAACAAATGCTTCCATAAATATTCTTCACATATGCAATACGCAGTGCATCTCAAAATTGCACAACGGAGCGGAAGGGGCAAGGCAGAGTATGGTTGGGAGTTAATGATGGTTTGAGGTCCGAATGAAAGACGAATGTAGTTGACAGTTGAACGTGGGGGGGGGGGGGAGAAAACCGCTTATTACACGCTCTTTCAAGTTACGATATGGCTATTATATGCAAACGTTTTCTTAAACTCCGGAATACCTACCCGACACTTTCACTAAAATTAGTTGAATTCAGAATAAATAATTGCAAGGAGCATTTTTGACAAAGTCTGATAACTAGAAATGTTCATTCTCGTGTAATAAAAATTATTTTGCATCGAAAAACGAGCTGTGGATTTGATGTAATAGTCCTGTCAACAAAATAATCACTCCCCCCCACACACACACACACACACACACACACTCCTTTCACATCTAGGAAAATGAGGGCTCAAAAAAATGTGTGCAGATAATACAAGGACACGACATGCAATTAACATTAACAGCAGAACTAACACCATAGCTACTCACAATACCCAAACACGTAACTCACTTTTATCATAATTACCCTCACTCTCGACACTTGTAATGACGCTCAGCTGATTAACTGAGACATTCAAGACAAGCAATTTACAAGCTTTAGATCAAGTTTGGCATAATAGCTTATTTTATATATTAAGGCAACATGGATATCCTGAATGTCAACAATAATGAAAAGATGTTCTCACATCTCGTTCTTTTAAAATTAAAATAAATTCTGAATTTTCTGTAAAAGGTCCAGTTAGTGTGGGAGTGCCTTGAGGTTGTCCACTTTCTCTTTTACTTTTTAATATTTAAATTTATGATTTATCTTCTTTTCTAAATTCTGAAATTGCTTTATTTGCAGATAACACTACTTTATCCACATCACACAATGACTAATTTGTGGAGATAATCTTCGTCGACTTACTAATTTGTCGAGGCAAGATTTACAGCTTTCAACTAACTGGTTTAATATTTGGCAAATAAAAATTAATTATTCTAAATGTCAAGCTAAAGTCTTTTCTTTACGGCAAACTATACATATAAATCAATTAATGCTAAATAATTCAATTATTCAATGGCTTCCATCAAATATCCTAGTAAAATATCTTGAACTTCATTTAGTCAAAAGACTAGCCTGGATAGATTATTTAAATACCATACCCAATAAAACAAACATTAAAATTCTTAATTATCCATCCATTAATAACAAAATCTCCTACAAAAATTAAAAGAGCAATCTCAATATTTAAAACAATTATTCGCCCTTCAATTGTATAAGCATGTTCCATCTGGGGAGGCACTGTTCAAACCAATTTTCATAAGATAGAGACAGTACAAAATATTTTTTTAGACGGATCCTTAATCTCAGTTAAATAGAAATAACCAAATTCAAAATTAACTTTCGAGTGGATGTCTCAAAACATGGATAACTAAATTATCTACATTTTTTCAACGTTAAATTCAGAAAAAATTCCTACTTTGCAAAAATTCAATCTTGGTCCAACAGCTCTCCCTTAACCAAAAACAAAATCGAGGCACATTGAAGATATGCTGCATCCTCCGTAACTTCTGTCTTGTAGATTATTAACTCGTGTATTAAAATCTATATAGCTACGAGGTACTCCTACTTGGAGTTACCTCTAATATTGTTGTATATTGTAGTTATATATTGTTCTCATAAAACATTTAATATAGTACGAGAGTGTGTGTGTTTATATATATATATATATATATATATATATATATATATATATATATATATATATATATATATATATATATATAAACCTTGAAAGCGGCTGATAAATATTTTTAAAACGGTTCATTTGTTCAATAATTTAAGGTGACAGCTCTTTGCTAAGCTTCTGATTCGCTCTGACTTAGGGTCCGGCACTGGCGTAACCACGTGACGAACATTCAACCACATTATAATTGTATTCATAGAATAATGCTTCAAATGGAGACGAGAAACAGTAATACGAATTCCCGTGGAAGGATTTTACATTTCACAATTCGGTTATTGAGTATTGTTATTATGTATTGATCGGTTAGGTATTATGTACGAGTATTGTCCCGGGTTCCCCCGACCGTACAAGTAGGCAACCACCTTCACATCCATGTACGAGAGGTTGTATGCAGTTTTTTCACTGGATAGGTCATTTCGGATTAAAAGCAACAACAACACTGTTCAATGAGAAGAATATTTCGATTTGATTTGTTTTCCGTCAAAATTAGTAGAAACTGAATGTGACGTATGGGGATAAAGAACAATCTAAGTAAATTTTCTTGAGTTCCAGAATCCCTTCCCCATCCTGTACTAGTACACATAGCTGAAAGATCAATAACGTACCAACAAAGGGACGTTAGAATTATTCGAAAACTATAAATTTTCGTTTCGAGCAATATAAAACATAGTTGTATCGGTAAACGAACTACAGATTTCGTAGTATTTCTAACAAAACAGCAATCCACACCTTCGGGTCTACTCTTACATCATCTAGCAACGAGATTTATCCACCCTCCCGACATTAGGCCCCCTCAATACGAATTTTTCTGTAAAAAGAACTGCCGTTCTTCACTGCAGCCATACAATACCTTCTCCATACTATCCAAAATCGTAAGCGAGAAACTAAAATGAGACTTTGTGTGTGTGTGTGTGTGTGTGTGTGTGTGTGTGTGTGTGTGTGTGTGTGTGTGCTGAAAAGTAGTAGTTCCAGAAGCTTAAGGTGAATGGAATGTTTGAGCGTAGTGCTTAATATCACCGAAGAGTAAATCTGTTGCTCGGACAAAAACGAAGAAAATGCAAATTTCTCAATTGATAAATTTGGGTAGCGAATTACGACAGATCTGGACTAAACGGGTCATGATATGTGAATGTCTTCTACGACAGGTCAGGAAATACGAAGTACGTACTTTCTACGCTTATCCGTGCCTCGAAGAACAAAACCGACAGCAGAATTAGTTATTGGTGAATGGTAATAATAAAACGTGCTGATATATAGAAAGTCATTTCCGGTGAAAAACATGCCAGCGTGTTTGTCGTAATATTAGCAATAAATAATTTTTATCGCTTTGCACAGATTATTGTAGAAAAAGGTGTTTTTTCTTCTTTTTTTCTTTGTGTGTGTAATTTTTCAATCTCTGTGAAAGTTGGCACAACTACATGCTTTTCAACAAGAAGGTTTGTATGCTTTTAATTTGGTTGTAACTCCACTAAATGGCGCTACAGCACAAGATTGCGCTTAATTGTAATTCAATTTCCATTCAAACTGATATCCTCTCCTTCATTGTTGCTGGGTGTTGCCATGTGACGCAGGACGAGACCGACGACAGGCGGCGCGGGCGCCACACAGAGACAGAGAGACTGAGATTGAGAGACTGAGATTGAGAGACTGAGGACACAGAGAGACGGACACAGAGACGGACACAGGGAGACGGACACAGAGAGACGGACACAGAGAGACTGAGACAGAGAGACAGAGACAGAGAGACAGAGACAGACGTAGGGAGAGACAGAGAGAGGCAAAGAGACAGAGACTGGGAGTCAGGGACGGAGAGACAAACAGAGGCAGAGAGAGAGATATAGAGACAGAGATAGCTATAGAGACATTGACAGAGACAGACAGAGAGACTGAGACAAAGAGATAGAGACAGACACAAACAGAGTCACCAGAGAGAAACAAGGATAGAGAGACGCTGATAGAGAGAGACAGAGATTCAAAGAAACAGAGACAGGGACAGAGAGAGACTGACAGTGAGGTAGACGGAGAGAGACGGAGGACACAGAGAGACGGATAGAGAGACGGAGATGGAAGGAGAAAGAGGGAAGGGAAGGGAGATTGAGAGCAGGACAACGTTTGTTGGGATATTCACTAGTGTTAATGTACCTAGTGTTAAAGCGCATAAGAGTGTAAAAATTCATCTACAAGATGCATTACCTGTTAACTCCCAATACAAAACCAAATTTCCATACATTTTTGAAAATTAATAATTTCATTTCTTTAAAAAATGTCACGTTAAAGGAATTTAATTTTTCATCGTCATTTTTCTTTAATTTTCATTAGTGTTCAGTACCAAAAAGTTTAAAGTGTAGCAAAACTTCCCTCCTTCAAACCTTACGTTCATTATGATGGTCTACATGACTACTAGTAATAATTAATGAGCTATTAATTACTAGTAATAATTATTGAGCGTGACCCTTTTATTTTTTGGGGGTGGGGAGAGGTCTCGAGCATACGTCAGCAAACTCCAACAGGTGCGTTTACCTCCAAATCCTGCTGCCGCAGGTAATCGGTTTTAAAGCTTAGATTTACAGGCATAGAGCTCAGGGCTATTTACATACATTGTGCAGTGTCATAAAATCTTATGCCCAAAAGAAAAAAGTCCATATAATCAACGTATTGTGCCATTAGTGACATTTTACCTCTTCCCTATTTTAATGGTTGAGATCGTGCGGGTTTCATCATTTTTTCATTTTTTTCTCTCCTCCCCTATTCATTCATATTATTTCCATGTCACGTGTTTGCACAGCGACATATCGACACCAAACAGTGGGCATAGCCCAATAAATATTGATCAGTTCGAGAAACGTGTTTGGAAGAATATTCATATAAAGAACTTGAGTTGGTATCTGTTTAGCAACGTGTTTACTTAACTCATAAAGTAGCTTTCAATGACTTTGTTATCATCATGGAAAAAATCGAGAGTTCGACTGCGCCAAACGTAGTTATCCGGTCGAATTCTTGACTTAACAGATTAACTTGACTTGGCCTAACAGATATGATGGTAAAGGCTAGATCATGGAAAGCTGCTTATCCAGTAAATCAGGGGTGTCCAACTTGCCAGATCTCAAGAGCCACATTTAAAACCTTTAATATTGCCGCGGCCCATATTTTCAATACTCGGACGATCTATCCTTTACTTCACGGTATATTTGACCGCGGTGGGTATTTCGGCTACTCTGAAATTAAGTGGGGAGAATGGAACCATGCGTGATATCAGGCCGTACCATGCGCAACGCAGTGAAACACTTTAGGATGATTTTTAGTTTCTGAGTATTCTAGGAAAACCTCCTTAAATTTAAACTTAACTTATTTTTACGTTAAGGGGATGTTGACTCCGGCAGGATGCACGCGCTAGGCGCACATTGTTCTTGGCCGACATGGGAGCAAGGGACTTTCACTTTTGACTAATAACTAAGTTGCGGATTTTTGTTTATTTGCCTACTGTTTTCTGCCGATGGAAAACGCAATATTTTAAGTTACTTATTCATTTTGAGGCATTATGAGTATTATGAGCAAATTTTATATTACCTAAAAATGCCGATTTCACTAATAAATGCCTAAATGTTGCATATTTTCGTATTTTATTGATCAAAATGCACTTATTGTTAATCGAAAATGTAAAAAAGTGAACGTTTTTTTTCTTGTTTTTATTCTGCAGATTACACAGAAACCGTACATCTATCAATAAATCCGCTTTATTGTCACCACAGTGCGGGTATTTCGTACGTGCAAAATCACTGGTGGTAGTCAGGTTATTTTTAACTCGATTTTTAAACATTTTTAAACTCAAACACTACTAAAAATTTTGTTAAAAAATTTTCTTCTCAAATGGCCAGTTCATTGAGGCCAATGATTTTCACGAACATCGTATTTTCGAAAATTGCAAAAAGTTAACATTGTAAAAGTACAATATTGAATACAGTTAGTTTTGTCTTAAATTAAATATGTTCTAAAAAATAAGATCTTTAAAAAAGTCCAGGTATATTGTTTTTAAAAAGCGAGTGCTTTGTGTGAAATTTCCGCTTAAATTTCACGCAAAGTGTAAAAAAATTCTGAAAAAACACTACAAATGTTGGCTTCAGATTTTTTCCATGAACACAAGGGACACTTAAAAGAATAGTGCAGATCTAACTATTTTTAATAAACTCTCTGAATTTTTTAAAATTGCAAATTTTGAAATATATTTGTAGATATATGCGAGAAAATATGTGGTGTTGTAACACTTCTAATTACAACATTTGTGTTATTCATGGCTATTAATAATAATCGTACAATATTATCATTTATGTTTAAATTCAATGTGAGAAAAAAGTTCATACTGTGCAGCATTAGAGTATCAGCTTGCGTTTAACGAAAAGCAAATAGGTAGCTTCTGTGTTTCCGCCTTTTTTGTCTGAATTGACCAACTATTAAAGAAAGAATTTCTACGAGTTTTTTTGTCAAAAAATGATGAAAATAGACATTTCAAGAAGGTTACTATATTATGTTTAGTACAGAAATTTTCTACACAAGAACTTAAATAAGGATAAGAAAAATATAGAATGCCTTTTTAAATGCTTATTTTCCGTGCGTTTGTCATTTCTCGGGCCTACAAGAGCAAGAAAAATGATAAAAATTATCAACTGTAAAATACACTGAAATTTTTGTAAAAAATAACAGAGAACCGAGCGTTTTTACGGCGTGAAGGAGCTGCTGGAAAAGTATCAGAACAAATTGTTTTTACTTTGACCAATAAAATATTCGATTTCGCCCTGACATAAAGACTTCATCAGCCAGTTTTCCGCTGCGCAGCCCGAATTGGCGAAGGAACTTTCACTCATTTCTCAGTGTCAAGGAATTGCTACTGCCGCCCAACACTTGATATTCGAAGATGGCGAGAAAATAGGGTGACCAGAAAACAGGGTCCTCTTCTTTCTTTTCATGCTTTTGCCCGGGGTCCGGGCGGATTTTTCAAAAATCACGAAATCTCCTCCTTTTTGTAACTTGATCATCTGAGGGCACGATCTTTTGAAATGATTGGTTTTGACTCCCGTTTACCCTAATATGCTTGTGGGTTGTATAATAGTCTCCCTTATCTGTGTAAATCGTTAGGTTCATTCATGCCGTCCGAACTTGTTCCCAGTAATTTTGAGAACTGTTGGTGATTCTGTGGAGGAAGAGACGCGATTCTTGTTTTCCTAGTCACATATATTTGCGAAAGATATGTGATAGTTTAAAATGCGAAAGAAGAAAATGCAAGTTTAACAATGCCCTGTACAGCAAATATCCGGTATTCAAAATGGGAAGGAAGGAATCCGAAGCTGAATCCAAAGTTTGTATAGCTGGAACCTATGTTTCTATTGCAAATAAAGGTTTGTTAGTTGTTGCAATTATCAGTACTTTACATCTGTCAGAATACTTCCATAAATATACAATGTATCATGTTCAGACACACACTGTGTCTCATATTCCATTGTTAATTAAAATATTATGGACTGTCCTTTTTTTATCAAATTTCCTCGTTTTCATCAATAAAGATCTGGCCACCCTACGTGAAAACTGTTCAACATTGCTTATCTTCTTTGGCGGTATCACACTTCGAGAAAGATATTAACATACTGGTTTCACAATATGAAAAATGACGTGAAACTAGAGGTAATTATGTAAAAGAGTATATTTACACTGTTCTTTTTCTGGTAATAAAATTAAATTACAGAATGTCTCTGATTGTGGAGTTTAGTCAAAAAATCTATAATAAAAGATTTAAGTGTATTATCATTAACTAATTTTATTTTTGTGCATTTAAGGTATCACACTTAACTATTTTCTTTTTTGTCCCACCTTGTCCAAATCTGTTGATCCGGAGCCTTCTTTGATTCAAAGATGGTCATGAATCTTTCCATAAATATTATTTTCAATAAATTTATATGTTTCTTTAATTAATGGATACGCCTCTCATTTTACCGCTCACACTGATTGTTTTGGGAAAAAGTGTCTTGCGAATAACAAAAGCAAACAAGAATTTTAACTAACAAGAATTAATTAATTAATAAGATAACCGAATAAAAAGGAAAAAATAATACCGATTCCTTTTGAATAGTGTTTTTGGAAAACGTGCCTTGCAAATAATAAAAACGAATAAATAAACAAGTAAATAAGATAACGAAAAAGGAGAGAACTGGTTTCGTCATCGTCATTATTTCAGGTGAGCCGCAGAACTACTACGAGAATGTCCTCCGAGAAGAACTTCGTATGCATGTACCTGTTGGTTGTAGGTACAAATTTTTTTGTTAGCACAAGACGTGAATTTTACTTTTAAAAATATGAGCTTTTTTCCATCCTATCGGCGTACGGGAGATTATTTTACTTGTCGCAAATATGAGTTGTGGAGCAACCGGTTTACTTTCCTTCCAAAGGATTTTTTCGCCCTTAAAAGCCCACGACTTCGACCTGGTTGGAACCCGCCAACTAGAGATCAACAGTCCGATACGCGAAATCCAGCAAGATGTCGATGTTCATTCCATCCTTTCTTTCTTTCTTTCCTTGTAACCTTATTTTTTTCTTTCTTGCTCTCCCTTTCTTTTTTCTTTCAATGCAGTTGACCGTCGATGCAGGGAATTTTTGAATTACAGTCCCTGTGAAGGAGTAGGTCTACACCATCATATAAAATTTACTTGTACTTACAATAAAACAATCCAATAATAACGTACGCTTTTGTATTAATGTTCTTTGCTCTCCAGAGTTTGTTAAGATGATTGATCCTCTTTTCAGTCTTTAATTCTCGCTCAATTATTTTTTTACTTCCACACTTATTGTTTTGATAATCTTTCTACGACAGCATATGACGTTTAAAAAACAAATCAAATACATAAATAAAAAAGTGACAACTAAATAAATAAATAAATTATGAATACAGAAAGAAAGACATGATTAAACAAGTGTCGTGATAACGATTGAGTTTTGGTGAGGAAGGAAAATACAACCTCCACAGCACTAATTCTCGCGTGCACTGAAGGGTCACGTTTCTTGTGAGCCCAAGACAAGAAATTAACTTTTTCAATGTTTTTGTCCCAACCAAGGAGCGTCTGCAAGGTTTTTATCCGTCTCCATTCAGCGACGTGGGAGAATTGACTTTCTTTCCTCGCGAAGGGTTTTTCCGTTCCTGAAACTCTCCGCCACGGACGAGGGAGAAACGGCATTACTTTCTTCCCGAAGATTTTTTTTCGCCCTGAAACAGTTCTATCCGCATGTCACAAATCTGCAGACATGAAAGAACCGGCATTACTTTCCTTCCGACGGATATTTTTCCCGCCTTGAAACAGACCAATCCGCGATCTATATGTCTCAAATCTGCGGACGTGGAGAACCTCCTTCCTTCCAACGGATTTTTTCCCCGCCCAGAAACAGTCCTAACCGCGATTTAAATATAACTCTGCGGACGTGGAAGATGCGGCATAACTTTCCCTCCGACGGATTTTTCCCCCGCACTAAAACAGTCTGATCCGAGGTCTTCACGTGGCCAACCTGCGACGTGGCAGCACCGGCGTTAATTTCCCTCGGAAGGACTTTTTCCCTCCCCGATCTCCTTACCTCCTCCTCCTTCTGCTGCAGCAGGCGGTCGGTGTCGCCGGGCGGGGCGGCGGGCTCCAGGGCGGAGTCGCGCTTCAGCTTGGAGCGCTCGCGCTCGCGCCCGCCCGCCGCCGCCGCCGCCGCCGCCAGCGACATCTGCGACAGGCACTGCGCGCGGAAGTTCTCGTAGTGCACGTCCTGCGTCACGTCCTTGAGGTCCTGCATGTGCGTGCTCACCAGCATGGTCCGCAGGCGGGCGAAGTCGCAGTGCGTCGGGTTCTCCACTGCAGCACACAATTGGCGCAAGGCATGTAGGAGCGGAAAGATTGGCGAATTTGTTTTGTTTATTATCGATTTTCTGTCATTTTGAAGAGGAAAAGAGAACTAAAAATAGGAGAAGAGAGGACAAGACAATCTGATTGAGTTCAAAAAGAAGAAGAAAATAAGAGAAGAGTGAGAAGTGGGTGAAAAGAAGATAAGATGATTAAAAAAAGAAAAGAAGAGACGTAATCCAAGAAGATGAGAAAAAGAAGATACGAATGTTATGAAGAGGACAAGAAGTGGAAGGGAAGATGATATGGAAATAACAAAATGAAGTGGCGAAGAAGAAGGAAAAGAGTACAAAAGGAAAATTGGAAGACGCGATGAAGAAGAGAAGTGGAAGCACAGAGAAGGGAATAGAAGAGGAAGGAGAGGAAGAGATGTAAAGGAGATGGAGAGAAGGAAAGGAGAAATTGAGAAGAAGATTGTGAAGAAGAGATAGAGAATAAAAGTACATAAGGAGAATGCGTAAAAGAGAAAAAGAAGGGGAAGAGAAAAGGAAGAAGAAAAGAGGAAAAGAATGAGCATAAAAAAGAAATTAAGGCAAGAAGAAGATAAAAAGAGGAAAATTGACAATAATATTATGAAGAAAATAAGGAATAAAAAGAAAATAAATAGGACGAAATTATTTGGAGGAGACGAAAAGGAAGATAGAAAAGAGAGAAGATTATGAAGAAAAGTCGAAAAATAAAAAGAAGATGAAATGGAAGAGAAGAAAAGGTGAAGAGAAGGAAGAAGATAAAATTATGAAGAGAAGAGGAAAAAATAAAAATAAACTGAAGAGGAAAAGGAGAAGAGAAGGAAGACTGGAAAAAACAAGATTTTGAAGAGAAAATGGAGGAGAAGAAGAAGGAGAAGGAGAAGAAGAAGAAGGAGAAGAAGAAGAAGGAGAAGAAGAAGAAGAAGAAGAAGAAGAAGAAGAAGAAGAAGAGGAGGAGTAGCAGCACTCACCCTCGACGACGCCCCAGGGGTAGCTTCGGCCCCGCACGGCGCGGCCGCCCACGTCGAGGACGGTGCTGGCGCCCACCACGGCGAAGGGCACACACGCCTTCAGCTCGCGGTCCTGCTGCTTGAACTCCTCGTCCTCGTCCGAGTCGCACTCGGGGAACTGGTAGATCTGAGCAGCACACACACACACACCACCGTTACATACACATGTTTCGTGTACTACATCATCGTTCTATCACGTAACAGATTCATGGATTGAGGTTTATGTAACCTGGTGGCAGAACACTACAATTACAACCATTACAACTAAGAATATTAAAATATTAATGCAAAGTAACTTTAAATTAGTTTAAGATAATAATATCAATACTATTATTATTAATAATAACAACAACAACAACAAATTTACCTCTATATTTTATGGCTCTCGTAAAGACACATTTTAAACTAATAAACAAATAAGTTTTTAACTTCACAGCACCCCACATCACATCACAACACTTGCAATTCACTTCTCTTTCTTCTTCTCTATTGCACTACACTTCACAACAAATTGCCACACTTCAGTACAAATATTACGTTGTATACGATTATGTTGTGTATTTAATAAATCAATGCGTTTAATAATAATAATAATAATAATAATAATAATAATAATAATAATAATAATAATAATAATAATAATAATAATAATAATAATAAAATAAACGTTTATTAAGACTAATTAAAAAATACAAATATCATTAGTTAATTAACTTTCAAATCTTTGAACATCTAGAAAAGAGGATTATTCCATTCCGTTATTGTAGGGGGTTAGAGTATAAAATCGGGTTAGTGCGAGATCTTAACCCCAAATTTTGAGTGCTTCCAGTAGTGCAGGTCAAGATGCTCTTTGAGATACTTTCTTCCCATTCACTCTCGTTTCATGAACAATAAATTTCATAACATTGTTCTGGCAACAAAACAATGTGATCGTAACTTCCCTTTTCCATCTTACTTTGCTGTGTCGAGTACGAGTGATCTACTTTGCACCTGACGGGTTGGTTGTAGAGAAAGTCTCAAATAAAGGTGGGTAATTTCCACGGCATAAAGGGGTTCAAGATTATCACTTTTCGAATAAACACGTAGTGAGAAATCTCCTATAAGGAAGTTACACTTGTGATATTGGTCCCTTATTGATAGGCAAATAATCTTGTATTGCTGTTTGGCAGGTACACGAAATTTCTTTGACTGCGTTAGCACGTGTACCTTCCATACATCAGTGGACAATAAGTTGCCAACCAACCAGAGACAAGTGTCACATGTGTAATTTCCTTGTATGGGATTTCCCAACTCATATTTATTAATGAAAAGTGATCATCTTCAACCCCTACGTGCCACAGAAGTTTGTTACATTTATTCTGATACCTCTGTACAAACTTCATTTGTTATACGAAAGGGTCAGTGAGATGTTTTAGTTAATGCTGATGTACACGATTACCTTTAAGAACTATATATATATATATATATATATATATATATATATATATATAATGTGGCGATATGGGATTATACAACCCCATAACACCACCGTTTCATCGGCATGAACGCTCACAGGCAGCGAGAAGAGCGGCCGAAAACCAGAGTAGCAAAACGCGCAGCCTGGTATCCGTTGCTCGTTCTAGTCACCACGAACTATCAAGCCACGTTTTTCCTGGTAAAGGGTTGAAGGAGGAGAAGTAACCCCCGCCACGGAGAAATTTCCCCAGGCAACGCCAATAAATACGCTGACACGCAAGCGGAAGACCTCTTTTCCGAACCATCACGCCTGGAGTCAACGGGTCTCTCTTCTGCCAGCACGCGTCGGGTCAGCAGTTCTTCTAGTAAGTCACCGCTCGGCAAGTAAGCAGATTTTCATCAGCGCTCGTCAGGTTAGGTAGTAATTGCCGCCGCAACGACTGTTTAGATAGGAGTTTACGGCGTTGCAAAGACGTCTAGCTAGTCGTCCGCGAAGTAGTGAGGAATTAGTGAAGTATTCTTCTATTAACTAATGCGGGAAGTAAAAAGTTGCCCGTTGTGAGGAAAGCTCCGAAAGTTCTTGATTAACAGAATAAAAGTTAGGAACGAGCGAGGTACTTGCACTAGCAGTCAGGGAAGTGCAAGGGACATTTTCTACAAATTGGGCGTAATCGAAGGCGATAGCAGCCGTGGGAGGAGAAGAAACCGATTAGTGGAGACGGAAGAATACGCGAGTCGACCGGGGAGAAGACGCCGTTCAGGAAGAAAGAAAAAGACGCAAGAGGACAGCGCAGGCAACGCAGAGGCCGGAATCGAGCAACGCGGTGCGGAACGCAGCACGCGACTTCAAGGTTGGAAAAGTGGACAGTTTCGAGGTAACCTGTAGAACTGTGAAATTAGGTCAAGTTCACGTCGGCAGGGAAAAGACTAGATTCAGAAGTGTTAGAAAACTGAGGACACGGGTGGTAATAATTTGCAGCTTGGTAGTGGGAGATTTAATGCGTTATTGCTTGCCTTAAACCATTCTATTGGAGCACTCATTATTCTGTTATTAGCAATTATAATTAAAAGATAAATTGAGAGTAGTGCGCTTGCCCACATATTATTTATTGTATGTAATATTTTAAAGAAAGGCAAGAGATTGTAAATTAAGTTTAATTTCACGTGCAATTGTAACTAGAATAACTTAAATTTAGACGTATTGAATTTTCAAAGGGAATTCCCAGTACTGGTTAGAGGAATTGCTTCAGAAAATTAGTTCTGAACGAAATTAAGTGTTCATTTATTGAATAGGCTGTAAAGGTTGCTTATTTGTATTTATTTGATCATGTTTGAAAGTGTAATTCTATTTTTGATTTGTTTTTCGTTGTTATCAACTCATGCCACAGAATTTTGAGTGAATTATATGCTCGTTTATGTGTGATTTGTGTGACTTATTGTGTCAAGGGTTCAGACCTTTCTCGTACCCCAAAGATCCTGCTTCCTGAGATTCTAAGCTCGCTTCACGAGCATAATATCTTAACAACCCGCTTACAGTGCATGCGGCTGAGTGTGCAGAAGGTGTACACTTTGTGTGTGGTAAAGGGGGTGTTAGAAAAAAAAAAAAATATATATATATATATATATATATATATATATATATATATATATATATATATATATATATACGCGGGAGAGACCACACGAAACATTTTGAGTTATTCCAGAAATTTCATGCTCAGAACGATACGCCTCTTCTTCCCATCCACTCGTTTTTTTAAAATTAACAACACACTTCACAAGTGTCCTGATATGGAAATAATTTAATCTTAGCTTTCCAAATCAATCCATCCGAACCGCCGCCCGCGCTCACCTGGATCTGCGCCTCCTCCAGGTCGGAGAGCACTCGCTCCTTGAGGCGGCGCACCTCGGCGGCGGTGAGGGTGTCCGCCTTGGCGATCACCGGCACCAGGTTCACCTTGCGGTGCAGCCGACGCATGAACTCCAGGTCGAGCTGGCGCAGGCCGTGGCCGTAGGGCGGGATGAAGTACAGACAGCAGTGCACGCGGTTGTCCTGGATATTGCGTCGGTTCAGGCCGCTCTCGTCCGTGAAGTACTGGCGGAACTGCTCGTCCACGTAGGCGCAGCACGCCAGCCAGCTCTCTTCGCAGTTGAGCGCGTCTCCGAACCCTGCGGGAGCAAAGTAGAGTTCAATTAACATTAAAATTTGAATCAATCGGTTTTTCTTGGCTAAGGTTTAGAATATTGATCTATTGTCCCGGACATCGCGAGTTCGACCAGGGCTACACAGTTCTCGTGGTTTATGCGTGTGACCGAACCTTGCAGGGACAACATCAGTATTTTATCAATTAATTTCGTTAATTAAATATGGTAAATTAAAGGTGTTGTCTGGTATCAAAAATTTATTTTACTGATGATCGTTTCGATCGCGTAGCGATCATCCTCAGAGCTTGCAGTTTACGGGCCGAAAACAAAGTTCGAATGAAGTTCGAAATAAAGAACTTTGTTTTCGGCCCGGAAGCTGTAAGCTCTGAGGATGATCGCTTCGCGATAGAAACGATCATTAGTAAAATAAATTTTTAATACTAGACAACACCTTCAATTTACCATATTTAATTATTAGAAGGTATCTACCTCACCAGCGATCTAATTAATAATTTCGTTAAAATTGGAATAAATCGGCTTCGCTTTGCTAATGGTTAGTATTTTGGACTATTGTATTCAACATTGCGAGTTGGACCAGGGCAACGTAGTTCTCTCGGTTGAGCGTGACACCGAACCCTGCAGGGACAAGATTAGCGTTCGATTATTAACATTAAAATTTCAATTAACTGGTTAGTAAATTGGACTGTTCTCCGTGGTTGAACGAATCACCAAATCTAGCAGGGTCAAGATTAGCATTCAATTAATAACATTGAAATTTAAATTAATCTGTTTCGATTTGTTAAGGATTAGTATATTGCACTATGGCACCGGACATTGTGAGATCGGCCAGGGCAACGGTCTAGTTCTCATGATTGAGCATTTGACACCGAACCCTGCACGGACCACATCAGCGTTCAATTATTATCATTAAAATTGGAATTAATCTGCTTTGCTTGGCTAACTGTTCGTGTGTTGCAATATTACACCCAAAATCGCACGTTTGACCAGAGTTCAGCACTTCTCGCCGTTGAGAGAGTCACATAACCATGCAGGGATAAGATTGTCATTCAATGCATTTCATTAAAATTAGAATTAATCGGCTTCGCTTGGCTAACGTTTAGTGTATGGGATGATTTCTCTCTACATCACGAATTCGACTAGAGCAATTCAGGTCTTGTAGATGAGCGTGTCACTGAAACCTACACGGTCAAGGTTGGTGTTCAGTTAATAATATTAAAATTGAGATTAATTGGATTGGCTTGGTTAATTGTAAGTGTGTTGCAATATTGCTGTCTACATCATAAGTTTGACAACAGCTAACCACTTCTCGCGGTTGAGCGTATCACCAAATCCTGCAGAGACAAGATTAGCGTCCAATTAATTACATTAAAATTTGAATTAATCAGCTTCGCTTGACTAAGAGCTAGTATATTGAACTTTTGCACAGGACATAGTAATTTCAACCACAGCGACCAAGCGTGTCACCTAATTCTGCACGGACAAGATTAGAGTTCAATTAATTTCATTAAAACTGGAATTAATTGGCTTCGCTTGGCTAACGATTAGTATATTGGACTATTGTATTCGTAATTGGGAGGTGGACCACGGCAACGCAATTCCCGCGGTTGAGTCTGTCACCAAACTGGACAGGGAGGTTACCATACAATTAATTACATTGACAATGGCATTAAGGATAAATTGCATTAACATTGGGACATTGACTTCGGTTGTACATTGGTTCAGGAGGCGTCAAACGGTGAGTGCGGCTTCTAAGATCTACAGGTGTCTACCAGTTCAATCCTTCAACCCGGAAGAAGCATTCCTCGACGTTGAGATCGGCTGATCCTTAAAGGTACAGACGACCAATGAATTTAATTAAGCCTGGTATTAATTGACTTGGTTGTCTGTCGTTCAGTGTATAGGACTCTCGCTTTCGATATCGCCAATTAAACCTGAACGAAGAAGTTAGCATGGAGGTCATTAAGCTATACTGGGGCAAGATAACTTTTCAATAAAAATATCATTCGAAAAAATGTTGTGTAACAAAAGGGATACAAGCTTTGCCCTCTACGATTATATTTCTGTAAATTTACAAAAATTTAATCCGATAATATATGCACAAAATACTTTAAAGAAATATTTATATAACAATATAAATGTTTGATTGGCAGATACACTGACTTACCAAACGAAAGTTAATTTATATTTTAAAATTAAATTAAATTGCCTTGTATGCATGAACTTCGGGGTAGGATCTCGCGACGTATTTGAGTCCACAAGCTCAAATTGAGAATCCACTATAACTCTAGTAACTAGAATGAAATGGATCTTATATAGAACCATTCTGTGATAGGATAAAAGTTAGCAATTAAGTAAAAAGGACGTCAGAAATATACAACACAAAGTTTAATTCTTAACATTAAGTTTAACAATCGTAAAGCACAGGAAACTGAATCCGATGCCGGTACTGTAAGATTTACATATATAAAATTTCTGTCGCAATATTTGATATTTTTCATTATTTTTTCTGCGATTTTCATAATTGGAGTTCTACTGCACAGTGTTATCTCGGGTGTCTTGCACTCGTGGTCAGTGTTTCCACACCCTGTTTGCGCTTAGTGTTTGCTCACCCGGTCTGCGCTTGGCGTTTGCTCACCCGGTCTACGTTTAGCGTATGCTCACCCGGTCTACGTTTAGCGTATGCTCACCCGGTCTACGTTTAGCGTATGCTCACCCGGTCTACGTTTAGCGTATGCTCACCCGGTCTACGTTTAGCGTATGCTCACCCGGTCTACGTTTAGCGTATGCTCACCCGGTCTACGTTTAGCGTATGCTCACCCGGTCTACGTTTAGCGTATGCTCACCCGGTCTACGTTTAGCGTATGCTCACCCGGTGTGTCGACGATGGTGAGGCGCAGCTTGACACCGCGTTCCTCGATGTCCATCACCTTTCGTTCAATCGACGTCGTCCGCCGCACGCGCTCTGCAAATCACCCATCAGTCACATTAGACACTTCAACAGCATGAATTATGAAATGTATTGCTAAGCCAACACCTATATTGTCATAAATCTTAAAAAGAAGGCATATCACCTCTCTTTAAAAAAGAACGAAAGTCCTATTTTCGTCAGTTTTTATATTTCATAATGAATCTTATTAATTAATCTGAGGAAAGTTATTTTAAAGACATTGAAAGTCGGTCAACAACTTCAACACTTCTGCAGGGCAATATAGGAAATACTGTATTCTATAAAGTTTAAAGTGAGATTAGAAAACTCGTATTTCTAACTTATAGTTATTACTCATAATAATTGTAACATCGTTCTATAATAATAACAAAATTCTATTGTTACTAGTGTTTTTATTGCAAATTTCTAATACTAGTTTCCGGAAAAAAATAATTCATCTTCTATCCGGAAAAAATGTTTTTGAACTTTTTAAAGAAAGATGACATGGGTATCTGCAGTTTCAACGCGAATAATGCAAGGTCATCTGTTTCATGAGCAAGTAAATATAAAGTTAAAGAGAGTTTCAAAATAAAAATGTAATTTGTAAATCATTGTAAAAATGGTAATTTCTTGTATTGTAGAAAATAGAAATATCTTGAAATTTGTTGAAAATAGGTGGAAACAGTTCATATTGGTTTGGTGATAACTATTTTTTTCTTTAAACATGTATTTTATTTTGGGATGAGATTTAAGGGGGTTGAGATTTCACCTTCATCATTCTCTCTGATGAATCATAACTAACTAAAATAGACAGTGGTAAACCAAACATTAAATTGCAAGAGATTTTTAATTGTCCAACTGTTTTGGCGAAAATAAAACTTGGGAGGCAGCAATGTCTAGTACGCCCATAAAAAGATAAGATAAGGTAATAGAAAATCCAAAATTATTATTTGTGGGAAACCTGAATGTAACCAAAAAGAGGAGTTAGAGATTTTGATGATAGCGAATAGATATAATGATAGCGTCAGTGAAAAATGAAGTGGAATTGGTACCAGCAAGGATGGTGGCAATAGTAACAGTAGTAGAAAGCGTAGTAATAGTGGTATTTGTGGGGTGAAGTGGAAATGGTAATAGAAATTAATAGAAGTCTTAGTGGAGTTGATAGTGATAGTAGTGGTGGAGGTTGTAGGGCGAGTGAGTGGTAGTGGTCTGTCTATTTCAGTGGTTACGATGCATGAGGGAGGATGACAAAGGTAAAATCTCAACCCCCTTAAATCTCATCCCAAACAATAATCCTCGTTTAAAGAAGAAAAAAAAACGAGTACCCAGTGTGGTAGAGTTGGCTACTCACCAGCCACATCCGGCACGCGGCGGTCGCGGTACAGGTCCGAGAGGAAGAGCGCGTTGACGAGCGTGCTCTTGCCCAGGCCGGACTCCCCGACCACCATCAGCGTGAAGTCGAAGCCCCGTTTCACGCTCTTGCGGTGCACCTGCTCCGGCAGCGTCGCGAAGCCGATGTACGCGCGGTCTGGCTGGGGGCAAGCGAATACGTTGGCAGACGTCGATGCAGCCGAAGCACACCCTGTATTAACCCTTATGCCTCCGCACGTAATTAGACTTCGGATTTATCGTCATGTCATCCGTTTAAGTAAAATTATACTTTATTTTGCAACTCTTCTGTCTGGTATATTTTTAAGTTTAGTATAACAGACGATGCCAATATATTCAGTGCCTCTTCCTCAACTGATGCAGAGATCAGCTGTAGTAATCCGGAATCTTCAAATCCCCACACGTTTTTACTTAAACGCTTGAAATTCAGATGAAACACGTTTCATGACTTTGCGGTTCCAAGGTACAACATTTATAGTGTTTAAGATGCCTATTTTCCAATTAATATCTATTCACCATCTAAATGTCTACTCGTAACGTACATTCGAATTGCATAACGTAAATTCGTCTATCCGTTTATAAATGCCGATTCATCCTACACTAAAAGACGGAATATTCCCGTGCGATGTATTTGAAACTGAGTAAAATAAACTCGCAAGCATTCCTAGAAAGAAATGTATAACGAAGCTAAAATCCGAATGAAACAAAGATTCCGGGTTACCATAACTGATCTCTGCATCAGTTGAGGAAGAGGTACTGAATATATTGGCATCGTCTGTTATTCTAAATTTAAAAATATACCAGGCAAAAGAGTGTCAATCAAAGTATCATTTTATGCGAATAAAACAAAAGCAACAAAATTAATCAATGTTTTCGCATTATCATTTCATTTACATATTTCTTTTAATAGGAAACATTTGAGTTTTTAATGAAATAGTTTAAAGTAAAATACATATTTTGTAAAAAAGTTGTAAATCTTGACAATTTTATATTGCTTACTTCGAGAAATTAAACGGCATGTTTCCGCCTTTTAAAAGTCTATTTTAACCACTTAAAAATCTTATTTTAAGGATTATACAATCAACATCAATCTTTGTAGTAGAAACTGCTTTCAAATCAGTCCGAATCGTCATCAGATCATGGTAATTTTATTCTTGCAATATAAAATTATGTCTTAGCCCAAGAACTACTTCTTCAAATTTATCTCATTGTTCGTAAGTTTCTCAGACAACCATTCATCACATATGAAGTGGAATAGACATTATTTTAACACAGGCTGACAATTCCCTCAAAAAATGTTTCGGAGAGGCGAAACTGCGATTGCTCACTGAAAACACTTCATACGATATCTCACGGTCGTTAGTCATTGGAAAGTACGGTCAAAGTTCTTCGAGATTGTGAAATTAAACTTCTTACACTATTCTGACAAAAATATCATACATAGTCCTTCCCCATTACATTATAAAAGCTGATCTATAGATGTAATTTCATAGCTAACGCGAAAGAATCATACAACCTCGAATGTGACGATCTCCTCTTATTAAATATTTGTCATAAAAAACTTCCGAAAAACTGTGAAGGGCTTTTGACAAGGCTTATATGCCGACTTTTACAGAAGGGTGATCCGTGCCCGCCCCCATCGTTGACAAAACCCAGGGAGGAAGAAAATGGTCACATGTAAATTAACAAATATTGCAATAAAATAATATTTATATTACTATCAGGATTACGCCCCTGCGCCGTCTTCCAGCTCCGTGGGCACTGCTACAACCTGTTTGTTATTGTGCTACATTCGCCCCCTCGCTGTCGTCTCGTAGCTCAGCGTTAATTTCGCTCCGTCTACATCTCACGCCGCTCGCTCGTCCTCTCCTGTTCCTCCCTCCCCGCAACACACACCAATGCCCAGCAACAATAACACCCAGGTGGATTGGAAATTGTACTTAACTGAATTGTCATCTTGTGCTGTAGCGTCATCTAGAGAGTTACAACAAAGTCGACAGCATAAAAACTTTCTCCAAGAAGAAAAGATTGAGATATGTCAAGTTTTATGGAAATCGGTCGAACGGCGTCGAAGTTTATCGATCTCAGACAAACCAACATTCATTTTCATATGTATGAGTTAATAATAATAATAATAATAATAATAATAATAATAATAATAAGAAGAAGAAGAAGAAGAAGAAGAAGAAGAAGAAGAAGAAGAACTACCGCAACAATGCGCACGGCTTACTTGTTTCCGCGTCGAACGACATATCTCCCTGAAGGTGAGACGAGTCGAGAATTCCCTGAGGTACTGAGCGCCGCCTGATCGTTGGGGCCGTGGGAATGGAGTTGGCGGTCCAAAAAGCGCAACAGGCTCCACGAGGTGCCTTCGCCCCCCCCCTCCCGCCCCTCGTCCACGCACATCGCTGCGCCCGCGCAAGTGGCGACTTCCGGTCCCCGCCCTCCTCCCTCCTCATCCACCGGCGTACGCTCGCCGCGGGGCGGTACGGAGAAGGAAAGAATACACGAAGCGGGGACACATTAGGGGACGGTGAATCCCTTTTCTCTTCTCTCAAGCCATTCGAATCTTTTCCACATAATAATATAAATGGTAGATTAAATTCATGAACTAACACAAAAATATTTCTTCCTAGAATACAATAGATGTTTATAAATATGGTACAGGTCCGATATTCACTTCTAATTCTGTATTTTCATAAATT
Source organism: Gryllus longicercus (assembly GCA_038098605.1). Classification (NCBI taxonomy): domain Eukaryota; kingdom Metazoa; phylum Arthropoda; class Insecta; order Orthoptera; family Gryllidae; genus Gryllus; species Gryllus longicercus. The sequence continues at coordinate 1,260,016 of JAZDUA010000070.1, forward strand.
GCAAAAGTTTCTAATATTTTGGACTCCCTCGTACAACCACATTTTTGGAGACATATTTTTTTCCTCAAATAAAATTCATTGTTCTGAACAATTACACCTTTAATTATTCATGGACACTTTTTGAAAATATTAGTAGTTTTCGCGTAATTTTGTGTTAAATATGGGCAATATTTAGAACAAGATTTTCTCAAAAACGTCTGTAACCGGTTTTCTTTAAACTTGTTTATTATTTATTCAATAAAGTATAATATTTTTTTCAACATCCTATAATAATAATAATAATAATAATAATAATAATAATAATAATAATAATAATAAAGTTCCAGTAAAATATTTGCTTTTATCGTGACTTCCAGATAATAGTTTTAGTTATAATTCGTTTTTCTGCTTTTATTTTTCCAACTTATGAGGTTTTTAGACAAAGGTGATATGGTTCATGATGATAAATGTTATTAAATGAGTAGGTTGAAGTAAGTGGTGTTACGCACGTAATCAGACAGAGGACTTGGAAGGTAAAGCCTGTCTGAAAAGTAGAAATTAATCCCCTTCCTTTCTAATGTATTGGCACTCATTTTATTTTCACTCACAAAACACTGATTGGTTCCAAATGCATCACATAGTGACAGTTACTTGCAATACGTCTCTATTGTTTGGTTAATATTAGATTAATTAAGACATTGGTTTAAATCGGCTTCCAAATCAAAAGATTTGTTTACTGTTACTAACTTTTTTTGGATCATCCATCAATCTATCGGTTTGCTTTTAATTATTAGTGTGCTTTCTTGACCCTTTCTTTCATTTCGTTAGTTTTTATGCTTATCTCGGTGTTAGTTCATTGCGTCTCCTTTTCCACGTTGTTCAACGTTCTTCTTGTTTGTCCAATTTAGAACTGTACATCCTTATGTGCTCTCCAGACGCGCAGCTGCTCAGTGGACATCTACACTTAAAACATTTCACGGCGTTTTGTTTTCAGGTTTATATTGTTTAATGCTTCTTATGGAGGTTATTTCAGACGACCTCCCACTTACTTCGGGATGCCATATTGATTACCATGTTTTTGTAAATATATAATTGTTTTAACGCCGATTTTTTATGCCAGTGTTTTTTTAACGTGGATGATTTGAGTTCTGTTTACACGAAGTTTATATTTTGTTTGGCAGAGAAAAGTAACATAACTCAAAACTGTCACAATTTTCACATATCAGTAAACTGAACATTCTTTCAGATCGAAACAGTCAAGGGTGAAGGGTCTGAAAATAAGATAATTCTACCAACCTATCTGAGCCCTTAAAATTGATAGTTCCGGGTAGTCTTCTGAGGTATTTAGTCCCGTAAGTGTAGTTTAGTTTTTACACGGGAGGTAGCGGTGTTGTTCTTCCGCTACTTGGCAAGATCCGTCGCCGACCCACACATCGAATTGCAGGGTTTTCCCCGTCCAGGTATCTCCTTCCAGCAGGCACCGACTCACACGGCACAATCTCTACGATCCCGATTGGTCTCCCGACATATGTGGTAATGTAGTGCATGTAAATGTAAGTGTGTGTAAGTAAGGCGTGAGTATAGAAAAGGAAGAGGAAGGAAATATCGTTCGTGGTCTGTGGGGGATAACCCGTTTTTAAGGTACTTTTCCGGCATTTGCCTTGGTATTGATCGAAGAAACCATGGTAACTAGGATCAGCGCAGCCGATCGCTAGAATTTTACTCCAGACCGCGACTAAATTCGACCTAGCTTTCTAGCTAGAGCCGAAAAGATTAGAACTCTATGGCTTCCCGGTCAGAAGAAGTACGGTGATACTTGATGCACTGAGCTACCTCAGCCGGATTGTAATTGACGTAGTTACAGGAGTATATTGTCTATTTTCGTACTGAACGGTGACGTGTCTTAGTTTAGGGTTGATAGATGAGTAATCTTCATGGTCGTGTACATTAATCTCCATCCACGCAAATAATTTTCATTAAGTTAAAAATTTTCCATCAAGACCTTCTTTCATAGATTGAGAAAAAAATGTCACGCCAATGGCTTGAAAAATATAAAATTTCCGTATCTTGTTTCAGTATTTCCTCTGAAGTCCATTTTATGGCATCAGCTGTAAGGGCATACGCTTTTGCAAAGAGAGTTTTGCTCCTGTACAACTGCTGTTATGAGCTTACGTTCATTCTCGCGGAAGTTCCTCAATTCATTGGACTGCGGCCGGCCGACCGAAAGTTGACTGCCCTACGCCACTGGGACATGCAACGTGTTACCTAAAAAACGGCCGTCCGCCGCCGTCGAAACCCCCTGCAGAGGTCCTTGACTTTGGAGGCCTGCGGGACCGATAAGATAGGCTGTGTCTGCCTGTTCCACCAGTCGGGCTATGCACCAGCAGACCCCGCTGTGGCGGCCTGTGTACGACACGCCCCTCCTCGTTCCACCACTCATGTTTCGTTTCATGAAGTATAACCTTTCGAAACCAAAGACTCATTCACAACGGAAATGTTGACGAATTGACATTTGTGATTTTAACATAACCATAATATTATCAGAAATGACTGCCCCCGTAGGTGACCGCACAGTGGGATCATGGCGCCTCTGAAAATTTCGAAAGGTGTCCCGTACCCCTACATAATAAAACATTTTATTTCCGTAAATACGATAAATTTCTATTTTTTGTGTTTTCTAAGCTGCTTCTTTGAGAAGTTGATACTCAATATTTTAGAGAGAAACACTTCAAGCCATCTGGCAATGTTGTAAATGGTTCACAATAATTGTAAATTTTCTAATTGATTTATCAAATTTACAGTTTTATTCTTTCAGCAGCATGAATTATTTATTTAGTAAAAACATGTCATTTATAAATTTTAAAAAATGAATAGAAAGAGAGGCTCAGAAATTTAAGGTCGCACACCCTCGTTTTTTAGACTACGCACATCTATGACCGCCCCATTTGAATATCTTGCAAAGGTTTCTTATTTAATCTAACTACGCCACTGCCAATAAACTAATATGTTGAAATTTGATGGTGGTGGTGGTGATAAGGAATGCAAATCAGTACCAACATATGTTGTTAACTGTTTATTGTCACTCTGTTATTACTGCGTACCCTCTTAGCGTATCTTCATTCGGTTATCTTCATTAAAGGAGATGGTCCTTAAAGGCGACACGCAATGACGTAGGATAAATGTACGAACCGAATTAGACGCTTTAAAGGGTATTAGACACACAATACAAACAAACACGAATAAAATACTCTACGAAGGTTTACCAACGGGGGTTTACCAACGAAGGTTTCGTTACTAAATTTCCTGTAAATGACCTGCCAGAATTAACAAGGTAGTTACAGTGCATGATATACAATTTCATATTCCGAAGAACAGCGCTTTCTTCGCTACGACTCCCACTTTGTCCGCAGTTAAGTGCTTAACGTCTCCGCAGCGTCTGCGTAAACTGAGCTAAGCTCCCATAAAAGAAGTTATGAATTTAAGCACATTACGCAGCCAAACTGGCTCCTCTCCCTCCGCCTCGTTGGGGCGTAATCACGCTTGGCATTTGCCCCGCAGGAAGCCCACGCCTGCCAACTCAATGATGCTGCGAGAGACCTCGGTGAGAGAGTGAGGGTGTTGACGGAACAATAACGTGCGGGTGGGGAAATTTAGAATCTAAGTTTGAAGGGGACGATTCGCTTGTGTTTATTTTTTGGGGGGCTTTTATCCATCCGACAGCCAGTTATCCTTTACGTTCCAATGGGACGCACAATCGACCACACACTATACTTCGATTTTTTTTAAAGTAGCCGATGACATTAGGTTATTGTTACACATCCTGCGTTATAAAATGAATCTTTTTAACAGTGATAAGCTCATTTTGAGGCTACGAGCAGCGTGCCTCGTTGAGAAGGACGTTCGCGAAATAATTAAAAATATTAATTTTCTAAGGCAGGATGTATAACAATAACATAATGTCTAACACATTTCTAACTATAGTCTTGTAGAAGTATAGACGAAGTTACACTTAAGAGCTCCTCTGATCTGGGGGCGGCAGAACGCGAGGCCGTCCGCGACTATATATATAACGAAACGAATATCCTAAGATATCTTATCCTAAAAGAGAATGTAGAATTAACAAACCAGGCCAGTGGCTCGAGTTTTAATCTTAATACAAAACTCATCAAAACAAATCGTTTTTTATAAAAAATGTTAACACTATATTCATTAATTAATGAATGCACGCAAGTTAATACATAAACATCAATTACTATATTTAAAAACATAATACTACCATCTTTAACATTTACCTACCCAATTTGGGGAGGTGCAATACCTGCTTATCTTACAAAATTAAAAAGTATGCAAATTAAAGTCTTACAGTCGACAATATAAGTCCTGTGGTGTATCTTCAATAGACAAATTCAAAAAGAATTGTCAGTACATCCATTAGGAACCTCGATTAATAAACTGTTGTATTGTTTCTATTTTACGCTATTTTCTTGTCCAGCAACTAATACTTTTTCATTAGGAAAAACAATCTATCCAAATTCTAGAATCGAATCAAAATGTTCAAAGCACTTATTCCATAATTTGTATATTCCGTTAATTCTTTAAAAAGTACTCTCTTTTATCTCCAAATGTTATAAATTGCAGTTGTATTTGTTTATTTACAAATAACTTTTTAGTAAAATTTAGAGGCCCCTACATAGAGTTCCCTTAAAAATTATTACCTATTAATAGCTCCGTTAAATATTATCTTAGTTATTAAAATTTATATGTGAATATTATATGTATTATATTGAAAACCTTCAAATGACTGACAAATCAAACAAGTACATATTTTTAAAATTACGAACGTGATCTGTTACGTTACGTGATCTGTTACGTATTGTATCACCTGAAGTTCAAATATAAACTAAATGTAATTCGCTCAATTAGGAAACTATTCTCGTTTTCAGACGTTGAGGTGAAAATAATGATATCTGGTATTTCAAGTAATAAAGTGGAATAATTATATGCGTCGTCTTTGCCAACAATATCATTTATTAAAAGAACAGCTTTCGATGGCTTAGCCATCATCATCAGTTTCTGCTGTATGGAAGCCACAAACGTCGTCGTTTTTGTTCGATGAATCTAGGAACATATGGACCCACGAATGGGATAATTGTAATTGTCTTACCGTTCGCTGAGTTAAGTCGAAGAACTATGAAACAATAACGTTCATATTCGTTTTAAAAAATTTTACCATCAAATTTATATTAAGCATTATTTTCAATAACCAAAATATAATAAACATACTTCTGGATTTTTTCACTTTCTCTTCCCATTGTCAACATTATCTCGAGCAACATCAACTGAAACGCAAATGCTATTTTCTCCGCTGCTAGAAATGTTTTGTCGGCATTTCATTAAGAGAACGATGTTGCCACTTGTACAACTAGATAAGTTTACTGGTGGTCAGACATGCCGCTGACCTCTTACATGTCGATAACCTTCACCAAGAGTAGTACAATGATCATCGCAACCTCGATTCCTATCCTTTGCCCAGACATTGAGGTCTAAACGAAACCGGAGCATCGACAGAGAATCTAGCATTAGACACCTAAGATCATGAATCTCAACCCCGTTTATAAATGTGTTTCTATCTTGTTCTAAGCGTATTGTATATATTATTATCCATTACAAATATAAAAGTAGTCCCAAAATTGCATATTTATCGGTTCATGTTATTTGCTAAATGGACAACCTTAATAGGGTATAACAGTAGCCCAAACGTCATCAACAGTAAGTTGCTAATTGATATAAGTTATTGTTATTTTTATTATAATTATTGTTTTTGTTGTTAATTATAAAAAACTGAAGCGTGTAGTCACCGACTCAGCTAGACAAATCAACATCGACAAGATACATATGCAAATGAATCGCTTGTTTAGGTCTCCAATATTTATTAATGACATTACTCATCGACAATTCACCTCTAATTTTCGACATCTCAAATTATTGCTTTTTTCTCGAACAATAAGGGATATTTACGCCATGATCCATCATATGTCAATTACAAAATCATTGTTTCTGCACTTGGGCAATTTAATAAAAATATATGCTTTCTTTTAACCTTAAAATATTCAGTATGATTTCTTTCCACTTGAAAAGTTGTAACGATATTATCTAGAAATACATTCTGGGATAAAATTACAGAAAAGTATTCGAACCTTGGCATGCTAGCAGGTAAACTACGAAATTTATTCCTTTTTACTCGTATTTAATTATTCGAACTTCCTAATTACTAGTCTTTAATTCCTTAAATACCATTAAATAGCACTACCCGAGGAAGATATGTAGCAGATACATATGTGTAATCAATGGAAAGAATATCAATCAGTAGCTTTGATCATTAGCCTCAATTAACAAAATATGCTTCTTTCGGTTATTAAAAAAGAAAAAAACAACATATTTTCGATGTCCACGAATTCCACCTCATAATATTTCCATTGTATGCGTTCGTTCCTACCATGAGACTGCTACTAGCATCACAGTGGGCCTGGTCTGTAGAATTTTAAAAATTAGATTTACGAAAAAGAGGCTTCATTAAATGTATTAAAATAGTTCCATTAAATTCAATACACATCATTGTTCTCTCATTTTTTGAATGATTTTAAACGAATTAAGTTACACGTTTTTCCTGCTCAAAAGAAAAATGTAGTAGTCGCCACATTTATTCTAGTCATAATAATTAAAACAAAACTTTGCATTTCGATAATGGAAGGTCAAAGTTACCGATGTTACAATACATTGTAAGGCTGAAATCGTTTTAGGTTCACATTGCGAAAAAAAATTTCGGTAAATTGATCCTACGGTTTTTCTTCACGGATACATCGTATAGTGAATAGTTAACCCATGTTGCACTTCATGCAAATGTGGGCCATTTTGTTGAGGAACTCTTCTTTGTTGCACAGCAGTTTCTCCAATATTTTTGTCAGGCAAAGGTGGCTCAGGACACTTACTGATGTCAGAGCAGTGCCTCTGACCGAGAGGTTCTATTGTTCGAGACCCGACACTAGCTCTATAGCTAAGTCAAATTCAGTTGTTGTTTGGGGAGAATTCTAGCGGCTGACGCATTGGCTGGTTGACTTTGCTCTGATTAACAGCAGGCAAATGCCGAACTAGTACTCTAACAAATGGGTCACGAACCACGCGCGATCTTTTCTTCCTCTTCCTTGCCTTCTTCTCCTCCCTTACACTTACATTTACATGCATTACACTACCACACGGGCCGGAATACCGGACGGGAACGTACAGCTTATCCTTGCTGGGACAATACTCCCTAAAGCGGCGCCTAGTTCGGTAGGGGGTACCAGGAAGGGGAAACCCTAGGAATCCAACGTGTAGGCTGGCGCCGGAACTCACCATCTAGCAGGGAAGAACTCCCGGGCACCTCTCGTGATGAACCAAGAAATGCCCTCATGGTATTAATGGCGATAGCATTTGACGCGCCCGACAACTTGAAATAGTCAATCAAACAATCAATCTCCTCAAACCGAAGTTCAGGTGCTGCAATGATGCACGCTTTGGTACACGCTAATGACCTCCCGAGTCTATCTCGAGTTTCGGAAAAAACATTTGTGTCAAATTATGTCCCTATTAAATTCAGACTGCGGCGGAATATCCACGATATATATATATATATATATATATATATATATATATATATATATATATATATATATATATACATATAACAGGTTGCTGCATCTCCCTTTCAGCAAAGATTCTGCTGAACGGCTGCGAAAGCCTACCTCGATTAAATTTGAACGTTATTCCCCCTCCTTCAACTAGCTGTCTACCTGGTAAAAAATAAGAATTTTGAGTCTATTTTGTTTTCCCTTGTACATTTGATTTCTTTATGCTTTTAGATATCAAATCATTTTGTGCTTTTATGTTTTCTAATTGTTTATAAACAATTGGCAAAATGTAAGTTTTTACTTCAAACATCATAACTCTACAACAAATTGACATATTTTGATAATTATTTTTCTTAAATAATTACGATTTAATATTCTATTAAATAAAATAGAATGGTAAAGGTAATGTGAAAACTAAAGAATGAGGATTTGATTATTTTAGAAAAAATAATTGTTTATAAATTTATTCTGGGCATTTCAGTTCATACAATTGATACTTTAATGACAGATTAACCGTTTAGTTCGTTCACTGGAGCAAATCATGGGTTACATGCTGAAAAATAATTATATTATTATCTTTAATAGTTTATGATTTACAATGATTGATATGCATGAAGGTGCTAAAAATTTCCAATTCGGAAAAAGCATCTGAATTTCACTCACTAAGGGGCTAGCAGTTGACATTTGCATAAAAAAAACTGTTTTCTCAAAAACTAAGGAACGTAAGAATTAAATGTTTGAAGCATATAAAAGAGAAAAAATTAACAGTACTATCCAATAAAAACCGGATAACACGAAATTTCACGATGTTTCGTCATTCTCAGGTAGACAGATCATGGGCCTTCAATCTATAATATAAGAGAAAAAATGTCTGGCTGATTGATTGACATTAACGAAGCGGGAATAAAGTGCAAGTAAATAAAATTACGTGTTTTTTTGTTTTACACTATAAATAGAATTAATTCGTTTTCGTGACTGATATGACTGTGATATAAACCCGAGCAACGCCGAGTTAATTTAGACGGTTTCCGTGCGAACTCTGAACGAAACACGAATTCCCAAAAGACGTCCGGGACCTTCGGCCACAAGAAGGGGCGACGGGGCCCAGTGAGTCCAGGCCACTTGAGCGCGTTGCGGGCGGATGACGCGGCAATTGAGCGCCGCTCGCCCACTCGCCCGCGGACGGCTCCCTTCCGCCCCATCCCGCCCTGCCCCGCCCCGCCCCGCCCCTCCCCGCCCCTCCCGCCCCGCCCCGCCACGGGTCAGCAGCGCCCCTGCCCGCCGGACGGCCAGCGCCCACAGAGCGGAGGTCGCGGAAAAAGGACCAGATCAGAGACGGCCCCTGACGCCGGAACTCAGTGATTTCACACAAGGTTCGTAGATACTAGATATCGCAATGATTTATCGTATCTTTTTAATACTGACCATTTTCTTTCAATACACTCATTCATTACCAACATGGAGTTCGTGGGAATAGGTGCAGACCAGACACATCCCTTGACGCCGGAACTCAGCGATTTGGTAGTGCCATAGTGGAGTGCAATTGAAGTGCCACAAACAATCCAAGCACAAAATAAAATACGGGGAATCCCTACAAGTCAGTACGGACGGTGTTGTCAGTCGTTGCAATGAACATTGATTCAAAGAAGTCGTCTCAGAATAAGTAAGCAAATATTCTGTGCTCATTTCAATCGGTCCGAATCGTAGGTGAGAGAAAAGTATGATATGAAATGGTTTACATTTTTACAAGATATTATTATTATTATTATTATTATTATTATTATTATTATTATTATTATTGAGAAATTACACCGCCTCCTAAAAGTGCCGCTCGGGGCAGGCCGCCCCAGCCACCTATACTACGTTAAGCCACTGGGGGGGGGGGGGGGGGGGCGCCATAATTCATCGTTGACTAGAATACGCGTACGAGTTCGCAAGAGCAGGACATCACACTCGGCTAATGTAATCGTAATGCTTAGAGGTCCAAAGCTTATTTACTTATGTACACACACAGTATAAAGAGAAAATATTCAAAACATGATGTTGACCGTTCGCTATTAAACATCATGAAATCTGCCCTCAAACACAAGAAGGCACTGCGAAAAGTGCGAAAGGAAATGAAGTAAACAATAACTGAATCGCGTAGGAAAAACGGCTGTGAATGCTGAGTGGCAATATCGTAGTCTGTTTAGCATCGTTAACCAGAAGATCAACTCAGCACCAGCTTATGTCGAAAATAAGGATAGATGCTCTAATCAGTAGTTTTCCGTGGTTCCCGCCATCATTACCCAGCGACTTACGGAGCATTACCCTCACAAACGAAACATGAAACACACGCTACCTTTAATTTGTCATTCTTCACCCCTCGTCTACCCATACCCACAGTTGTACGTACATTCACTACGGTATCACACATGTCCGAAGAATAGACAAGAACTGAAAATTTAATAATAAAAATTTTTGATGAAGCCAAAATGATTTACACAAAAATACATAAGTACCGAATAAATTGATATTGTACCCCATTCAAATTGTACAATACAATTGGTATTTTACACTATGTATTTTGGCTTCATGAAATATGTTTATAATTAAATTTTCAGTTGTACCTGATGAGGAAGACAGAATAGTTTCCGAAACATCTTAAGAATAATACACAAGTGAATAACATTATTATGTAAAAGTTTTTGGCAATTTTCATTGTGGTTGTGCATCATTTAAGATGAGGAACTAAACAATGAAATAGAATTTTATTGTGACAACTAATTTAAAAAATTGTACTTAATAATCACTAACATTTTTATTGCGATTATAGTTCAGAGAAATTAGACAAATAGAGTGAAAAAAATCCCGGAGTTTTGAATCTTGGCATGATTGTTTGTTGGTACATACTACATAACATACTAAAAATCCTGAAGTGTGGGGGGTGAGCCCGGGGGCGGGGTTGTCGTTCGAAGGTGCTATTTCAAGGTAACTATCATCTAACACTAACATGAGGTAACTATGGAGGTACCATAACTACCAATTCCACAGAAAATTGTATTCTGTACACAATTAAAGTAGATCAAATTTCCTTCAAAATAGTTTGTATAAGGTTTTGTTGTAAAATTAACCATTTAAAGTTCGAGATTTGAATTTTTGTTGTTTTTGTTTACGAAAAGTCCCTAGTTATTTCCCTTATAAAAATTATGTTTTGATAAATTCAGTGCACGGAAGTAATTTTATTTTTGTTTAACATTTATCAACACTATGTATTTGCGTATTTGGCGCAAAAACAGGAACATTGTACACTTTCACAAATCTTATTTTGTATGTAGACTTGTGATATGCAGCCGGTGTATAATTTTCAACATTTACTGGGAAATGGCTGAACGTTTTTTTTTTTTTTTAATTTTTTGCTTGATAGAACAAGATACATTTAAAAATATGGCATATGTCATACTTTCATTCAAACCTCTAACATTAAGAAATTTGCCAAAGCCATCATGTTTAAAACACTAGAGTTTTCGTTTAGAATGAAGTTTAAGCTATCCAGTTAACCAAATTCGTGATTTTTTGCATTAAATGAAAGGTAGTTGTCAGCAAATGTTTTATCGCTTACTACTATCAACGGGTTTTGTACTACAAGAATAAAATCATAAAATTAAAAAAATGATTGTTTATCTACCGTCATTTGTTCATTATTTCAATATGTGATGCATTCGACAGCCTTATCAGAAGCTTTCGACATTTCCTCTTCGAGAAAACATATGAGTGTAACATATACGTACAGATCCCGGAAAATATAAAATGTTTTCATTGCATTTCAAGAAACATGTTGAACTCTGTATTCACAGAGAATAGTGATTGTAATGTTCCAGATTGTATAACCCTCCCTCACTTCATTAGTCTTCGAGGCCTAAAACTGGACGACCCTTAACAATGGTTTTGGGGTTTTCTATTCTCCGTAAAGTGAATATGCAAAACTTTTCTAACTTTTATACTGCCTCATTCCACGCTTACCTAATTTTCTTAATTCATCCTTGCCACTCGAAATTTTAAGACATGTCCCCACTTTGCAAGCCATTCTGAATTGGCGTTTTTTATTATATGTTGGATCTTTTCTGCGTAACTTTATTCATTTGTATATCTTTAAATGATATCGTGCATTTTTTAATATGAGTAACTGCTGAGTAATAACAGTGAAATGAGAGTTAGTTTCGGAATGCTGCGCATTTTGACAAGTTTTATCTAGTTGTATGCTCTCTGGTGGCAGAGGCAATTACATAACCTGACGAAACAGAATCTGACAATGATTATTTTAGATTTTACTTTAATAAATGGAATAAAATAAAGGTTAGTAACGACACTTCATCAACTTCATCAATAAATAAATATTTGTACGGGTAACTCTCTTAAATTAGAAAAAATAATATATCTTCCACTTCACCTATTTTAGATTAAAGGCCACCTCATTTAATTTCTTCAAAACATGTATCCTTAAATAAAATGTTCATATTATCATTTGTTGGCTTCCAGACAGTAATATCTTTATTATTCAGTGTTGAGATATCTGGTATTGAAGTAAATAAATTGTATCAACGTCACTAGAAACGATACACGTTTTAATGCTTAGATCATTCACAAACCACAAACCATAACACAACTTTATAACAGCAAGATATGACCGCCTTGTGAGATAGTGATTTAATTACCATTTGTAAGGGAGGTAATTGAAGTGATCGAATGATTTGGCTGGTTGTTCGAGCTTGGAGATTTGTTGGGGGGCACGTCCCCCAAGATTTCTTGAACAATACAATAATTTAGAAATTTGAGTTGGAAATTAGAATTTAGTTTCTTGAAATATATTGTTGAATGGAATTTGTATATGATGTTGATTGATTGATCCATAAATCATGGTATGAAAAATAAAGTTGTGTTGTAAGGGAGGTAATTGAAGTGATCGAATGATTTGGCTGGTTGTTCGAGCTTGGAGATTTGGGAAACGAATTAATGAGAATTTGCCTAAAACTAGCGAAACACCTTTCAGAATTAATGTGAGAAGAAAGTGAAGGCAACAGACATCAACAACGATTTTGTGGTGGAAAGCTGAAACATAACAACAAACAGATTTGCTAAACGCAGAAAAGCATCGAAAGATAATTGCGAATAATCCTGATAATGATAAATATAAATTCTTCTTAATGCTTGTAGATAAAATAAATTTCTTTTAGTCCTTGGAATAGCATTATCAACTATCATAACCTCACGCACTGATCAAAGAAATCGGTTGTAAAGAAATGAATACATCACCTACGAGAATATTTTTCACAGAAATTCGCATACACTGAATGCTCAGTTCGTATCATATCTTTCACATGTTCGGTATTTTGCTGTAAAGTTTGATTTTTGATATCCATTTCGAGGAACTAGGATTACGAGACAATTTCCAGAATGCATCATTCACCCGTCATTTCTCATATTTAGCCACATGTCAAAGTGCGTTTTGGGGCCGGTTAACATTAATTGTTAATCGTGTAAGTATGTATACGTATGCTCATTTTATATGAACCACAGTTCATACCTGACTGTTCTAAGTTGGTTTCCAGTAATCGTTTGAATATTTTCACTCTTTTCACTTTTAAAACAATGATTTGCAGAGTGTGATATGTTTGCACGGACCCAACCAGATTGTTTTAACCACATTTACATTGACTTGTAGAGCTCGTTATATTGTTTATACACACTCACGCACACACGCACGCACGCACGTACACACACACATATGTGTGTGTGTGTAACAAACATGTAACACCACGAGTGAGAGGAATTATTTTCTATATTTAGTAACTGGATTTACCCACTTTTTCGTCACCAGGACGCGACAATAAGAGGGTTTGCGTCGACATTTCGCACGATTACAATACTTTCTCTTCTTACGTTAGTAAGTAGGAGAAAGTAAAAATGGTACTGGTCCTATTTTCGGCGAACGATCTGTACTTTCGATCACTGCAGAAAATAAATGTTGCAAAAATACAATATTGAAGATAGAGACATTTCTTTTAAGTGAAATCTGTTTTCAAAAATCTCATTTTTAAAATCAGTTATTCACAAATTTTTGAAGAAATCAACAGTTTTCGCGTAATTTTACATAAAATTAAAGAAATGTATAAAGAAACAATTTCTTCAAACCAGCTAGGTTTTTCTTCATGTTTTTTCGGGAAATACGATGTTTGTTTAAAGAAATGAAGCGGTTCCGATTGTAATTGAACTCTGAATTCTAGAAAATTTCAAAAGTAATAATAATAGAAGAAAGTATGTGCTGTTGAGCACCACTAGTTTAATGTATTCTATTATACTTTAATCTTGAAATGTAATTCTGCGTCAATTCATTCAAGGTATCTTCCTATAGAGGACATTACTCGTACAGAACATCTTAATTTCTGTTCCAAAAATATCTACTTTTATCGTGTAAGACTATGCAGTCAGAACTCTGTGTCGAGAATTGCACCAACATTCTGAGAAAAGACTTCCCTTTTAGCTAATCGAGCAAATTCGGTCATATCCACATGTTAATCTCACAAAGGTCCGACGAGGTGGTTTCCCTACAACGAGCACAATAGAAGAGTTCATATCTGTCTGACGTTAACTTCGTAACAACCTTTCAAATCTTTCAACCTTTCTTTCACCTTCCTTTTTTCTGGTGGTTGTGGCGTGTCAAACAAAGAATCCTTGTTCGTGCACACAATGCTGTGTGTTGAGCCACAAATACACGTTCCCCGATGGATAGTACATTTCAGAAAAGGCAGACCGCATTCGTTCACCTTTAAACCTTTAGGTTACAGTAAAAGAACATTTCAAACAAATAAGATATAATAGCGTTGCTTAAATTTATGATTGACATCTGATGAAAAAATCCATTGATATGGGTAATTTCAAGTGCACATAGTTTTCTACCTAGTTTTTGCAAGCAGTGACGTCGATACGTACGTAAACCATTATTTATCAGAGAAACCCACACAAGTTCTTATCAACCATGAACGTGGCCTCAGAAAACACTTTGAAATTATCATTTCCCTTATTTTACTTTGCATTTATATCACCGTCCCTGTTTTCAAGCCAACGTGATGCAATACGTCGGGGTGAGATATTAAACTCTGGCTCTTTTTCCTACAATTTACATTCTGAGTTCTATTGCACTTTTTATTTGTTCATGGCAGCTTAAGATTTAGAGAAAAATTGGAAACGGAGGTTGTGATAGTCACCTGAAGAAGAGAAACTGGTGTTTCTATATAGATTCAAAACATCATCAGGACTCTCCAAGAATAAAAGGTTCAACTAACACGTTGGGTGTTCACCCAGGTTATAAAATATTTTTTTTAAAATTCGAATAGATATTTTAGTGCCCTAGTCTCTATAGTATCGTACTTCGCCAGTCTCACACATCCAGCACGTTCAACCATAAAACTTTTACGATAGATACGACCAGACGATCCATTCGATTGGAAAATTCAGTCTCGACACAGAACTGAGGAAAATAATCCACACAATATACTTTATAAGATTAAGGTAACAGCTAAGGAAAATACGAATGTTTACATTTCTGTGACTTTTGATACTTTTCATAGTACCTTTTACCAGTGATCAGTTTTGTAGAGCTGGTTCATTAACGAAAGGATATCAACGAAAATTATTATCGTTTATGAGTTTTACTTTTCATGCAAATCGAGAGATATCCCATTATTTGCTTAAATAGTCATCATCCATTTCGATTTATTACAAACTATTCAGACTCTGTGAGATTACGTTTTTCCACAACTCGAATATCCTTGATGATGATGTACTGCAAAATTCCACTAGCCTATTGAAACGCCTTTGGAAAGGCATTCACTGAGCTGTCGAATAATCTACGTCGAGTCATACAATAAAGCGAGAGCGGAAAAAGATATTATAGGCACAATGCCTGAACGATAGTAAGTGCATTATGGATTATCATAATCAGACCCGACAATGCCAATGAGATAACAATGGAATAGAAAATATTCATCAATTATTCGCGTCATATTGATATTGATAGTAGTGACATCCATTGCAATGTAATTCTACTTTTTAGCCTCATTTCATAAGGGCAAGAGCTTCTATAAAAAGTATGGTGACTCACACAGTGCAGGTAAAACAAGAAGTGAGTCTGGAATTGGTCACACAGTCTACACCGTAAATGATTATAATTATGTTAACAAACAACTACGCAATCGGAGGTGCACATCGTTCTCGACATTACGAAAAAAGATACAATGAATTGTCACTAGTGGAAACATGAGAGATTTACGCGGTCAATATTCGTGGATGCTATTCAATAATTTTTGTAACACATAAACATTGAAAATAAAATGTCAAAAAAGCAAAATGTGGTCAAATGCACTAAACAAAAATATCAGCTAGTAAAAGCGGTAAAAATGGACCTGGTCTTTAAATTAATGCAAAACTTAAACTATTCGCGTTCACTTAAACTAAATTGCGTTCACAAATGCAAAGCTTATGTACCACAATACTGTATTAAAACTGGAGAACTGTAAGCTGCAATATTCATTCATACAGCTAACCGCTAGCTGAAACAGAGAAGGGAGCAATATGATCGAAACCAGAGGTAAACTTTAAATGAAATACTGCGAACAGAAACAAAATGTGTCTTTTCTGTCTAAATCTGTTTAGAGAATTGTTAAAAATAATGTTCTAGGTTACCTCTTCCTAATAAATATTCGAGATAGAATATTCGGATTCCTCAAATCCTAAAAGATGAAAAGCGAGCCTGTGCAATTCGTTCGAACCTCAACGATTTCTTTGAACTATATATAGAGGAAAGACTTTAATCCCTGTATTTCGCTTGTTCTACTTTAAGCCGTCAGGTGTATCACATTATTAATAGCATGAAAGCATAAAAACTCAACGGTTTCTTTACTGTAATCTGTTTTAAAAGGGCTCCTTCTCGTTAAAAATCTAAATTTATTATTGTTTCAATTATTATAAAAAGTACTAAAAGATTTAATGTTAATGAGTTTCCAGACATTTAATGTTTTTAGGATTCGAATTTGAAACAACTTAGGATTCCTACCGACTCTAATAAAAAAATATCATTATTTGTTAGATCTTTATTAATAGCTTTGAAACCGTAAATAAAACTATGTGCTACTATTTCATATTAATTTTAGGAATATTTTTTCACTATTTATTTTATTTGGTATGAATACAAATTAACTTTTTTACTTCAAGCTGTTTCATTATTTCTCGCCGAAGACAAGCCAATCAATTGACGCAACGGACAAAACTAATAGGTACTGTATGTAGAGAATTGGTGGCTTTAAACATCCTGACAGTAATTCTCCACAAAACAACCGACCAATCAGCAGCTCTCACGCCACCAACGCGACTCCACGCGGGCAACCGAGATCGTTAAGCGCTGTGCGGTCGCGCCCGTAGGCGGAGAATTGCTCGTAAACACGATGCGGAGGGCGAGTAACAGAGCCAGTCGGAGGTAGAGTAGGCAAACGGCCAGTACGATGTCGCCATTAGGAGACATCAGTTGATCAATTCCATCACAGGAAATTCTTAAAATCGACACAATTCCTTGGAAGTGACTTTTGTCATAATCGTGATATATTACGGATATTGGATTGGTAGTAAGGTTCAATCGGTTTCATTGCAGGTGCTTCTGCTTTGCAGGATATACATTACTCGCTGTTCAGCGTCGTCAAAAATGATGTGCATTCCGGTTATACTGAACATAAATAGGTTCAAAACAAGAGCTAAAAGAGGAACAATTGAACATATAACATAGAAAAATGAAAGCAAAAGATGCCTCAGTACCTGCTTTATAGTAATAAAATGGCAATTTTATGAAGTGCTGATGTTCACATGTTTGTATTTGGTAAAATAGTGGTTGATTAAAGAGACGATTAAAAAAATTTCAATGTAGAATGTCTTTATTGGGATATTTTAGGTGTTTCTTAAAGAAACACATATTCAGACAGCTAAGCTATATCCCTCCCGGGTGTCATCTTTTCGTTCTCAACGTATGTCACAGATCTGACGGACGATATCCAAACGAAACCGAGATAAGGGACACAGATAGTGGATACCCCCACACCAAGCCGGTGAGCGATTATAGTAAACGCTGTTGTCCAACGCCGGCGGGCGAACGAGGCCCGACACAGACGAGGAACGCGGTTTTTTTTTCAACCGGGATTCACAGAACGTTGAGAAAAGCTAACAAGTCTACAGTGCAAAGCGAAATGTGGAAATAAAAAACAAAAGTAAAGAAAGGCAATAGAATTTTCGCATTAGAAGAGACCAGATCGCGTATCCGAAGGATCATCTTTCGCCCGCGATTCTGAAAGCTCATCAAGCAAGAACAATACGAATTTACCTAAATTCATACGTCACAAATCCTTAAACGCACACACGCGTAGGCAACGAAGCAGCCCTATTTCAACTGGGAACAGGCGACGCAAATAAATAAGGCGAACAGTGAAATCCTTAAACGCACACACGCGTAGGCAACGAAGCAGCCCTATTTCAACTGGGAACAGGCGACGCAAATAAATAAGGCGAACAGTGAATTATGGCGAACAGTGAGTAATGGAATATACTCGTATATGTAAGAATCGTTAAATTAGCGTGTCGTATGACCTCACTATTTTTGTCAATTTTGCAATTTGAATTGTTCAGAACCCGTTATGGCATGCCATGGAATCTCTACGTTTAATAGGATCAGATGACCTGGGAGGCTCGACCGAAATAGGCTGGATTAAGACCGGATACCATAGACATCACAGATGAAGATTTTAGGCGACGACATCGTGGCAGCACCGAAGCACACGAGCGGCCGGTAAAAGGACGTTATGCAATATAGATGAAGATAACATCGATCTAGTATGACCTGTCAGGCGAGGTCACCCAATTCACGCTAGTCGGGAAACCTACTGGATTGATCATTGCCAACCCACCTATGTGACAGGTAATCGTGATAGCAACTCCTTGTGCCCAGTGGCAAATGTAGGAGGAGGTAGAAGAAGCAAACAAGTTTTTGCAATTTTAGTGTATTGATTCAAAATAAGCACTATACACCTTCTCTTCACAATATTACCTTCGTGAATATACACGTACATTATTTTCTCAATGCTAAGCAATAAAAAATATGATTTTAAAAATGGTTATAGAGGGATCCAAACTGAATTTCACCCACTCCGAAATGCTTCCCGCATATTTCCCTGCTCGAACTATGCCATCTGGAGCGATAGAAACTTCATGCAACCCCTGACGCGCGGGCAGCCGAAGTAACCCATGGGACATGCGATGAAGACACGGAAACATTGAATGTCCCATGACCACAAGAATGATCGAGATCGGAGTCTGGGCCGTAGACTTCGCGCGTGAAATCAGTTGACACAGGGCGCCGGCTACATGAATGCCGTCTCAAAAACATCGACTTTCTCACTTTTCGACAGGCAGCCTCGGCATACAATATCGCATTCATATTTTGTATAATAAATCACACAATAAAACCAATGAAATAAATTACTAACGCATCCCAAACAAATTCCTGTGCGATTGCAATCCATAACTCTCATTAGACCACATGATGTTTTCTGAACAGCGATAGTTTGCGCATATGGCTGTCTTGCACATGCGCGGCGTGACCCGCTCGCGCTTTAACGGTCGCCGAGTGCAGAGATGCCTCGCGTGAACTCTTCAGAGCGTGCCATGCCGTCTTAGGAAATCGGCGCGGAGCATCAGAGCACGCGCGCGAAGGCATGCGGCCGACGGGCAGGTGGGCGTGCGTCCGTGTGGGACAAGCGACGAGCGGGCGCCGGAGCGTCGCAGGTGGTATCTGCAGAGCGCAGCCGGGACATAATAACACCAAAATATTCTAGAATTGTATTATGTATGTATGTATGTATGTATGTATGTATGTATGTATTTGGTGCGGCAGCTCGTGAACGTGTTCATGTCTACCGGCGACGTCCCTGCCTCGCGGTCATGGGTTAACGTGTGGTTAGCTCGAAGACTTCCCCACGCCGTATTCTAGTCTTCTCAACCTGAGAAGTGAGTTTTCTCGTCGTCGCACAGCAACATATGCTGGGACATTGCAAGGGAAACGCACACTATAATATTTTTTGACCGGGAATCGAATCCGGGGCCACGATTCAAGCATTAGGAATGCAAATATTTGACTGGGTTGCCCGCCACACGTCTGTCATTCACCGCAACTACCCGCTACGGTTCACACCTCGTGCGGTCTGTATCGTACAAGTGACCGTGGTAATCCGAGGCAGGAAACGGATGTAGGGTGGTTTTGGGGGATCGGTACGGGATCATTGGAGTTCACGTAGGCGTGAGGGCTGGTGACTTGCAGTAGAAACTCTGTTTTGTACAAGAGTGTGGTATACTAGTCCACACACTTGTACAAAAACCAGGAAGATTTTATTTCACAGGATGGCTGCCTGCGCAATGACTCTTATCCTCCCCACCACCACCCGCAGGTGTACAAGTTCACCATTGGACTGAAATCCGGATTCGCCGAAACGCGACACCGGGACGCGAGAGTCACGATACGCACATCTACCCATTACCTGAATGAGGCAGTCTTGCCAGTTAGATATTACCAACGTTCCGGGTTGGTACTGGAAAGGCTTACGCCGCACTCTGCATTCGGGGTCAAGACCCTCCATAATACTCATGAATGTTGGACATTGCCACGTCGAAGCCGAGAGTCCAAATGGTCAAACCCGGTCCAAGAGTCCACCCAGGTTGTTATACCGAGGGGGCACGGAGCCATCAACCCGTCTCCTCACTGTGGTCTACCTTTGCTAACGATTTGGGTATCACAAGTAATCTGGGCACCCGGGCGGAAGATTCAAATTCCCCGCCGGTGCTTCTCCTTGTGAGACTTCAACACAAGACCGTGGACCCAATTCCGCCAGCGGGGACAAATTGACAGGCACGTCTGCGCGGGCGCTACATGCGGGGCGACCATGGGTGTAAATATTTTCAAAAAAATAAGCCACTCAGAACCTTAACATTCTTCTGCTAGGATAGTTATAATGATAGTGACTGACAGCTACAATTCAAAAACATTCTGCAGTCTCTGTCGTACGAACAGTCGAGATATTCTAGGGAAAAGG
This sequence comes from Gryllus longicercus, assembly GCA_038098605.1. NCBI lineage: Eukaryota > Metazoa > Arthropoda > Insecta > Orthoptera > Gryllidae > Gryllus > Gryllus longicercus. Next base: position 1,280,822 of record JAZDUA010000070.1, read on the forward strand.
CGTTGAAGACGCGGAAGTATTGAAAATAAGGATTTGCGAGAAGCATGCAATGCTGTGAGCGTGAAAGGGGCTTCCGCGGCAAAAGTCAGTAACTTCTTGGCTAACCGGGTGATGCCGCATGTTAGGCATAGGTGTCAACGTTTCGGCCAATCCTCTCCTTCCCTGAGAAAATGCATTTTACCTTGAGGAATGTCGCAAAATGGCGGCCGAGACATTTGCACCTGTGCCCAGGACGCGGCGTCTCCCGGATAGCCAAGTAGTTATAGCATGCCCTGTCATCGACCTTCCTGTCTTAGAAGACCTGATATCGGAGACGCGCGCGCGTGGGTGGGAGTGCAGCCAAGGGCCGAGGCAAGGTGCGGGTTCACATACTCCCAAAATATTAAAATATTAGAGCTCCGAATACAAGTCCATCGCCTGCATCCAGTCAGTGCCCCTCCACCCCAGTGACAGCTACGATTCAAACTTCTTGCGGTGACTGTAACACGAGCGGTGGAGGTAACCAAGGCAACAGGCGATGAAGACGCGGAAGCAACCGAAATCAGAGGCCGGCGTCTGCAGCCGATGATAGCCGTGGTCACCCGAGACAGAGGACAGGGTCCTTTTCGGAGATCGGCACGAGAGCAACGGATTCCACGCAGGGGCGGGCAACAGCTGGCGGGGAAAGGCGGGGTCGGTACCTGCGGAAAGGCGCTGGAGTCACATATTCCCAAAACAATTAAGAAATGGGGGGCCATACACTCGTCCGATCCCGGCCACCCATCTGTCGACCACGACTTCAATCGACACCTGCGATTTACAGTTCCTGAGGCCACTGGCGCACGAGCAGTCGAGGTGTTTGAGGGAACAGACGTTGAAGACGCGGAAATATCGGAAATCAGTGCTGCGCGCGACAGTATCCTGACGCAGGGGTGGGCTGCGCCGCCGGGCGCATCGGCTCGCGCAGCGGGCGGCGGGCGGGGGCGGGGCGGCGCGGGCGGTACCTGCGGGGCGGCGCCGGGGCTGCGCCCGGCCGCGACGGCGGCGGCCGCGGCGGCCGCGGCGGCGGCGGCGGCGCCGCGCGGGGGCGGCTGCGGGGGCAGCGGTTGCTGCTGGAGCTGCTTGGCGGCGGCGGCCTGCGAGAAGCTGAGGCCGGACGGCAGGCAGGAGAAGCAGTAGTTGGGCGGCAGCGCGGCGCCGGCGCCCAGCAGCCGCGTGGGGCGCTGGGGGCGGCCGGCGGCGGAGGCGGGGAGCGGCGGCGGGGAGCCCCCGCTGGCCAGGAGCCCCGTGGAGCGGGAGCCCCGCAGCCCGACGCGCCCCGCGCCGCCCGCGAGCCCGGCCAGGCCCAGGCCGGGGCTGGGCGAGCGCCTCATGAGTGCCGCGCGGCCGGCCGCGCCCGCGCCTTTTATCCGCCCGCCGAATACCACGCGCGCCGTCCCCGGGGACGCGCTCGCGCGACATTTCGCGCGGCGAAAGGTCCTCGCTGCGGAGGACGCGACCGCACTCACCTGACATGACGGCCGCCGGTGCAGCGTCGAGCCGCCGCCGCCGCCGCCGCTCAGCCGCCGCTCGTGCCGCGCACTGCCCGCGCCGCCGCCAGCGGACGATCGATGCGCCGCCGCCAGCGCGCTCCCGCGGACGCCCCGCCCCCGCGCGCTCGGCGACTCGCGCCCACCGCGCGCGCAAGCGGCCACTGCCGCCGCCGGGCCAATCGGAGCTCGTCTTGCATGGGAGCTGGGTTGGGAATCGCGCTCTGCAAAGATGATTGCAAAGAGTCATCCCTTTCGTTTCCTTACGTCTTTCAACAGTTTCAAGACGTTAATAATTCTGAGCCGTGGTTGTATTAAACGTTGAATAATATATATTTTCTAAGGGGTAAAATAGAAGTTACTAAATAAAGTACTAGAAGCAATCAGAATATGTTCAACAGATACCGTCAGTGCAATGCAGTCGCTGGGGGTTCACGCGCCTCACCCTCTCTCTCTCTCTCTCTCTCTCTCTCTATATATATATATATATATATATATATATATATATATATATATATAAGTTTTGTCTATGTAAAACAGAATATCTCTTCCACCGTCTTCGCGAGAGCAGACAACTCTCACCTACCCTGCGTTCATCTAGTCACTGACCAATCAGAATGTTCGCCAAACGGGTGTTGGCTTGAAATCTCATATGATGGGTAAAACGTTGGCAACTGCCACTATGACGTGGTGTCTTACGGACAATAAAGTCTCTATCCAATCAAACCTTGTTGGCGATATTGTTTCTGGAAAAAGAATCCTGATTATCGCATCACCAGGATATTTTGTTTAAATAATCTCTACATGAGCTTACTTTAGTAGTAAATCATTCTATTAAACAGAAATGAATAGGAGAAAATAAAAACGTTTGATGTCCAGGATTTTGAAGAGCAAGCAAAAAGGTTCTACGTTCCCAATATCGAACATTTTTTCTTAAAATTAATAGTTGAAGGACACTCTACAGACGTCACAGAGATCACGAACAACGTACTTTTACGAATAGAAAGTTGGATTTATATTTTAAGAAAGTTTCCCCCAGCTAACTCAAAACCCTCAAAATGTGACATCGTATTTTTTTTTGTTTGCATCAGTATTCAAACAGTATAAGGCTCCGCTCCCCAGGCCATAGGCGACTCGCGCTCATCCACGTGCAGGCAGCTACTGACGCTCGGTAGCCAATCACAGCCGGCTTCTTCAGGTGATGCGCTGCAATTTTGGCAATCAAACTGAGCCTGCATCCATCAGGCGCTGGGCTATAACTCTCACTCCGTAGTAATGATTTCAATAATTTCACTCTTCTATCTTAATCACTTTTTAAGAATTTTTTTAATTTTGAAAGGCGCCGATAATTCCGGAGCGAGGTGTTTTATCGGTCATCGGTTACAAATATATCGGTTACATATATATTACTACTCTTCTACGGATGACCACCCATGTATGGGCTAGTGTCAACCGTCCAATTCACGTGCGTTGTTGCTTGGCGACATGTCAGCGCTTGTGTTTCTTGGCGCTGTGTAATAATAGTGTTTTCGTAAATGACATGTTGATTAACCGATCCTGATCTGCTAATCGATAGATACATGCCTTTTCTAGTGAATCTACATTTCTTATAGGAACAATTACTGAATTTCCGGTACACACGAGCTACACTCTGCGCAGACAGCTATTACTGCCCTCTACCAATGATAACTTGCGCCTTCGAAACAGCAAGGCTGCAAAGCTGTCTTCGAGAATGGCAACATAGCCTCTATCGTATGTGCAATGTTGTTAGATTCACGTCCTTTCTCTCTAAGGGAAGATACAATTGGCTCGCTCCCAACTGGCGCGGGAACGGTCATTAACGTGCCAGCAGCCAGCTATGAGAGTTCGAAACCTGACTTCAGCTGATTGGTTAATGATATCTCGTATATCTCATGTGATATCACGATTATCGTGACACTGGATCGTGCGACTAGTTACATCATTCGTGGTAGAAATATGTTTCCCCCTTTTAACTTAATAGAAGACTCTACCTACCGCATACCAGCTTCTCGCTCTCTCCCGATCTGCAAACCGCCACTAGTGCTCAGCGGCCAAGGGGAGTTGGTTTGGTATACTCCCGTCTTAGTGCTCAGCATCCAATACCAATTTGCTTTTAGGGATATTGTGATAGTACAAACAATATGTTATTCGATATACCACCAGCAACGCAATAAATCAGTATGGAATATCAAAACTAACATACTAATACCCCCTACACAGTGACGATACATTGTATAAATAGAAAAAGTTAATATATTATTTTGTTGTTGTTGTTGTTGTTGTTAATGATAGACATTGCAACATCAAATCAAGTAATGCATCATCACTTAATCGTTACTCGCATTATCGAAATTCGTAAGATCCTAGTTTTCAGTTCATCAGAAACTGAATACACGTACAAACAATAGATGTTTGAAATACGCTTAGAAAACGATTGTCCAAATCGATAGCATCGTACTTACTGTACGTTCCACAAGTTTAAATTTTCCTCGTCCTAAACAATATTTGGTTCCAAGAGTAACCTTTTTTAGAATTAGCAAATCCGTTGTTCAAATCACGACTGACGTTAATCTGCCCGGTTTGCCAGATGGCCCATGAAAAATAAAACTATTTTTCGCGCAGGTTCCTGTGTCTTTGGGGAAGTAAATAATTTAAAAAGTGTTAAAACGAACTGATGAATAATTTTCTTAAACAATTGCGTGACTCTCCAACAAAATCTCCCTCTCTTCCCCATCTCACCCATCTGTCCCACCCTCCCTGTTGTGTTGGACAGGAGCAAATCACGATGTTGGGACAGATTATTGGATTCAAGCCAGCAACGTTGGATTGTAGACGATCGTACATCGTACATCGTCCACTCTACATGTTTCTTCTCTCCATGCACTTTCATTTACTTCTCTGGCTCATTCATTGTGCCTTTATCTCACCTCAACACTGAAGAGAAAGAAATAACTATTGACTCTCTTCAGCCTTTCTGTCCGTCGAACATAGCATGCAGTGGGATAGATATGTGTTACTATTCCATTATTGAAATACCAGATTTTTTAAAAAGATACATTAAATTTGAAAACACTAAAACAGTTTGTGTCTGTGTGGGGAAGTCTTATTGTTCCTCTCTATACCTTAATGCACTAACGTCATTCACAAATCCAACATCCAATTTAAACCTTATCTCCCTGTGGAAATATAAATTTGTTTGTTCCAATACAAACCGAAATAATGCATAGAACATCTGCGTACTGTTAGCAGAGATTAGATTTCTGAATACGGAACACATCGATATTTGAATAAGGTGCCAGTTACCGTAATTTGATAACTTTTATGTAGTATTTGATGTCTTAGTATTTATACCCAGTATAATTATGTCATTTATGGTGCTACGGAATGTTAAAAAGAGATAGAACAGATTCAGTAATCACATAATTAGGAGGCAATTGGAGTTTACATACAACTGTTTTCTTTCTTTATTATCTAATGAGTGTCGTCATATGTGAAGTAACATTGTTGTACATTGTTGCCCTATTTCATTTACTATGCACTATTTTTAAAAATAGTATTGCGCATATTTCTTTTAATTCTAAACTCTGAACGAGCTTCTACAAATCTTATGAAAGTACGTTGTAGTATATCGCATTGGGACGAAGAAAAAAAAATTAGCTCGGCTTCATTGCAGGAGTCGAGCAGCAAGCGTCCTAAAACTGACAAATTAATTGCAAACATTTTAAATTCCTACTCGTTGCTCAGCTTTATCTGAAGGGATGATATACGCGAATGTGACAGGTTCCCTCAAACAGAACTACATTCACGTACGTGAAATGAGCTGCAACCCGCTTACCATAACAGCCTACTCGAGTGCTTGGTAATATTCCGAACGACCTATAGGTTCCCACCTGATAGATCTAGAACCTTGTGTTGAAATATTTCGAAATAATTCAAATATCGTGAGGATGGCAGTTCTTGATTACCTACTGCACCCTCTTTTGGGATTATTGCGAGCTCTGGCATATTTCTCAGTTGCATATAAAGAGATAAAATTGTTTGCGAGTTGTATTTCATTCAGTACCGATAGAAACGATACAGTCTTAACAGTTTAATTCAGGAGGAAAGATCATTTACCTGGTACGTTAGCGCGTGGATGTGCGAGTTGCAGGACGTCAAGATGTGTCAGAAGTATAGGAGAATATCCATTTTGGAAAAAAGTATCCGGTATACTGTTTAAGCGTTAGTATTGTTTACAGACGGATAAAAGTATTGAAGTGACGGACACGTCAACAGATGGACAGACAGACGTTTTAGAAAACGGGAAAATACAACTTTTTGGAGTAATGGGCAGGTATAACGTGCGTCTCCATCAAAGTATCAAATAAAAGTGGCCTTTAAGTGGCTGAGAGATCTTAGGGCACAAAAGTTTGGCATTGCAGCGTCTCTCATCAAGAAGTTTTAGGGCTCGAGTCCCACTGGTGGAGGATTTTCGACTCTGGGTCGTATTTCGAGCTGGGTCGATTTCAGGCACCACTGGATTAGAATTCTAGCGTCCGGCTGCTGTAATAGATAGTTTTCCGTGGTTTCCCGTCAATTCCAGGCGAATGCCGGAGGAAAGTCTTTACAAACAGACCACGGCCTGGGCGTGATATTTTCGTTCCCAAGTTCTAGCAGAGGAAAAACACCCCCACCTTCTGGGATATAATGTGAACTATTATTCGCGCAAGTTTTCTTTCTGACGAGCACCCTAGTCCTCCCCAGCGCTGAATAGCACGTCCCGTTGATATATTTAGGCTCGACCCGGAACGACATCTACAAATTTCAATTGCTGCCAACAATCACCACGTACCTTCAAAACAATCATAGTATTTCTCGTGGCAGCTTTGGTGCGTGAAATTCATGCTCACAGTCGGTGTGCCTTTTTAAGCCGTAACGTAACCAGAGCCCTTCTCTCCTCCCCCTCCCCCGCTGCGGAATATCACAAAAACTTGTGCTATAGTACAACTAACGGGGATAACATCCATTGCTGTTGCAGCGCCCAAAAACACAAAATAATCAATCAAAATCTGAATATACGTTGTCGTGAGATTCAAACATGCTTCTCACATGTATTTTTTTAGTTATATCCCTGCTGCAGAAAATGATCCATTTCGATTAAATTTTATGTTTATTAGCAAGCTTAATACATTGTTAGGTTATTCCGCTCAAGAAATATAAACCAATAAGATATTAAAAATTCCCTTTAGAACACCCCAGATGAGAAAAATTACTGAATTGGAGAAGCGCAATTGATAAAGCTACATTCAAGTTTATCCTGAATTTACAGTAGCAAGTTCTTTGTTGTTAATCAAACATAAAATTGGTACTGAAGGATGCGTTACTGATTTCAAGTAATATTTTCCCACATTTATCATTTTCACCGTTAGAATACCTCACAGAAGCAATGGAGTTTCCAAAAAGAATGGCAATACACTCGATAAAACTGCTCGTTACTCTGTAGCTTACAAATTTCTCACCGAGTTCCAAACTCTTTATCATTGAAATTTCAAAGCCTCTTCATTGGATGTTGAGCGTTAGTCGCTTTACAAACAACGTGTTCGTGAAACTCGCCGACCACCCTAGCCTCTTCCCCTTCCTAGCCGCAGCGCGTGCTGCCGATCGATAGCACACGTGCCGCTCGCCGCCACCGCCGCCGCCGCCACCGCCACCGCCACCGCTCGCGCCCTTCGGGAAGGTCCTCGCACCCAGGCGCTCTCACTGCCCCCAGAGGCAGAGCTTGGGTCGGTAGCGCCCCTCACCCTCTGCTCTCCACCCTCCTCCCAGCAGCCGTGGTATGAAGGCACTTCATTATAATGAAACTTTCTTTCAAGCACATTTTGCTTCGGCCATAAATATTCCAAAATATGTCAGTTAAATTCCTATTAATTACATGTTTATTACGCTAGATCCATACGTTAAAAAAAGAAGGTAAATGTTACAAGGTTGATAGAATGTTTGGAAAGAAGTTAACATAATGTAAGGAAATTTGTAAATTGATATTTTTACAGTTAGTGTAATATTAAATTGTCCGTTTCATCACAATCATTTGTAGTTTAATTTTGTACAATTTATTTGTTACATTTTTGGAAGTTATTTTCGTATGTAAAATGCTGTTTTTTCGTGGCAATTTCAATAATTTTGTGATGGGCGTACAATACCATCTTCATCAGTTGCTCTCTTAGGGAAGGTCCTTGCACCCACGGCACTCTCACTACTCGAATAGGTAGTAGAAATGTGACATTGGTGTCAATTTTTTTTACAAAATCATCAATGTATTTAACATCGATGTTTTGTATTAGACGTTTTTGCATCGTAGATATTCTTAAAAAAATTCATCATTACAAAATTCAATGTTAATTTTCAGATATCTATAAATTTAAATTAAATTTATATTCTTCATGCGAAAACGATCAACAGGGAAAAATAAATAAGATCGAGATTTCGTCCGTAAAGAAGCCTATATTATTTTTGAATTATCGAATCAGATAATCTAAGTTTTTTAATTGTCTGGTTTTGCCAGATAAGTCCCATTTAAAAATTATTAATAAATGAGACCGCTTTCAAATTAAATCCTGCTTGAACTTCAGTGGTTGCTAATCCAGTTTGAAAAACATTGATGCTTAATAACATCGATGATTTTGGGTCGATGTGTACTTAACATCGATGTTTTAATTTTGAGCATCGATGTTTTGTTGGCCATGCCACATCGCTAATAAGTAGAGCTTACTTCGCAAGCTCTCTTACCCTCTTCGCTTTCTTGTGACTTCGCGTACACTCCCTCCTATTTATGGCCGGCGTAATATCGTGTCACTTCATTATAATGAGCAAGCACAACTTCGTTTCATGCATAAATGTTTTAAAAAAACGGGGGTTATTGCGTATTTTTATTCGCTTGTTAACAATATTACTGAGAAAGAGGTCAAATTAACTCGATTAAATAGTTTAGAAAAAAGATCAAATAAAGTGGTCACCTTTTATTGTAATCACGGTTACTATTAAAACGATTAAGTTCGTTGTATGTTATCATTATTTTGAAACACATTCAATTACGCACAGTTTAGAGTCAGGGGTTGCAACTCGCGGAAGACCAAGCAAATACTATTCTCTGATCGCCTGCAAATATCTTGTGCCCTGGACCGCAGATTACGACGCAAATTGAATTCTGAGAATGCATGACTACATCTGAAATCACTACATACTGAGAGAATACAGCATAATATATAAAAACTTCTCAACGTCCAACAATGCCGTAAATCAGGCAGGCGTTACGAATAAATCGGCTTCTAATAATTCTTCCATTTCGATGAGCGTTGATTGATTGGCATTCTTTTAAATGGATAAATCAAAGAATTTAAATTCAGGGCATAGGAAAAGAATTTTTTTTCAAGCTCATTCTTAGGATTCATTCAAACTCTGCTGGAAAAGCAAATATGTTTCTTTTCAATTGATTATCACGTCGTTCTTCCTGGTGTTTTAAACATCCTCCCAAGGAGAATTTCGACACTAGCTACACAGCTCGGTCGCATTCAACCACCGTCTTGACAAGTACTACCAGCCGGCTGTTCTGATCAGTAGTTTTTTTCCAATCAATACCAGGCAAATGCCTGAGCAGTAACCTCAAGAATCCGGCCACTGACCGCGCACGAGCTTTCCTTTCTCGTCCTTGACCCCTCGACCCCTTACACACACACACACACTCACACACGTACATGCACTACATTACCAGACATATCTGGGAACTAATCGGGAGTATTGCCCTGAGCCTGGCTGGGGTGGAGCCCTGTGTATGAGATAACGGGTTGGTTGACACAGAATCTCACGTTCCAGTGATGGAGGAATAGCCGGCCCAAAGTAGTAGATGTGTCCGGAAACGCGAACTATTCACTTACTCACCCCACGGAATAAATTGGCATTTCGCAGCTTGAATGAAAGAGGCATAAAGTCGTAAGCCCCTTCCTCATCCCACGCTCAAAAATTAGTGTCACTTCTCACATCACATCGAGAAATTCACGTTAGCGGGCAACCTACCCCTGCTTCTATTGTCTATTTGCAGGTTTACACCATAGCTGTATCTTAGAAATAACTTTATACTTCACCGGCAGAGGTCGTTCAGGGCATAAATCGATGTTGCTGTAGTGCCTCTGACCGGGAGGTCCTAGCGCTTGAGTCCCGACGGTAGTTTCGACACTAGCTACATTTCTGGGGCTGACTGGAGAAGAATTTCTGGAGGCTTTTTGCTATGACCCGCAGTTTTCCGTAGTTTCTCCGATCAGCATCAGGTGAATATCGGAGCAGTACCCTAACAAACGGGCCACGGGTCGCGCAATCTTCCCTTCCTCTTCCTAGTCTTATCCTCGCCCCTTACTTACACACATACTTACATGCTCCACACTACCAGACACGTGGGGAGATCAGTCTGGAGCCTAAAGCTTCTCCTGGCTTAGGCGGTGCCCCGCTGGTAAGAAATACCTAGATGAGAAAAAAACCCTTAAGTCGACCTGTAAATTGGCGCGGGATCTCACTACGCAGGGGGGGGGGGGGAGAACAGGCACCTCCTGTTATAAAAACATGCAGAACACTTACGGTACGAATCGCCATAACAGTTGACGCACCCGGAAATACGAAATAATCAATCTGACAATCAATTTTTACAATTGACTTTATGTGTAATCAGAACTAGGAGCGAACAATTAAAGTTTACCTACACAGGAACACAAAATAAAAATAAATGTCAGACCCAAAGACGACACATGTTTCGCTATGTATGTCGACGCCCTGAATCCGTACCTGAAAGCAGAATTGAGCCACCACGCTAGTTTTTTTAAATCGCGAAAAACGCATATGAATACTATATTTTGGTGTGTTGTAGCAGTATGCTCTACAGAAGACAAAAATTGTCACCCCAAGACTTGACACATGTTTTTCTATTTATGTCGATGCGCTAAATTCGAATCCGAAGCCGGATTTGCGCCACAACCTTCCAGTGTTTTTGCGATTCAAAACAAATGGAGGCTGATGGCCCAATTATGACTTCAGATTCGCATTCAGCGCGTCAACATTCTAGAGAAACATATGTCAAGTCTTTGGATCTGACAACAGCCCCCGAAAACAAAACAGAACAAAAATACAATATCACAGTGTTTTTCGCGATTTAAAATAAATGTAGTGTAGGTAATAAGGTAGTGGCGTAATTCTGGCTCCAGATTAAGATTCAGCGTGTCGACATACTTAGAGGAACATAATACAAGTCTTTGCGTCTGACAACTTGTTTTTGTTCGATATGCCTTCGCTATTAAGAAAATAACATTCCTAAAGCATCAAATCATCTTAATTGCTATTAACCAATAAGGATACTGATGAAAGTTGCAACGCTACTGAAATAACTGTATTTTAATAGTTCTAAATATTAATATTAGGCACCATTTTACACGTCTTAACGAAAAGAAAATAAAGTTAAAGTTATAGGACACGTGTTTGGTAGGAGACGCCAACCTCTGATTTAAGTATTCAATCAAAAGCATCAGCAAACTATAATGGTGAAAGTTATACTTACGATTTATCAGGGTAACAATGCCGATTACATGTCAGCATGATGCTGATATTTTAAGTTAATATATGTAAAAATTTTCACACTCTCATTCACCGTATTATCTTCTAAATTTATTCTAAACATAAAATTCTACTTAATACTGAAAAAAGTAAATCGCTCGTAAATTTTGCACAAACACTTTTAAGAAGACGAGTAAAAGCCGATTTTCTCTAGATGTTTGTATTAAACTGGTCTAGTCACGTTAACAAAATCAAATAAAACTAGTCCCAGAATTTATGTATATCTATTTACTAATTAATTACTACATCAATTCTTTCGTAATTGGTTTTACCAATTACATTAACCGGATTAAGCCGACAGCTTGATATCAATACATTTAACATAATAGTATCGAATAAATTTAAATAGTATTTATCTTACTCAGATAGCCGGACGGACAGGGGTTTTGAAAAAAACCGCTGACGGACGAACAGGGGCTTTGGGGAAAACCGCGCCAGCCGACGGTAGGTCTCGGCATACAGCGGGGGAAGAACACCGCCACGTTCTGAGCAAGTACTACACTTACAGGACTAATGACCTTAGTAGTTGACGTGCCCGGAATCACTAACAATCAATTGGTCAGTAAACTAAATACGTATAGTATCCGGTGATCTATGCGTGCCTGTTTCAGGGTTGACCTATTCCGGTTCGCCATCCGAAGTGAGTGACATTCGAAGCGCCTCAACTTTCTGGTGGGAAACTGCCCATTTTCCGGAACCTACCACATCATTCTAAGATAATTAAAAAAGGGTGGGGGTTTAGATTGATTGATGATTTCGGGAGCGGCATCTGATAAGGTCATTTGTCCTTGAGTGTAGTGTATGTTATCGCGGGCGGGGAGGTGATCTTCCTCCGCCAGATGGCGAAATCCGGCGCCGATCTATCCGTTGACTTGCGGAGTTTTCTCCAATCAGGTGTCTCCCACCACCGAGGCATCGCCTCAGCTGGGACAAGCTCTTACGCTCCCGACAAGTGTGGTAGTTAAGTGCATGTATATGTGTTTGTAAGAAAGGAGTCAAAGAAAGAATGATGGCGCGCGGTCCGTGGTCCATTTATTCGTGTACTGCTCCGGCATTCGCCTAATGTTGAACGGAAAAAAACACGGAAAACTACCTATCAGAGCAGCCAGTCGCTAGAATTATCCTACAAACAGCGGCTGAACTCGACAGCGGCTATCTAGCCAGTGTCGAAATTCCTACACCGTCGTGACTCGATCCTTAGGACTTTCCGGTCAAAGGCCCTGCAATGATACCAGTTGATGCTCTAAGCCATTGAAATGAATGTGGAGGTTTAGGCTTAGAATTGTCACGTGCATAAAGTTCCTCATCCGTTGAATCTTTAACAGAGATTAATCGAGAGTGGAAGGTTGAGAAAGATTGAACACATGCTGTCCTGTGGTTGTATACAGTTAAATGTGTGTTATGACTTTGACTGGTGAGAAATTCAAGATTTAAGTGTTAATCGATTTATTGAGCAGGCCAACAAATAAAGTCACTTGACTGAATGTTTCATCAAATCATGTTTTGATAGGAACATACACAGGGGGTGATAAAAATTGTGGGATAGGTATGTAGTATAAATATACAGATGATAGTAGTATCGACTACAAAATATATAAAAGATCAGTGCGATGGCAGGGCTTTCATTTGTACTCAAATTATTTTTGTTGAAATGTTTCTGAGGTGATTATGGCAGCACGACTTTGAACACGGAATGGTAGATGGAGCTAGACGCAAGGTGCATTCTATTTCCTTCTTTTAAAAGACTTAGTATGCATGTAACAAATAATGTACTTCAGCTTCCGGGTCAATGACCCCCATCTCGATCAGGTTTTTGTCCAGTCTCCATGATACTTTGCTATACGCTAAGATGGCCCCTTGTTTTGTTCCTGGACGTAAATGTAGCTTCACTAAGCCTACGTTTTGTTGAAGTCTCCTTTTCTTTGTAGTGGTAGGAGTAGAGGTAAAGGCGAGTTACTATTTTGTTAGCAATGCAGGAAATAAAATATGCAGATCGTTTACCGTTATAAATAAGTATTCTTTAACTCGTGAACGAAAATGTCTAGTTTTCCAAATGTCGCTAATCTCGCGCTCTTTTTTATTTTTATTTTTATTTGTTTATTTATCTTTAACTTTACTCATCTTTCAACTATTTATAGTTAAAATTATGGGAAGGGATTATGGAACTCAAGAAAATGTGGACAGATTATCTTCTCCCCCATACATCCCATAGAGTTTTTACTAGTTTTTTTTGACTAAACAAATCTAAATCTAGAACTACCACCGTATTGGTTTCGATTGCCGCTCTAAGCGTCGCCCTGATCTTCTCTGGCTGACGTCACTTTTCTAAGGTTGCTGACAGAGCATCTACATTACTAAATTTTCCTTGTATTTGATTCTCTACAACAGCATATGTCATCTGCTTTTATTGGCCATGTTGGTTCTGTAAAGAGAAATATTTCCAACAGAAACAGATGGTATATGATGTAAAGAATACAAAGTACTGTGGAAGGTAGGATTATTAATTATGTATTAAATAATTTATATTGTTGTGTATTAAATATAGAACATCATTTTAGATTATTGTTATGTATGGGTATGGGTGGAGACTACAAACCAGTGTAAATTACTTGTAACGTAATTCCAGTCGAGATGAAAGCCCAATAAAGGGTCTAAACGTTGGCAACCAACTAAAAAATGTAGAATTATTTTTTTCTGTCTATGACCTAAAATCACGAACATCAATATCCATCCTTTTCATTACTAATTTTTATGTTGTTGTTTTTTTTTCAAAAATTGAAAGAAAGGCCTTCTGAGAGGGATCTATGGTTTCATAGTCACACCGGATCTAGGTTTAAAAAATCAAAAACATTAAAAAATTTGACTTAAAATTTCATATATTTAATCGAGTTATTTCGCACATTATCATACTGCGTGAACCGACACTCATACTTAATGCGTCACTGCTTAAGACATAGCTGGCAAAATGTAACAGTAAGTCTCCAAGTAAGTGACCTCCCGCTAATAAACATTTGCTAAAAACGTGATACATAATGGAAGAGCGACTTTTTCGTTGTTCTTGGTTTGTAAAGAACTTGTGAAACTGTATATACTATACTGTGTTATTGCAGAATTCGTCAAGACTAAATTATTTAATTTATTGCAGTGTTATATGAAATGCATTTTATTTGTTGTTCTTGAGTAGTGTACGTGTTTCTTCTTGGAAAACCACTTTTTGATATTTTATTTCGAAGCACTGTTTGCTGGTGTAGGTGTTATTGATTTTATGAATAAGTTATATTCAATAAATCAATTAAAAAATGTGTCTTCAACCTTAAGTCCGAGGAGGTACAGATTTCTTTTGGTGCCCCCCCCCCCTTCCCCCAATTTTACTTCCCAAATATGCATGTCCCCATTTCAAAGACGCCCGTGTTTATAGATCATTCGATTCTTCTCGACAAAACGAATCATTTGAAATAATTTTAGCTGAATCATTATAGGAAATTCTGAAAACGTTACGGGTTTATCTATCAGATTGATATTTAAATATCCTAATTTTATAATGAAGTAACACAAAAGTTTAAAAGAAAATGTTTCTGATAATAACGCGAGGACGGATGAGCCAAAACTCGTCATATGACGTTTGATGTTTAAAATTTATTTATATTATGAAGTTACTCAACACAAACAAACAAAAATTAACATGAAAATACTCGCCGGAATTACCACTCCAATTTAGTATAATGCAATACAATAAGCTTTGAAATCAACTTGCACCCACAATTACGTCTTGCGTGTACCCCTTCTTCAAACATTCATAAAGTCCGCCATGAAAGCCCAACATTGTGAATGCTGGTTACGACGTCCACCGCTAGATCGCATGTGAGGCAGCACTGATGGCGGGAGAAGACGGCGGCGAGTGGGGGCAAGGCCGCCTGCGCAGCTGTCGCCCGACGAAGCACCAGGAAGCGGCCACAGCAGGCCGTGGGCGGTGGCTCGCTTGCCTGTGATGTCAACAGACGACACTGCTGCCCCTGCTGATAGCTCACGTCACGGAAAAGACACGTCATATTACCTTAAGTTTTAAGTTTAATTTTAACAAGTGCTTATTTTCTTAATACATCGAAAATCGCTTCCGAATGTCAGTTTGTTTTGTTTTGTTTCATTTTTTGTTTTCTTGTATCCGGAAAACGATTGATACTATGTTTTATAACAAAATACAAACAACAAATAAAATATTCTTGCACGTGTTTGCAAGCACATAATTAGGGCAGTTGCTCCCACAGCACAACGTTGACAAAAACCTCGGAAGATAACTGCGGCCGGTCAAGGTGAGCGCCAAAGGTATTACGCGTGGGTCTGGTTTGAGAGGCGGCGATGCCAACGTCACTCATCAGCTGTGCGCGATCAGCTGGGCCCGCCATCGCCGCCGCTACCGCTACCGCCGCCGCCACCGCCACCAACACCGCCGCCTTTGCCACCGGCGCACACAAAGCACGGAGCCAGCCGTCGTCCGGTTCATTAGAGAGCAACACGGCTTCATGAAGGCGGGGTCGTGACCTCTGGAATGGCAGAGCAAGAAGTTAGACACGCGCAAAAGTGGAGACAGTATTTTTGGAAACGTTCGTGAAATTAGCCAATTTCGAATGTGATAAATTTAATAAAATCAATTTTTGTTAATAAAGCTAGAGGGAGTGAATTCGAATTTTAATTTTGAAGTAAATGAATATAAGAAATAATAGAAAATTAACGGCGTGGTACCTAATTGATTGTTTAAAATCGTTCTTGTATTCACAAAAAACATACGAGCAACCAATTGAGATTGCAATAATGAGGGGATTAAATATCTCAGATGTGGCGGGTATGTGCTTTTTTACAAATTGTTTTAACTCGTGTATTAAATCAAATGTCCAAGAAAACCAATAATTGTCCCCAGCTGCTGAGGGCCTACTGACCACGTAGATTTTTTTAATGTGACGAGTAAAAAAAAAGTTCAAAACAATAAATTGTAAATATCCGACAGTCGTGTGTAAGAACAGTCTTTCGAAAGACAGGTGGCCATTGTTTATGAAATGTTCAACTGAAAATATTTCCTTTTTAAATAATTTTGTTTGAATGATACAGCAATAGCTGGTACAAAAATTCGCAATTTATTGGAGTTACGAATTTTTCTCTGCATCAACTTCACGTACTATATTCCTCTTTCTGATCTCCCTATTCTTTAATAATATTCAGCGATAATTTTCATTCTTCCTTAATTCCTTATACTCATACCTGTTATATTTTCATTTCAGTGAAAAGCCGTCTTCGAACTGTTGGCGGCAAAACAAACAAAATCACCAGAATTTATTACTTTTGAGTATTGTATTAAGGAACGATAAAACGCGCTTAAATGAAAACGCGCTCATATGATCAATTTGTTATAGGCAAATTGGGAATTCAACATAAAATATTTTATTGAATTTTTAAAGGTACATGATCTATGCACCCAAGATCCACTACAGGCTTTAAAATATTTCTTTAATATAGCATTAGAATGAAATAGCAAATGAACCTAAATTAATGACCGTTTTCAATTCAAATGTGCAATTCATTTATAAAATCATTTTAATCACGTTGTCATGAAATAAAACGAAACTGACAAATCTTGAAACTGGAAGTGATACAAAAATCTTGTAGTGTGAGGCAGTCATGAAATTAGAGTGACTAATTTAAATTAAATGAAATGAAAAATGACTCTACTAAATTTAGTGTAATGTTATTTTTATAACTTATTACATATTGGTGCACAGTGTATTACATATTGTTACATACTTATATTTTAAGTCATGGACGTTTGATATTTTTGATGTTACGCACATTTTAAGTTCCACTACTTACGTTTATAACATAACATTTTTCTTTGTTATCGCTGTTGCCTAATTAGGGAAATTTTCAAATATTTTTTCATTTATGTTTCCAAATTACCATTTGACTCTTCCTGAAGGATCCTGTAATGAACACAATTCTAGTATTTCGAAACAGTCGCATTCCAGCAAGGACAATTAGCGTGTTCTCGAACATTCTTCACTAGTCTTTCCCAAATGGCAGTGCTTATATTATTCGTCTATTTGGAATGTGAGTTAGGTATGTTAGTACAAACGTAAATATTTTAATAACAATAATTATAATGGAACATTTTTTGAATTAAAACGTTTGTGTAACAACTTATCGAAATTTAGATTCAAATGTCAAAATACGATACTTCAATTAAGTTTTATTATTTTCTTGGCAATCCAGGATCATTACAGTTGTTGTAAAATATTAGGTCAACAAATTAAATTTGTTTATTGCGAATAGCTATGGTCCATTACAATTTCTTCTGAACACGTGCTTAGAAGATGACTCACGATTGTTTTCACCTTATGACACAAAACTGAAAAAAATATTTCTCCCTTCTAATTGAAGGTCATATCATGGATCGTAATAAACAAATACTTACTTTCAAGTCACACTGTACTTTATTGGCAAGTGAAGCGGAAACGATAAAATCAATAGAGGGTTAACTCATTTCCACATTCCTGACTAAGCGTGAACTTACAACTACAACCCCATGTACACCAAACTGCCAATTTTGGTAAGGTTTAATTGTTAATTGAAACAGTCATCTGTCGGCAAACAATCAAGTTTAAATACTTAGGGTCAGGGGTTATAGATTAATTTTGTTAATTTGAATCGTCATATAGTTACGTAATGGCACACGTAAAAATTGTACTAAAATGTAAGAAAAGAGAGGTTATGACACTAGTATATTCATTGCCCAAAAATAATAATGTAATTACTTTGTTGTTGATGATTCATTAATTTTAGTATTAATTTTAGCCATGAAATCCTCAGTTGTTGTTTTGTTTTTTTTTTCTTTACATTACTCTTTGCCACATTTTTTGGTTCAGTGCAAACAATGTAATCTATCTAAAGCCAAATGTTAATTCTACCCTTCACCTATTTTGTTTTTATTACCATAATTTACAGTATTGTTCAACAATGTATTTTGCATAACACGTTATCCAATTTCGAAAGAGGGAAACAAAGTTTCACTAACAATTTCCAGAATCCATAAAACTTTTGTTTAATATTCAATCTTTCGGTTTATTTTTCTGCTTTAATTCATAAGGAAATTTTATCGAACTAAATTGCAGAACAAAGATCACCCGAGTTGCGGCCTACTACTGCGCATGCTCAGTAGCGATGCTCGATGGTGGACTTGTTCATGAAAGGCCCTTCAGCCTCGGTAGCAGGGAAGGGAACACGACAGCTGGGTAATAATTCTCCTAACCAATATGGCGGACTCGGAAACAGTACCACAGATAAAAATATTGAAAAATTCTAAAATATTAGTGAATGTGGAGGAAGTGATTCAAGATATATTAGTTGTGTCGTACGCGATTGAAAGCAAGTTATATGAAGGTGTGCTTTTGGATTCGACAAAGAAGTGAGTAGAAACAGTATTATAAACTCCACCCTCTCTTCTGTGCCAACACTGCAATGGCTGTATACTAGGCCTAGCTGTTGCCGCTCTGTGCTTAATTACTGGAAGATCTGTGTCAATGAAAATATATGTATATGATTCTACGAATTTTTCTGCACTGACTGGTGTAATTTTCGTCGCAAAAGAGAGCTTGGAAGTAAATATAGTGAGGTTACCTTTGTCACTGGTTTTGTCCGCCTTGCATTGCAAGTCATCTGTGCCTCTTAGCACCCACATTTTCCTCTGAAACTTCGAATATTGAGTTATAATGATGTCATTTTGAATGTTAGATGGCAATTTTGCTCAATACGCGCTAGCAAATTAAGTTATAAGGTAATGGTGGTTAGGGCAGTATGTGAAGTTCTAACATTCTTTTTATGCCTAAAACCCCAATTAGCTCCTGTTTCTCGTGTGTAATCGTTAGAATAATTAGTAAACCTTTTTTTCGTGCCTCAATACGCCCGTTTTGTGCGTAATTTCAGGAGTTGTGCAATCGGATATTGGTGTCTGTTTTTTTTGCGTGTCAGGCGTGGCAGGGGTCGGTCTCTTGCTGCTTTGTATGGCCGCCGCCCCGTAGTTTTTTTTTTTATTTACTTCATGATTCCATTATTTTTTTCATTGTGAGCTGAAAGGTGGATTTGACATTGTTGACAGCGGGAGGTCGTGGTTAGGCGAGCTACAGAGCTCTGTACTCGGGTGTGCGCGGCGCCTCGCCGCGCAAGTATGACCCATATCCCGCACGTCGGGACGCGTCGCCGCGCCACGCCGCTGTCGGCCGACTAAAAGTGCTTGCCGCGTGCGAATACCGCCGAATCCCGGCTTCCGTCTTTCCCCAACCCTTACACGAAATCGATCAGTTTGTGGAATCTGGGCACGTTTTGCCGTGAATGCGGTCCGGCGTGGCCATGCCCGTGAATGCGTGGCGCGTACCTGAAGGATGAGTCAGCTGCTTTGTTTTTCCGGCGAAAGAGGAAAAAAAGTTTAATAAATAGAATTTAAGAATAGTGTTTATTATCAGACCGAAGATGATCCTGTTGATATTGTGATTCAGATTCTTTTGCTACAGCCAGTGACGTGGCCCAACTCAACGCCGGCACGTGCTTGTATTTACTTATCTCATTACTGCTATTTCGTTTTAATTTGTTTAATAATTTGTCGAGTCGTAGTTAAATTTATATATTGCTTCATTTGTACTCAATGTTATAAGAACGTGAGTGCAGTGCTGAGGGATTTATTTACTGTTCCTTTGTATTCCTGTCATTGCATTATTAGATCTCTGAAAAATAAATATTTCCTTGTCATCTTGCCTTGGCTGTCAATTCTAAAATTGTTCATTTTACTCAGAGAGAAAAACATCATGTGTTGTTCCTTAGGAACAATCTGAAAAAAAAATACATTGTGGAAAATTCTATTGCAGTTCTATTTCAATATTTATATTGTTTTGTGGTCAATATTTTTTTTATATAACTTCAGAATTTCCCGTTTGAATCAAACGTGTTTGAGATGATAATATTTCATTAAGTAATTCACTTTCACATATTTTTAGTTACATCCACCTTTAGAGGGTAAAACTTTACACGTTATTCCTGCTTTAATTTTTGACAGCATTCCATTGGCACATGAATAATCGTAGTAGTATGAATAATTGTAGTTAAATAAAGGTATGCAGTAAATGGAGTGGAAGATTTCAGCAAGAAAAGTAAAATAAATTTGTAGGTTTGCGTAGGTACAGGTTTTTACTGTTTCTAAACAAAAAATAGTTGTCTTAATGCTTGTTTACATGATATTGTAGCATCTTTATAAATTATATATTGTTATTGCATGAAAATTCTGTATTAGTTTATTTTCTCTTTCTTAAAGTAGCTTGCTTTTGCATTCAATATTTCTTGTTGATACATTCTGTATTGCTTTGTTCTAAAAATTCTGATTATTATACATTTATTGAAGTTTTTATTGACTTAAACGTAGTATAGTAACTTGCTTTTGCATTTGTTTTGTTATTAATAACATTTGTTTTTATTTTTGAATATCAGGAATGACAAATTGGTAATGTTCAGATTTATAGAAAATGTAGAAGTTATATTGCATGATAATTTAGGTTATGTTAAAGTAAGGACATATTTTTATTTCATTAATAAACCCTATTTTTTTGAGATAAATTCAAAACCTTCAATACTTCAATTATACATGAATTGATGTATTATTAAAGGTTGTTGAACTTGGGATAAACATTTAATAATTTAGGACAAACTTTATATATTTGTATGTATCTTACCGTAGAAACCAATTGAGGACTTTTGTATGAATTAGTCTTTTCTGGTTACATAAAATCTAAATTTGTTTGAAAAATGATCTATTTAGTTGTGAGATTTAGTGCACTAACGATATTCTCCACTTTTTGGATTGGATGAACACTTGTGAGTTAATTGAATGCAAAATAAGGTTTTAGTTTTTAGACAACTAGAATGTTGACGATTAATAATCGTACACATATGTAGCCTTGAGCAGATACAGTTTTGAAGCATGTTTACTGAAGAGGGTGAAAGGATGATGAAATAACAGTAATGTCATGTGAACAGGTTTGGAAAGTTCAGTTACAACCTTATTTATAATTTATGAATTAAGGTTTTGTTGAATTAAAAAATGTGAAGAAACGTTTTGTGTATAGTATCTTCAAAACTCTGTAACCCATGTGTACACTGCCAACTAAGCCAATTTTATTTCATGACAAAAAGCATATTGAATATTTTATGTACTTTTAACATGGTAGATAGTCCTAAACCGAGTTTACTATAGTCTTGGATGCCCATTGAAGGGAGTTGAATTGTAATTGTAACAAGTACCCAAACTACGTCACATATGTTCTTTAACTAATGGTTCTGAAATTATTGTTAGAAAAATATCCTTATTTGGCTTTAGTGTTTCCTTTGTCATCCATTTTTAAAATTTTAACATTTCTTTTTTGAACATGTTTTTAATGAACCTTAATGATATATATTATATTGAATGATATTAATGAAGATTGATGTAATGCAGGTGCAGGTCCAGAAACAAATTTTGGGAGGGGAAATTAAAAATGTCTTGGTCAAATGTGTCATTACTGATTTTGTAAAATGTCGCAGGCTGCACTTGTCTCATGCCAGAATACAATTTTTATTATTTTTTATGATTATCTGAAAATATTTTTGCTTGAAAGTTTCATGACAAGTTAAAATTAACAGGATCAGCGTCTGTGAATTTATGTAGAGAGTAAAGCTTGCATTACTGATTTATGTGCAAATTAAAATATTGACAGGATTGCTGTTGTACAAGTCATCCTGTAGGGGTTAGATTGTTCTTTTGTTGCCCAAGTCCATAAAAGGTGCCTCCCCAAAAAAGCTTCTTTATTATTGGAAGAAAAAAAAAGAAAGTATAAAACTGGAAGAAGAAGCTTTAAAAGTATTGAACTCTGAAAGAAGAAAAGAGAGAAAAAACTGATGCAGAAGGACTAGAAATGCTGAAGAGGAAAAATAATGCAGAAAGTAGATAACAGACTAAATTCTTAGAAAATCAATGAATGTGTGGAAAATGTCAATTTTAACATTTATTAAAGTGGATATGCTTGGTGTCTTTTGTAAAGAGTGTCTTAATTGAAATAAAAGTTGAATATAATTATGATAGTTTTGTTTTTTCTGGGTGAAGTCACTGCTCAGGCAAAGTTGGTTTCCTATTTCGAATATTGAATTGCGAGTATGTAGTTTTTGCCTCAATTTAAGCTTCATTAATTTTTATTCATTCATATTTGGTCTTCATTTAGTCCTTTTTGGAAGCTGTTTTATTAAATACACCATTAAAAGTGCTAAAATTTGTGTAAAACATCTTTAATTGCATAATTTGTTAAACTAGATGTAGGATTTGAACTCTTTATTATTGCAGGACAGCCAAGAAAGGTAAAGAGGCATGGGGTATACTAGATCCAAGGGGGCCCCTGATTTCAAACAAAAGACCCCCTTCTCCCATATAACCCATCATATTTTATTATAGCTTTTCTTTTCTTTTTTTTTTTTTTTTTTTTTTTTTTTTTTTTTTTTTCTTTTTTTTTCCCAACTGCTTCAACTTTTCCACTGCTTCAACTTCAAGTAAATGTTTTTTTGCTTCAAAAAACTTTCATTGAAAAGAGGTTTTGTTTATGTTTTTATAATTATATTTGCAACTTATAACAATTTATTATATATTATGAAGAATTATTATTTATTATATATTATGCAGGCACTATGAGGCCTAATTGAAATTAGTAGTTAAAAGGTTGACGTTTTGAATGAGAATAAATTTCGAGTCCCCTATAAAGTCAGATCTAGGGCTGTTTACGCCCCCCTCCCCTTCCAGTCAGGGCTTTGCTCAATTGTAAAAATATGATAATTGGATTTGTTAATCATGCTCTTCAGTAACACTAATGGGAACTTCGTTAAACGTCAGTTTATTGACAAATTCAAGGTGTTCACAATAAATACTTTCATAAATCGATATTTTGAATTTTGTGGGTTAGCTCCCTCTCTCACTGGATGCCTCAATTGTTTTCAGGACTTGAATATTGAAATGCGATATTTCCATGAAGTGAAATTTTTAAAATTACCATTTTGCAAAATATATTTGATGAACAATATAAGCTTTGGTGATATAGAGAGATTACTATAAGATGGGACTGCTTCGACAGGTACTGCGTGGCCACTGC
Source organism: Gryllus longicercus (assembly GCA_038098605.1). NCBI lineage: Eukaryota > Metazoa > Arthropoda > Insecta > Orthoptera > Gryllidae > Gryllus > Gryllus longicercus. Next base: position 1,304,178 of record JAZDUA010000070.1, read on the forward strand.
TGACAATATAAATGCAGGTTATGTCCATGCATTCATTTTGTCAGTGCATTCATTTACAGTTAGCTCATTTGTAAATGTATCTCTCTCTTGCAGTGTTTTCGTTCTGTGTGACTTTCATTTATTTCCCAACCTGCCAAAGTGGTCCCTTCCAAAAATAACTCTGTACTGTAGGCTAAACAGTATAATCTTGTAGTTGTTTTTCATATAAAAGCAATCATCTTTCTAATATTAGCATGTCACCAATTTCTCTTATATTTATTCTGTTGTGAAGTATATTATAATAACCAGTAGATGTTTGTTTATTATTATTATTATTATTATTATCATTATTATTATTATCATTATTATTATTAATAATTTTTAAGTTTCAGTTGAGGTTTGCCAAAACATTAAAGAAAGTAGATAATGCCTGAGAATAACATTTATAAAATACTAGGTTCCTTTTGTTACATTATCAAAACGTGTGCTTATGGGCAGAGTTTGTAAATTTATTCTAGCATCATTAACAAAGAATTATTTTTATATTTGTATCTTTATTGCTATCTCTATTTTGAGTTCTGCAATATGTGCTAACACTAAGTAAAGTTTCATTCAATAAATTCAAATATTTTCAAAAAAATTAATCCTCTCGAGATATTTAAAAACTGCTTATATTACTCCTATTATTGTGATATCCCAAACTTTCAGGAATAAATTTTGTTTTATTGCCACATTTTTTTTAAATTTTTATTTCCTTTGTCATCTGAATTATAGATGTTTTGATTTGGCCATGAAGAAATGTCATCTATTGTCATCCATTGTCATCCTCTCTGATCATTAATTGTCTGGTGAACCTCCTTAGGTTCTTCCTCCATGCCATGAATATTAATTGCCTCCATCCATTACTTACACACCCATCAGCCATTACCATTACGTATTCATCTTCAACCATCGCCAACCACCGCAACCTATTCTTCTGACAACAAAAACCTTCCACCACAATCTAATAATCTGTCAGCCTTCATCCACCACCACCACCACGTCTGCCATCATTCACCACCTAATACCCATCATCGCCGTCGCCCTACTGGCACCCCATATCATCGGCCGTCACCCACTGGCACCCCCCCATCATCGGCCGTCACCCACTGGCACCCCCCATCATCGGCCGTCGCCCTCTGGCACCCCCCATCATCGGCCGTCGCCCTCTGGCACCCCCCATCATCGGCCGTCGCCCTCTGGCACCCCCCATCATCGGCCGTCGCCCTCTGGCACCCCCCCCATCATCGGCCGTCGCCCTCTGGCACCCCCCCCATCATCGGCCGTCGCCCTCTGGCACCCCCCCATCATCGGCCGTCGCCCTCTGGCACCCCCCATCATCGGCCGTCGCCCTCTGGCACCCCCATCATCGGCCGTCGCCCTCTGGCACCCCCCATCATCGGCCGTCGCCCTCTGGCACCCCCCATCATCGGCCGTCGCCCTCTGGCACCCCCCATCATCGGCCGTCGCCCTCTGGCACCCCCCATCATCGGCCGTCGCCCACTGGCACCCCCCCCATCATCGGCCGTCGCCCACTGGCACCCCCCCATCATCGGCCGTCGCCCACTGGCACTCCCTCCCATCATCGGCCGTCGCCCACTGGCACCTCCCATCATCGGCCGTCGCCCACTGGCACCCCCCCCATCATCGGCCGTCGCCCACTGGCACCCCCCCATCATCGGCCGTCGCCCACTGGCACCCCCCCATCATCGGCCGTCGCCCACTGGCACCCCCCATCATCGGCCGTCGCCCACTGGCACCCCCTATCGGCCGTCGCCCACTGGCACCTCCCATCATCGGCCGTCGCCCACTGGCACCCCCCCATCATCGGCCGTCGCCCTCTGGCACCCCCCCCCATCATCGGCCGTCGCCCACTGGCACCCCCCCATCATCGGCCGTCGCCTACTGGCACCCCCCCATCATCGGCCGTCGCCCACTGGCACCCCCCATCATCGGCCGTCGCCCACTGGCACCCCCCCATCATCGGCCGTCGCCCACTGGCACCCCCCCCATCATCGGCCGTCGCCCACTGGCACTCCCTCCCATCATCGGCCGTCGCCCACTGGCACCCCCCATCATCGGCCGTCGCCCACTGGCACCCCCCCCCATCATCGGCCGTCGCCCACTGGCACCCCCCGCCATCGGCCGTCGCCCACTGGCACCCCCCCCCCCCCTCATCATCGGCCGTTGCCCCCGGGCACACCCTACCCTCGGTCGTCGCCCACTGGCACCCGCCACTGGCTTTGGGAGAGTTTTTTTGTCGACGTGGCAGTTGCAAAGGATTCTGACAGACTTAGTGAAAGATACAAGTACGTACGTATGTGTGGGAACGTGTTAATTCATAGTTGAGAATTGGCGCAAATTGAAGAGTGGCCGTTGGAGTTCACTTCAGTCTCAAGGAAGGTTTGCTATCGAGTTCCAGTTTCCCTGAGATGCAGAAAATGTGATAGTTAAAACCGATAAAGGGCTTTTCGGCGTGAATTGTCGTCTTATTGAATATCTAAGAGAATTCTCGTTTAATTCTATTTTACGTTTTAGAAGGTCATCTTGCATTATCTCTTAAATTGAGACTGAATTAGAACGATAAAGTTTAAATAATTCTAAAGTTTACCAAAAATTAAGAAATTCACAAAAACCACAATTTATGAGCTACGAATACGAAATCTTCTAATAATTTACTCGACTTTAATGTGAAATCAAATAATAAAGTTAAATGCTATTGCATTCAAATGTTCCTGAAGTGGAAGTCAAGAATTGTGATTTGAGTTTTGTTAGCTTGCGTATATATTTACTCATAGTTATTTAGTTTTATGGAACTAAAATGTATTTACTCTGATTCATAATCATTGTGCATTAGGCTCTTTTATGTGTTAAGTTCAATTAAAATTGAAAAGTGGGGTTGTTGCTAATCAGAAAATTCAGACTGAATGTTTTAATCTTATTTAATAAATATCCCGTATTACTCTGGATGCACTCTACCTGCTGATAGTAAGGCAACGATTGCTCTGTCCCAAGTTGAAGCATCAATATTATTTTCTCCTTATAAAATGATAAAGTGGAAAAAGATATAGTTGTTTCTGAATACATCTTCATATGTACTTACTAGGCTGTCCGGGTGACGCCGCGTCCATGGCGAAGGTGCCGACGTTTCGGTCGCCATTCTGCGACCTTCCTCAGGGCGTATGGCCCAAGTACTGACTCCGGCCGCGGAAGCCTACGCTCTCATCTTCATATGTGTTTTTCAATATTTGATGCTTTTCTGCTTTTCAAAACCGAGGTAGAATGCTATGGGAAAATGTTATTCTCTTGCCAATGTATTCTAATAAACTCGAAAGAAATTTTGCGTTTCGTCTTCTAAAGGCCCAGTTTTGGACATTTTGAAGTCCAAATTTCGGTGTTATCTCGTTGCGTAACAAACAATCGAGTTTTTGTATTTCTTAAGAATTGTATTTCGTTTCTTTATGAAATTTTTCAAATTAATTTAATAAAATGAAAATTAAAAAAACTTATTCTCAAAAAATTAATTTGGAAACTTTTATCAAGAAATAGCTTTCTTTAGTATCATAAGTTATTTCGACATCGTCCGCCGAAAGATATTTGGAAGTGTATGTTAAACTTAATTTGAAAACGAACGTACTAGTATGCATTTTCATTATAGATTGGTAATTTGATTTTGGAGGGCCTTTAATGACGTGAGGACCTCAAGTTATACAAAAAGTACAACAGCTATTGAAAATGTGATTCCGTTACCTGGAGCTAATAACAGTGAGGCGCGAAGTTAACGGAATTCTCTATCGTCATTAGAGAGGGGACTAAGCAATTGTGGGGAAGAGAAGGATGCATTTTTTCCTCGTTGAACGTCTCCCTCGTATAGTGTACTTGTTCTGCTACATCCTGTCAGGTCGTCTTTTAGTAGCAGAGAGAAGTTAAAAAGGGACTGCGAAGAGCTAGAACGAGCTTTAGACCAGCAACTATTCCAAGACGCTGTTCTCCTTTCGTTCGTACTTGTGTATTTAAAAGTATGTTGTACACGCTCTGAAATAAATTGTGCGCAAATGATGGCAGTTTCCTGAATCCACCCCGTGTTTGTATTTTTATGCATGTGTGATCTTGTAGATCAATTTATTAAAAAACTATCTCAACTTATTATCTTTATTAACCGATTTATGCCAACGCTTCATACATTCAACAACTGACAATTTAGATCTTAATGTGAACTAATAAATAACGCACAAATAAATTTAAAAGTGGACAAATGCGTCTATTTCTTGGGAGTGGAATTAGGTCATAATTCAAATGAACATGCTCCTAATGTCAATCACAAGCCATTGAGTAATACTATGGTTAGAATATCAGTGATTTACTCGGATAATACAGAACGATCACATCAGAGTGGTCATATATCATTTGTAACAATTACATCATGGCCTGTAACAATGAGGTTGCAATTCTGGTTGACATTTTCAAACTGGAAACGTATTTCTACGTAACTGTTGAACATTCAATTGTGACCAACTGGTGTAATTATTATTATTATTATTATTATTATTGTTATTATTATTAATAATATTAATATTATTCAAGACATTTAAGTTCCGGATTTTTCTCAGATTTATCCTCGGCAGTACATTCTTGAAACGTAAGTTGTTCAAATGGGAATGTCGTGGCATTCATTGTATCAACTGACAGAGTTCCGAGTACAAAATACTACACGTTAAGGATATATTCCATTAAAAGATTTTTGAGGGCTATTATAGAAGAGATCTTTATTACGTTTTCAAGAATACTCAAACACAACAAAACTGGCCCATGTTAACTGTGAGTACACGCTTCTAGAGAACTCTAATAACTAATGAAACAGTCCAGCGCTTGCGGATTATGAATTCGCCAGATGTTTGGTTTATACTTGTAAATTGAACCATATGGATCACATTGCGCTACATATGGCAGTAGAGAAGCAGTACGGCCACATGTGAATTGACCCTAGTGTGGCCGTATAGATTCTCTTTCACATAGGCTTTGTTATGAGCTGTAGAAAAAAACCTCATGAATCGAGAAGTGATGAAAGACTGAGCTATCTGAAGATAAACTTTTTTGACGTGCATGACGGTTTACTGAAGATTTAGTGAGAACAATGCTGCTCCATTGCTAGAATTGGGGCTTGACTGCTTGGGGTGTCCCGCGTGCCATTCACTTTTCACTAGACGAGAACCGATCGTGCCCGACGTTGCTCGAGGTTCTTGTGTTGCCGTTGCTTCCCCTACTTCCAGTTGCCGTGAAGTCTGCTTCTGGATTCGTTATTTTTTCTTGTCTTTCGTCGGGCTTGCGTTCTGCAATTGGAACATGTGGTGCTTTCAGCGAAACTTTTCCTTGATTAGTGAACTGAACGTTCAATAACTATCAACCGCCACTGTTTCTCTCTTTAAGCTATGCGAGCAGCGCCCTCTCGCGTCTTGCCTGCCGTCAGGCTGGCTCAACAACCAACGGGCCACAAATGTGGCCCGAGACGGCCGCAGTACCAAGTGGGCAGCCCACTTGCTCAGCATTGGTTGAGAAGCCAAGAAAGACAAGATGAACTTGGTTTAATTGGTTGCAAGTTCTAATAAACTGGTTTTAATATTTGTCAGAAAATGGATTTAATGTAATCAACGACACTAAAACGTTAAAAAAAATCATATTGTTTGAATAGGGTAACTTTGGCAATGAGCAAGGTAATACAGAAATCTGTCGAATTTTATTTTTTCTGTGACCCCCTATCTTCTGAGCTTTTCTTTCTTTTACTTGATCGGTGGAGCAAGTAAGTCACTGGTGTTTATTTTGAGAATAAATGTAATTTTCTTCCTCCTCGCGCAAACGGCTCATGCAATTTTTGCTGTTTCTTTTGTCATCAAATATATGAACACCAAATAGACAATGTTAACAACCCACGTGTACAGTGCAGGTAAATAATTAGATTATTATTAATAATAATAATAATAAAAATACCAAATATTCGCCCTCCGACCGTTCTAAACAATAATAGAACACCAAAAATGTGAATTATGCGTATCCCAATGTGGAGTTGTGGAGGTGTCCTCTTGGTGGACGGCATCACCATCAAAACCTCAGGGAATTAATCAGCGTCTCATTTATATACACGACTGGCTAAAGTCAAACAATTCTAACTCCAAACATAGAACTTAACATGTGAGGGAAATATTTGAAATAAAACAGAATTTTAAATGGGAATAACTCTAATTTGTAATAATTTATAACTGAAAAATGCTTTCTTTTTGTTAGCGTTTGACTTTCAACTCTTTGTAAGAAGGAAAGATTGTTTCTAATATATATATATGAGTAACTAAAATTGGGAATAGTATTCTTAATTAGGTAAAATTACGAATGGTGAGCAACGTAAGCAGCTCTTTAGAGGCTTATCAAAAATAACCTTTCATTAATGCGTCTTCAAATATTTGTAACTACAAAATTCATTTATTATTTGCATCTCCTGCAACATTCAGAGAAATGGATTGGAAAGTGGGTCCTGTGACCTATTGAACGGTATTTAAAAGTAATCAAGTGTTTTATCAGATATTCTCCTTGAGATGAACGATCATGAATCATGAATTCTTTTGAAGCGTCTTTTGAAGTCTGAAGAGTTTAAGGGCATTTTTCTCTTCTCATTAAAGTACAACATAGGATTGCTCCTTTTGAATTCAATTCTTTGTAATTCTGTTTTTCTACAATTCATGTCATCCAGTAAATATTTTGCACTAATTCCCATACTAGTAATCTTTTTCATTTGTGAGTTTGACTTTGCGTTTATAGTAATGAAGCGAAGAGCATTGTGCCGTACCACCGCATATTATATCAAGGTTCCCCGTAGAAAACAAATAGCTTTAAGGTTTCCGGTAAACTTGTTTTCATCTAGTGAAGTTCCTACGGATATATTTCTCTTAGTTAATATAATTTAAAATCCATCAATGAACACAGTTGCAAAAAATGGAAATAGAGTTCAACGGTTTCACTTTCTCGGACACAAATTTCTTAATATAGAGAAAGTATTGTAAACTGCTGAAAGACTAGTGGTGCTTCAACAGCTGACATTCTCCGAGTATTTCTAACTTTTGGAATATTTGAAAATTCAGAGTTAGACGAAGATTGAACCTGCACCATTTTTGTAAGTGGACTTTGCATTTTCCGAGATACCAAATTAAACCAAATATTTGGAACCACTTTTGAGAGTTTTGACAATGTCTTCGTGTAAGGAACCCCTCAAAATCAAATTATCAGTTTCAATTTCAAGGGCACGCGACATCATGCAGATCGATGGGGGAACATCAGTTTTGAAAATCTTGCTTTCGGAAAAAAAACGAAGAATTGGATTTCGGCAAACGGCTGTCTGTCTCATCCTGTGGCTAACAGCAAATTAATCATTCAATTCCCCACCATTTCCCCAAAAATGATTATTCTATTCCTATATGACCAAACTCGAGCACTTGAGAATTTGAAACGGCCATGGAAACGGGCAATGGCGTATGTTCGATGTGCGATGAACTATTTTCCAAAATCGCAAAACTATAATATTGAAGAAAGTTATTTTTCCTAAATGAATCTTGTATTATGTTCATGAAAATTGTTTCGAAGTATGAGTAGTTTTCTAGCTATTTTCTGTGGAATGTTGGTAATTTCTTTTTAAAAAAAATTCCTAAAACGGCTCCAAGTTTGTTCTTTAATTTTTTCTCGAATACAGGAAAATACGTTTATAAAATGACGCAGGGTACATCTTCTGGTGAACTCTGCAAATTCGAAAATTGAAGGGGAAAAAATCCGAACTAAAAGATTCAAGATAACGATTATTCCTTAATGAAATCTGTTCTTCAAAGTTATGTCTTTAAATGAGATCGTGTACAATTTTTCGAAATTATGGGTATTTTTCGCGTAGTATTTGTTTGAAGTAAAGACAGTATATTTTTAATAAATCAAAAAACTCAATTTTTATGTACTTTTTCTCTCGGATATTATTAGTGTTGATTGTTTCCTAATCAAATCTGGGGCTACTATGTGGTCGCAAGTGGCGGCCAAGTTGTGATAGATCACATCATGTATGAGTAGGCATGAGGTTTCGCTTCATCCCGTGTCATACTTCGCACATGTCTGAGGCTCCATCCATGGAACACCTACAACTTTGAGTAATATAAATAAAAAGAAGGAAAATTAAAATAATTTCCGTTGCTTGGATCCAAACCGCGTGAGGTACAAGTTTAAACATAAAATGTACTTTACAAACAGATCAAAATCAAAACAAAAATAATTCTGGTAAATAAATTATTTTTAACCTACTTCCTACCTTAGTAAATTAACTTACTAATTCACAAACTTCTAACTTCTTTACAGATAATGCCTTAAACATTATCCTTTTGTACATTGGTTATTCTTCTCATCAGTCTTCTCGTCAAGTTCTTGGTAATGTTTTTGTACCGAAAGGAGCTCAGGAATGATAGATATGTGTCTGTGTTAAATCTTTGTCTTCCCCATAGCTGACAATCACACAGATGAGCTTTTTGGTCCTCTTCACACTTACAGAGGGGAAACCCGACCAGACCCAATTTACATAATTTGGCTAGAAAAGGTCCATGTCTAATTAATAACTCAAGAAAACGGGCGCAGATTATCTTCTCCTACGTCACATACAGTTTTTACTGTTTTTTGACTAAATCTAAATCTAATATTTGTGCAATAGCTGATGGCTTAAAATGGTCGATTTCGCTTTTTAATTTTTCACAGGCAACCTCAATAAAGGTTTATCTACCAGTTTCCGCTATCTCCCATCTTTGGTGCCATACTGCCATTGCCCGGTTCGCAAACTCTGCACATATATTCACTAATCGTATAGTTTCTATTTTGCCGTTGAGCCAGAGGTGCCTTCTCTCTTAATTTGATACTGCAGGCTATGAGCTGGGTTTTATGATCAACCTTTTTCCTCGCGTAGAGCAAAGGGTGTTTAAGAAATGGATCAAATCTTATGTTTGTTGGGATTTCTGAATTTTCGAAAATGTTAAGTTACAAGTAATGCGAGAAAGTATTTTATGTTGTAGCACTACTAGTTTCTTTTATGAAATGTATTTTGTGCTAATTTTATCACCCGCGACACACGCAAACATCCTAAACGAAACATGCTTTCTGCCCAGTAAAATAATGCTGATATGTCACCGTTTCACCTAATTACCAGTCTGTTTTTCAGTACGGCGGGAAATCTCAACCGATTTTATTGCGAGGATGTGTGTGTGGTTACCTTAGGTTCAAGAATTACAGTTGTATTGTTAGTGCGTTCGCTCAAGGATTTGTAGTCAAGCCATGGCAGTTTTCCCCTCATGTTTTACTTTCTAATACACTGAAGAGCGATAAAAACTGGTACACCTGCCTAACATCGTGTAGGGCCCCCGCGAGCACGCAGACGTGCCACAACACGACGTGGCATGGACTCGACTGTTTGAAGAAGTGCTGGAGGTAATTTACAACATGAATCCTGCAGGGCTGTCCATAAACGCGTAAGAGTACGAGGGGCTGGAGATCTCTTCTGAACATGTTGCATGATATTCCAGATATGCTCAATAATGTTCAGGTTTGGGGATTGTGGTGGCCAGAGGAAGTGTTTAAATTCTGAAGTGTTCCTGTAGCAATTCTGGACGTGTGGTCTGTCGCATTGTCGTGCTGGAATTGCCCAAGACCCTCGGGATGTACAATGGGCATGAAAGGGTGCAGGTAATCAGACAGGATGCTTACGTACGTGTCACCTGTCAGTCGTACCTAGACATATCAGGGTTCCCATATCACTCCAACTGCACCTGCCCCATACGATCACAGCTTCCACCAGCTTGAACAGTCTCATGTTGAAATGCAGGGTTTATGAGGTTGCCGCCATATTCGTACACCTCCATCCGCTCGAAACAATGTGAAACGAGACTCTTCAGACCAGGCACCTTGTTTTCATTCATCAACAGTCCAATTTCTGTGATTACAGACCCAAGCAAGGCGTAGAGCTTTGTGCCGTGCAGTCATCAAGGGTACACGAGTGGGCCTTGATTATTGATTGGGAAGTCCAATTCTTGTGGTCAGCGCTCTAACCAGAGGCGGTGTGGTCGCAGGTCGCTGCCGTGCGGGAGCGTGGCGGCGGCCAGCCTGGCGGGGCTGTACAGCGTGGCGGCGGCGACGGCGGCCGGCAGCCCGCGCGACGGCGACGAGGACCGCCTGTACAGCGTGGGGCAGCGCTTCTCGTACTGCGGGGTGGTGGCGGGCGCCGGGGCCGGCAGCGGGGCGCAGGGCGGGGCCGGGGCGGCCGCGCCCTTCCACCTGCGGCGCGCCGTGCGCCCGCCCGCCCGCTACAAGACGTCGCGCATGACGGTGCGGCTGCGGCCGCGCCAGGTGCTCTGCTCCAAGTGCCGCAGCATCTGCAACGAGAACTCGGAGAACGTGGACCTGTCGGCGGCCGGCGCGGGCGGGCGGCGGCGCGGGAGCGCGCGGCTGGCGGGCGCCGGCGCCGGGGGCGGGCCCGGGGCGCCGCCCGGGGCGGGGGGCGGCGGGGACCCCGGCGCCGAGGACCCCGCCGCCGCCGTCGTCGAGACGCGACGCCCCAGCCCGCGCCCGCTCTTCTCCGAGAACCAGCGCGACAACCAGCCCCGGGTGAGTTAAAAGTCTTGGAATATTTCGCATGTGGTGGTAGTTGGCGATAAAAGGTGTAAATTACTTTTTAATTTCATATTCATTTTGCCTGAGTTCCATTCGGACAAGCCACTCAGGTTGTGCTACTCGGGCAATGCCACTCGGGCAGCGCCACTCGGGCAACACCACTCTGGTTGTGCAACTCGGGCAGAGCCGCTGGCAGCACCTTCAGGTTGTGCTACTCGGGCACCGCCACTTGGGAAGCGCCTTTCAGGAAGCACCGCCCAGCATTGGCGGCTCGTGCTTGTTGTAGAATGTTTGTTCAGACAAATCATAGGCTGCGGACGCGGCGTTGAGGGACGTGACTGCACAATGTTTGTCAGCCAAAGAACTTGAAGGAATCACGGTCGTCAGTCGAAGCACGGGAATGTCGCATAGCTTTCGCGCACGTGGCATGCGCTGCAGACCGATGATAATATCCCAGAGAGAACACGAGGTGAGCAAATGTCATGAGAATAGTATGAATTTGGCAATCGTTGGTTTTTCATAAAGAGTCGACTATTGAATAATAAAAAGAAAAGTTTTAGCGTGAAGTTGTTTAAGCAAAAGTTTGTACAATTTCATCAGTTATAGCATTGTTTAAAAAATATTTAAGAAAAACTAACCGTTCTTGGTCTTTGTCTTTCTGAGCTGCTGTGTTCAAGGTTTTCGCCTGAGTGAACGCCACAGATCATGTTCTTGACTGCTTTTAAGTATCATAGTGTCGACGAACGAAGTATTATCGTGTCGACAACTCGCACATGTGTGAATCGCCCACTCATAATTTTGTAAACGGCCTTCTTTTTGAAGTCACTAGTTACCACCGAGAAAGTTTAAATCCTCTAGGAATCGTACCTCATCTCATGACAAATGCTGTTGAAGCATCGTGAATGTAGATCACAAATCTCTCGAGGATACGACGTGATAGGCTGGCTGAGACCTGGCCAAAAGTGCCCCTTTATGTTTGTTGTACGTGGGTGTTTGAAATGTTCGCTGGACCGCGCAGCCCTGTGTCACGACAACAAGACGTCAGTTTGTCTCCGAAATGCGAAACTCGAGGGTCGCTGTGGAGTGGCCCTGTGTGGAAGGAGCTAGAAGTGTTTTGTTTTCTTGCTAGCACTGAAGCGTATCGTTTCAGTTGACGTAGTAACTTAACTTTCTCTTTTTTTTATCGATTGGCAACCTGTTGTTTTCTACAGTTCATTTCTGAGCCGATCAAAAAACGGTGTACACATCGACCTGCCTAAGTTATTTGGAATGTTTGGCAATGATATAACTATTTGATGACCAAATTGATTTTAAAAAATGTAGTAAAATGAAGCATTTATTACATAGTTATCACATGAAACCATTGAGTGGCTTAGGATTTATAACGGCAGATCCCAACCGGCCTCGCATTTTCAGTTAGAAGTATGACGGTAAATCCTACCATATACCTATCATATGCTGAAATATCAAACGAATTGGGATTTGGCAAAACCTTCAAATTCCACTTTCAAAAATTTGTTTGGGGTGGAAGTGAACGTTAACGAAAACGAAAACTCATTTTCTCAAAACTAACTTCGGTAGGGATCTGCCGATTAAGGATTATTCTGAGCGCCTCAGTTTTTGTGATCGTTTGTTGAAAGATCTAATTTAAAAACCCAGGCTTCTAAAAGTCTATCTAGATGATAATTATGCGCACACGTGGTCTTAAATAAGTAACGTTGTCTTTTAAAGCTGGTTCTTGTAAATTTCATTTCGGTTCCTTGCCAGTAAGTCCTCAAAACCTTTTCTTCGGATGATATGGAACGAGCTGGAAATCTGAAAATTTCCGATTGGGTGAGAACAGGGATCTTGTTGATTGGAAAGTAAGTTAAAATTAACATGTACACAACGGCATTTTCTACTTGTTTGTATTAGCCTTATGACAGTGATGCAATAGGTTTCGTCATAAAATATCAATGTTACTTGACATGTAGTTAATAGGTTTGGAATGTAATCTGCCTCACTGTGTGCTTAATGGCAGTGCATTTTATGTATTCTTGCGAAGTACTGAGACAGGAGGTAGGCTGTTAGTGACTGGTTACAGCTTCAACAAACCTGCCCCAGAATGGTTCTGCCTTTGTTACAAGAACCGGATACTTGTGAGCTGAGCGAGAGGGGCGGTTGCAAGTGGCCGGATGCTTACACGCTACACTCTTCCAAGGGCAAGGTTTAAAAAACAGGCCAAAAGAAAAAAACACCCAAGAAGTAACTTTGGGTTTAATTAGATTCATTTGGTATTTATTGTCATATATATTTAGTTCACATAAAATACCGATTTTCATCATTCGAACAGCCAAATTGAAATATATTTAGTATTGTCTAGTACATATTACTCGGGTGATACGTCCAACAATACCCCCCCCCCGCGCCAACTTCCCAATTTTAAAATTTCAAACTCCTGTAATAAATGCTGATAATTGCCCTTTAATTTTATTATGTTTAGATACTAAAGTAATAAATGCATTGCGTATGCAGTGCACCTTGAAAAGGAATACAAGGAAATTGAAAGATTCGAAAAATAACAAAAAAAAAATCAATAGGATTTTACTCTAAAATTATTTTCTGTGATGTGATGAAATTGGATTTGTCAACACTAGCAGTAAAGATTGTTTGTCAGTTTACGCTGTTTTGTACTTGCGTTTTGTTTTGTAATTGTTTGTATGAGTGTGTTTGGTTTTTGAAGAATATTAGTCTTCATAAAATTGTAAGATTTATTATTTTATTTCAAATAATTTCAAAATAATTTAAAAAATTATGTTTATATGTTTCAAGTTTGTTTTTAATATTTTTATTTTCCACCAGTTTTTTAGGAGGGTGGAGGTGCGGAAAATTTAGCGAAGGTGCCCCTATACCTCTCATTTTACCGATGCTCCAGCGTTCGTTTCAACAACAATCGCCCATGAATACATTTTATCCATTCGAAAGTAAATGGGAAGGCGTTTTTACAGGAACCAGACTATGTGATTATGTGGTTATGGTGTTGGCATTATGATTCCGAAATGTTCCTAAAATAACGACACACACTACACTCTTTCTAAATCGAATGCACTTTGTGTTCTCCTCGCTTTCCGTGGCTTGGTTTCCGCAAGGTTCTCTAACGCATATGATTTACAAGCTGTCATTGTCACAAACCTTTTATGGAAGTGTACGTAAAGTATTTTCGAAGTTCAATTAGTGACACACATGACTGATATTTTTGAGAATTAGTACTAGAACACCTGTGGTTGAGCGGATCAGATACTGGTGCTCCATTTCTTGGCCAACGCTTTTGAGGAAATGTGCAAGTGTTCCATAGTTTGCGCGTCAGCGCATTCCACGTTCTCGTCTGTAACAGCCCCATTGTGCCCATTAGTGACTGACGCACGTCCGCTTTTAAACGCATCTGTACACTCGCAGTCACTTGCAGCTATCGCCTTGCTCTTCCGACATCCTTCATTGAATTTCTCTAGGTTTTACGTCCACTGCTCACTGCTCTTCTATGGTACACATATGTCAAAACGCCGTAATCTCGTTTCGACTGACCTTTCTATTGTGCTACCCATGCCAACTTTTGGCCGTTCTCAGAGCATGCATCATTTCTTGGGAGCTTGAAATGCCTAGAATGTGTACTTCGCGCATTACTACAGATTTGCTTAACCATTGTTTTTAAGTACGTTCGTAACCTAACATTGTAGGGTATAGCAGATTTGGACGTGGGTTTTTCCTTTTGATGTGTGCGTGGTGCGTTGCAGATGGGCAGCCCGCCAGGCCAAGGGGACGGCAAGCTGTGCGCCACCACGCTTATTCCCAAGCTGTCCCGCCTGCAGTCCAGCGACATTCCCGCCAACGGCGGCGGCAGCGGGGGCGGCGGCGGCACGCACAAGATAAAGCTGGTGGGCGGGTACTGGGCGCGGCACGTAGATCCGGCGCCGCCCCCGCCCCCGCCGCCTCTGTGCGCCCGCCCGCACCACCCGCCGTCGAAGCTTCCGCCGCCGCCGCCGCCACCGCCCGTGCCCGCGCTGCCGCCGCCGCCACCGCCGCCCGCCGCCGCCTGCAGCCCCGCGCGCCACCCGCTGCCCGCGCCGCCGCCGCCGCCGCCCCCGCCCTCGCCCGCGGCGGCGCCCGGCCTCGCCCCGCCCTCGCCCGCGCCCTCGCCCGACGGCGCCGACGGCGACGCCGACGACAGCGACGTCCAGGTGCGCCGCTCCGCTTCCGGCAGTCGAACGCTTACAGCACCCACGCAACCGCACACGTCGAAACCGTTTGGAGCATGGAAGGAGTGGGGTAACTCTATGGAACCCTCACTTCGCTCTTGGACATATTAGGGATTTTGTGCACCCTCGAACGTTAAACCACTATCGATCTTCTGCGCAAGCGCAGTTCGAGTTTCGCATCACTTTAATGCTGTCCGCCAAGGCGTGCACAAATTTCCTATTTTTGCCAAGAAAGGAAACACGGACAATCGTACAAAACGTTGTTCAGTCATTTTCTTAGACACAAGCGATAGAAAACAGCAGGCAGTGGGTACCCAGAACAGAAAAATGTCTGGATTTAATTTCGAGAAATGTCATGATGTTGTTTTTACCTAACTCAAAAATTGAAGAAAAAAATATTACTGTTATTACTGCAAAGACGCGAACTCTAAAATCGAAGTTAATCTTGTACCCGAATTTTAAACAAATGAGGGGCCACTTATTTAGACGAAAGCTTTCGCCCTCTCTCGGAAATCGATCTCTGCCCAAACGTCAACTACAAATGCTCCAAATTTTAAGATTGTTTAAATAGCTGTATAATAAAATCATTCCAGCCATTATTTTTTAAAAATCGTTGTGTGGGTGCTGCTAAGTTTACATTTGCTGTGGCTACTGCTTTTGGTCTTTTTGTCTGTCTGGCTCTCTTTGGTACTTTTAATTTGCTCATTTCGGAATGCTTAATAATCAGGCAAACGGAAGACCCCTTATCGCTTGGCTCTTTCTGCTTTTTATCTCTCTAGTACCTTTCTTCTGTCAAGTGCTATCAAGGTGTCCACAAATCGGATAGAGAAGCGAGCTCAGCTCCCGTTTCTTGCTCTTGGCTCTTTGTTCTATTTCTTCCTTCGGTCTGTCAATATCAAGGTTTCAGTTAATCAAAGAATCGGAATAAGGTGCTACTTCCGTTCTTTCTACTCTCCTCTGGTTATCTTTCTCTTTTGTCCTTTTCCACGTGGTAAGAGAAAAATGACTTGCATATTTCCACTTTTGCTTATGACTCTTCCTCTTTATGCTAGTTTGTACCATGGTGTGGGGGACTGAATATTAATTGAAAATGTTTTAACCAATCATTCGGTTATTGTGATACAAATGTCACGAGAAAAAAAAGGTGAAATTTTAGCCTGGTTAAGGTCATGGAAATGTCGTGGGATTTCGCTGTATGAAATGGCTTGACCTTCATGTACTCCCTCCTGCTCTCACTCTGTCAGACCTTACCTCTCGCACATTTTCGCTCTTTTATTTTTTGCTCTTTCACGCCCTTAGCACATTTTCTTTTGCGCCCTTCTTCCTGTTGACTCTCAATCGCGCTCCACTCCCGCTTCTACGCCACGCTCACCACATCGCTGTCCCTCCCGTTCGCTTTCTTATTTCACCCGTGGTCGCATGTTTTCCGAGTTCACTTCCGTCAGGGTCCATTTCAATTTTATATTGGGTTTGACCTCTTTACGTGTAGATTACATGTAGATACTAAGACATTCATTTTATTTCGGAATTAATAGAAATGTATATTAATGAATATATCTGCATGAATCTGAATTGTAATCCTCATCAACATGGCCTCCTTGCCGATGTGGTACTCTGGCTACCCGAAAAAACTGATGATCAAAGTCGTCAACCTATTGTTCGAGTTTGTGGGTGAGACTTTGTTGTCTCTGGATCCTGCGAAGTGCCTAGAAACTGGTACTCGTCGTTGGAGGGCACTGGGAATAACTACAAACAAATATTATGGCAAGTTGTAGCTGAGGTCCAGTAATGTGAAAATTCATTACAAGATTGATAAATCTTCCTATTGACAGAGAAATGTACTATATGTATATATATTTTTTAAAATTTAATGAAAGTGCGTATTTCATTACTTTATGCGAAAGCAAGCTGAATGTTTATCCCAGCCCACTGCTCGGACAACTACTCACGGTGCTAAGAGCTTGATGGCACTGAGAGATAGGGAGACTTTTAATTCGAACTCTAGGATAAACGGAAAATATTCGAATTTTCCAAAATTCCCATTAACGAATAAATGTTTTGCAAAATATTCAAATTCGAAAAATTAAATAACTTTATTATGCCTGAAGATCTTAACCATCACCCTTAACTGCTGCATTTTACATTTAGCCGTCTTCCCACTTTTCAAACTACTTAAAATTCCCCCCCCCCCCTCAGAAACGATCATTCGACGTCATAACTTTAAACGATCCACGATTTCTGTACCGACAGTTTGTACCGTACGAAAATGAATCTTTCTGTTAGGAAACTTCGAGTAATATTTCTGCGTGTAATCTTGAAGTATTAATTACGCGGCTCTCTCCCGTCGAACATAATATATATTGACCCTTTATTTACGATTTCTCTCTTGAAGTTACGTCGTTGTCCATAACATCCTTTTGGGATTCGTCGTGGTAAAAGCCGTTTGCCGTGTAATAGAGATAACATAGGAAACTCACAAAACCGCAAACACGAAAAACGTGACGTTCTAAACCAATCGACCCTTACTAAAACGAAACTTCGAGGCACTCCCTTGCTAAGCCTTACACTAACTCGGCACATCCTGTTCTGCGAACGCGCACTGCAAGCTCTTAGAATGGCAAACCAGTCCTCCTCGCTTCACTTCACAGAAGATCGACTCCCGCCGAGATTCTACACTTTCCACGAAAGCCTGCTTGTTCACCTTTGCTTTCAACGGCTAATATTCTTTGCTATCTACACTCACACGCCTGCAGTTTGCCAATTTCCAACTGTTTTTCCTTTTTCTTCGTTTTCCTTAGCATGAAACAATACTATTGTTCAAACCCTATTGCTCCATGGGCCCCCACCTGCACCTTCTGAATTTACCCGAATCTACGCACAAAAACGAATGTTTACTATCAATAAGAGTATTAGTATTCATTTATTATAGATGCAAAATAAACTGTAGTGTGCATGAAGTCTGTAATGGTTTGTCTCGTATTATGGTACAAACATTTTGTGCAAACACATCTACATGTCTTACGTCCCGAATGCTATATGTTGCGGATACATGAATGTATTTCCATTGATTTTGAACTACGTTATGGCAATAATATTGTAATACAACAGTTATCTATCTACTCTTACATCACTTTTGTATCCACTGCATATCACTATCTGAGAAAAAAGTTGTGTCCTGCCAACCTGTTCGTTTCAAAAGGCAAGTAAGAACTAAGGAAGGCCAAGGGAAATGGGACCTCTACTTCTTTCGGGCTGATACTCCTCAATCATCACCATGGCCGTCGTTAGTGAGAGAGTCCGTGGTACCGTGTGATTTCGGCGTGAAAGAGGATGACGCTATTTCGTTAGGTGATCCATTGATTTAACCAAAAAACGATAGAAGATGCTTGTAATCATTCTAAGATCTTAATGGTTTGAGAGTACATAATATTATAAGTAATATGACGTAATATCATACTCCGAAAAGGGTGAGAAAATTGTGGTCAAACCTTTCATTAGGAAGATTTACAAATTTTCTAGATAAATTCGTTGTATACTTAAGGGAAAAAATCTTTCCGTGGAAGTAAAGGAGTTTTCGTTAATATATATTTTTACAAAAACATTGTCATTAATAAGCGTAAGTTGAAAACTGTTTCATTAGAGCGGAATGGGATACTTCGATTTCTCGAAATCAGAAAAGATTCAGACATAGAAAATATATATTTTAGTACAAAAAAGTCGCAGTGATGATGAAATGGAAAGATGCGCACTCACACTAGGAGGATCTGACGGATATGTCTGGGGAAACAAAGGTTGCCTAGATTGGGGAAACATGCTTATGCACCTAACTAAATAAAAATGGTGAGTCACGAAATGTAAGGTTTGATCCCCGTAATTCGGTTCGCGGTGAGATCAAATATTGCACTTTTTGACTCACCATTTTAAATAAATGTTTTGTTACTAAAGTACTGTTATTTCGAAGAAAAATATTACATTATGCCTGGAGAACATTTAAGATTTTGATTTCGGAAACGTTACGATTATTTTATCTTTCAGATTGCGTACCATGGAGTTTTGAGGCCTCAGGCGGATTTTTGCTTAAATTTGCGACTTGCCCTTCACTGCAATCACTCCACGAGACAAAAGTCAGAACTCGACCGGCGTTGGCTTCTCCAGAAGCCCGAATTGGGCACCCCTTCAGCTAGAAGTTGGTCGAAGGACTTATCTCTCCGTAGTAGGAACGAATACCTTCCCAAATTCCTTCGAGTTCAGGAATGCTCACAACGAAGAATGCAACCAACACTGGGCCAGCCGGATCTGTGCAGAACCACGGGCTAAAAAGCCCTTTCCCGTTTCACCACTACTCTCCATTGGCACTCACGACGCGAGAAACTGGACAGGAGCGGGAATTTAAATTCACAGTCATGGCTTTTATGTGTGGAACCGAAGTCGCAAACACACTTGCGGCCTGAAGGCACGCATTGCGACCTTCGACCTTCATGTATAGATATCACTGAAGAACTCGAGATGGGCGTTTCCAATCCTCCAGAGCTGGAATCGTGATAAATACTTTTCATCGTAATCGTTTGTTTGATACAGCTAAAGTATTCCAGTCTAGCTTGGGTATTTATCAAAGGCATTTCTAAAGTAAAATCATGAATTCGGTCTGTAGTAAAATATGGAACTCTTTGTACATCCCAGTCACTCTCCTCTTCGCCCGCCCTGCAAGTCTGTTATCGTCCTACCTCACCCGGGCCACCGTGCACGCATTCGTTGCACAGCAATTCCTTAATATCTAAATGTATTACTGGTTGCATCATTTTTTAAAAACATACTTGTATGTAATAAATTAATTTTATATTTTAAATCTTTTTCTGTTTTTCTCGGTCGCTCAAATCATTCTTGCGAAAGTTGGTTGAATTTGCTCGATACAAAATTGGTTCCAGAGTTGTGCTGGGCCAAACATACATTTTGTGTCTTTTTAAGGTGATTAACCTTGTTTCACATTTTTTCTGATGTGCTTTTTGTTCAAATCATCCAATTTATCTCAAGAGTTTATTATAATTGAGTTATTACAGCGTACTGCACTCTAGGTAGGAACAATTTCGGACAATCCACTCTAAAACTCAACATTCAGAATACGTTTTGGAAAAGTTTGTAATGTTAGGTGTTAATAGAATATTGCTTATTACATTACTCTGTTACGTACATGGGCTTTTTTGACGTAAGAACATAATAGGTTTTGTTATTAAATAGGAGTATTGAAACGAGAAAGTTGATTTTGCATTCGTCTAGCCAGACATTGAAGGTTTTTGTTTACACACGTATATTATTAGTTATTTCAATTTATTACCAATATGGTAAAAAAGATCAATAAAACAAATGTGTAATTGGTGGTCTCAGGAGTCCCTCCCTTCCCCCTTGGTAATGCGCGGAACCTTTTGTTTGAGAAGATACTCTAAGAAGGCACCAGTCTGACAGGTCGGGAAACCAATGAATGACATTGCGACGTCGACATTGCTAGAGGTAGTGCCGACGCCATTTGCAAGTGAGTCAGCACCGAACGCGCGCATGGACATAACCTGCAATTGTGTTGCCAGCAGTAGCTGTCAAAGCGATCCCTTCTTGACATAATCTACCTGAACCCTTGTGGTGGCTCATGACATTAGCTATTACTGCAGTGTCTCTGACTGGGAGTTCATAGGGTCCGAGTCCCGACGGTGGCAGGATTTTCGACACAATTGTCAGCTGCGTCGAATTCAGCCGCTGGCTGGAGGGTGACTGACTGCTCTAATCGGTAGTTTTTCGTGTTTTTTTATCAACACCAGACCAATGCCGCAGCAGTGCCCTAAGAAAAGGGGTTACGGATCTCGCATGATTTTTCCATCTACTTCGTTGTCCTATCCTTACCCCTTACACCCACTCACAGGCACTACACTAGCACACTTGTCAGGAGACCAGTCGGGAGCTTAGTGCAATGTAGCTTCAAATTAACTTCTCCCCATA
Source organism: Gryllus longicercus (assembly GCA_038098605.1). Taxonomy (NCBI): domain Eukaryota; kingdom Metazoa; phylum Arthropoda; class Insecta; order Orthoptera; family Gryllidae; genus Gryllus; species Gryllus longicercus. The sequence continues at coordinate 1,325,081 of JAZDUA010000070.1, forward strand.
GCTCGTCACCAACAATGTTTAACTGTTGTTAACGTAAATAAATAAATATTGGTATAAATAGAGCTTGTCCCGGGTGCGGTGGTGCCCTGCTAGTAAGAGATACCTAGTTTTGAAAATCCCCGCAAGCCGATATAGGTAGACGCCGGATCTCCCCATCCAGCGGGGAAGATCACTGCCACCTCACGCGGGAAAAAACATACACTTACGGGATGAATGACCATAACAATTGACGCGTTCGGAATCACTAATGTCAATGAATCATGTACTTTGGTGTAGCTCCGATAAGGGCGTGTCCACGTATTTGATTTGATTTGGTTGTATCGTGGCGTGTCGGCAGGTGTGCGGCGGCGCCGGCGGCCGGATGGTGCTGCGCAAGAAGCGGTCGGTGGGCTCCATGGAGGACCTGTGGGACGAGAGCGTGTTCGAGGCCGAGGCGAAGCGCGCGCGCGCCGCCCCGTCGCCCGCCTTCGCCCTGGGCCCCGCCCCGCCCGCCACGCCCGTCATCAAGATCTCCTTCGGCCGGCAGGTGAGCGACCCGCCCTGCTGCACTTGGCGGAGTGTCTGTGGCTACGGTAGTACTCAACTTACTGTACTCCCATAGGCGTGCTTAGTCGAAAACATGTAAGGGGGGAAGCTCATTTCTGGGCCCCTTTTCTTCCCATATGACACATTTTACTGGAAATGAAATAAAACATACTAGTAGAATGAAACAATAACTTTGGGGACTTGATTACTGAGTACATTTTATGTCGAACCATTTAGAATTGCCACATGTCTTGAAGAGCTTCCTCCCCAAATGTAAAACGATTCCCGAAATTGTGAGCTTAAATAAGGGGAAAATCAGGGATGGATATTTTTGGGAATAAAATGTTTTATTGTGAAGGTCGATAGGTCCCCTTTTCAAAATTTCCGGGCCGACACTGCCTGCCCTCCTCTATGTGCAAGGCTAAATAAGCTATAGCCGTGTGTTCTAGCTGAAACATGATCATTTAACAAAATCACATTCAGGTGCAGCATCTCTATCTATTCTGTTACTTTACATTTTTAAACGTATTCGAAATTTGTCAGTTTCCTTTCTTGATTTTTCTGACTTATTTGAATGTTTTTTGCAATCCGTTTAAAAATGACAGTTTCATTATCCCCAAACTTCGTGGTTAGGCGAAAAAACAGACCTAATGATCGGAGCATCACCACTAATAAAAGACAATTATTATCATATTAAATCTAAGTTTTATGTTTATCTTATAATGTTGTCAGTTATACTCTTTGTTGATCTTGATAGAATCCTGTTACTCTTCTCTGCCCATAAAGATTGGTTTCTTTTCTTACCCCCCTCCACCGCGCTACCTCGTCCTTCAGCCTCGACGCGTCCTGCTGGACTCTTTCCCCCGCTTATTTCCTCTCATGACCCATTCCGACGGTCCAGACACATCCAATCCTACTCACCTCGTGCAGTTTAAACTGGCCCTTCCAGAGACCCTCTTCAGTTGCTTATCTGTTTCGACATGGAGGCATTCCCCATTCCCCAGCCCCTCCTCATTCCTCGTCGACTCCTCCCATTCCTAGTTATAGTCGACTCCTCCGATTCCTCGGTGTCCCTCCTCCAATTCCTCGGCGTCGTCGACTCCTCCCATTCCTCGGCGTCGTCGACTCCTCCCATTCCTCGGCGTCGTCGACTCACTCACCGAGATCCCTTGTTCGCCGACAACTCCTTCCGTTTGGATTTGCATCACGTGCGTAGTGGCCACGTGCGAATACGTCCTGCGCGTGTTCCAGGGCGAGGGCGGCACGGTGCTGAAGATCCCGTCGCGCGCGCGCTCGCTGAGCGTGGGCGGGACCATCGGTGGCCTGGGGCTGATGGGCGGCGGCGGCGGGGGCGGGGCCGGCGGCGGCGGCAGCAGCCCTGCGGGGCCCGGGGACGACGCGAGCGCCAGCGCCAAGGCGGCCAAGAAGGCGCTGAAGAAGGCGAAGCGGGAGGCGCGGCGCAAGCTGCTAGGCGCCGGCGTGCCCGGGCCCAACTCCTCCCCCGCCTACGACGCCCTTTACCCGCGCCGTCGCAAACACAAGGTTCGTAGGGCGCAGCGCCTGGGCTACATTGCAGAGATATTTCTTATGATAAGCATGATGTTTGAAATATAAAACAGACTTCAAAATGTGTCGAATATTTCGATTGTATAGTTACTTTGTAAAACAAAAGACTGCCAAATGGGAATACTAATTTATTTTTTTACTTTTAAGTACTTTTTCGTGTTTTAAAGTCGGAATTATATTTTCATTGAAATTTTAAGCTTCGTTGTGCAGAGGTTTAATTGAAAAAATAAATACAATATCCCTCTGTGCAACGCATCTTTATATCAGAGAAGAAAGGACATACAAACTTTCGAGTGATTTTTGAACATTGGAAGGTTTTAATGGAAACAATACTAGTGCCACACGATTTCGCGTATTATTCTATAATTTTAAAAAAGTTGCAAGGAAAATGTGGATCCATTTTTGAGAAAGTCGTGTTTACACATTTTTTAAAGAATTGAGCTGTATATGAGAAAATTTAGAAAATGTTTAAAGAGTTTTCATGTGAACTACCATCGAAATTAAAAACGTTTTTTTAAAATCGCAGGGCTTCGAGTTGGACCTGTTCGATCATAGAAAATTAATTTTGTAAAATACTTACGAATAATTTATGAGCAGGTGTTTATGGAAAGATAGAGGGACGGACGACGACGGATGAACGGTCAGACGACGGAGGGACAGACGGTCAGGTGACGGATGGACATACGCTAACAAAAACAACACTTTCACGGTTTCACGGGACCCAAAACGTGCTTTTATTTGTAATGCACATATTACTCTCGTACGTATGCGAGTAAAAAGTACTCTCGAAGATTGAAAGTAGTGTTTCTAATCCCGCTTGGCGTAAAGTCGGCTCAACGAAGATCAGTTGTGTAGAAAAAAGGCACTATCCGAGATTCCAACAATTTTTGAAAGCGATCTTGAAAGGCCGAAAGTGATCTGTGTAGACCGTTGGAAAAGTTGTAATTCCACTTGTATATTTTCATTGCAGTCAGAACGTCGCTCTTTCAAATTGATTCACGTCACGTGTGTAGGAGCTGTTTTCAGCCCTCTGTACATCAAAACCTGGAGGACTTCACTGCATGTTGTTACATAAATAGCCATAAAGTAATGATCCTGCGATGACGGAAGTTCATAGAGCCGACGCTGAAAGATGTTTCAAGCGGTAACAATTCGTGGCGGAATCTCGTACAGCTTTTGGTTTGGACGGATTCAAATTCTCCAAAATTTTTGATAGCACCTTGTAGAAGCGAATTCCATCCATTGCATTCAACACTTCTAAAACCAAAGGAAGTGATCATGGTTTATTCTAGTTCATTGTGATCGAACCTTCGTGGTATCACCTCGAAGATGTATATTGTACTATTCCGGACTGTTGAACAGATGACGCAAACAAATACTTAAGTGAGGTGGGGAGGTCCGTTGTTGGAATGGTCGTTTGATTGTCCCCGTTTCAGAATGAGGACTTTGAATATCATCACTGCACCCTTTTTGTTTTCGACCATTATGTCCGTCTCGAAAGGTTAAGAAAGAAGGGGAAAGATAAACATCCGCTAAGCATAGAACACGGAATACACCCGGACGGCCAAGTCTGAATGGGCGCTTTCAGAATACGATTAAAGACGAGAAGGGCCGTCACGAGTTACTGTCGCATATCTCGAGCGTGTAAGGAAACGCGTTGGCAATGGCTCTGCGGATAACATTTCCTTGTTGAAATCAACGGATTCGAGGAAGAACGCTTTCGCCACGTATTCAAAATATCAAAATTTTCACTCCAGAGAAGTTTGTAATAACATTATACAACACGCCAATGCCTCTGAAAGTTGCTTACAGCTAAAATTCCGTGTCGGGCATTACTTTGTAAAGCCACAATGACCTTACTATTCAATAAAAATGTAAACCAAGGCCACGCGACGCAGTTGAGATAAGAGAACGCGATATCTTTATTTCATGGAAATAGCGTAACGAGCGAGAGTTCAAAGCACTTCCTCTTTTCCCAAGGTCATTACGTCCGCGTGTGCAAAAGGGTTTTGTTAAGGATTCTGCAGTTTCTTTTGCGTTACATTAACAAGAGATATTTCGAGAATGAAGCTAATAAATAATAGAAAATTATTACTTGACATCAGTATATTGTTGATTTCCATAAGAGTATAATTAGTTCATTAGGCAGTCATCTGGCCTAGCAGCCAGATACATTTCATATATTAACCTGCATTTAACTGTCACAACTTCATGACATTTTGCGATTTTGAACAGAGGCCCTAAAAGAAGCAGAAGAGTGGTGGAGATTACCTTTGCTTCAGTACCTTAATTTAACAGGACTCACTGGCAGAGTGCTTAGATCAGGAATATTCTTAGTCGCTATCTCACAGGATTATTTTATTTTTCCGTTAACAGTATAATATTTGCAGCTTGCTGAACTATTTAGCTAAAGTGGAAATAAAGACTGTGTTAACGTAACAATCAACTTGCAGCTTAACTAACTTTATAATTTGACTAATATATGCTTTTCATGTTCTTACAACATCCATGAAGTGGCCACTTGTTTATATGGCAATTTTTTATAGAAATAATAGTGACTGCTTATGACTGGTTTCTCCTTGTAGTTATAATTCTTGGGCTTATGTAAAAGAACTGATTATACATAGAATTTCATCGTATGTCATTCATCAGAAGAGGCAGAATCGCTGGTGCGGGGATTTAAAGAAGGAACCTTGCATGTGGGTTTGAATTCTGGGAAAGGTTTTCACCATGCACCGAAAGAAAAGAACGGTTGGAGTACACCAGATCCATGATACTGTAACAAGGAAACTTGTTACAGTATCATGGATCTGGTATACTCCAACGGTTCTTGTTTTTGGTGTGTGATTCACCATCCACCAGCTTCTCATGACATCACGTATCCTTCTATACTAAATCATCTCATCTATAATACTTTTTCTGGCATCATTCACCACTTATGATGGTCTTACCAATCTTCTCATATTGGAAGGCAAAGGCATAACTACCATTGTGATATCCTGCCAAGGAAAGCAAGAGACGTAAAAGCATAAGCCTCCTCTGTTGCCTACAATCATGCAATTATTGAGTAAGACACTCGTAATCTAGTAGAAAGTTATCTGAATAGTAAGTTGCTGTGATCCAGGCTATGGCCGGTAAGGTCATTTCTGCCCTACTTTCTGCAATCGGCACTACCAGTAATGGTTGCCATCGAGGATTCTTCACATATTTGAGAAAATAGTGAACTGAATTTATTTTTGAATTATGGAAATACACGATTTTCATTGAAAATATACTCTTTTATTGAAAGATACTTTTATATCTATCAGAGTTGAAGTTTGCTATTCTCTTGTTGTACGCCTTGTTTAACTGGTGTTTGTCCTTTCTTTAAGGTCGGCGGTTTTCTATATGCGGATGCGACGTTATTTCGTATCTACTAAATGTTTCTTTTTAAATTCTGTAAATATTTTCTGGTAAAATGCTGCGCAGATAGGCCTCTGTGAATAACGCGCGCGCGTGTTGGTGTGCGCGCAGGTGAAGCACAAAAAGAAGCACCGCGACGAGCGCCGCCACGCGCGCGAGGGGTCGGTGGAGGTGGTTGAGGTGGCGGCAGCGGCGGCGGCGGCGGCTGCGGCGGTGGCCGCGGGGGCGGGCACCGACGTCCACGAGTGCCCGGACGCCGAGAGCGTCGTCGGCGGCGCGGTGGGCGGCGGGGGTGACTCGTACAGCGCCATCAAGGAGCGCTGCCTCAAGCAGAAGCTGTCCATCAGCCTGAAGCGACTCAACGCCAACGCGTACATGCGGTGCGACGCGGCGGCGGCGGCCGCAGCGGCGGTGGCGGTCGCGGCGGCGGCTGGCGGGGGCGGCGGCGGCGGCGGCGGCGGGGGCAGCAGCCCCTCCGCCCACGCGCACAGCCACGCCCACAGCCCCAGCCGCAGCAGCAGCTGCAGCAACTCTGAGGAGGAGTCGCTGGCCGTGCCCGACTTCCCGGCGCCCGCCGCGCCCGCACCCCTCCTCCTGCCTGCCGTCGCCTCCTGCCTCACCGCCGATGGCCGGCGCATGGCCGTCGGGGACGTCGTCTGGGGCAAGATCCACGGCTTCCCCTGGTGGCCGGGCAAGGTACGGCCCTCGCCCCCCTCGTCCCCTCGGCCCCTCGTCACCGACTTCCCTCCCGCCATTTTACTCTCCCGCGTTTCTTTTCCCGTCCGCAACATTTCCCACACCCTCACGTTTTACCGTTTTGCTGTCCTCACTTTTCGCTCTCACTATTTATTTACGTCTCGCTTTTCGACTCCCCCCTCTCGCTTTTTTCTCCCCCTTCACTATGCCCTGCCCCTTCACTATGCCCTGCCCCTTCACTATGCCCTCCCCCTTCACTGTCGCTCACCTCTCACTGTTAGCTTCCCCTCGCCTCTCTCCCCCTTCCCTTTTTACTCCATTCGGAAGTAATATCTTATAACTAGTTTAATGTGGTGTTGCCGACGCTGTAAACTGTTTTAAAGGCATTTTTATGTGTTGAAAATTAATTTCATGCATAGCTTTGTTCAGATACGTTCTCGCAATCTCTACCATTGGACATACCAATGAATCATAGTAGATAATAATGTTTTACTCTTGTTCAAAAATACACAATGGCCTTGTATGTTACCTCCATAGGGTATATGAACTAATAATATTGAAATTTCAAAATTATAAATGCCATAACAAGTACTTGTTGGTATGAGTGATGCTGAATAGTTAGAATTTAGTCCAGCTTTTCCCCTGGATTTGCTTAACACTTCCATATTTTTGTCCCCTGATTTTTGAAGAGATTAAATTCTGCAAAGCTAGTCTAATATGTTCACTTCTACTTCTACAATTGCTTTATTTATCATTTTGTAGGCAAATCTGTCTTGCCAAAAAAGGCGACTGTTTTGTGTGTTTATGTAAATAAGGTATTAAGTTACATTTCAATAAGAATAAGTTGCGAGTTGCATTCATTTGAAAATTGGTATTTGCATGCTTAAAAATATAAATACGAGAAGTCGAACATAAGAACGTAAATGTATTTCCATAGCATTACTCACAGTTTGGTTTTTTCCATGTTTGCTTCAAGTTCTTAAGGTCCAATAAGTTTCAAACCAATACTGGTCTTATGTTTTTGCAAATTTCTTTTTTTAAATACTTTTATAGGTATTAAATGGATTCTATTATGCAGTGATTTACTTGTCACATTCAACGCCACCTACGTAGACCTATTTGGGTGGTGTAGGTTTAATTCCAGACATTCTCACTAATATGGCAGCAGATTTTTTAAAAAATCCAAAAATAACCATTTTTTGGAATTTACTTAGAATCTTCTGGCCGGATTTAAAAACAAATTATTGGTTCCTTCAGGATACCGAGACAAATGACACCTCATATCTCGATAGGTGCAAGGGAGGTGATCTGTCATTGCCAGATCTGTACAAATTACACAGTTACTCAAATTCTGTATAGGGATAAGGTTAGATATTTGTCACTTTTGTTCCATGGAAGTAACATTTTATGCCCTTGGTTACTTTATTATCATTTTATTTCACCATAGATCACTTGGTGATTTAATCATAGAAAATTATCTGATCCATCAATATCATTTTCTGCATATGTAATGGGAATGTGAATTTGTTTTGTTTAATTTCTAGAGAACCCTTAATTTGGAGATTTCTTCAGTTCTCTCCTACTTTTTCACTCTCTTTTTCTTAAATTTTATTTCATTCCATTTTATTTTCTATTTTTCCAGAAGATCTGTCAATAGTAATGAGTTAACTGAGCCCTCCAATATGCTACTTATACAAGATGATACTTAGTGCAAACTCTGTAGTAATGTGTTAACTGAGACCTTGTTGAAAAAATATATAATTTTCATTTCAAAAGAAAGTTGTGATATGATTCACTCTCGTAAAATTCTCAAATGGCTGTTTCTTTGTAATCTAATTCTGTAACATATGTTATGTCTTTGTTCATAGGTTTTGAGTATAACACTGGCACATAAAGAAGATGGGGGTGCTCCAACACCTCAAGCTCATGTGGCATGGTATGGCTCTTCTACATCCTCGTTGATGCCTTGTGATCAGCTGAGTCCTTTCTTAGAAACATTTAAGGTGAGAACCATGGCATTCTACGAGACAAAGGTTTTGAAGTATTTTCTCGTTACATGTTATTGATTTTTGAGATTTGTCAATAGGCTCGATACAACAAGAAGAAAAGGGGGCCTTACAAAGAAGCTATTCGGCAGGCAACTAGTGAAGCCCGCCGGGATCGCCATCTTCCTGTAGATGGAACCGTTTCCATGGCAGCATCACCACGCGAGGTCAATGTTGCATCATAACATTTTGTTATCTTTACACATTTCTATGTATTTATTTACTCCCTACTGCGAATGAGAGGGATTTGTGGAACAGAAACTTAAATTTTTTAAATCTCTGTGTTTCTTAATAATATCTATAGATTGTCTTTATAATTTATATTACCACTTTGCTCTGAGAGAATACATTAGTGGTATTGTCATACATATCTCTAGCCTCCTTCATAAAGGGCACTTGGTAAAAAAAACCAAAATATAAAATATTTTTACATTTGTACAGGTAGAGGAGTCTTCTGTTATATAGAAAACATGAGTCTATAAATATTTAATGTTTGCATCATAACAAGAAGAGTCTGAATAATGCAAGTGTTTTTTTTAATACATTTGTTATTTACAAGAAACCAGCATGTACAGTTGTTGGAAAACTGTGTGAATGTGTTAGTGTAAGTCTTAATTATAAGGACAAATTCCTCAAAAACAGCTGGAAGTAGCGCTGTGCTGTTGTATAAAATTGTCTTGTTCCATTTGTAACAAGTGTAATCTCGTCTGTGCTCTGAAAGCAATATGTATACAAGTTATCTCAGAAGTTGATACCATCAACAGTGTTGTAGTTAGATATTTAATTTACATTTCACCAAGTAATATAATGAAAGTAGATTTCATTTAAATCAAAGACAAGCTAGCATTTAAAATTAGTGATCAAAAACGAAAATGTTCTACCAGTGTTATTTAGTTTTAAAGATGATGACTTTTGGTAAGAAAGCATTCTAAAACGTGTTCTCATTACTCCTAGGAAACTTTCTAGTGATGCTATAATATTTCATGAACTCAGCATTGAGAATTAAGACACAAAGAGAGTGTCAATTTCAAAGTGTGTTTCAATTGTTGAAGCATTATTGTTTTTATTTTGTGTAATAATTTTGCCTTAGCAAATTGTGATTTGTTTATTGTATGTAGTAATGCTAATTAAGCTTAGAAAAATATGGTATAGATATGACTATTGGTTATTCTTGAGCATATAAGTTTAGAATTTGTTGTTGCTAAATAGTTAGAAGTGTATTTATAAAAAGGTTTACATTACCTTCATTGTCAAGAGAGACAGGCCATCTGGTTACTGGTCATGTAATTGTATATTCTTTTTTTGTAATTAATATATTGTTAAAATAGATTTTTCGGTTAATAGCAGATATCAATTGCAGAATTCTTTTTATATATATATATATATATATATATATATATATATATATATATATATATATATATATATATATATATATATATTGTAATAATCTTCTAGTGAGCTCAATATTCTCCAACGAGCCTAGAATCCATTGAGTATTCCTGAATGTTTTGCGCATACAAAATGTAAAAATGTAAATTCAGACTAGTCATTGGACTTATATTTTCATTCATTATTTTAATTTTTCGATTCATAACAGTCAGTCTTTGATCATTAAGCAGTGACCATAGTTTTATTGTGTTCAGTGTTTTATAGTTTAAGAAACGAGATTATTTTGGTCTTTGGAATTGAACTTGCTGATTAATAGAATAGTCAAGCTAAACATCCTTACAATCTCTTATGGAAGTCAGTTTTTCTCATTTCCCTATTACAGAATCTGTCATTATTATATCAGCCTCAAACATGGTTTAATCATTGATGAAAAACTCGAGAGACATTTAATTTACATTGTAACAGAATCATTTTAAAGGCAGTGTATTGGGGAAAGATTCTGGACTTTGGAAGAATGAAGTTATTTTCTTCTCATTTTAATAAAATATTGAATCACTTATATTAGTTGTCACTTCCAATATTATTTTGGATATAAAGTGTGTCAGAAAATCATATTCAACTCCAAAAAAATTATGTGAATGATGACCACTTAAAATTCATTGTTTCAGAAGCCATCACAAATAACATTTGAAAACATATCATTTTAATTTTGTGCTGATTAAAAAAGTATTTCCAAGAACTGTGCAATCTTGCATATTTAAAGAGATTTGAACTAGGATCCAAAACATTGAACTTATCGAGATCCTTCAGAAGTCTGAAAAACTCTTCAGTACTAACTTTGCTGTCTTTTAATCCAGAATGATCATTGAATGTAAGGAGAATGTGTAGGTATATTTAATTGATATATGATCATTTTTTAGTGTTTTTGTTGTTTAAATTACATTATGTGATGATTGATATTAAATTAAGCTTCCTGAAATTGTAATCATGTTATCTTCAAAGATGAGTGCCTACTGTAGTTTGTAATTTGTGCTAGTCAAAAGCAGGTTAAAAGTACTTTTCTTCCTTGGCGATTCCCAAATTCTGAAGAGTCTTCCAGAATATTTGTTGTCAGTATGTTTAATTAAGTGTGTTCAAAATCCCTATTGTAAAAGAAAAAAACCTTTGACTTTGTCTGATTTTTCTAAGTATTGGTAATTGGAAATGTTGTATGTATTAACAACTGTTTTAAGAAAAGCTTGAATTCTCACATTTTAGTGAGGAGAAAGGTACAAAGAGCAAAGTTTATGGTTAGGGGCTGCAAATAAGATGGATTTTGTGAAACTTTGTGGACTCTTGTTCTAAAGATCTTTGAAACACCAGGAAATCTTTCACTGTAAATTAGGGTTAACATTTTCGATGTAAATTTTAGCATCATATTGTTGAAAGTTTACTGTACCGTGTTTTGAGCATTTTTTCCATTTGCATAATGTTCAAAACCCTTTTGACAAGGTTTTCACAATACATACAGTGCAACCCAGAATTAAATTAATATGCATTGGTGTGAGACAGAGGTTTGGTGAGTAAGGCAATAGAATGAACAAAATAACCTAATTTGATTGGAAACTACCAACCTAAAGTTAGGTGTTTAAAAAAAGAGTAATGAGCTTGACAGTTTGGAATATTTAAATCTATTGTATGAATTAATTTTCTTGTGAATGGTGGTCTTACCTTTTACTCAGCTGCAAAACAATTATATTCATAAAAAAAATTTGTGACATCTTTGTGCGTGTCACAGTTATCCTAAAAAATATTACTCTCAGGAGTAGAAGAATTTCTAATTGTTTACAGAATGCTACTTTATTAACTCATGAAAATAGTATATTGTAAGTAATGGGTGTAACATAATGATATGTGGAGTTCAGTGTAACTTTGAGTACTTTGCTGAAGTATTATTTGTTAATAAACAAAACCAGTCAGTTGTTTGAAGCTTAGTAAAAAAGGTCTCACAGTGATTTAATTTACAAAATATTATCTAGATTAAAAATAGTTCACAATTTTAACTACCTCATGAGCTGTGCTTCGTGTGAATTATCTGTTGCAGAAAGAGCTGAAGCATGAAATTTTTATTTTCTCTCATACTATTTTACTCAGAGAATATAATTTTGAATTCTGTAAGTATTCACTTATGTGCCTGTGAACTTCTCAAGATTTAATATTGTATTATTTCGTACAAAGACCATTGACCTACCTTCATAATTTGACGTGCCAGTTCACTCAACCACTCATAAAGAGCAATACAAAAAAGGTACAGATTTATGTGAGTATGAAAATTAGACTTGAATAGCATTCATGTGTATGAGAACTTTATATTATCAATGATTTCTTTAATATCTCCCAGTTTAATGTAGGAAATATATTTACATTCTTCACTTGATAAACTTTTCATAATTAGCTAATGAATGTAAAGCAGGTGCTGTGAAAATGCTTGTTCTCAACATTAGAATGCTATTTTCTTGTGTTTTGAATGGAGGGAGTTGTAGATATTTTTTGTTTCAAGGTGATTTTTAATAAATATAATTAAAAATTAAATTTGAATGGACACATCACGTTGCTTATGTTTGTTCATCAATATAAAAGAAATTTTATAACAAATTACTGAAGTAGAAAAAACAAATCCAACACTAAGACTTGTATTCATTGAAGTTTCTATGTGCTAATGCAATGTTAAAGAAAACTTCTATTGTCTGCATCACAATTTTTTGATAATATTTATTTTATTTCCTGTTTTGAAACTTAGTCTTTTAAGTAGGTTCAGTTGAGCACAGCGCTACTTCCTTATTGTGTTGACGGGCTCTCGCTGCTATCTGGAGAATGGCAGATTTACTCTGGCCTGTGTTCAGCAGTTTAATTGTGAATGGTCAGTTTCTTGGGAAATCATAACATTTTTTGCTTTCAGAACTTTAGATTTCAGATAATTTTTAACTGAACGTGCTGTTATCTAATGAATTTGCCCTGCTTGGTCACTATATTGATCAAACTTCAGTAAATTGATTGACTTGCCATGAAAGTTATTAGTTCTCATGAAATGATCATCACATACTAAGGCACCATTGTTGGTGTTCAGTTCTCTAATTTGAGATGTATTTGCCCATTGTGTTCTGAAGAAGTTATGTGCAGTGGGAGGCAAACAATTGTCAGGGAAGGAATCACCTTATTCTGTCATTAATGACATTAGTATAGAACCAATGCAAATTGCTAGTGTATATATAGAAGTAAAGTTAATAGCACTCTTTGCTGGAGTACCACTTGGGCAATGTCCTTGCCATTTTGTATATATGTTACTTAAATATGTGATACATCATTAAGCAACCATCTAAATGAAGTAGGTATAAAAAGCGAAAAAATCTATATTTATAATACAGTTCTAATATTTGTCAAGCCATTGGGTATTTTCGTGTGATAGAATAGAGTTTGTGTGCGTGCGTGGGTTTGAGGTATGCATTGAAAGGCAAGTTAACTTGATATTCATATTCTTGTCTCAGTTGCTGAAGGTAACGCTTCAGTGTGTAAACGTATCTGTGATTATGTTGACGGTTTCCAGAAATGCGGTCAGTTTATCTAAGAATGAGTTTGGGTGACATGCTTGGAGTGGTGGCAGTTTGCAGTGCTTGGCAATTGCTTTACGCGTTAGTCTCCTGGAGTGTGGCACTGCGTGGATCTTATTAAGAAGCCAGAAAGTGTGAACACAGCTGTCATTCTCTGAAGTTAGTCACTGGAACAGTAGAAGGTGTAGAACCAAGTTCACCTATTTGTAACTTATGCCATTCCATTCTGTGGATCAGCTAAAATAGTCCCCATCATTTGTGCAATTGAGAACTTACACAAAGTAAAGTTTTTAATCTGTAACTGTAATGTAATTACAACTTGACAGTTTAGTTATTTGTTTACTTTTTTCATTTGTGACTAATCATTGTAAATTATTTCAAGGTTATATTTGTCAGTGTAATACCATAAAATAATATTTAGGTGGAAAGATGACATTTGGCTTGTGATTGTAAGTAGTGTGTGAGAATTTTCATTAGAATAATGCTGTTGAAGGAGGGATTTTTCTTGTCGTTGGTTCTTTTATGTATGGACTTTACTCATTTGAACTGCTACTGATAGAAAGATTTTTGTTGATAATTACTGATTGGAAGTAATGTAATTGCTTAAAAATAGGTATTATTGATTATAATAATTTGATATTGCACTGATTTCAGAATTCTGAAGCACATTGTGTATGTGTGAATAATGTCTTTCAAAATGACAGCTCATTATAAATTGAATTTTACCTTTAAGACCTTTCGTGCTTCAAATTTCTGCCAAATGTTACCTAAAATATGTTACTTGTGAAAATGTGTAATAATGAAGTGTGTTTGTCACACTACTGCATCCGGTGATGTAACTGAATTGTGGGACCAGAAAGGACAAAGGTATAAGCTGTGTACTTATGGCTTCCTGAAAAAATAACTTTGTTTTCACGGTTTGAATTTTCGTGTTTTTTAAAAGAATAAGAGAATAATGTTTCATGACAAATAACTTTGAAAAGTTGTTAGGAAATATTTACTAGTCTGATTTTTCTATACTTGACTTGATAGTTCTTGACCACAATATTTACATTTTAAACTCATTCTATTTATGAAGTTTACAGTCCATCCTGTTGTGGCAATATTATCAGGTCAAATCCACTTCACTGCAAATTATTCTCTTTTGATAGTTGCGGGATAGTGCCTTGAGGTTCAGTAGTTGCTATTGAAAGTAAAATAAAATTGACATTGATAACAAAATACATTTTGTAATTAGTATTGATATAAAATAATATTTGTGGTATTTTGAAAGAGAGGGTTTGGTTTTTCTAAGACATTTTTTTCAAATGTAATTTCACATTGGGATCACTTTCCTCTTGTAATTAAATTAATTAGATGTTTGAATATGATTAATATTTTTAGAAAATGTAAAATACTGTGTATAAAATAAAGTTTGTTTTCTTATCATTGAAGCAGGTTGAAGTGTATGTGAAACTACGATGTGCCACACTGCAGGATATTCATTAAAAGTTTGACCCGGAAGTGTTCTGTGTCCATATACATTTAAGTGTATATACCAATAAATTGAAAGAATTTGAAAGTAGTGTGAATTTTCTTTAAAATGGCTACAGAGGCGGTTTTATGCACATGTAAAGTTTGCCATGCGTGTTGCAGCAGATTTTTGCAGAAGGAAATTTTTTCTTTGATGTTCTTCAGAGTTGTGGAAATAAAAGGTTTGCAATTATTTAATGTGTCATTGATTAATTTAAGAACATAATGTACAAAAGATAATTTTTTAAATAACTTCTTAAAATATTAAACGTTAATCTGCTTAAGAGTAGCAAAATCATAAAAACGCTTCTGAATACATATAAAATGATTATACCTTCCCACAGTTCTTGTTATTTTAGGTTTCTTCAGGTAAGAATAAGAAGTCATATTTAAGTCTTCTGACTTTTAACATTAACATATCTTGTGTAATTGTTATTCATGCATTCAGTTTTAAGAAATTTTTTAGGAACATACTCTGTTTTTGCTTATTCAGGTGTTTCAACACTTCTTCCATTCTAAATAATTTCCAATTATTAAGATGTATAACATGATGTTTATGTATTCAAAAAAGTACTGTTTTTGGCATGGTATGGACTGCATTATTTCATTGGACTCTCCAAACTAAATTTATCTCCATCAATCATATCAAACCAATGATTCTTGCAAAGACTAGTGTACTATTCCCAAAAAATTGACATGTTAATGGGAACAAATGTACCTTCTTTTAATAACATGCAAGTAACTAAAATTAAGATGTGTATGTACAGTAATACAGTCAACTCCGGTTATAGTGAACCTCTTGGGACTAACATTTTGGGTTCATTATATCCAATGACAAAATTTAATAGAATTTTTCCACAATTATTAATTTTATTTACATAGAGATAGAGCAAAATACATTAAAAAAAACATCTAAAAATTTCAACATCTTTATTTGACCTTAAACAAATCAATTATTTTCAACTATTTGCTTCGTACATCATTAGTAATTTCTCCGGAACCTCGAGTTCGTGCTCTCTCCATACTTGATTCTACATTTCCATGTCTCTAAGTATCGTAATGTATTCTTGACACTCTTCAATGCCTGTTGTGCTGTTAGAATACCCATTTATACTCCTAATAACGTACGAGATCCTTTGCGGTAGCTGCATGGCGTAAGCGGCTAATGAAACATTCCGGGTCCGCTACGTCCACCTCAGGGGAGACTTCTTGGATTTTGACCTTTGGCTGACGATATTTTTTCCAAGCTGCCTAGTTTTGTAATGTATGGCACTGAGGCGATTTATTTACCCCCAGGAGGGCATTAATTTCCAGGACGTATGTATTTTCGACGTTCACTATAGTTGAGATTTAGTGTTCACTATAATCGATTCTTATGTTTATTTATGATGTAAGTGAAACGGAGCCGGGTTCTCCATTCTGTAGTATATTCTGAAATACCTGAAAGAAGATAGAAAACTGGTATTTCCGCAAGTGCTTCAAGCACATTCGTACAATGAGATCCTCAGCACACTGCGATAATATATTTGGTGTAAGCCTGTGGCGCGTGATGTGGCGTGATGTGGGGACCTATGCATACTTGCAGTGCTAAAACGCTCGGGAATTGATCGAGTGCTCGTAATATTGACGCATATATGGACGCGCGGTCAGTGAAATAGCTCGTGCTTCGCAACAATGTAAGTCCATGAGACCGTGACGTCAAACACAGGTTCGCGGCGTGGCTTGCAACTCGAGGACAGTGAGGGCTCGTCTGGCCCACTTTGATTTCAAAATTATTTCTTAGATCAATATTATTGCAATATCTCGATTATTGAGTGTCATTAAATGGACTATATATTCCTAAAAAACATAAAAATTGTTCACGATTGTTTGGTTGATGTGCAACCTTGCAACTTAAGTACGAGCTGCTACTAGTATTACGAAGAATCCACTAATGACTTGTTGAAGGAAGTTAGATTTTTCTGCGGAAAAAATAGTTGTTTTTTTTTTTCGCTGCAGCGTTACATAACTTCCTCCATACTACGTATGTACTACGCGAGAAGGTAAAAAAGCGCATTAATGAAGAATATAAAATGTTAATATTTGAATGGTTTGAAAGAATGTGTTTGTAAATTTCGTCTCAATGTTTTTTCTTTGCTTCATATTCAACGAAATGAGTAGTCATGGCAATTATTTTGATGTACAAATTAAGCACCACTTGGTAATATTGTTTATTTTGAATTTTTTGTGTTTATTTTGAAGGAGACACCACTTTATCGAACTGTGATATTTTTATTTTGTTTTATTTTCCCCGTAGGTGTGTCAGAAACAGACGTATCTGGTCAGAAAGTAGACGTATGCTGTGCATGAAGCAATTTCATACAGATAAATCTGTTGAAAGAGGTAGTTGAAACATAAATAATGCATTACAATTATAATTTTACTGGATTTTAATGAAATCTTATTTGGTTGTTCGTACTCAAACAATGTTACACAACAAGGATTTAGGGACGTCTAAATTCCTGCAGGTCCAGAAATGCATTGAAATTTCCCGCCTAGATTTAGTGAATTTTATTGGCAGGTTTTCCTGTTCATCCGCTTTGTAACCTTGAAGTATACCGAGGAAAACACACTATACAGGAAGAAAAACGTGTTGATAAGTATCTTGATCGGTTAATTCCTAGGCAAGTACCTTGACAGTTGTTGATATGTAAAGAAAGAAGTATGCATGTAATTGTCACAGGTATCGTTATCTCAAGTTTCGTGTTTTCCATGTTTGTGGTTTCCAGTCTCATGAGTGGTAAGTCTGTGGAACCTGACGGTATTCATATACCTGTGGTATACACTTTGCGAATTGTAATGAGTGATGGTGCGGCAAATTTGCTTTTGATTGATAAAATAATAGTTGATGTACATAATGATGAAGGAAGTTAATGTTTCAGATAAGGCGACGGAGCTACACAGACAAGAACCTAATGTTTCTAATAACGAATGGAAGATTCGGACAGAAAACAATAATGTAAACTTTTTTAAGAAGGGTAACTCGCATATTTCATTTTCCTCTAAAGCCCCTGTTTGTATATTTGTGAGTTTAATAGGATAGTAATGTGAAAATAATGTATTCTCAAGAAATTTAAAGTTTTTTTGAGAAAATTCCTCTATTGGTTTGTTGACCTGTTATAAGAAATTACATCTGTGGATATTTACATTTTTCTTTACAGCTCTTTGGGAAATGTACTTATGGGAACCCACTTCAAGGGGATATTATTTTGTAAGAGTGTAAACAATTATAAAATCTTATTCCAAAGTATTTTTTTGTACTCACAAAAATACATAATTATTTTTGACGTTCATGTATTTAGTACAGCAAAACAATGTTTAGAATTTCATCTGCCCATAAAATTTTATTTACACATCAACATGAATAGGAATTTTATGATATTTTAAATTGAGCAGGACCAGCATTTAATACTTCTAATAGTGTGTAGATACTTTATTTTACTGTTAGAAAAGTTCTATTTCGTTATGTTTACTTTCAATCTTCATAATTTTCTAACTCTTCATTTATAAAATAAGTTTTCCTTCATGGAAATTGGAATCATACTTTTTAGGAATATTTAGCTAAAAAGTGAAATTTTCTCTTATATTATTCTAGAGATTGTTTCTATTGGAATTAATGCTATACATAATATTGTGTGCCAGTTTTTTACCTGCACCGCACTACAAATATTACAAGAGAAAAGATGGACCAGAAACAAAATCATTTTGAAGTCTATACTTGTAAATATTTTGCACCATATAAAAAAACAAGGCAGTGTATAATGAGAAAGAATTCACATAAATACTATGTTTGTGAAATAAAAAAACAAAAAATACTTAATTGTCTCTCCTCAAAGTTTTCCTTTGCTTATATATGTTCACAAAATGTTCTTACAATAATCAAAATTGTTCTGTGAATAATATTTTATAGTATCAAATGCTAAAATGTTTAGAAAATATATGAATGATATTCAATTGTCAGTTAATGTTTTCAAATGTATTTTGGGCTCTTAAAATAATTACTGTGTAATGTTATTTATCTTCTAGAAGTTGAAGAAGAATGGCAGTCCCCATGGTATTTCATCCAAGGTGCTGATCCACAATACGGTTTAATTGAGAGATATATTAATAAAAACCCAATACCTAATTGGGATAAGGAAATTGAACTGACTGAAAAAGTGGTGGAGAAAATAAACTCATTGAACCCCAAACCAAGGTTCTTCGTAATATGTGGAGATTTGTGTGATGCTGTTCCAAGTAAGTTTTCTCTGTGTGTGTGCTGAGAGCACGTGTTTATTGACAGACATATGGTTTCCGAAAAATAAACATTTTTTTGTGTTCCTATTATCCATTTTGAAGTACTTGATTCTGTGCAATGTACTGTTTAAATTTTGCAATAATTGTCCAAGTTATTATTTAATAATTACAAATCTATTTTTTGGACGCAAAGAAAAAAAATAATAAAAAATCCATTTTCCTCCATTTTAATTTAAACCAATTGTAATTGTATATCATATTTGTACTTACGATATAATGCTGATTTCATCCAGTAACAAAACTACTATCATTAATACAAGATAAAAACATTTAGACATTATTGCAACAAGATGAAAAGTGTTTGCTTTTGAAAATTATTTGGAAACAATTAAGTTGTTCTTGATTATCTGTGATTTCATGAATGACTGTATAGAAGCTGTGCACATTAATTATTCCATTAATATGTCACTATTGATTTTCAACCATTCCATTGCATTGGTTAAGATGTTCCAGGGTGATTTTATTTTGTTTCACTGATATAACAAAGATTTCATTTAGTAAAATGCTAATAATGAATTGATATTTGATGTGCGAATCATGTTTCACTTTTAGGTTTGTTTTTGAAGAGGTGTATTGTTTATGTAAGAGGGATTCCTTCAAATAATGTAATAAAATAAAGCATTGATTATTTGGATGTCAATTTACCTGAAAATTACTTCTGCAAACTAATCTTGGAATTTTTACTCATTTGACATGTTCCATAGGTAGGAAATAAAATAGAAATAACAGACAGTCATAGATTAACTTTATAACAAATTTGGAATTTTTAGATTTATTTATTTTCTTGTTGAATAATGCAAAAATGAAAAATTATGAAATAAAATAAAATATTAAATGATTTTCTTCTTATTTGTTCTTAATTTTATGTTAAATTTGATTTTCCTTTACCATAATATTCATGAAGAAAAATAAAGTTACTCGCTGTACACATACAAACCTTATTTGTTTTGAAAGGTTTCAGGCTTTCACGAGTGTAATTTAGTTATCTTTATATTCATTTCATTGGTTCAAATGGAAGAATGGTGAAAGAATAAGTAGTAATATTAGTTGCACTGGCATAAGTATGCAGCAAAACTTTCCTCTGTGGGACCTAAGCCTCTTTGGTGCTCTAAAGATGAAATATGTTATAATTAATACAGTAAGAACTTAAAAAATACTATTAAATGAACTTAAAAAGATTTAAATTTACGTTAATGAATGATATTTGTATAATAAACTATTGAGCACTGACCATCATATAAGTTTTATAGATATCCAGAAATCTATTAAAGATTAAAATTGCAAATAAATACTTTTTTATATGACTACATTACTCTTTCACCCTCCTGGTTTAGTGAATTAGTCAGCATGCTTGCTTTCCATGATGTGACCCTGGGTTTGATTCCCAATTGGGCAAGAGTATAGTGTGCATTTTCCTTAAAATGTCCCAGTATATGTTGCTGTGTGACAATGAGAAAATTCACTTCTCAGGTCCAGGAGACCAGAACACAGCTTGGGGATGTCTGTGTGCTAACCATGCTGCTGGTAGGCCCTGGCTTGTTCGCAGGATGTGGAACCAAGTACAAACAGACTTTTCTTTTTTAATTTATTTATTTTTATTTAAGGTCGCATCGACTTCTAGGTCATTAGCGACCACTTTTGCTTGTAACGGTGAGGATGACACGATATGATGATAGGGGATGAAAGGCCGAACACAATAGAACCGTGCCTGAGGCGGGACTCAAACCCGCGATCCTTCGGTTCGAGATCGCTACGGCACTAGTGCCTTAGTGATTTCGGCCACCAGATCGGCCAAACAGACATTACTCTTTCAAATTACATCTTTATACATATTACTTTGTTATTACAGCTGAAAACCCTGATCTTTATAAGGCACAAGAAGCTACTTTCAAAAGGATCTTCAGTAAAATAGATCCCAGCATTCCTGTTTTGGTGACATGCGGTAATCATGATGTTGGTGACCAACCTTTACCTGAAGGACTTGAAATGTAAGTTTATCACTCTTTTTTAAACACCTGTGGAGAAGGAAAGAATAATCAGATAAATTTCAATTATTTAAAGGAGGGTTTTGTTGTTTTTTAATAGAAATAGTTAATTATTTTAAGAACTATGTATAAATGGTAATAATGAGTAATGATTAATACTCTGGATAAATGAAATTGTATAAATTATGAAAACTGCATGATCTGTGAAATTGAATGCATTCTAAAACATTCACGACACTATGAATTTTTTTGATGATCATAATAAATAATAGGTTGAACAAAGACATTGAGGAAACCAATTGGTAAAACTGGTTGAGAAATACTGATAATAATGAGAAAATGTTAAACAAGTTTCAATGCTACAAAGGGATTAGGAAGATATGTATGGCTTGTGTGACATAGAAGTCAGTATTGTGTTCAAAATTGCCCACATACATCACCAGAAAAGTTGTCAAGAAAAAATCTTAAAAAAGGAAATGTATTCACACAGTTCCTGAATTGCAGTGATGGGCTCAGGGGGGGGGGGTCTATTTAGCTCCTCACTGTAGCCAATAATGCATTTCTACAAATATATATAATATTTAATAATTTACTAGGATAATAAAAGTCAATCAATAACTCAGTTGAATATTTTATAAATAACAACAACAATATTTTATAAATCAACGATTAAAAAAACTTTAAATTCAGCATAAAAGAAGAAGAATCAAATTGTTTGGTCACTACACCTGTAGCACTTTCAAATCCCCCTGAAAAATCCTGGTTGCACAACTACAAAAATGTACTACTGTAATAATAGAAAAAAATGGAAGTTAGCATATGTCATATTGAGAAAAAAAAATGTCATTATCAAAAGAATGTTTAGTTATTGCAGAAGTATCAAATCTTGCTAATTTTTGTTGTTTAATTTTACTTTGCAGGAAGTGCTGAGTATATTAAAAAACTTTTAAATGAGGAATAAATTTCAATTTTTCTCTGATTCCAAAGCTATACTATTCTCTGATTGTATAGCAACGCAATATTTTGCAACAGTGGTGTGCAGTAATGCATGAGCAATATTTTCATAAATTCCAACTGTTCCTTCAGACTTTGCTTGTGTGATATTAAATGTTTTTTGTTTTTTTAATAATGTGAGAATGTGTGTAAATGTCTTGAATATACATTGTAATATGGAAGGTTCATCAAATTTTTTTTTTTATTTAACAAGAAATAATTGTTTTTTAAAATATTCTGAGAGATTTGTTTGTTGCAGATACAAAGCTTCGTGGGGAGATGATTATTATTCTTTTTGGTGTGGTGGTGTTTTATTTTTAACCATCAATAGCCAGTACTTGGCAGACTCAAAATATGTTGGTGAATTTGCAAGTAAACATGAGGAATGGCTTTATGAACAACTAAAATTGGCAAAATCGAAATCGGGAAGTCGTGTGGTTTTACTGCAACATATTCCTTGGTTTTTGAAATCTACGGATGAAGAAGTAGAAAAAAGTTACTTTACCCTTAGTAAAGAAGTTCAAAGAGCAATGTTGGACAAATTAGTAGATGCTGGTATGCTTTTATTTTATACTTTCTAAGGGTGTAATTAAAAGTATTGGCTGTTTTTGCTTATACCTCAAGTTCAGTGAATTGAGTTCCCAAGTTCCATAAAATCCCTGCACTTTCATGCATTTTGCATGCTAAGAGTTGCTGCTGTTGTTGTAACTGTTCCAAAAACATATTCCACACAATATTAGATATCAGATTTTTTTGTCAAGGAGTAAAATGAATAATGAAGAGGCAGATTCAGATACAGTTGCAAGATGTGTGCCTCCTGTTTCATTGAACCTAGAAATGATTCTATACATACTCATTACCTTTTCTATTAAAAGAATTACAAAATATTATGTACATAATACAAATTATTTATTATATATTATTTTATTTATACATTGGAAAAACTTATTTACAATAACCACAAGTTAAACTTTTTCATAAAAAAGCACCCTACAGTGTTTCATAAAAAAGACCCACATGTTTGTTTGCTTTCTTTCAGGCGGGTGGGTCTTTGCTCTGCCCAATGGTGAATCCAGCAGGGGGGCATGCCCCATCCACCCAAAAAAGGCCTAAGAGTTTTGTTTACCTTCTTTTATTTGGCGCAATTGATTTAAATATTTATTTATGCAATATAATAACAAATATGTTAATTATTCAATAAAAATCTACAGGGGACACCCCCCCCTCCCAATGATTGGCTGAATCCTCTCCTGGCTCGTTCTTGCAAAAACTACATGTACTTGATACATCACTTTAATTCCCTGTAAAATGGAGTATAATTTTCCAGTGTTAATCTGTGTAAATCTGATATAAATCTGATTAAAAATAATATTAAAACAGATTATGATCTAGTATTTAAGAAACAAATTTTTTCTCACTTATGTCTTTGTTTCAGGTGTTGAGAAGGCATTTTGTGGGCATTACCATCGCAATGCTGGTGGTACTTACAAAACTATGGAAGTGGTTGTTTCATCAGCAATTGGAGGTCAACTGGGGCCTGATAAATCAGGCATCAGAGTAGTGAAAGTTTACAAGGACAAGATAGAGCATGAATATTATCCAATTGATGATATTCCTTCTTCTGTAAAACTCTGAATTACAGTAAAGAAACTCCCTTTCAAGATATATTAATTTAAGATGGTTTCCTTGTAGTCTTATGTGCCTTAAAGAACTCTTATAACAATTTGGTCATTTTAAAGGAATGTAAGTAAATGCATGCAGAAACCTTTCATGTAAAGTTTTGATTTCCTAAAATTGGAATTACTTAGTAAATGACTTGAATTTTTTGATGTGTGTATACACTTGATCTTATTTTATAAATTGTTAGATTTTAAATTACAGTTTGTATGAAACTATAATTATTGGCTATGAAGAAATAACATTATTACTGTGTTTGTATTATTTTTTGTGCCAATTTTTATTTTTATGAAATTATTCTTCATTAAATAAAAGTAATTACTAATAAAATTATTCATAATTTTATTATTTATGCTATAAATTATATATACTTTTTGGTTTTATTAACAAAGTAAAGAATGTTGAACTTATCCCTCCTTTTCAATTTGAGGATTAGCCACAAATTTTCTTTTGGTTGGAAGCATATTGCCCAAAATTGAGTTATTTTCATTAGATTGTGTAAATATGTTTCTCCCATTATTCTTGGAAATCCCCATTTTCATTATGATGTTGACCAATAAGATCCATGTTTTAAGGCAATTTAGTGACTTCTAACATTCGGGTTCAACAAGTTTTTCACAGTGGCTATGTTCATTAATTTATAATTGAGATTTAACTGAAAACAAAATTAAATAGTAAAAACAAAGGATGCTTGCTGAAGATAGTATAAACAGTATCGTTGGGTTCAACAAATAAACTGACAGTTATCATCATTATGATAGTGTTACATTAGTTATTATTTATTTAAACTTTTGTAAATCTGTGATTATGAACGTTTCTTATTCATAAACAAAACATCGCAAACGTAAAAACAGCGAGGACAACATCAATGTAAAAAAGAAAACATGATCTTTAAATATGTCGATGTTTAAAACATGAATGTATGTCTAAAATCATTGATATTTTGAAAGTACAGGCATCCCCGACATCCGCGAATTCGTCATTCGCGAATTTCGAACATTCGCGATAAGAGAAATGCTACCGGTTTTAAGATTTGCGACTTCAACATTCGCATGTGCGTCTTTTCGCCGTACTACATTATTTTTGAAAGCGAGTATACATTTCATTTCCTTTATCAGCGTTATCTGGAAAACAAACTCGGCAGACACCCGAGTTCCAAGTAACACCTCCAAAAATATCGAAGTTGGAATGTCAAGTCACATTAATAGAATAACACAATTTGTAATATAATTCAATTCGATGGCGTCAATTTGGAGGTATTGACCACACATACAGAAAAGCCATTTAGGATCCCTGCAACTCTCGTTATAATGACCTCACTGCAGAGGTGGTTTGGTAAATCATCAGCGAAGGAAACCTTGAACGTAATGATGAAGGAACGGAAGCGAGACTGAATTCTGGAGTAACTTCAATGTCAAAACAGTTAATGGCATTCTAAAGCTTAGAAAAGCTCCGGTAGAAAGGGCGTTCGAATTTGATCGGAGCATGAAAATAACTTTAAAATCTAAGAGAGAAATAGAAGCAACAACTCTTCTATGTTTGGATACTAGAACAACGAGGAAGATGAAACAAAATAACCAAATCCTATATCCAAACACTTTCGACTTGGAAGAAAGTTTCAAATTTTGTTTTGTTTCTTCTCTTTGGGATGTTAATTGTGAATTCCGTTTGTAATAACACTTACTTAATTCTACTGCAATTGTTTGTCACATATTTTTTCTTTCTTTTTAAAACAGTTTTTCTATATCCAGGAACCTAAGTCCCCTTACTTCATTAAAAGATAGACTCAAAATTCGCAGATTTGACATTCGCGATGCTTTTTGGGAACCTAACTCGCGAATGCTGAAGGATTACTGCATGGACATCGATGTCGTATGCCTACTTCTAGTTGCCGTAGTACGGTTCGCTCCAGCGAGGGCAAAAGTTTTGCCTAAAAGGTGAGGATGCCAAAAAGAAGTCCCACTGAGATCCTGTCCTCGGTTGCGCTGTCATGTGGTTTCTCCCTCTTCACCATAGGCTACAACTCAGTTTTAGAGCTTGGAGTCATGTGTTGTAATCCTTTAGAACAGCGCTACTCAAACGCAAGTGCTCAGGCCGGACTTCCCGCGCTGGTCCGTTGCAGTTTGCCTGCGTGCCACTAGCCTATAACCGTAGATCAACTAAGGAGGATCAGGATATCGACCAATGTCACTGCAGTGCCTCTGACCGGGAGGTCCTAGGGTTCGCGTTTAAACGGGATGGCAGGATTTTCGATGCTAGTTAGACAGCTAAGTCGAACTTCACCCGCTCGGTGGAGGAGAATTCTTGCGGTCGGTTGTTCTGATCGGTAGTTTCCGAGGTTTCTACGATCGACACCAGGTGAATACCCGAGCAGTACCGTATCAAACGGGCCATGGGCCGCGCCTGATATTTCCTTTCTCTTCCTCGCACATTTACACTTATATGCGTTTCACTACTACACATGTCGGGAGCGTTTAACTTATTCCTGTGGAGTCGGCGCCCCGCTAGTGGGAGATACCTGGTTGGGGAAAACCACGTCAGTCGACGTGTAGATCGGAGCCGGATCGTAGCGGGAGGTAGAACATCTCTACATCCCGTCATAAAATAATGCACTACACTTATGGGAAATAGATATAGCGGTTGATGCGACCGGAAACACGAAATAATGAATCAACTACACTATAACCGATCGCACCTCCTCTGACATCGGGCTGACTCGACAAGCAGCAGGTCACACTGTTTGCCAGGGCACGCGAAGCTGCCTACTTAAGGAATCCTACGTGAGAACTCCGCGATCAGGTTTATTTTCGTCCATTGTTTTGCGCTTACCAAGGTGCATCGTCCACGGCTGCGTGTCGAAGCGCCGAGCTGACTGGCACGTCGGGCTGCAGAACATCACTATCCTCCCCCAAAGAGTTATTGACTACTATTAAAGTTTGCACGGGACCAGCTAGTGATTTTAGATTGAGTTTTGGTAAGTACGACCGGCAAGGGCCCCCACGGGTAGCTCACTTGTGGGTCAACGTGCTCGCTTTCCATGACGTGATCCCAGGGTCGATTGGGGGGAGATTATAGTGTGTGCTTTCTTTGCAATGTCCCAGTATATGTTGTTGTGTGACGATGAGAAAACTCACTTCTCAGGTTGATAATACCAGAATTCGGCGTTGGGATGTCTATATGCTAACTACACGTACACCTTAACCCATGGTCGCAAGTCCGGGACGCTGCTGGTAGACTTTGGCCCTATCAGAAGCTGTTGAGCCACCAGGCAGACGGCCGGCAATTTCATTAATGCAAATATAGTATTTACAATAAATGAAAGCGCCCCACCTTTCATGTACTACAGTAAAAGATTGGGTTGTAAGTTCAAGAAAAATTACAGATGATTGGTTATTGTTTCCAGGCGCGTCAATTTCTGTGGCCATAATTCCCGTAAAGGCCCGTTCACAATGCGAACGCAAACATAAGCATTACGTATAGACATAAACATTAACATAAATGACAGACAGAAGTAACAAGTTAAAAAGCAAAATAAGTTTCTATTGGATGTGAGACATTCATGTTTACTATTGGTTGGATGTGAAAATCCATTTTAAGGTATCGACTGTGCCCATGACCCATATGGCGTTGATTTGTCTATCGACTTCGCTCTTCTTTCGATTCTCGATTTTGAGTTTACGTACTGTGATTGGTTCATTTCTTATGTCGTACTTAAGCATAAGCACAGAAGCTTGAAGCTTGCAAGCTTTTAAGTTAACGTCTTTCGTGTTATGCTTTTGCGAACGCATTGTGAATGAGTCCGGGTATTGACGTAGTCCTAACTTTTTTGTTAACGCCATGCGTATGTTCATGTTTGCATTGTGAATGGACCTTAATAGAGCAGTGGCAGCCAGTGCGTTGCGAATTAGGAGGGGCGACATGCATGTCCAAACTATCACATACATTTTTACTTCTTCAGAGTATTTCTTGAACGTGGAAAACTATAGCATCTGTGAACAACCGAACAATGTCTAAGACCAATTTTATGTTTGTAACGGGAGGTGTAATTGTGGTCACGAGAATGGATTACATAATATTTGCAGCAAACAGAACAGTAATTCATGAACTCAGCTGAAAGGTTCATATTCTTTGATAAATTAATGTGCGGACACTGCCCAACAAAACCCTAATAAAAACACGCTGCCTCCTCTCAGATCCCAGTACTCTCACTCTTCCTCGAATTTCCATTGTTTCAAATGCACCAGCGACGGACAAACGCGATAGTCCACGATACGACTATTCTAAGAACATTTATCTTTTGCGTATTCTTTCGGGCACATGAAACTAAATTCGTTTACAAATATTTGCATTCCGTTTACGTAGTTTGAAGGTCGATAGCAATCTGTTCGAATATCAGTTGGAAATTATGCGTTTCTCTTGCTCAAGGGTGTGATATATTAATCGCGTAGGACGAAGGCCGAAGCCTCGTCACCCAACTTCGTCACGTGTAGTGAAGCGTCAAGATACCAAGAAAAGTGTTCAGCCAACAAGAACTGCATAACAAGTACTGCATTGGAAATTACGCGTTGGACAGTCTCAAGGATGTTTTATGTTAATCGCACAGGCCGAAGGTCGGAGCCGCGCCGTATTGAGCTTACTATCAGACATCCACATACTATACATGTACGTTACTTTACAATGCATTGCCAGATGATATTAAACAATTGAAGTCAGTTCACAAATTTAAGTTAAAAGTAAAATCTTTTCTGTTGCATAACTGTTTCTATACAATTAGAGACTATACTGATTATCAAAAAGAAAAATAATATTTATTTTAACACAGCTGATATATAATGAATTAGATTACATTCGTATTGTATATTTTTTAAAGACTTAATATGTTTGTAATAAATACTGTACTTCAGCTACCGGGTAAATGACCCCCATCTCGATTAGGTTTTTGTCCAGTTTCCCTGATCCATTGAGGAAATGCTGAGATTGCCCCTTGTTTTGCTTCTGGACTTAACTGTAACTTCACTATGCGCACGTTTTGTTGAACTCTCCTTTTGCTTGTTGTGGTAGGAGTAGCGGTAAGGGCGAGTTACGGTTTTGTTAGAAATGCAGAAAAAGCATACTGGCAATTCGTTTACCGATGCAAATAAGTTTTTTATAACTCGGAAACGAAAATGTCTATTTTTTTCAAATATTGCTAATCTCGCGGTTTTTAAAATGTATTTTCATTTAATAATTTTAAACTCTTACTCATCTTTCAACTATTTATAGTTAAAATGACGGGAAGGGATTCGGAAACTCAAGGAAACGCGCACACTTAATCTTCTCCCTCATACGTCACATACAGTTTGTCCTTATTTTGACTAAATAAATCTAATTTAAATTGTTGGACGTGCGTAACAAAGCGTCACTGAGCCTTAAAGTTTCAAGTTATAAATTCGATGCAATTCCGCTCGCGTTGGCGCGGCGCGGTGGTGTCGTTCGCCATACTCTCATGAGACCATTCTGACTCAATTCGACACAGTATAGGAGAAAGACTTTTAAAATTCAGTACGTACCTATCAGTTGATGTGTTAGGAATTTGCAAAGTTCATTTGCAGAATATACTAAGGGCAGAAGCCTATTAACCACACGATTAAAATGTTTTAAGTATGAACAACTGAACATCCTGTGGATCAAGGAATAGAGGAATAGTTATTAAAGTATGAAGGTGACTGGTCTATTACGTAAACACATTATTCGAATCATGATGGGGTTAAATTTTCATCCTTCTTGAATATTTTTAATGTCGATATGATTACCGAAGTTACAACTACATTTGTTCAGTGTTGGTTACAGGTTAAAGGAAAACATAAGGATATTAGTATTAAAGATATAAGTAATTAGATATTAGTAATAAGACGAAGTGGGTGTGACTACTTATTTATTTATATCAAAATATAGGGCAGACCATATTGTCTGAAAACAACTTAGTTTGCAATAGTTCGTCATCAATTTCGTTATGGCTGTGTGTATGGCACGGTCATGACAAGACTAGTCATGTCAAAGAGTATGATCATGTGCCATGAATGGATTGTTTGTGTAAACAACAGCAAAGAGGTATGTACTTAAGTTACGGCGTAGCAAATTAACTTAAATTCATAATCTAAATATTATGGAAATGTTCATAAAGATCTTGTATTTTATAAAGATATTTTGTAATTTCAGAACAATCTCTACAAAGAGGAACCAATGTTCCTGAATATGAATGGAAGATTTGGACCGAAAACAATGAAGTAAACAGTTTTGAAAAAGGTAATTAAAACATTTTTTTCTCTCTCAAGAAGTGTAAATTTAGTTCTTTGATTATTTAACATTTTAAAATTTCAAGTTTTATTTTACGTACGTAATGTTTTTAACGTAACGTAAGTCTTTAATGTTACGAAATGTATATGTTTTATTCTTATTGAGGTTAGAATCTAATAAATCACTTATTGAAATTTATTTGTTAGTACAATTCTTGATCATAAATAATCATACAAATGAGTCGCGTTACACACAAGTTTATTAAAATTACCTGTAGTACCATAATATAATGTACCGTTAGGTACCGTAATATACGAGGTGTTATAAATGGGTCTACATGATATTTGAGTTTGTGGTTTTACTTTATTTATCAAATGTGTAAACTTTAGTAGACTAGTACTGTCAAACACATCAATATGGAAGTGCTTGTGAAATAGACCAAAGCAAAATGTAATTTAAATTGAAACGGCGCAGTTATAACTGCCGAATCCTCGAGTATGTCTGCAACAGACATTTCGTCAATGCCATTCGTTGACGGGCCATGAAAGAAAAAGAAAGTTGATGCAGTTTTTGAGAAATTATTGTTTTTGTATTTTGGGGGGGCATTGTCACCATTTGACTCAAAATTATGAAAAAATATTTGGGAAGCAAATATACTCAACATCATTTAAAAATTCAATTTTGAAAAATAGACTCTATTGAGAAATAAATCTCAAGCTTCAATAATAAAGTTGTAGGAGAATGAGAAAAAAAACTTGCGCAAATTTAAAAATTCAGAGGTGTTAATAAAAATAGAAAATGTACTATTTTTAACAACATGTCAAAAATAACACACATATATCAAAATGTAACTGTCATATTTTTTATCCTTTTCTGTATTTATTCTATGGTTCACAAAAGACTATTGCTTGAAAGCGTATTTTTATTTTCCTTTTACTTTATTATTTTTGGAAATATTGTTTGATGAACTTCGCTAAAAATGGCGTGCATCAATACCTTAAAAGGATGGGGTAATTATTCAGAACTGTCCAAAGTACGCTTTAGTCGAGCCGGCTTGCTGTTCGCAATATGAACTGAAGTGACAAAAGTCATGGAATATCTCCTTATATCATGTCAAACCTCGTTTTGCCCGGCGAAGTGCAGCAACCCGACGTGGCATGGACTCAACAAGCCCTAGGAAGACACCCGCAGAAATATTGAGCCATGCTGCCTCTATAGCAGTTCATAATTGCGAAATGTGCTGGTGCAGGATTTTCTGCACGAACTGAGAACTTGGATTCACGACATCATGTGGTCGGCGCCACACACAAACCCCACCATCAGCTATTACCATCTAAAAATGGAATTCATCTGTCGAAGCAACGATTTTCCAGTTGTCTAGGGTCCAATCGATATGGTCGCGTGCTCACGAAAGGCGCTGCAGTCAATGTCGTGCTGTTAGCAAAGTCACTCTAAATGATCTTCAGCTGCCAATGGCCATTTAAGCCAAATTTCTTCGTACTGTTCTAACGGACACGTTCGTCTTATGACTGACATTGATTTCTGCAGTTATTTAATGCAGTGTTGCTTGTCGTATCACTGACAAATATGGAATCGCCGCTGGGGGGTTGCGTTTAAACTAGGTTCTTGATCCCGCCCTCAAATAATTTTAAAAATATACTCTTTTGCTGTATGTATTGAAAGAAAATTGTTTCACTGTACCTTTACTTTTTAGCAGAAAAGTTGAAATGATGCAGGTTTTGATTTCAGATTTTGATACATAGGTTTCAAATGCTCAGTTAAATGATTATGCGTATTCAAACATCAGTAGGAATAAATGAAATTTAGAACAAATATTTCTGTCCTATCATTGTT
The DNA here is from genome assembly GCA_038098605.1 of Gryllus longicercus. Lineage (NCBI taxonomy): Eukaryota > Metazoa > Arthropoda > Insecta > Orthoptera > Gryllidae > Gryllus > Gryllus longicercus. Next base: position 1,356,926 of record JAZDUA010000070.1, read on the forward strand.
TCTTTAGTATCCAATCAAATGTTGAATGTCCTGCCCAATCAAATAGTTACTTCCACTGAAAGGATTTGGTTATGTGTTTAATATATCTTCATTGTCTGATTTTTCATTGGACATTGAAAAATCTTCGACATGGAGCATTCAATCTGCGATATACCTTGCACTTTCTAATACATTTCATGAGGGTTCAATTTTTTGTTGCAATTTCTTTTATTGTCAAAATGACTACAAAATAAATCAACTATTGATATTGAGCTCTTGTTAAGTTCCTCTACATTGACTTCATAATCATTTTACGATATATCTGAAGAGCTGATTTGGTCATTTTTCTTGTTTTTTTTTTAATTTGTTGTGTTTTTCATTGCATTCCCAGTATGTTACGTTTCGTTAATGCTGTGGGAGTTTCCGACCTCGCACTCTTCACTTGACATTCGTAGTATATTTGGAAAATAACACAATTTGTCTTATGTGAATTATAAATTACTAATAGCTTCTCCAAATTGAATTTCTCAACTAAATCATGGCTCGCGCGTCTCAATGTTTTTATCTTCTTAACACCGTGATAATGAAGACATAGCGGATTTAAAATCTGTCGTTCCTCAAACGGTGATCAGCGATGATGTTGCACAATGCACAGGCGTTTCATTCACTTTTATCGGAGTTCTCTCCCAACAACCTGTGTATCCAGACCGAGTGATCCCTAGAAAACTTTCATTTGCTTCCTTAACAGACTTCTGTTCAGTTAAAAGCTGTGATGTACCGTAGGGAGAAGCGCAATTCACGAGTAAGGACACCACATTTCGAGGACAAGAAAGAGACCCTTCATTAGCACAGACGTACAGACGTACGGCATCCTGTTGTATGTTAATGTGCGGGATGCTAATAGTTTTAATCAACCATAATCAGAGAGACGGTCATTATCACTTTGTTCAAAGACTATGTGAACACAATTCGTTAGTCAAAGAGAGGGAATAGCGCGCCAGACAGTCGTGTCTAGTTAAGCGTTTTGGCGTAAAATAACAATTTATTCGTGCACTTTGCTTTATTGTATAGTAAAAAGTTTGAAGGAAACTTGTTCAGATATTTCGGAGATAATTGTGAAAATCTCTCTGGGGCATTGTATTATGTTCCTTCAAAATATAAAAGATCGTTTTGAATTCGGATGTACGATTTAGCCTGTGTTGTTGTTTACAGACGGGCGGACTTTATTGAAAAAGTACCGTTATGAAATACATATTCGGAAAGGAAGGAAATCACGAATGTTATTAAATTTACCCCAAGGATAAAAATGCCCGACTGTGAGTCGATTGTGATCGGCAAATGAAGATAAAGCTTTTTATTCAAAATGGTTTGGTTCGATGTGTCATATTGAAGATTATATACAATAGCTGAGGGTGAACTCGGCTCATGCTGCAATACGACTTCATTTGTTTTAATGATATTGTAATGAAACTATTTTTGCTCGAAAGTTTCGTGACAAGTTAAATTAATAATTACTGAAAACATTTGGGAGGGGAATTTCCTCTCATTTTCCTCCCCGTGGATCTGCGCCTTATATATGCTAACCTACTTCTTCTAAAAATGCTATTAAGAATGAAAATATACAATACTCATATATGTAGACTTAACGAGCGTTTTCAAAATTTTCAGAATCACATGCGTTGGTTCTATCTCAAAGAAGCGCAAGTAGGTAGGCTAGCCTCTCGATTCCCAGAACGCGGGTTGGATCTCGAGTGAGATGATTGGGTTTCCCAAGAGCAAATTATCGCAGTGGCTATGTTGTACTGGCTACATATAAAGGGAACCTGGACTAAATGCTCCGCAAAATTAATCCGACAATCCCATCCTAATCAGATCCGTGACTTGCTTGGCCCGCGAAACACCTCAAGCAATTCATAAATACTACTGAGAGCGATTTTGAAGTGGGTCTCTGATGAGCAATTTTAATCCATCGGGGAGGTTGGCCAATGGATCAATCTCCCAGAGTCCGCTATTACGAGCAAACAAACAATTTCGTACAAACAATTTTAATGCCTGAATGTTTTCCTTCTTATAGAGGAAGAAGGATGGAAGTCTCCATGGTATTTCATTCAAGGAGCAGATCCTCAGCTTGGTTTAATTGCAAGATATTTTGACCAAAATCCAATTCCTAATTGGGATAAGGAGGCTGAACTAAGTGAAAAACTGGTGGAGAAAATCAATTTGTTGAGTCCAAAACCAAGATTTTTCATAATTTGTGGAGACATGTGTGATGCTGTTTCAAGTAAGGATACACAAACTTTCAACTAATAAACAAGTTAATTGAGTATATTTTTGCCTTATTAATTAACAGTCATTTATAGAAACATTAAGACACCTAATATGCTTCTAAAATTTGCACATTATCTTCAAATTTGAATGAAAGAATTAAAATTCCTTTTAATTTTAATATATAGTTCTAAATAGCTAACATACTTTTCATGTACCATCTGAATTGGATTCAAATCAAAGTTCTCATTGCAACAATGCTGGATCTAAATGCATATAATATTTTGCCTCAAACTATGCATGTAACAGTAAATTCTGTAAAATATTATTTAAAAAAAAATAGTAGGCACAATAGTTTAAATCTGGGAATTGTAATTATTATTTTAAAAACTACTTGCAATGGCATTGATCAGTTGAAATTATTTGTTATTTTTGTAAAATTATTATACGTCGTTTTTTTTTTAAAAATATTTATTCTTTCTATGGCGCTGTAGTGCAATTGGAACTCTGGTTCTGCCATCTGCGTATTCGAAGAGCTGTCTACGTCTTTCTAAATCAAAGAGTATGTGCCACATGTGGATGCGTGTGATACAGGGGCGTATACAAAAAGTATTTGAGGAGCTACTTTTGGCACGAAATCCCCTCTCATAAACTCATCCAAAAATTCGCTTTTTTTTTAATATAATTTTTTTTCTTGAAGTGCCGACTGCATGATACACGCTTAAAAGGAATACACGTTTGGAATGTGATGCAATCAATACGGAGTAATTGTTTTGAATAAATTGCGTAAAAAACTTATATGGGATGCATTTTCTCATGCCTTCTCGGACCCTTCACTGGACGAACACACCCCATCACCCTGTCCTAAATATTATAGGGTTTGGGAATAGTAGTACAGGCAAGACGAGAAAGCAAAGGTCGCGTGCAGTTTATGACTTACGTCATCCAACTCGAAATTATGAGAGGAAACTATGAAGACGACTGATTAGAACCGTCGAACATCCCCGACCGGGCACTGTTTTCGTCCGTTCCAAGTATTTCGCGTGTGCGGAAATTTGCCAGTGTAGGTACCCGAACCTAGGACTTGGTAGCTCCTTCCGGTCCAAGAAAAGTTTGCGGCAGCCTAGCAATTACGTAAACGTTACAAATTTCGTTAACGCACCAAGTCTGTTAATGTAATTCTTTAGGTTAATCTTAGTCTCTTTAATCAATAGTTTTGTTTTGACTGAGGATTATGGTTTTCAAGAGTTCTGAATTGTGAGTAAATAAACTTAAAAATTCAATATCAAATCCACTATCAAATACATCTATCATTCAGTATTAATCTTCTTATAATTAATAATAACCCAATAAAAGGTGTTTGCTTGGATTCTTGGACAGCAATCATCTGTTGTTGTTTTGCAGCTAAAGCACCTGATGTGTACAAGGCCCAAGAAATCACTTTTAAGAAGATATTCAATAAAATAGACCATGCCATTCCTATTTTGGTGACATGTGGAAACCATGACATTGGTGACAGTCCGTTACCTGAAGCACTAGAAATGTACGTTTGTGGAAGAAATCAGTAGATATATAAAAACACAGTACGAATTGAATTTTAACTTGTTACAAAAAACTGGAAATATATTATTCTAGTAATTGTTCACCCCAGCAAATGTGAAAAGGCATCCTGAAACTAAAAATATATGACAAAACACCAGATCTCTTCCAAAAAATCATACATTATTTAATTTTACTTTAGAAAATGTGATTATTTTAACAGAATATTGAAAGATGCAATTCAGTATACAAATGAAAAATAACTGACGGAATGCTGAGAATAAAAACGTTCTTGTTCGGCAAATGTTCACCAAATGTTCATCATTAAACACAATATTGTAATTTTAGGGATGCAGTAGATAATTAATTGAATTTCCAAATTTTATAAAAGATTTGAAGAAGTCTTCAAGCATATGGACTGCTAATAATGTCAGACTATTGCAAGAATTTATTGAGATCTTAGGAATGTAACCAACCATTTTCTTGCAATCCTAGAAACTCAAGGCCATACATTTTTAAAAAATGTCTTTTTTACCAAAGATTACTAGTTTTTCATTGGGGAGTACATATATTGATTCATTCTGAATAGGGCGCAAAATAATAATATCTACTATGAGGAATAATCGGTGTTACATTTTTTAGTAAAATACAAATCTTGTTTTTTACAGATATAAAGCATCTTGGGGAGATGACTATTATTCTTTCTGGTGTGGTGGCCTTTTTTTCCTAATTATCAACTCGCAGTACTATATGGATCCACAATATGTTAAAGAATATGCAAACAGACATGAAATGTGGCTTGATGAGCAACTGAAATTGGCAAAATCCAAACCAGGCATTCGTGTTGTTTTACTGCAACATATTCCTTGGTTTTTGGAAGATGCTTATGAAGATGTTGTTGATATCTCCTTCACTATTAATAAACGAGTTCCAATTGAGATGTTGGACAAATTAGTAGATGCTGGTAATAACTTTTCATTTACATAATCTAGAAAAAAATAACTATTTCCCGTATGCGTGACTAAGAATTGCTCAGTTTCCACGGGAATTCTTGGTCGTACTTTTGCAAATTGTTCCTTCTCTGTCCGGGCTCTTAGACATACTTCTCTCCCAAACATCACATTTTTACTAGTTTGATAGTAAATGAATACAAACATCACATAAAACAAAAAATAATATCGTATTTGTAGTGGTACGCTTGGAAAATGCCTGCAAACACAGACACCTATCATTTTACCACGTATATCTCGAAACTTGAATCCAGCGTAACGAAATTGTGAAAATATTCTGAAAACCAAAACGCTTTAGGTGACGGATTCAGCAATATGTTTAATGAAAAACAAACCAACAAAAAGTTTCGATCACACTTTTCAAACGTGTTTTAATACTTTCGGTTTGAGACCTTCAAAGGAGCCATTAACTCAATACTAATATTAGGTTACACATCAAATTTATCCATACTCTAATTGGAATATGCCATGTAATACATTGAATATTCTGTTCTACGAATGGTTTTATTTTAGGTGTCGAAAAGGCGTTTTGTGGACATTACCACAACAATGCTGGGGGTATGTATAAGACCATGGAAGTTGTGGTTACATCAGCGATTGGAGCTCAATTAGGAGATGCCAAACCAGGTGTCAGAATTGTGAAAGTTTATGAAGACAAGATAGAACATACCTATTATGGAATTGATGATATTCCCGCAAATGTAGAACTTTGAAATGCTCTTGTCTGTGATATTGTTTTATCATGAATTATTCTTTTTTCTTTGTAAAAACGATAATTATTATTTTACAGTGCGATATTGTTACTCATAAAAAAGCTAATGTTTTGGATCATATTTTAATTTAATATGTATTATTTAGGAGCTCAAATTAATTTAAATCTGCTCTTTACTAAATTAATAAAATTGTTATCAAGAAATAATGTGTATTGGACCTAATTACTTTCTCGTATAGGTTCGCACGCTTGCACGAAGTAATATACGTAGTATAGAGAAAGTTATGAAATGCTGCGGAAAATCAATTTTGAGATTTCAACGTAAAATGTATGTTTTGGGGTTCCCTGATACCGAAAAAGTGTTTTTTTAAAACGTCCGTTAGAGTGTCCGTCCGCCTGTGAACAAAACTAGCGCCTAAATCATAACTAGAATTTTTTCAAAATGGATATTCTCCCTTCGATCTGGCTCCACTCGAGGCGCCGTGATTTTGAAAAAAAAATTCTAATTTGGGGTACCTAACAGGAAGTCTTTGGGACATTTTCAAACTTTTCTCAAAACTGGCTCAATGTTTTCTTTTATTATTTTGAAATTATCGAGTAAAATACACTTTTAAAGGCGGCGTAGCTACTATTTTCTCTGTTAACTCTAAATTTTTGAAAATTTGCAAATTCTTTGAATTTTTTCCGACGTCTTCCTACAGCGACAAAATTGAAGATAGAGATTTTCCTTTCAAGTGAAATCTGTTTTCCATAGTCGTGACGACGTTCTTTTACGAAGGTCATGCGTTTTAATAGTTTTCACGCACCATTGCGAGTAATAAGTGCAATATTAAAAAAATTTCAAAACAATATTTTATTGAAAACAGCTCAAATTTTTTTCTTTAAACTTTTGGTAGGGATAATGCTAAATGTCCTCTAGAAGCCATATTGTTCTATTCTTTGGTTTTTCAAAAATTAAAATAAATATGATTTTTTTTACTTGTATCTCTCGCGTTGCTATATTTACACTAGCGGCAATTTGTTCACATTATTATATTTATGAGTACATGTGCTTTAAATAATGTCAGATAAAGTTTCCCGAAAACTCAACGGTTTTCTGTCAAAACTAGCTCAAAATTTCGCAATTTCAGAAACGCTCAAACACTATTTTCACAAAAACGACGTAAAGTCGAGACGACGTGAAAGACATTATCGTGAACGACGTGACGTGATCGTCGACACGACATGAACGACGTGACGTAAAGTTGATTTCGGGGTATTTTTTTTGTTTATTTAAAAATTATACAATTTTTTAAAAATATCTCTCACGTCGGTAAAATGCACATTTATAGCAATTTGTAAACACTATTGAATTTTGGATTAAAGTGCTTCAAATGACTGCAAATATAGTTTTTCGAAAACTCCAAACTTTTCTGTGAAAATATGCTTAACATTTTGAATTTACTGTTGCTCTTAAGCGCCATTTTCCTAAAAGCTGCTCATATTTTTCAACGAAAATTACCATTTATAACACGGTTTTCTGTTCTTTAATATCCTTGAAGTAATATTTCCGTTCTGTTAATAGAAAACCTAACAATGAATCAATTAAAAATAAATGTACTTTGGGCGGCGATAGATTGCAGCTGGCAAAATGTGTCAAGTTCGTATAGGTAACCGAGGCCAAAGGAAATAGAAAACTAAAACGAGAAAGTCTGTGCCATTCCGTAGCACAACTAGTTTCTTATTGCGTAGATTTACTGCCATCTAACAGCGGATATTTGTACGAAGCATCTGGCACCCAGGCTGCAGCACCAGGCGGGACAGTTTTAAATACAGTGTAAGTTCAAAACGAAACTCAAGGGATGAAGTAGTACTTTCTGTTTTTATATAGTCTTCGTTATATCGAGAGTTATATGGAGTTTTTGTCATAAGTAGTCTCAATGAAAAGGTTATACCTTAAAAGGTAAACCAATAAAAAATAAAGCACTGTCTACAATCAATATGACCGTCGGGATTTTTTCGTTTTAAACAAGACCGTTCTAGATTGTTTAGAGCATATATATATATATATATATATATATATATATATATATATATATATGTACACACACACACACACACACACACACACACACATATATATATATATATATATATATATATATATATATATGTGTGTGTGTGTGTGTGTGTGTGTGTGTGTGTGTGTGTACATATATATATATATATATATATATATATATATATATATATGTACACACACACACACACACACACATATATATATATATATATATATATATATATATATATATATATATATATATATATATATATATATATATATATATATATATGAAATACAGATTTCTGCACTGGACTCACGCACATCATAGCGGTAAGGCGGGTAGTATCGGGGTCAGGCGAGACCGCACAGGGCGAGAAATGTGGAAAGGAGCAGGATGAATTTGAACAGTTTGAAGTAAGGTAGGGCAAGCCGGAGCAGCGATACACTATAGACATAATTCATTGATATTCATATCTGAATAGACAAGTATGATAATATATAATAAATACCCGTCAGTGTAAAATTGAATTCGGCGAAAACACCCGGTGCGATTTAATCCTTTCAAATTTATACTAATTTCAAATACACGCATACACCGACGGAAAGTAAAGCAGCCTCTGACCATGTGATGAGTTTCAATAGTTTCGACCGACACCCAGAAACTTGGAAAACTTCAAAAACAATGAAACGGTTACGATTTCCCCCCCAAAATATGCACATATTTGATTATGTCAATCTTAATAATAGGTCCGCCCTTCCGCCTAACCATTCAATACATGAATTTACAGATAAAAATCGAAGTGTTATTTAAATATACATTTAGTAAATAAAATAAAACTTAAGAAGTCTTGCCCCTGGACTCACAAAAGTGAAAGAAAACAATGTCCCATCATTTTCTTTAAGCGGTTCGGGAAAGCAGCTGCTCGAGCGTGTTGAAAGATGCAATCGCCATCCCCGAATTTCTCTTCAACAGTGTGAAGCAAGAAGATGTTTAAAACATCAATGTAGGCCTGTGCCATGATAGTTCCACAAAAACAAGGGGTGCAAGCCCCCTCCATGCAAAACACACTCACCATAACACCATTTTGGACGTGTACGGATACTTCTGATAACATGGGTATGTGTGAAACGTAGGTTTGGAATTATATTTGTCTGCTTTATGGTTATTTCCCTATCCATATTTTCGCTTCGTCAGCAAACGCTGGTTTGACAGGTTGTATCAAGTAGTATCGCCCAAACAATGCAACCCGCAACGCACATCGTCGCTGAAAATTACTCGTATTTGTGAAATAAAACAAAATATTGTAATTGCATTCCAGTATGTGAATTGGAAGACATTTTATGAACATGATGTTTATGTTACAAAACAAATTGCAGGAATGACCCCTAGAGACCAAATATGTTCTGACAACAAGAAACTAAAGTATTGATGTTAAAACTTAAGATTTAGTTTCTTGTTTTTAAATGTCTTTACTCCATTGCTACGTTTCTTGGAAGGTCTTTTCATAATGTACATTTTTAAAAAGCTGTAGTTAAAGAAAAAAATAAGAGCAATAATAAGTTAAAAATATACTGGAGCTGTAAGGCAAGTGAATAAAAACAACCAAACAACAACAAAACTGAGGCATTTCTTCGTGAAAGTGTTCTCTCCCGTTAAATTTAATGAAAAGTGCTTTCGTGGCACTCAAAAGTATATTTAAACACCGTAAAGTTTCTTTTGGTAGCGGTCTTCTCCCATTGGGTGGCGAGATCCAGCGCCATCGGCTAGCGGGGTTTTCCCCGACCAAAAGTATATCCTTCCATCGGGGCACCGCCCCAGCCAGGACAAACCGCTCCCGAATGGTCTCCTCACAAGTGTGATAGTGTAGTGCATGTAAGTGGTTTTTAAAAAATGGGTTAAAAGAAGGAATGATCAAGCGTGGTCCATGTCCCGTTTGTCAGGGAACTGCTCCTGCATTCGCCTGGTGTTGATCGAAGGAACCACGGGAAACGCTAAATTTCTCCTCCAGACAAACCAATGAATTTGATCTTGCTGACAAGCTAGTATCGAAAATCCTGTCGCCGTCAGGACTCAAACCTAGGACCTTCCTGTCAGAGGTACTGCAAGTGACATCAGTTCATCAACCGGTCTCTCTTCCGATCTCTCCTTCCGGTCTCTCTTCCTGGAGAAAGTTGGCAATTCACGCCCTGCACCCTGACATTAGCAATCGTCAAAAGCATTCGCGAAATGAGAAGAATTACAGAAGGACTTAAGCAAAGGGGGGAAAATCGCCGTTTTCCGGAGCACGATTGCATATAACTTTCTCTTCTTGCGAAGCTCTTTCGAACAGGGAAAAATTAAAACGAATCAATACGAAGTCATTCGCGACTAAATTCGATAGCAGAGATCGCAAAATGAGTCGATGTTGGGAGATCACGGACGACGTCGTGGGAGAACCTGCGCGGACGAGGTAAAAATTTACTTGCAAAAAATAAGAACATCCTCTAACCTTTGTAGTATTCTGGATTCTACCGCCAGGTGTTGTGTTTCTACGTTCTACCGCTAGCCAGACTCTCAGCAGAGACTTTCAAAAGCAGAATATCCAGTACGGCGTTACTTCACCAAAAGCTGATCTATAGCCTCAGAACCGACTCATGTGTCTGAGATTCATCTCTACGATTGAACTTCTATTACATTCTGAGCATGTTTTCGCGAGCTCCAAGATTTCTTCCCTTCTCCTTTCTCGTACCTTTCACGTAAAAGAGCCACGGGAGTTGATAATTTAAGAGTGTTGAGCATTTAATACAGCAATAATAATTTTCCTTAAAAACGCACGCATGTACAAATTATAATACGTTTCCAACCGGAGGCATCAAACTTTCTACGGGGCAGTATCTCCCTCGTCAATTCGTCTCCTTCATCACCCTGATGAAACATTTTCAGTATAATTTTCTTTTGCATGAGCGTCAAATTCGAAATTACAAAATGAATAAATTGTCAATAATATTTCGAATTGTTGAATCAGTATGTACGGATGCGATTGGAATGTCAATTACGTGGAATATTACTAATTTCCAATGCGCCCAGGAATTGAGAGGAAAACAATGCAGCCTCCGCTACGCAAGAGGTCTTTATGGTTCCACTTTTGAGTAATGACGGAATTGCATGATTTAATAAGCAATGTGTTCTACTCATTGTCTCTCCAGAAGCGTCGTTAATGAGGGCGAGGGAGTCCTAAATCTCTGCGATGTATCCAAAGCTTAGGCGTGCGCAGATGGGTTGCCGGGGGAGAGAGCGAGTCCTTGAAAACTTTGAAAGGAGCCCCGTAGCCTTGTGTTAAAACACGCGCGCGCACGCGCGCACACGCACACGCACACACACACACACACACACACACACACACACACACACACACACACACACCACCACCACCACCACCACCACCAACAACAACAACAACAACAACTTGTCCTAGCCTATGTCCCTGACTCTTATACCTGACAATTTGGGAAATTATACGCATTTGGCTCCAAACTATCTAGCATCAATGTCAATTTGTCAGTATAAATTCAATTTATTTTGTATATTGTATCATTAACATTGTAATTCAATTCACAATGAGTATGTTTATTTACAAGTAAAATATGTTAATTGTAAATAAAGTTTTTTGAAAAAAAGGGGACCCAGAAATTTAGGCTAATTATACCCCCTTTGGTTTGAGGCTGGGCACCCCTATGCACCGAAGAATACAGGAGGTTATAGGAGGATTCCACTTATGCAATAATATTAAATAATCATTTTTGGACTCCCTTAAAATAAACTTGATATTCGCGTCTGACTAGAAATCAGTTCGACTGGTGGAATGGGAGAGGGAGAGAATGTTGACATGCTCACACACCTTGGAACAAGATTCTTCCATGCCCACTGCTGGATCCAGAGGGGGGAAGGGGGGCCGTGCACCCCCCTCCAATCCTAGAATTTTCGTTTTTCCTTCCTTTATTTGGCAAAATTGTTATAAACATTTATTCATGTTCGAATTATATAATTATTTAAACAATAATTTTGTGGAGGATCATATCTACAGTACGTAAATAATATAATAACAATATGTTTATTATTTAACAAAATCTGCGATGGCCCCCTTCGAAAATGATCAGCTAGGGATACGCCCCTGCTCACTTCAGAGAGCCCATGCAAACGTCCTTCCTGTTTTGTTCTTAGTAAATTCATGCAGCTTGAGTCGGTTAATTTGTTCAGGAAATGCAGCACTGACTCTTTGCTGTGTTGCTGTATCTGTGATACCTGTGGCAAAGTACCTTGACCCTCTCATATGTTCTACTTAGTTTATTTACGTTTTCTATAATACACTGTGATTCTCTGTGATCCAAATCGGTCATTCCCAGCCGTCCCAAATGATCTTATAATACTTCGGTGTTCTGCTGCTCGGTTTTACTCATCCATTCGGCTGTACTTCTACTGATAAGATCGTTTGCAAGTTTGTCCAATGCCAGTGAAAAGAAAACTGACAATGTCATTTCAGGCTGTATGAGTCATGTGTGGAATAATTTTACTTACACCCTTAGTCGTTGCACATTTCGTAATTCCGTCAGTCTGACGGAGCTTCGGCTGGACGTGTGAATTATAAGCAGGTTATAAGCAACTGTTTGGCGCTGGCACGTATCGTAAATATATTTCTCGTGTATCTTAAGCTAAAACACTCGTCATGATAGCATAATCAAATTGTAGATAGTGGTAATAACATTGATAAATGGTTCATAGGATGATAAAACTTAAGTGTCAATTATAATTGCGATTAAATGTCTCGAGTTTGTTTTGTAGGTTAGATTTTATTATCTCGGAAGCAAGCTGTTGAAGTATTTCTAGTAACACTTTTAAATATTTAATTAGACATTTTCTTTTTGGTGCAGAAACTAACAGGCGTTTTGTAATATCAATCTTATTTTCACGAGTGACCGATTAACATTCATTGCCTTTCTAGGACTCAGCGAGTGAGAATTGGAGAGATGCCCGAATCAGAGCGAATTGATATTACCAAGCCTCTTTGGGACCAAAATACGTTTATTGGGAGGGTGAAACATTTTGCATGGGTTACTGATCCTCGCACATGTGTGGTTTCAGATGCAACTCTCGATGAAGCAAAAATATTAGTTGAGCAATACAAGTAATTCTCAATTTTATTTCGGTCTACTTGTGTAATACTCCTTTTTTGTTTTTGAAGGGGAATGACATGTGTGATTGTACATACTTTTTCAGAAACTGTTCAGAACCTCCTGGAACAACTCGTGAGCAAATAATTTATGCCAAGAAATTATATGAAAGTGCATTCCATCCAGATTCAGGGGAGAGACAAAATGTTTTTGGACGTATGTCTTTTCAAGTTCCTGGTGGAATGGCAATTACTGGAGCAATGTTACAATGGTATAGGTATGTGTTATGTAAGCCCTACTTTTTTGAACTTCATTTGCGATTTACAATAAATGTTTTACTGTTTTTCTTCTTCACAAATTGACTGATATTCTTAATTTCCTGGCAGCTAATTACATCTGATTCAATCTGATTGGAGTGAATAAAAAAGAGAACAATGCCACACCATTGCTTTTCTCATTCTGCTGTTCTATTCAGAAATCTTTGTTCACATTTCTTATGCTTCTACTTATTGATTGCCTTGAATTTTCTAGTATCATCTGTTCTTTGAATATACTCAAATCATGTCAATTGACTATTCTCTTTTAATATCAGTCAACTTGAAGAATAGATGAGAGGAAAATAGGCATTTTAAATGAAAAGTTTTCACTTCCAAGCTGTGTTGACCAAGAGTCCTTTGTGACCAAGCTGTGTTCCAAGAGGACCTTTCCAGTTGCATTGGAATATTCCTTTAGAATTTTTGTTTTCATGATTTTAAAAATCTGTCATTATCTCTATGAATAATTTCAGTAAAGAAATAAAATTGGTTCTCGGGATTGGCCCATATGGTTAGAGAAAAAATTAGTTACGCTAATGTTTCAAAATATTAAATTTCTTCTTAAATGCTAAAGTATAAACAATGAACAGTGCATGAAGACAACATACATTACAATAAATTAATCGTTAAATAATTAACACAAATAAAACAAAAAAATTAAAAAATAAAAATTATATTATCCTAGTATCTTATCCTGACTATTCAAGATAATCTAAAATGGAACTCCCATATCACAGATCTAAACAAGCTTACCAAGTCATTTTATGCCGTATACATCCTTAAATCAAATTTTAACTCGCATACACTGCGATTGGTGTACTTTGCAAATGTTCACTCGCACCTAAAATATGGAAATTCCCCAGAAAGAATTAACATTTTCATTTTTTGCTCTAAACACAGAAGTTTGTAACTACAATACTAGACCCTTATAGAAGGCATTACACTATATAACAAACTCCCTAGAGAATTTAAAAGCTTAAATCCGATACACACATTAAAAAATAAACTGAAAGCTTTCCTGTTAAACCATACATTCTACAGTACAAAGGAATATACACATCATAAACACGTATCTACATCAATTTCAAGTAGTACTAATAATGTTTGCATTTTCTGTTGCATGTTTTGAAATCCCCCTAAACTGGGTGTTGGATATAAAGGACAGACCCAGCCCAGGCATGAATCTATGAAGACTTCTTTTTTCTCTTTTTTTTCCTTTCTTTCTTTTTTTATTGATTTTTAATTTTAGTCTTCTTACACTATCATCTATAAAATTAATTAGCATTCCAAGATATTGTATTTAGTACTAGAATTGAATTGAATTTTAGTCTTGCATTTAATTTGTAGAAATACGTGTATACAGCAATTTTTTGATTATATACATATCCTGACTTGTCATACATGGCATAGGCTGTATTTATGTGGCAAATATATTATTATTGTTGTTATTATTATTATTATTATTATTATTATTATTATTATTATTATTATTATTATTATTATTATTAAGCAGGGGTTAAAGTACAATTGTGAGAAACCATTAATAATTAGTTTGTGTATTAGTTTTATTTGTAATTTTGTTTGGAGAAATAGAGATCATCCAATTTTGTCTTTTACACATTTAATTTCATTCTCTGTTTTCAATTATCAATATGAATCTGTCATCCCTTCCATATTACAAATTTTAAAAAATTTTGTGTTTCCAATTGAAGGTAAAAATAGTATAGAAGTTCTCAGTTATCAATTTTCAAGAATCAATACAAGGAAAATGTTGGAATTTTTTGAGCAAATCACATTCACTTCTTAAAATTTTCCATTTATCATCTTGTTGGCATTTGCGTTTTTCATGCAGTTTGTGATTTGGTACATCTTATTTGGGAATTTTTTTTCAATATTTTTTATTCTTATCCAATTTATTTATCAGCAGGTTCACTCGTTCATTATTTTCAAACATTTGTATTCCGGTTCTTTTTGTCTTAATGACCAGTAGTTATTCGTTCATTGGGAAATATCATTTTAATATCAGTAATGTTCATAACTGTTTCTCTTTATACAAGTGGGCAGGCTTAAGAATTCTCGTATGGAAGTCTCTGGAATCACTTTTGTTAGTTGTTGAAATTTATGATAATTCGTTGACTTTTTGAATTAATGTTCCTCTAAGAAAATAGGCATTCATATTCTCGTATGACACTGCTTCTTTTTCAGGACAGAATTTTGCATGTCAGGGTGATATTAATGTATTAATTTTATTATTTTAATGAAACTTAATTTTTTGTGAACTTACCATGAAGACCTATAACTTTTGGCAAGGTAAGGTATTGACAGCATAATTCTTTATTTACTTGGAAATAGCACTACACAAACTTACTATGTAGATGCAGTAAAGGAAAACTGTTCTTTTCTTAAGAGGCTTCTTCTTAATTCTTGGAAGCCTCTCTTTATTAATCTAGGTATTTTTCCATTACCTTGTCTCTTGATGTATGAATCGGTGTTTTGTGTCAAAAATCACTTACTTAAGGGTGGGAATATATTTTCAGAATGTCTATAACTAAAACACTCGGCATAGTAATCATATTCATCAGGTGACAGTATCAACAACTCACTACAAAAAATTCATATACAATACATGTACATATTTTGACAACACCTTGCCAGATGACGTTAAATGATTAAATTCGATACAAAAGTTTAAATTCCAAGTAAAATCTTTTCTGCTGCACAACTGTTGCTACACAATTAGTGACTATACCGAGCATTCAAAAGGAAAGTAATATTAATTTTGACAATGACATTTAATGTATTTTTTTACCATTCGGATTGTATAATTCTAAAGACCTTGTAACAAGTGTTGTACTTCAGCTTCTGGGTCAATGACCCCCTCTTGATCAGGTTTTTGTCCAGTTTCCCTGATCCTTGAGCAAATGCTGAGATGGCCCTTGATAGTGTCATAAAAAAATATTTCTGCATTCTAGAAAGAATACTTATTTGCTGCCTGCTTGTGCTATCTGTCTTTCTTGAATCCTAAGTTTCATATTTGAAATTTTTTCAGTTGTTTTGGAGAGTTTTGAAAGGCTTCATCACCTTGATAGCATGATACATTCCAAGACAATCTTGGTTTCCATATTTTTCTCCAAGTAGACTGCTGTTACCATGTTTTTTTAAGGCAATATTTCCTAACCTTTTAGTTATGAAACCCTTGGCTTAACCATTTGTTTCATGGTACCATTAAGGCAAACAACTGTTTTTGATAAATAATAAGTTAACACTGCCAGTACAAGAGAATTAATGTTTAGATTTGTTCTGGGCAACGCATACTTGTTTGCCTTCATGATCTTTGAGGAAATATTCTTCATGAGGCCATTCTTAAATTTCTCTTCATGCTTCCACCTATTGACTTACTGATTGAAGATTGCTGAGACTATTTCCCTTCCCAAGTATTGGATTCCCATAAGCCAAAATTATTTCATGTTTTCTTGTACTCAACAGATTCAAGATATATAGGTATCATTGTACAATTCTTGTAATATTAAATCTAATTTTATTCTTCTGGAGTGCCATTTACCTAGTTGCATTTTATTTGTACATCTTGCCTTAGATCAA
The DNA here is from genome assembly GCA_038098605.1 of Gryllus longicercus. Taxonomy (NCBI): domain Eukaryota; kingdom Metazoa; phylum Arthropoda; class Insecta; order Orthoptera; family Gryllidae; genus Gryllus; species Gryllus longicercus. Next base: position 1,373,540 of record JAZDUA010000070.1, read on the forward strand.
GGCAATTTTAGGAATTACCGTATTTGTGGAACCCTGGTTGGGAGTTTCTGTTCCTTGTTATTCTTTAATTTCAACTTACCTTTAGCACCAAATATTTCTAGAATACCTATGTAACATCACTCCAGCCCTTCTTATTTCCTTCAATGGATTATCATCAAAATTGCCCTTCATATTTCCTTTTCAGAAATTTCATGTCAAGACATTTCCTGAAATCTATTTGCAGTTATAGAAACCAGTTTTTGAAGGAGATATTTCACATAATTTACATTTGTTGATACATTCTCATTAGTAGAGGAACGTCTTCCTACTTCTTGTTACATTTTTAACTCTATATCTCTTAAGGCAGTCAAATAGTCTGATCTTTTGTGATTCTATTCTTAATTTCCTCTTGCTTGTACTACTCTCAGAGATCACTTGGTAAAATCATGATTTGTCTATTCTCTCCTTGTATTTTTATGCTCCTGGAAGTTCCTTCTGCAACAAATTCATTGTCTTTTCAAAATTCATTTTGGGTTCCTATATCTTATATTCCACTTAAATTTTTGTAGCATTTATTGAGCATTGTATAATTGCCTGATCTAGGAAATGTTAAAATCCAAAACTTTGTTGCATTTACTATATTTTATTGAATTGTGTTGCTTGAATACTGAAATGTTAATTCTTGTTCTCTTATCTTTCACATATGACTGTTTTGAATCAGTAGCTGTTGGTCGCGTTTAATTTGTCCATTTTTTGCCTTGTATTGTTTCTATATTTTGAACGTTGAGTAATTGCAATGCTGAATTTGACCTCTTGTAAAAGAATTGTTTGCTTCATTACTCCCTTTCGATTTTCTTTGTAATATACAGTACACTTAATCATAAGTCAAAGAATTGCCCATAAATGACTAAAAGTTATCAAATCTGCAGTTTTTAAAAATATTTATATTTCCAATAATTGGAGATGTCCACTTCTAATTATGACTAGCAGAATTTCTAATCTTCATTATTGTGCAAAAATGAGTTTTTACAAACTGCAGTCTATGTTGAATATTTGTAAGAACTGGTTATAACATTTCTGCAGTGCATATTGCAAATAATATTTTCTTGCTTGATAGAATAATGTTGTGAATACATAGGTATAATTTCATGAATTTTCTTGACATCCTAATGATGAATGATGAATATGAAAGATGAGGAGTGTAATTTATTAAATGTTTTGTTGCTTTGTATCAGAAAACAGTTAATTATGAGTCAATCATTATGTTTCTGTTATTATTGTAAAAGAGGTGGAGTTTTTGAATAATGCATTTTGAAATTATCATTGATTTTTCTTCTTCACTTCCAGAACATCAACAGCTGTTATATTTTGGCAATGGGTGAACCAATCATTCAATGCTTTGGTGAACTATACAAATAGAAATGCCAACTCTCCAGTAACAACAACTCAATTGGGTGTTGCTTATGTATCAGCTACTGCATCTGCTATGTTGACTGCACTTGGCTGTCGGACATTTTGGGAAAAAAGAGCAAGTACATTATTGAATGTAAGTTGTTGATTTATTACCTAGATGTATATCACAGTTCTTACATCAATAAACTATAAACAGATCTGCCATTTTGTTCACATTACTAGAAAAAAATGGAATTTAATCTTCAAATTCAATCACATTCATGTATATTTTACACTTTTTTTGTATTTTAACATCTATTAATGTTTCAGTGCCACCTACTGGTATATTAATATTCTCTTTATTAATTTTATTTAATGTTTTGCTGTGTAATATTGAATTATAAATTTTACATATTAAAGAACAACCTGCTAGCCTAATACCACAGGTGGATATGGTTAAAGAGAATTAATAGTATATATCTTGCTAATTGTGGCCGAAAAACTTGAGAGGGTCAAGAATTTTAAAAAATTGACTTTTTGATGGAATTTCCTCTCAGAGGCAAATTGCATTGGTCAATAAGAGAAATATTTATTTCTATGCAAAACTAGGAACTGAGAAAGCGTTCAAAACAAAACAAAAATGAAACAAACAAAAACTTAGAAAAAAATTCTAAAATTGTTTAATTCTTTTATTTTTTTTATAGCGATATGTTCCTTTTGCTGCTGTTGCTGCTGCCAATTGCGTGAACATTCCACTCATGCGACAAAATGAGCTTCTTCATGGAATTGATGTTTGTGATGAAAATGACAATACAATTGGCAAATCACGGGTGAGGACTTTTGATTTTATCTTCTAGTTGCTGAATTTCATAAACCATTGCATTTCATATTATTAAAAACATGTTGAGTGATTGTATCTAACATAACTGTCATGCATTTGTTTTGCCGATGAGCTTCTCTATGTATATGCAGATTTCAATAAAGTATTGATTGAAGTATTTGTGGATTTGTTGTAGGTTGCTGCTGCTAAAGGAATTTCTCAGGTTGTGATATCCAGGATTGTCATGTGTGCACCGGGCATGAGTAAGTGATATAATGTTAATAATGGCAATTAATAATGTGATTCAAAATAATTAATTTGTTAGCAGAGTTTGCAGACTATTGAAATACTAAATATTGTGTCATGAAATATTTGTATATCATTTATAATGAATCCACATTGAACTGAATTCAATTTAAATTACGAACATTTGCAGGCTATTTTGAAACTAGGGCACAAATTTAATACAAGCTTTCTAGTACTGCAAGTCTATAGTTGTCTTTAGCTTGTAAACTTTGGGAGGCATATCAAAGGATATGTGAACGTCTTTGGAATTTTAGTTAAAGCCACAAGAATCTTATTGGTTTATTGAAGTTAACATGTGTGTGGTGTTGATTAAAAAGATAAAAGTTATATCACAGCTATTCAAGAATTCAATAATATACTCCGACAACAAACATAGAAAATAACGCTAATAGAGGCAGTTGTGACTGTGGCAGTTAAGAGCAATTGTATGTGGGAAACAAACTTGTTTATCCTCTTTGTTAGACATTGAAATGCAAGATTGTAAGGATAGCCCTACATGTACCCACTAGTTCCAGAGCACTTTTCCGCACACATTATAATATTTGATCTTGAAAAATTGGGGTGGAAGACATGCCCCCTGTCTCCCCGCAACAGACACACAAAAATTTTTATTAATGAACCTAACTTACTCATCATATTGTTTACTGTGGGGTGATCTATTCACAGTGACCAATATTTATTCTTCAAAATGCCCACTTTCAGGACGAAATAGTTATTCTTAATGTAACATCATGTTGATGGCAAAAAAGATACATTGTTTATATGGTTCTTTTATTGCAGCGATTCTTCCTGTTGTAATGGAAAGATTAGAAAAATATCGATGGATGCAACAAATAAAACCTCTGCATGCCCCTTTCCAAGTCATGATGGTGGGCTGCTTGTAAGTAATATTGTTGGTGTTTGATTATTTTCTAATCACAATTTATGATTTATTGATCAGCCATTATAGTTGTTCATGTATTTTAGGTAGATTGTGAATATCATAGTGTATAAGTAAAACATATTTGAATTACCTAGTTTTACTTCATGAATTAATCATTTGACCTATCTCTTATGTAACTTTAATTTTCCCATAAGTAGTGTTTTTCCTTTTTTTTATAGTCAGCTTATTAATTTACCGGACATCATTTACCTTTTTACTGATTTACTTAATTTACTTGGTGATTCTTATTATTGAGAAACCTATCATTTTCATTCTATTGTCTTCTTTCTTTGGTCCCTTTTGTATTTAAAAAAAAAATTCTAGCAGTTGAAAAATTAAATTTGAGATTCCTAGGACTAAAAGAGAATTTTGACTAAAAATTAATTTTTTTTCCTCTCTTACCCAAGGGTGAGAGAAATGCCAGAAATATTTAACAAGGAATTGTAAATGTAGTCTGAATGTGAATGAAGTTCATGTAAAAAAGTGATTATGTTTTTGTCTTCAGATATTAGTATTTTCAAGATAGTTAGGAAGCAAATAAGTTGCTTGTGTGAAAAAATAATCATGTTCTTCTAATAAATGGTGAATCAGGAAACTGCAAAGTGAATTTATGACATGTACTAGAATCAATATTTAAACAATTTAATTTGCTAGGATTTCAGGTTAATGAAGTTTATTAGTATTCGTGCTGTATCAATGCTCTCCAAATCCCCAAATATCATGTTTTTTCTGGAACTTGTTAATAAAAGTATAAAACTGAACACTTCCTGTATTAAAATTGAAAGTCGTTTTATGTTACAATGTCATGTCTATTTCATTTTCACATTAATAACTTAATGAACTTTTTGTCATTACAGCCTCATCTTCATGGTTCCTGTTGCTTGTGCACTGTTTCCCCAGAGATGGTAAGTAAAGTAGTATTTCTCATTCATTTATTTATATTATCAATTATTTAAAATTCTAGTTTTAATTAATTAATGTTCAGTATTTCAAACTCAATCATTACAATGTTTCACATAATATTATTACGCAGAGTACTATAACAAAATGTAATTATTGAATTGTATTAATTGATAAACAAAGTAGTCAGTATAATACAGAAAACATCATTGTATTTGGGATTACTATATTATTTACAATTCACTCATAAAATTGAACAATCGAATAAAGTTACGAACATTCAACAAAGTTTGAAAAGAATAATTGATTTTGAAGTTTGACCTAAAAGCTTTTTGCCCTGTGTCTGATAAGTTTATTGCATGATTTTAGAAAGCATGCCTCATAAACCAGATGTACTCCTAGAAAGTGTATTATTTTTAAAAGCTAGAAAAGGAAGCATTTTTTTGCTAAACCATTTCAAAGATTTATTATTTTAACAAATTCACAATTTATAATTTCATTGATTTATTCTGTTTTGAGGAAAAGCCACTAATCAATGCAATTATAATGGAAGTTAATATTGGAGTGATAATATTCAGGAAATGAAAATAATATTTACTTATTTTTTCTCTCCATAAAACATTCCCTTTATGTTTTACCATAAATGGGTATAAGTCAAGCAATTGGGTTCTAATTTTATTTACCCATTTGTGCTTGAGAATGTGGTCTTGGATTATTTCAAGTTATAATTGGGTCTTGAGGTTCTTCATTTCTATATATTGCTTGTAATTTTTTTTTCTAAGCTTCAGTTGATTATTCCTTGTCCCCATTTAATGAATGTTGCTCATCTTCAATTCCATTATTTCATAATCAGGGCAGCAGATATTGTCAATCAGGTCCCAGCCTGAAAACTACGGTTCATTTTGTGCAGATCAACTCTGATTATAAACACAACTTTTTAGGATTTGGTTTCTGTAAAGTTCAATATATTTTTATTCATAGAAATATTGTGCGGTGGTCTGAAGTGCGTCTTAGGGGAGCAAGAGTTCAAATCCGAAGTAACCCTTTCATCACCTGTCCTCTCAAACAATATTAAGTTTTTTATAGATGTTCAGATTTCAGTATTTACATGGAATATCAAAAATTTGCTGATTGAAAGGTATATCAGGCTAGGCCATTTTAGGAATAAGTTTGCAGTATTAATGTAGCTTTTGTTAAGGTATTTTTTTTATTCATTACCCCACAAAATAAGTTATCATTTATTTTATGGCTCTTGAAAACAAACATAAATGGTTTTATTCACCAGTATAATTTTTAACAATTTTACAGTTATTCTATCTAAAGGTGTGCAATATAACATGTACACATAGAAATATATTAATTTGTTTGTCTCCTTGGCAACAATAGGGCCCTATTTACTTGCAAGTATGAAAGAGGAGATCCGTTTTAATAAGAATGCATTTAGGAGTTTCTTTTCAACTTACATACTGTCATTTATATAGTGGTAATAGATAAAATAATATATTGTTGTAGAGGGTAATTCAATTTTATTCCCTCTCGGCTCTTGTCATTACTTTCGGGTGTAAACATGTCCTCTTGCTTTACTCACTAATTTTAGAAATTACTATTGCAAACTTACGTTCTCTATTTTAGTAAAGTAAATGGATTATAAAAATTAATGTTGATATTTGTTATTGTCATTAATATTTTGATTATTTCATTCCAGTAAAATAAGTGTTAAAACAATTGCTTGGTTAGAGCCTGAAGAATATGAGATTTTAAAGAAGAACACTCAAGGAAAAGTTCCTGACTTTGTCTACTTCAATAAAGGGTTGTAGAAAGATGCTCATTTTATGATGAGCGTTATGTAAGAATGTATTTCAGCTCAGTGTGAATAGTAATGCACCTAGTGAATAGTTTTGTAACACTGGGCGTTCAGCTGAAACACATGTGAGCAGTAGTATACTGATATTTTTAGTGTACATCAGAGCATGTACTGATGGGAGCTAAAGACAATATTGAATGGTAGGTTTCATTGTAAGCCCTTTTCACCTCCTTTGCATGGTAAGTGCATGGTTGGGCAGTTGTGGACTTAAATAATAAGGCCACTACTGAACCTGAAAATACCTCTATTTTTAGTTAAATGTTTCATAAAAGGTGCACTAATAGTCAATCAGAGTGGCAAGTTATGCTTTGTTTCAGATAATGAGAAGGCCTAGGCTTGATGAAGGAATTATGAATGCAGGTGATATTGAGAACACTGATTGAGATATGTGTTTGTTGTTGTGTTATTCCTTGCCTGGATTTGATGCTCTGTTGTTGAAATGAAATCCCTTTTTAGATTAGTTGTTTAGATACGATTAGAATAAATTGATGTGCAAGAAACACTTTAACAAGGAAGAATCTAAGTATCAACCACTCAGAGACCACTTTCTCCGAGTTAAACAAGAGTCTAATAATAAAAATATTAATTTAATGATGTTTAAGTAATGATGTTGAATGTAAGAAAAAAAAACAAACTTTACTGCTCTCTTGTCATGTTAAAAATTGATTGAGCTCTTCGGAATTGTTGTCTTGCATGTGCAAGATGAACAAGAATGAATAATACTGCTGGTTTGATGTAATTTGAAGAAAAAGTTTTGAAGGCAACTCAGTTATGATTTGAAATGTTTTTGAATCTTCAAAACCATCTTTTTGAAAACCCAAGGCATTCCTTATCTCATGTTTTATGCTTTTTACCTCCTTTCTTTTTTCTAAAATGCTGCCTACATCAGTTTTTGAATTTGCTTTTTATTGATGTTAAGTCTCAGTTCAGAGCTAGATGGGGGTTAACAATTCTTTATTAAATTTTGTTTAACTTTTTATGTGATTGTTTATATCAGAATCCTTCATTGTTTTCCAACCTTCGTATTTCACTTCCATTACTACTGTAAACTATTTATTTACATGTGCCTGAGATTTCTTTTTCCATGAGCTCATTTTGTTGTTAACTTCACATTTTTTCATCCTTAGACAAGATTTTGCATTGAAATGCAATAATATAGATCTATAAAGTTCTTGTAATTATCTGAATTTTGTTTTTCCAAGATTTCTTGGTTTATTTTTAAGCAGTGCTGTTGATCCTTGTCTTTTGGTGTTTTATTTGAAATCATCCTTCACTATTGGACATTAGAATTCTTTCTAAATTAACACAGTGAATTAATTAGTTTGCACCTTTTCATACACATCCCACATTCACCCTCAATTTTGCTTGTTAATGAGAGAGTTAATATTCCTGTCATAGGAATTTCATCAGTACAAATATCTCTGCAAACTCCTTCAGGCCTTATATTCTGTTGTTTCCCCCCCCCCCCCCCCCCCATAATTAATCTGAAGCTTCATCTTTTCTGTTCTGCTCTGAACATACAAGTTGGATAGTCAAGGTAAAAAATTCTGTTGCTTCTTAACTGTTGTATTTACATTGTTGTATTTCTGAATTAGTTCCAAGTATTATATTTTCATCTTTTGACCAATTCGTTTTATTCAATTGAAAGTGAAAAGCATAATAAAGCTGAGTCCTGGGCTCAAGTAACATCTTGTGATGTGGACGTTTAAAGATTATGACACATGTTTTTGTTGTAACAGTCATATAAAAAAGATGTACTGTTTTATGCTAATCATTTTACTACTGTGCAAATGTGAATATAGGCAGCAAAAGGTTGTTTCAAAGATATTCAATAGTCAAGAGAAAATGCTGCAAGTATTTTTACTGTGTTCATTGTAGCAATACCCTCATGTTATTTTGCAAGGAACAGAACTGGTTGAAGAAATTTGTTTAATGTCTATCACACAGTGATCATTAATCTGAGAATAATTTTAATTTAAAGATCCTAGAAGTTTTGTGAGTGAGAATATACAGTGCAACCTCTCTGAAGGACCAACCCTCTCAACTGATTTTTCTTGGAACGAACACTGATACCCATATGTTGTATGTAAATCATGTTAACAGACCACTCCTCTTTCCGACTACCAACCATCCTCTTTGTAGCAAGTTTTGTAATTTACCCTTTTAAGAGACCACTTTCAGGATAATTATATGACCGAATTTACACAGAATTTTTGGCAGTCAAATTGAAAATTGAGTTGTAAACAGTTCTTGCGTTACATTCCCTGTGCCTGAGCTTCAATCCTTGAGGAAATAGCAGCAAGGAGATTCCGGGAATTATGTAACAATATGCCGTGACCACTGGTATGGTACCATGGCTGCTCACTCCAGTTTGGTTTCTTTTCTTCTAATGTATTGGCAGATATGAAAGTTATTTAATGTTCAATTCTTTGAATCAACAAAGCATTCCTTAACTTAGGCAAAACTCTCTTGGATGAACCTCTAGTTCAGTAAAATATCAGTTTTAGAAATCATGGCAGTTAAGTACCCCACTGGGATTGCATCTGGAAACTGCCCAGCACTCGCCCAACTCTCACCGTGTGATTGTTTTTTTTTTTTTTATTTGATTAAATAGGTGCCTGAAGGTGAGTTTCAGGGCTCCTGAAACTCAATAAAATGGGTACACAACAAAAAAATAATCATCAATGCTCCATATTTCGTAATTCATACAATTACTGTACCAAAGACACTGAAATATGTTCATGAGAATAAAATTGACACTTCCCTAAACCTCCAAGGTTTAGTAGATTGACTCCCCCTATAAATAACCACCTACCTAAAAGACCACATCTTAATGGCACAAACAGTGGTTGCTGAATTCAGGTTTCACTGTGTAGTTTTAAAGGGAGAGAAGAAAATAAATTTGCTTTGTGTTCAAGTAGAACTTCAGTTACTTCTGTTCTAAGCTAGAGAATATACGATATCATATAAAGATATTATGTTATTCTGTGAATATGTAAATAGACCATTTGCATGATGATTCTTTATATACCATACAACAAATGTCCTGTTGAAATGATTGCATTCTGTTATAGGTTCTGTGATTTACTTATGCACTTGTTCTTGAACTGGTTTGAAGGTTCCCCAAATAATTGTTGTATTTGAAAAAAGTTCTGCATATTCATGGCATAATGTTATGTATGTTGAACTATTTGTTGCAATTTTTTAAAGCAATTTTCTTTTTGACTTGTATTTGTTGCAAATAAAATTGAAAGAATGGTGAATGACCGGTCTTGCATGTGAAGAATAACACGTTATATGAATGGATGTTGATTAATAATAATAATAATAATGATAATCCAATACTTCTGAGATGAATTCTCTGGACTGTGATAAGTGTTAATATGTGAAGATTTTATGTAAAAATATCCAGGAATGAGGTTACATGTTTCAGACATGTTCTTTGCCGTGACAATGCTACTGCTACCAAGTTCATTTCCACATATAACTTTTGTGAACCTTTTTGGGAAAGCTAAAGCAATTCAGAGAGATTTAAGGAACTATTTTTCATGATAATGTAATAAAATAAGGACCACATTTAATAGTGACAAAGCTATTCTAATATGAAATTCTTTGAATGTCAACCGTAAAACTATATTGGTAGAATGTAATTGCATTCCTGACAATTTTTGTTGTTGTTACTGTATTTTCTAGCATGGGATGACTTATATGACAAATAAAATTGTGTGCAATGTGCAGCAATAATTCTTTCTTTATTTAAAGGAATATGTTGACATCTGTTACACAGTTCTCAATTTTAATTGTTTCTGGCTTTATTTTAAAAACAGGCTTTATATACTCTTTTTACAATTCATGTTAGAACATGAGGCTTCAGACAACTATGACCATACTGTTTTTAAACATATTGCAGATAATATTTCAATGATATGTAATTGAATAGTTTTTAACTTCTAGTAAAGTTCTACAATTCTGGATCAAGATGAAATATAAGATCCTATAAGTATCAAAATGTTAATAAAAATGAATTGTTAAATAAGGTACAGAAGTGTCTATTTTTAAATTTAGGTCAGAAACAACTTAACATTGTTAACTTTCATGAATCAGGATTCATGGTCAGTTTAAGCCTTAACTGGAAAGTCTTCCTTGGTTTAAGTTGTCAGAAGGAAATAGAAGATGTCAAACATTATCATAGAAACGGAAGAAAATAGAGGATGTCACCAGATTTATTTCTTATGGTAAAATAGAACTCCCTATTTATTTTCTTGTATATATCTTTCCTGAAGTAAACAAATTAATCTATTAGAATATCATAGTTTTATTTTATTATAATAATAATATGTTGAATTGTGCTATATTGCATACTTTCATAAAAAAGTGCATTTCTACAAAAATGCACATTTGAACAATTTTCATTGCAGTTGAAATTGATAGTAAATAATACTGACCTTCACACTTATTGTCCAAAACGTTTCAGGTTCTTTCCTAATGTTCGGGAATACATTTGCATTGCAGGTAATTTACTTCATGTATAGACCTTAGATCCTCTTATGTAATTGTTGTAAATTAACTTTCCTTTTTGATATTTGAATTAGAAACCTTATTTACTACTGTAAATATCTTCAATTGCAGATAAATTTTTTCATGTAGAAATGTATTTTCCCCCTACATTATATAATTTTAAATCTTAAGTTCATTTTCAGCCTTATCGAATTGTCGAATGGACACAGCCACATGAAATAAAGCAAATTTTTACCTTTTTATCACACAATACTTTCATTTATAATTAGAAATATTTCTTTGGTTCATAATTCATCTTGCGATTTGTAAGTGGTAAACTTGTTAAAGAAAGACAAGTATGAGAGTTTTCATATACATTTGAATAATGCGAGTGGTACACTTGCTTTTTAATGCACTAAGGAAAACATGAAAATTGTGGTCCAAAAGCAAAAGTTTCTACTAATGCCTCTTTCAATCTACTGGTTTAAGTTTGCACTGCAGCTTGTAGCACAATTGATTTACAAGGAAATTACTATCCAAGGGCAGATTTCTTTACTTCACAATTCACCAGGGAATGCTTAATTCTCCAAATTGGCTCTTAATTTCCCATGCTGTTTCACTTTCCAGAGCACTACATGCAGGATGTTTGAAAAACGTTTACTGTATACAAGGGGAAATTTTTAAAATACAATATGAATATTTGCAGCCGATTTATTAGAAAAAAGAAGTTATCTGTTGTACAAAATACAAGTCAAAACGTCATATCTTAACAATTCAACAATATTATTCAATTCAAATTTTCTCCAGTTTTACCTGAGCATAATACGACAATAAAAAATTAAGTATCCAATATTTTCCCTCAAATTGTCAGCACAAGAACAAAAATGTGTGATAAGTTTGCATTAAAGTACAAGAGTAAAAAGAACACCAAATATTTACCACTAAACATGTTCATCCTTATGCACATACATTTATAACTTTTTATAAACTATATTCCTTGCACACACAATTCATTTGGTTGTTTTAGGCATTTGAACAGTTTTCTAATTTCAGTACTGAACTACTGTAATGAATGAAACAGTACATTTGTTACCAACTTCAAACATTCAAGAACAATGAATATAAAAATTAAAATTCTAAACAATCTAAAACCATAATACTGTGTTAAAAGTACTTTAAAATGCTGATTCACTCAATACACTTCCAGTACACAAAATTCAGCTTCATTGAGTAAGTTACATGTTTACAAGCACTCGCATATACATACACAATTTCTAAGGCACAAAGATTTAGGTTTTGGAAAGAGATTTTTATTGCCTTTTCTTCTTTGGGGAGCCCTTGTTTTTATCATTACTACGTCTTTTGACAGTTTGTTTTTGTTTTGGTGATGCTTCTGGAAGAAAATCATCTGAATCATCTGAAAACGAATCACTTTCAGGTACATACCCATTTGCAACATGATTTCTTGCAGCCCTCATGGGTCTTGATGGTTTTGAATCCTCAGTGACATTTTCAGTGACACGTTTCTTTTCATTATTGACAGCTTTGACAGGGCTCCTCCTCTTTCTTTCTACCGTCTGAATATCTGTAGTCTCTAATTTGTTTGCGTTTTTAGTTTCCTTTGAAACAGAATTTTTGGCTGGTTTGTGATCTCCTTTGGGAGATGTAATTTGAGGTTTTCTTCCTGCTTTCAATCCTTCTTGGAATATACTGCGGCATAAATCATAGTCTGGAGATGCCGTTGGTGCCATTAGTGCCACATACTGAAAATATTTTGTAAGAGCTTCAGGAACAGGTTGTGAACCAAAACATTTTTGTATTTGTCCTGGTATATCATTCATGAACTTCAGTTTCTCTTGTTGCACATATACACAATCGGTCAATTTGTCCTCCCAAGGAAGACGTGCAGTAAACCATCTGAGCATATTGTATCCTAGAATTTCCAAGTCACCTCGACGAGTTGTGGCCCCTACATGAGCATCTCTGCTGGTGAATTCAATGGTTCCATTATGAGCACATTTGGGGTCTGGCTTATATTCACTAGAATACTTTGAAGCCAAACCAAAATCAACAAGGTATATTTTATCTTCTGATCCTTTTTTTAATCCTAATAAGAGGTTTCCACCCTTAACATCTGCATGAACATAACCTCTACTATGAATGTACTCTAATGCATCAAGAACTTGTAACGCTATCTTGAATATAAATTCCTTGTCAAGTACATTGTTATTTTCTTTCAAAACAGAATCCAAGTTCTTACCAAATTTCTCCATAACTACAAACCTGTATGGTTTTCCATTGTGCTGATGTGAACCATTGCCAACAAACCGCGGAAGGCCAAGAAATTTTATCTTATTACTTGACATCCACTTGTCAATATCATCAGCTTTGCATACTTTCATAAAAAAGTGCATTTCTACGAAAAGTGGGCCATTTTCTTTAGGTTCAATTTTAATGACGTACGAATTTTTCCCTTGTGATGCAACTTCTGTCGCAGAATATATTTCACCAAAACCACCTTTGCCAATTGAAGGTCCAAGTTTCCACTGTTTCTTGCAGAGGTCAGTTAGAATTTCGCCGTTCGGTAGAGGATCGGGCATTTGATATTTACCTCCTTTGCGTTTCGCAGCTGGTTTAGCAGCGGCTTTGGTTGTTGCCGCCTTCGCATTTCTTGACATTATTACTATCAGCTTCACAAATTAAAACTCAACAGTCCTTCGCTTTTGACACACAAACGTAAACTTTCCCGCTCACTGCAGGCCACGGCAGGCTTCGTAATTTAAAATGTTATTAAGTAGTGGTTGTATAACACCACACAGGTTAGGTATCTTTCGTAAATCATATGATATTGTTTAGGCGCCTGATACGACTTCTTGTAATCTCCGTCGATATCTGATCTGACAACTGTGACGACATTAGAATAACTTTTTTTACCTCGAAACAATTCCACATAAATAAAACACTATAAAACGGTGAAGAAATGGGGTACGAACAATTCCAAATAACAAAAACATTTATGTAGGTATTGGCAAAACTTCTGTGGTAGTTGGCAAGGTTGATAATTTATTAAATGAAGCTAACCAAAGAGTTTGGAAGAGGTAACAACACATTGTTGGCAGCACTGAACACGTCTGGAACGCGCGCCTACGATTATGGACGATTTCGCCGCACAGTTCCCACGTTTTTCGTTCGTGTTGCTCGGGATTTTCGAGTCGAAAAGCATAAAAGGCCATATTCTCCAAATCCCATAGTAGTTGGCACGTCTCTCACTCAGGTGAAGTCTGGTGACTTGTGATACTGTCAAATGATCCGTGTGGACAAGTGATTTTAAGAGTAATGTTTCTTTGAGAAGTATTGTGAACATTTTCGAAGTCAATTAACTAAAAAATTAAGAGAGGACATCCGCAATTTTTGATTTCTACAAATTTATTTACTCTTGCTACGTAAATTCTGAAAATGAAAAGGAAGTTAGTATACGATGAAACAGAAGAAGAAAATAAACGATGCAAAATAGATCTCTGCACGAGAGGAGAAGCAGCGTTTGATTTTGATCCTATACATTTTCTTCGGTGTCATTCTAGCAACAATGACGATGCAGATGTTAAGACACAGGTCAGTTTTGAAAATTCTCTCATTTTTGTCTTACCTTACTTGTGATAATGTCCAACTTTTGTTTTTTGTAGGTGTGGCATTGTGTGTTTGAACCAAATAATTCAGACACAGTTGCTACTTGTGGTGGCAATAGTGTGTGCTTCATCAACGTTGAGAGTGGAGAGGTTGAAGGCAAATATTATTCAGATAAAAAGTACAGTTCCTTTTTTATCTAATTACCATGTTAAGGTGGTGACATAATTTTTAAACAAGACAAAATATATATTAATATCTATAAACATTTGTAGTATAGTAATTTGTAGTGAACTATGTTATACACTTAAGTGTCGCAATTTTTAAAAAAAATATGTAGCTCAGCTAGTGAGAAACGTAGTGTGATACTACTTGGATTTTCTTTTTAAAAGAAAACTATCTTTCTTGTTCTGTCATTACATTGATTTTTTGGCTTCCAAATTCTATGTTCTAAAGGACAAAATAAAAAAGAACTATTAGATTAACTGTGATGTAAAGATTAAATGTTTTACCCATATGACTTGTGGATTTCTTGTGATCTAATTTAATACTAACTAAAAATAAAATTAAAAATTATTTTCTTTAGGCTAAATAACTTTGTGTGTGAGTGAAGGTAAAATTGAGAGTTTTATAAAATAATCAATTTTGTCAAGAGTATTATATTATTTTCTTTTTGTATGTGAGTTACATAAAATAAATAGGAAACAATTATTGTTGCTTTTAAAATAGGTGCTGTTTGATGTTTTTTTTTTAGAGACAATTTTTTTACTTTGAGTTGGACTACTATATCCAACTTGAAATGTGAAGAAAACATATTGGCAGTGGCAGGTGCATCACGATACATACACTTATTGCATCCTGGAAAAAACGTGATGTTTTATAAGCATACGTTGTCTAGAGACTGGAAAAATGTCAGCAGTTTGTTATTCCATCCTCTTGAAACCAACATACTGTTTTGTAAGTGAATGCTCAAATTATCTATTTTTTATTAATTTTATTTCAGAAGATATGTACAGTAGAACTCCATATATTCAAACTCCAATTATCCAGATTGCCAATCTATCTGGATTGATTTGAGGAAAAATAAATTTTTTATCGTACATTGTTTTCTGAATGGTACAATTCAATTTTCATACCTGAAGTAAAAGAACAAGAAAAAAAAAAAAAACAACAGCAACCTAAAGGCTGTAGAGAATGAAGGCAGTAAAGTGAAGTTAATTATGGATGATGCACCCACCCATCCCATAGGAACTTCTTGATAGAGATGATGGATGTTTCAAAACACTTCGTTCCACCAATTGTGATGAGTTTGCTGTTGCCCATGGTTAGGAAAACAATGAAATGACCTTACAGAAGACAACTGTTGAGGAAGCTTTTGATAAAAGGTGAAAATGAAGATATTGTAGCTCCTCACCAAAACTTCATTCAAAAAGATTTTACATGGCGGTGGAAGGATGGAATTGGTGAAGACGCATTAAAATCAATTTGGTGAATCACATTAAAAAGAGATGGAATGATTTAAAAGGCATATCAACTAAGGAAGGGGTACAAAAAGATGAGGAGAAGAATAAAAAGCCTGAAAAGCAACAGGAAGAATGAGAAGTGAGAGGTTGCAGGCTTGTAGTTTGCTTGTGATTCTTTAGTCCTCTGGGCCCTAATGATGGAATCATTTAAAGTCTGAGAGAAGAAACTTATCCAGGAAGATGACAGTGTTGCATAACCAAATGATGGATTATCAGCTGGTGAGAATTCGTGTTTCTTGACACTGCGTTAACATAAATGGGTGCGTTAACATAAATGGGTTGAATCCAGTGTGTCAATATTCTGCTACTCACTGTCAGGTGAATGCAAAACTTGGCTACAAAAAAATGATTTAGAATAGCAAAACAACTGACTGAATGCTATATGCATCAACTGACGCATTAGGTATGTACAGTACTGTGCAAAATGTAAATTTATTTTGTAGTAATTAATCAGTTGCCACAAAGTACTACAGTAGTATGTACACGCAAACATAACTTTTAAAAGAAATGACCTTTTTTCATGATTAATCCCATTATCTAGATATTTCATTATTTGGATGAGATCCGGTCCCAATTAATCTGGAAAATTGAAGTTGTGTTGTATAGATTTCATCCAGTGGGTTATTTACTGTTGTTTAACAGAGGTCCTGCTGTGAAGAAAAAGCAATCTGTTTGAACAAAATGTCGTTGGGAGTCATGGCTTTTCTAACCATTACATAATTGGAGATGTTATGAGCATGAAACAAAATACACATTTTCAGTAAACATGTCCATTTAACTTCCTATTTGGTACCCAAAATACTCAGGGTACAGAAGCTGCATTGCTAACAATTGTGAATCACATATGTATGATAAAATTGAAACGAAAAGGAAATTAAGTCCAAACTACAAGCATGAAGTTAATTTTAGATTTATATTCTTGCTTTCGATTTGTGTATTATGTTCTCTTGTTATTTATACCTTACTTTACTGTCAAACTCTTTTATTTCTGTTACAGGTTCACTAAGTAAAGGTGATGTGATAGTTTTTGATATAGGATGTCCTTTGCCACCCCAATACAAAACATCGTTTGTGAAACTTTATGTGCTATCTGCAGAATCAGAAATCTTCAGTTTATCCTTTTCTTTAGAAAGTAATGTCTTGTTAGCAGCCTGCAATGAAGGATTACGTGGTTGGAGAATTAAGTCAGATGACGAAATGGACACGTAAGAAAACATACTTACCTATTGTGCTTTTCTATTTCCATTTGTTTCTGTTTTTACTGTGATGTTTTTAAGAGGCTTCTTTATCTGTAGTGTATTTAAAGTGTAAATGTATTGTATGTGTCTGGTCACACCCTTTAACCCTTAAGTGGTAACACTCAGACCCTACTAGTATTTCTTTTTGTGAATTTGACTATCTTGGTTACATTGCAACTTTGAATACTGAACTATGCCTCATTCGAGAGACTGTATTTGATGTGATAACATTGTCCTATAATTTTTCTTACTCATTATTGAATATTTGCCAAGAAGTTCTCAGAGACCTGCGTTACTGTAATCGTAAGTATATTTTAACTACTATCTTTGGGATGTTCTTTTTTAGAGTAAGACATTTTCTTGTGTGCTTCAAATATTTCATTCTCTTAGAAAACAACCAAGATTATGTTATATTTATTTGAATTTTTTAGTGTAGTTGAAAATGTCAAAAGGGAACAAGTTGTAAAAGTGTAGGCAAAGTAAGCGGTTGGTTCAGAACTTAATTGCTTGGGGTGTTGCTAGAAGTTGTGCAATGGATTTGTGAAGAAATTCTGTTTACAATTTGTTGTGACTAGTTGTGTGCAATGACCAAATTTATAATATTGATTTCCCACAGATAATATATGAAGCTGAATTTCACATTAGCTTCAAACATTCTTGTAACAACACTGCTTTAAAAATTGAATTCAAAGTTAAAAATTATATATTTCAAAAATTTGGATTCAAATATAAGTATGATTAGTTTTATAAAAGTAAATTCAATAAAAACATTGTATAATGTTCAAATAACACAAAAAATTGCAGTGACCAGTGGTACCAATATCATAATAAAATGTGTGTTTCCACTTAAGGGTTAAATTTTAGGAGGGGGAGGCAGGATGGAGAAAAAGAATAATATTAGCCACTTTTCAATGTGGAAAACAATCAGTTGGGGGAAGAATTTTTTACCATAGGGTACGCTAAACATCTAATGTTTGGGTTAAAAAAAAAAGGCCTTGTTAACTTAAAAAATAAGTAAATTTGTTTTCTTAATATGATATTGGAGTTTTTGAATTTAACATGTGTAATATTACATAACGCATGTAATTGCTCACTATTATCATTATTGACTATGAAGAGTAAATTAAGGGTGTGTCTTAAGTTTCTTCACTTGAAATTGAACTTGAATACTTGAATAGAAAATGAAAGTTTATTTTGGGTCAATATGGTGTTATAAATGTTTCTGTTATATGTGCATGTATGCTGAAAATATATTAAATGAGAGAAAATTATTGCTGTGTTTTGGCTTTTCTTTTTCAGCGCTCAGATGCTTGTGTTTGAGCATCCTTCATTACAAGGACAGAATTCATCCCAGAAAGGAAATCAGCTTGTTGATTCAGTGGAAGTGCTTAGCAATGGTTTTGTTGCCACGAAGTGTGCCCTCCATGGAAACATATATGTATGGAACATAAGGGATACCTTGAAAGATATCAAGAACCAGCATACATTAAAGATTGCTCCTTCTTATGTTCTTAAATGGAAGGACACTGATAATTACTTTATGTACATGGGATTTAATAAAGGTATTTGCGTAGTGTCATAGTTACAAAGTAATTTGTTATTTTGCTATAATTGAAATTTTTCTTATCCAATAACGTGAGTTTGGTAATGATCGAATCTGTGATTATTGCTGTTGCCTACAGTATCAATGGATTGATTTCGCTTTAATTTTATATACATCGAGGTTTTTGTTCTCAAAGAGATTATCTTGCACTTAATTAAGACTTTAGTCACAGCAGTGGGAGTAAAATGAATTGTTATTGTTGTTGTTTTCAGCAGTATTGGTTGTCAAGTGAATCGACTTTGTGCAAATGTTATCTCAGTTAGGCAGTGATGAGAAAAATCTAAGATGCTAAAAATTAGAGGATTGGACTGATGATGAATTGATGATAAGATTTCTGTTGACAAGGCAACTGATGTCATTGGTCGTTTTTAGTTAATGTCATTGTTGAGCTGATAGATTCTTCTTTAGAAAACTATTTTAATGAAGTTGTTCATGGTCACCATTAAATGTGTTAAAGAAATCAATTAGGCAACTATTGCAGTTATTCAAAAATTTGTTGAAATTCAACTCAGTGAGGTACTTTTTTAACTGATTCAGCACTGTGCATTAATAAAAGCAGCAAAAGCTTGGAAAGTGTTGTTCTCACTTGAGTAGCGCATTCATTAAGTTGTAGAAAAAGTGAAATGTTTATTTTCTGCGATGGAAAAACTCTTCCCACACATTAAGAAGATTTTTTGAAAGCTCCTTCAAGAATCCAGAGTTTCAAAAATAGTGTTCAGGATCTGCCTCCTCAAACTGTTTGGACAAAATGGGAAACATTTGCAGCTAACTCTTTCTCCAAATTTTGAAGAATAAATATTGTGGTTAAGGCTCGTGGGGCTGAAGCATCGTCAGTTAAGTTAGCAAATAAACTTCTTTGTTCTTTAGAAATAAAAAAAACGATTGAATGATTTTTTTATTATAGCTAATTTTAATTGACTTGATGTCTTCTTTCGATCGATTCTTCAATTGATTAGATGTCTTCACTTGACTTGAAAAAAGGGGGCAGCTCTAACAAAATCATTGAAACTTGTGTATGATGCTGTGCATTGGTTACAGAAAGTGTCAAAAGGATTATTAGTAACAGAAAAGTGTTATGAATGTTTCCTCAAGATTCTGATTTAGATGAAAACCTTTTGAAAATTTTAGGGGTGGACAATTGAGTTGCTGCAGAAATAGATCCCTATTGTACTCAAGATTTGCTCCAGTGACCTCCATTGATCTTAAAAGATATTCCTGACAAGGAAGGATGTTTTGTTTACCACGAAGAATTTAAGAAATCAGTTAGTTGTATTACGTCACCAAAAGTGTTTTAAAAGATACATTAAGTATTTGTCGTAAATTAGATTCTTTTCTCATGTTGTTTTGTCATATTTGTATTAGAATTATTGTGAAATCCGTTTTCTTTACCATTGTATTAAAATATTTATTATAAAAAAATCAATTATAATAGATTATTTAATTTTATAATTACATTTGTTATTAAAAAATATATTTTATTTTGCCTTTTATTGCAGTTTTAAGTGCTTTTCTTCCCCTGCCTATTTTAAAGATTTATAATGCCTGAAATTCTGATCTCTAATTTTAATTTTCTTTGTTAATTTCTTAAATCATTTGTAATTTTCTTTTGTGACAGATCTTTTGGTTTGTGGAGATGATAAAGGTGCACTTTGGATTTATAATACTCGTTCCTTTATCTCTGAAGGTGATACACCTTCCAAGAAGAAAGATGTTAAACCAACACTAGTTCTGCCTTGGCCAGATTTACTAGACACTTACTGTGAAAGAAGAGGTAAAGTACGTTTGGATTTATTTGACATTGTTGTTGATAAAGCTACTGTGAGTGGCACTGGACAGTATATTGTTGCTGTGACTAGCAATAATATGGTTTGCGTGTGGAAGAAAGTGAAAGTTTGACTTACAAAAGTAAATTTAGCTAAAGATCAATGAATTGTGCTAGACAATATGAATTTCTCCTTATTGATTTGATGTACTAAATTATGTGAAATGGAAATGTGAAAATAATATGAATTTTGTTGCAACTGTGAATATATTTCCATTTGGTTCCAAGTTTGAAATTGAAAGAAAAGGTTCTGTATCAGTAATACTGTGTGTTCAGTAATGCTGTATATCATATATTAGCATTGATAAAAAATTGAAGTTACATATTATTGTATGTAATATTTTATGAAAGGATTATGTTTTCATTATTTTTCTAATGCTTTTTGTTTTGATACTGATTTATTGTATTAGTTAGTAATTTTTCCCCCATCTCTCTTTTGGTTTCTTTCCTGCTCGCTAAACCTTTTTGCTATTATCCTTAAGTGGATTTTACAATTAAAATTGTTCAAAACAACAGTTTTATGGTTATGATCAACAACTTAAAAATAGTTGGTTTCTTTTCATAACTTGGATGTCATTTGATGATATCACTGTCATATAAATATTTAGTTTCCATTTAATATGTTTTAAATATAATTTTTTGTAATAAATCTCTGTCAATATTGTCCTTGTCCAATGTTAATATTTTGAAAATAAAGAGTTCACTGAAAATGGGACCAGCACTTGTTTTTCATTTTTTATTTTTTTCTGATTAAAAACATTTTTTCAGAAAATAATTGTTTAAAAATGGTCTATTTGACACAAAATTAAGAAAAATCTCACAATTTTTTAAAATTGTATGTGTCTTTATTTCAAGATTGTCTGAACAAATGATTTCATTATGAAAAAAAAAAATATTTTCAATATTGTAGTTTTAGGAAGATAGTGAAAAGAATTGAGAACTGTAATTTTCAAAACATCAAGGATATCAACGAAAATGAGATCTGCACCATTCTATTAAGCGTCCTTTATGCTATCCAAGAACAAAGTTTAACTTGGAGTCATTTTTGAGAAAATTAGAGGCTTCCTGTAATATACAGGCAAAAAAATCAGTATATTCATTTTAAAAATGCATTGTAAGTGGCCTACAATCTAAATTGATAAAAATTGGTTGATATCAGATCAACCAAATATTTGTAACATGAATAACAAATATTGTAGAACCTCTGTTATATTATTATCACAAGAGAGGGGGCATAGAAAATTTTAAACCTAGAATAACAAGAGTAGTGGTTTTATTGGTTGAAATTTATTAATTGAATGGTACCTAAAAGTGAATGCATTCACAGCATTTATTTTAAAATTAAATCTGTTAAGATGGTATACTCAGACAAATTAATTCTAATTTTCTTTTTAGATATAACACTTTGTTTTGAATTTTTTCACGCAAGCAGTATTGTGAGATTTTGGGACGTAATGATAATTTTATTTCAATATTCTTTGAGAACGGCCAGTTTTAAATTTGCCGCGCTTAATACGTCCGCGTTAGAAAGTGTCCTGACCATTCGCCAGGCGTTCTAGACACTATGCACGAGGTTATATAAACGCGCCCAACTGTCAGTCCGCCGCAGCGCCGTCGCGTCGCGAAATGTGTAGTAGTCGCTACGGCCGCCAGGTACCGCGACTGAATCTCCACAGTCAAACATGGCAGCGAAAGTGAAGTGGAAGCATTGGTTATCCGTCCTGTTGACAGCTTTTGTGATTTCTGTGAACGGAATGTTTGTGCATCGACAGTGCAACCACGTCCATCCAAAGGATCACGAGGTGAGTGATCGATCGTGACGCAACGACTCGCTAGGAATGCGCGCGAAGGTCCGTATGCATCTCGACGACGTCGACTGCAGCTAACTTTTTTGACAGCGCTTTTGTGCTGCTGTGGGCCGGCAAGGACTGTGTCTACGTGTGCGTGTGCGGTCGGAAGGTATCCCCTCCGAAGAGTGGCATTTGCACGGTGCCTTCGTGTTACACTAGGGGCGAGCAACGTTGGCGAAAAAGCCACATGTTTTTGACGGCTGCCGAACCGTAGGGGCGAGACGGGTCGGTGCGGCGGCAAGGGCAGGTGCGCTGATTGTGCAAGTGGCTGTGTGGCCCGAGCCGCTCCGCTCCGCGCCGTGCCGTGCCCTGCTAGCCACCAGTGACAGTTGGCGTGATGGGCGCCCGCTGTGGTGGCATCCGATCGTAGTACTCGCCGGCGCGGCCCGACCGCGTGCATTCGATCGTGAGTTGAGGTTGACGTCGGGGCTTGCACGTGTCATCGTCACGTGTCTCTCTGTCGGCGCGTGTCTGCGCATCAACCCGGCAGCCGTCGCGCCTGCTTGACATTTGATATTCCCATCGACGCCGTTCTCTGGATTTGAGAACCTCAAATTGTGAGAAGTGAAACCGGCTGTATAATGCCGCTGAAGTTTGCATCTGAACTGCTGTGAATTTGGCACCTGAGTGATAGATGAAAGCAGTACAAACACTTTTCAGTGAATAATAAAGATCATTTCAAGAGTAAAATAATAAAATAAAAATTCGTTTTACAGGCCACTGTAGGGTTAATTACGATTAATTTCATGGAAAGCATTGTTGACTACATCAAAATATGCTCACTCACAATATATGTGGATTTTGTCTGACATTTAAAAGCTAGGGTAACATTTAAAAGCTCAGAATTAAAAGTAAACACTGACTAACTTGCCCAGTTATGTAAAAGAAACGTTAATGAACAAGAAAAGTTGTTAGTCCCAAAGTGTTTAGTCCCAATTAAACGTATTACAGTTATGTCGGTCCTAAATACTTAACACACTAAAGGTGTTTTTTCGTGTTTCTTTTCCACTTCCCCGTGCAATCTGCGTTTAGTATCAAATTCTAGTGAATACCTGGGAGGTATTTTCTGTTTAGAAGTGTATCTGTTATTAATTCATGGTTGAAGGTGTAAGTTGCAAGTAAACTCCGTGTAAAGAGACGGAAATGTAGACTTTTTCTCAAACTTAAATATTTCGTTGTAACAACTGCCTTGCTGAACTGTCAACTGTTAAAATATCGTGCCACATTCGCCATATCGAATAGTTTCTATTACGCGAAATGAAAAAAAAATTGACAGTAAAACTCATTGCTAGTTTTATCTAAAATTGAATGTTTAAATTAGAAGAAATAGGTTGTGATTCCGGAGATCAAGAAAATATGAGAGGAGATTCTAGGTGTACTCACAATGGGGGGCGGGGGGGGGGGGTCATGCCACCTGTGAAAATTTGGAATAGATTCCCCTGGTCCTACGTAATAGAACATATATTTCCACACAAATTATCAACTCATGATTTCTTCATCTTTAAAGCAAATAATTTGTAGAATAGATAAACTGCATTTGGGAAAGAGGCTCACCAAATCATGTGGTTATCCTATCGATGGTTCCACGTAAAAAAAAATCAAACAATTGTTAGAGTATTTATTAGTTGAATCATTAGTAAAGTTATAATTCCACACTCTTGTGGGTTAATTTTATTTGTTTACTAGAAAAATGTTCCAGAGGGGCCTAAAATTGTTGTTGCCCCTCTTCTTATTTCAGACTGCGCATGTCTGCGCTTCGCGTTGTTGTTTGGACTGCTGAATCTTGTCCTTGGTCTCCTGAGTAGGGCTAGAATTTCGATCAAAAATGTTTGAAAAACTATATATTCAATTGTGTCAGATTTCTGTGATTTAAAAAAAAAAGAAAATCTGAGAAAAACTGACATCTTTCTCTTGGATACATTCGTGTACGATTAGTAAGTTAATGTCATGTCTTTTCCAAATATTAAATTTATGGAACCGCCGTCAATGTTGCTCCTTTTTTATTCTGAAACATCCGCATTATCCTAAATTCCTTCGTAATCGAAGTATTAACCTGCCCCGACATCGATGCAAGCGTTCTCGGACTAGTGAAGCTGAGGCCCGACGATGCATTTGTACGTACTTCAGTGTTCCTTATTCTCAGATTTTTTTATAGTTATTAATGACGTCAGGCCGATAGACAGCGAATAACAGACGCGGTTGGAGTTTGTAAAAGGAGGCGATAGCCGGTAAACCCTTAACGGACTTCGGTCGTTAAGAATGTCTGGTGTCGTTAAGTCGATATTATGAAAATAGAGTATTGCGAAAAATGAAAAACGCATACCCGCCAATTTTATTCGTTTTACTCTGAAACACGTCTGCATACATTTATTTGAAATTGAAGCACTCTTTGAACACTTTGGCGTACTCGCACGCGTCACCGCTCTTGTTGAGCGCTGCAGTTGGGGATTGTGCGTGCAGAATCTTTGGGAGTTGAGAGCATTTAAAAGGGCTATTGGTCTCTTACTTCTGACTGCACTTCATGCGGTCGTGAATTTGTAGATGTGAGAACTCAAGAATAGTGTAAGAGTATCTGTGCTTCGAAATGAGAGGCACTCAACGTAAACACATCTTTATTGGCTCTTCTAGTGAAACTGGAAATTTCAGATCAAGTTAATAGAGAGGCGCAGACGACTTGGGCCTCATCGCTTAAAAATGAAGGCAATTTTTGAACGGGTAATCAAGGGGTTGAGTCGTCTTAACATATTGCCTGACCTCGCTGTGCCTGAATCACATTGGTCAACAAGGAAGGGTGTTAAGGTGGATGGGAGTGTTTTATAAAGTAAAATATAGAAGTAAGGAAATTCTTTGTCTTAAAGAGTCAGAAGAACGCAAGTTGTGGGCGAGAACATGATGACCAAGTTGGGATAAGAATACCCGACACCTTCAGTCAACAAAAATATTAGTTGGGAAGAAATATTTTTTTCGTCCAGGATATAAAGCATTTTGTATAATAAGAGGAAAATGAAAGAGTAAGTATTTTGTTTGTTTTCGTTACCTTATAACTTGCTATTTTAGCACCTTTCTTATTTGTTACTCATTCTTGGAATTATTGTTCTTCAGGGTAAGTCATATTGAATGAATTAAACCAATGAGTTCTAGATGGGGTAACATTCTGTCATTTTGAAGATCATTCTCGAGGGCTTTTGCAGTTACATACGTAACTTAACGTATATGTACTTATGAGTGATTAGAAAGCCCTCTTCGGTTAAAGTGTTGATTTAGTATACAATTTCTTTAATGCAGTTGCAACTGTTCACATCTTCACCGCGTGTTCAATTGACCGCGATCGTGAGTATCTGAGGCGAATTCTGGAGGGTGAACTCAGGAATCATGACCCAACCTAAAACTTGTTGAAAAAATACCAATCATTATGGAAGAAGCAAAGGAAAATATGCACTTACATTAAAATCACAGGCTTCCATCAAGAATAATTCGTGGGGATGCGCGTTTTTCATGAATCGTAACAATAATCATTTAGCAAACTTCTCTGGTTAACAACAAAATTTTCGGATTTCCCTATGTAGAGGAGGAACCGAGAAATTGATTCCGGTAATTGGTATCTATGTACGGCAATTGTGTATCTGCCAGGACCTGATTAATACCTTTTCAGCCGGGGACAACGACCTCTCACAGAGTCGGACGATCCCCGGTACACCCCCACCACACCCCCGGCTACTTCGCCCTGTGGCCCGCCCCGCAGGCGCAAGTGCAGCTTCCGTCCTTGCGGCTCCCCGCCGCCGCCGCCGCCGCCGCCTCCGCCGCGCAGGTCCCCGCGCGCCCTGGTCTTTGTGCAGTGCGCGCGGAACACGAAGAACGAACGGCGAGATTACGTCGGTGGCGTGAAGCAGGGGGAGAAGGGGGCGTTGGGCTGCATGCAAGGCCAGCCGGCCGGCGCGCCGGGCACGGCTGCGTCCAACCTCAAGGCGAGCACTGCGACCGCCGCGCCGCGTCTGCTGGCCATCGAGAAGTGGATCCTGTTCGGTCGTTTTTTCGAATAAAGATTCGTACTTAGTGGAGGAAACAGCCGAAAGCTGACGTGTTGCCAAGGCGGTGTTGGAAAGAAGTCCTCCGTCTCAAAGGAAAGGAATTTTTTTAATAACGAGTTGACGTAACGGGTGAGGATCACGGTGAAGCGAAAAGAGTATTGATATCTTACAATAGGTTCTGCTAGTTTATTATTTTTCTCTTTCCTCCCTTTTCCCCTCCTCCATTTTATGTTTCTTCTCCTCCTTCTGTCTCTCCTTCCATTACACCTCTCTTACCTCTTGACCTGACTGTTCCATCTCTACCCTCTCCTCCTTGTACTCATCCTTCTCATTTTACCTTCCCTTCTCTTCCTTTGATCTTCCTCCTCCTTGCGCTTTTTCTTTTCTTCCCTCTCCTACAGCTTTCTACACTGCCCACATCATGTGTGACTATTCTCAGATACTATGTCTCTCAAATCCACATCGAATATCTTTATTTTTTCGTCAATTTGCTTCGTGTGTAATTGGAATTTTGGTATTGTCCTGTGTATTAATTGCACGTTTTTGGAGAAGGATTAATTACGGAACAGTGCTTCTGTTAAGAAGATATTAAACCTTTATTCTTTAGTGATGTATTTTCAATTATCATGATCATTAACTGCCTCTCCTCCTATTGTAAACAATCTGTTAACGAGTTTGCTCTTATTCTACCACAAATGAATTCACAAATAAAAGTGCCTGTAATAGTACAATATGCAACAAAACCTTCTCGTGGCGTATTTTCTCTTACTCACTTTTGTAATCACCATCCCTTGTTTCGTTTATCTATCGTAGAAAAAAAGCAAATCTGATTTATGTATTAGTTCATACTTCTATGAAGACATGTTCTAACAACTATAAAATAAGTCTAGAATTGAAAAAATGCTAAAGCTGCAATTCTAAACAGTTGCAGGATAGTACGATAGGTCGAGAATGTAATTTACAACCAATCACCTCTGAAGCGCATACCAGGAGTAAACGTGTTGCCTTTTCTTTGGGGCATATGCGTATGAACTTCTTCGTAACAGATGACGCATGATAGTTATTTTGCCATTTATGGGAGAAAGAGAGGTCAGTGGCGGTCCGGATGGCCGAGATCGCTAAGGCAGTAGTGCCGTAGCGATCTCGGACCGAAGGATCGCGGGTTCGAGCCCCGCCTCGGGCATGGTTGTATTGTGTTCGTTCTTTCACACCCCAATCATCATCGTCATATCGTGTCTTCCTTATAGTTACCATACCGTTACAAGCAATAATGGTCTCTAATGACCTAGTAGTTGATGCGACCTTAAATAACAAAAGAAAGGTCAGTATAAAATAATAACAATAAATGATAATCAAAATAATATTCATGTGCAAATCAAATGTGACAAATTGTTAGCAATAAAAGACCCCATACATTCATTTATCGTAAACTTTAAAATAACTGTGTGAAATATTATACACGTTAGGCAACACTTCCAAGGATCTCTGGTGATTAGCAGATCGCTTTTGGGCCAAATGGTTATTCCATTCCACTAATAGGGGAGTTCCCCAAAGGGAGATACGTGGCCCTCAGGCTCATTCAGCCTGCTGTGAAATGGACACAGAAATCTTTTCAGGTGTTAGGGAGGCCGAAATGCGGTTACATCACTCTCCGCTGGGAGCGTGTCTGGGAAAGGGAGATATTCCTTTGAACTCAAATGGTGTCATTAGGTTTCTTCACGAATTGGATAACATTTTTGTCGATAAATTGAAAATTATGAAAGGGAAGAATTAGAAACTCCGTTTAATAATGTGGATTTACGAGTAAGGACAGAAGGGTGGAAATAATTGGGTATGTACGAAGAAATGGTGAAAGAACGGTTTGATGGGGTATGTGGTAATCTTTGCAGAAGAAGGAAGGGACACGCAACTGTAGTTTGAAGAAGACTATAAGCGAAACTAGGTGAAAAATAGATTGATAAAAAAGGAGACGGAATTGAAATAGCGTGGGTATGATAATATAGTGTTTTCGTTGGCCTAAATATTGTTAAAATGCATTCCTAGTTTTTCGTAAACATCTGTCCCACAATGAAATTCCTTCGTGATATTTCGTCGCATTGGAAAATGGGAGGTACACTTGTAGTTAGGATTTCAGAGGAATCTGAATCAATAGTTCTCCTTTCGGAATATTTAAAATTTAATTAAGTTTTTGTCTGCCTTTAAAAAGAATTTAAAATGGATATCGCTGAAAATGCTAATGCGATATAAACCAGCGTGATGCGAAAAGTGTGAGAGAGAACCAGCGTGCTTTTAATATGAAAAATTAATTATTTACTTTGCGCAGTGCACTGTGTAACATCTACGATTTGTCTATTTCCTAGAGGTAGGCAAGAACATTAAAAATGTTCATTACATTGTGAACGCACTTCCACGATAAAAAGCAATTTGATCCGTTTCGTACATATACAGCTTGTGAAACCACAAGCATACAATTTGCGCGAAATTTGAGTAGGTGTGCAAGGTATTACTGTCAAATTTCGTGGTCAGATTATGGCGACAGGCTTACTTTCTTTCGAAGAACAACTGATGTAACGATACAATCGTGACTAAATGAATCAGACTAATCTTTTACATCAATATTACAGTGTAAAATCTCTGGGACGGACGTGCTTCTTAATATGTATAGTGGTTTGTTTCTATTTTTTGTAGATTATAATGATGTTTAGCACATTTTGAAGCGGGTAACAGAAAACTGTTTCGTCTGATAATTTTTGGACCTTTGATATCATGGACATTGTTCCTTTGTCATCACAATCTCCGTTATCTTGAAAAAATCAATATTTAGAGTTTTCTCCACTCGAGGTACATTAGAACCTTGATGCAAGATTAAAGTGAGTAGTATTATGATGCATATATATTATGTGCAAAGTTTCGCGTGGTCCACGTAGGGCGAATAGTCGAATGATGGATTGATAGGGAAGGACATAAGTCCCAGGGAATATGAATTCGATGATTCCAACAATTTATTGTTGAAATATAATGATTTTTGCAAGGAGCAATGAAACTCTTAGAATCCTTCATTTCACAAGATGTTTTTAGATATGTATTTTAATATTAGAATATAATCGATTACAGATTCCGATCAGCCCTTTTCACTAAGGACTCTTAAGCGTTGTCTGTGAGTGTTTATGAATTCCTTGCTGGGAGATGCCTAAATATATATCTTTCTTGTAAAATGAATAAAATTCGTAGAAAACTTCACCCTACGATTTTTGAGAGAATACTGTCAGGGAATAACTAGAAGTTCTGTTCCCTGCTGTCCTCTTTCCCCCGAATGTGCCTATTTTTTTTGCTTCCGGTCACCACGGTCAGGAAGTATGGACCGGCGCGCGGTGCGTGCTAGTACTTCCGGTCGGCGTTCGACGCAGTTTCAGGGTCATACTAAGTGTATTTTCGAATGGCTGATATTTAGCGAGAAAATTATTTCACTGCAGTGATCTTGCCATATCATGTAAAAATATAAAAATAGTGCTTGACACATAGAGAGTTTTATAATTTACTTTGTTATCAGAAAATTGCCTTGTGGGTTTCAATAAGTGAATGGCTATGTTCTTGTGATGTGGATATATGCCATCTGCTTTTTCTCATACCCTTAGTTTCAATTTTTCTAAAATCTATTACATTTGCCTTTTGTAAATGTTCAAGTGTCAGGGAAATAGATTACTTTCACTTATTACTTCAAGCTATTTAGACTAAGAATTGATATTATTTTAATATGTTCTAAAAATGAGTAGTTGGAAGAATTGGAAATAAACGTGTAGTGAAATTTACTCACGTATATGTTCTTCTTACCGTGTTTTTGGATTTACAATCAGCAAGGGCATTGACAACAATACAAGGGCTGGGTATTGTTTGGGACATGTCGAATACAACCAGAATGTTATTAGTTTCGGATCATGATACGTGAAATACTGAGTTCTAACTCCATGCGTACGTTGCGCCTGCAATCAGTATTCGACAAATAAAATTCATCTGGGTATTGAAGTTTTAGTTACACTATGTACCGTTTCTGGTGGGATTAAATTTCATATGATGCTGTGGTAGTGTTGAAAATGACCATTTGGTTTTTATAGGGTATTTTTGTTCAAGTGAACTGTTTTCGTTATTTACGTGATTTACTTAAATCGATATACACACATTGAATACTATTTTCGGTTTGTATAATCTATCCTTGCATTAAAATATATATTTTAATGCATTTTTTGTAATGAAAGTGCTATCGAGACAAACTGAAGGAGGTGCAAACTAGGAACTTGTACTAGTAACAGCGATTTGAATATCAATTCCGTACAATCCTAATTTAGACAGCGTTTTTTTTAAATTAAAATATATTTTTTCGCAAGAAAAGAGTTTTCCAGTTTCTCCAAGTTCTCTCTAAGGCGAGCTCTTTTAAAACCCGTTA
The DNA here is from genome assembly GCA_038098605.1 of Gryllus longicercus. Lineage (NCBI taxonomy): Eukaryota > Metazoa > Arthropoda > Insecta > Orthoptera > Gryllidae > Gryllus > Gryllus longicercus. Next base: position 1,404,349 of record JAZDUA010000070.1, read on the forward strand.
ATAAAACTCCAGTGGTCTTTGTTGATGCTAAACAAAGAAATAATACCCAAATCCCTCCCAAAAACGTAATGTGCTTGGTTTACGGGTTAATATTGTGTATTCTTACTGATTATTTGTTCCTCTTATTTTTTGCTACATTTTAAAGATGAAGGGGAAGGAGACGGAAAAGATCTAATGTGGTCGAAATAATGACCTTCCATATGTCTGTCGTTATGCATGTGCATACAGATTACCAACATGCTCATCCATTACCCATAATGCACGCAAGGAGAATCACCATCATATATTACTTCTTTAGTATAGACATATTTTGCGGACCAGACCCACAACCAATATTTAATGTGTTGTCGTAGAAAGAATGAAAGACAGAAAGAAAGAAAGGAAGGTAAAAAATAAACAGAAAGGAAAAAGAAAGATTAAAGACAATAGAAAGAAAGAAAATTTCACGGATATATGACGAATTGTACATTCTTATTAAAGTTAAGATTTGTCGAAAAACCTATTTAAAATTGGGCAGGAGCATTTTTTCCTACAACGCAGACTGCTGTTTGTTTCTCGTTATCGCTTGAGTATAACTAAAAAACGCTACGTCCTAGGGCCACTCAACCTAATTTACAAGGCCAAAGGCCTCTGGTCAAGTTGTTCACACCGTAATCTACAAAATGAGATATTTTGCCCTTCCGGCAATTCCTTCTCTGAGGTAAAGTTGAGGTGATTTCTGTTAACACATATTTCGCTTACATACAAATATTTTTCCCTTCATTTGGATGTCAGAGAAAGAGGTGGAGCGGGTTTCCATCTGCATGACTTCTCGCACGGGTCCGCTAGTCTTGATGTTTCGAATCGTCTGCCGAAGCGATGCAAATGGCAGCGAAACCCAGAAGAGGAGACTTCTCACGCACGCAATGTGCTCGTTACCGACGTCTTTGCTGCACCTTTGAAACCGTAGATGAGCTCGGTTCTTGCTCGCGATCGATGGGACCTGTAGTCTGTTGCCTTCGAAGGCATCTCGCGTGCGCTTGAATCCTTACTAATTGCGTGCAGTCTTTGCTATTGGGTTCACTGGGGTTGGTGTGTGGGTTCAGGTAATGCCATACCCAGGATAGTCTTTCGGAGAGAGTTCGGCACATGGACAATTGGTATAATAAAATCACGTCTTAACTCACGCAGCCTTTTTACATACATTTCGCAAACTCTTGTCAAGAAATTGTCGACGAAATGTCAGAAATATGTTTATTGATGATGATTACGATCCGTATTAGTCTGCAAATAGAAAATTAGTTCACTTAATATTTGCATCTGCCAAATGGCGCATTGTCAAGCGAAGTATTTTATGGGAGAGACGGTAGCCCTTAGCTTTCTTCCTATATCTCCCTCAAGTTGGGTGAGTAAATCATGGTGTCATAAAGGGTCGCGGTTCGCCTTAACCATGCTCGCTGGGTAAATTCCTTGTGGCGGAGTCGTAGCTCTATCATGTCATTTCCTAAAGAGTTTCCCATCATCCTGTCAATAACAGGATGGGTTGGACTCGCCTCCTCGGCCTCATGGAGGTGCAGTCGGCCAACTTCGACCACAGCAAACAACCGCCGGATTCAGGGAGTGGGCCAGCCCCATTTGTGTAAACTGGCATAAACAAACTTTCAGGTTTGCGTTGTGATATCAAGTGAACACAACGAACACGCAACATGACACACTGTGTTCTTCCCCAGTCGGGGCATTTGTTTTATTTTGTAAACAGGAGGAGCGTATATAGGAAATACAATTTGTCCTGTCCTTCTGTTACAGCATTTCATAAGATTTTTATTTATAACTTAAGATCATAATATTTATAAAACAAATTCGTCAGTCTACTCTTGATAATGTGAACTCGAACATAGTGAACGTTTGGTTATAGTGCACCAGTCACTGGACCCGTTCCAGATGTATTGCAGATAAACACCAGCGGGTTCAGTGAACTCTCCACACCGTCTATAATGAACACAAGAGATACTACATCAAGGAAAATATGCTTCGCCTCAGAATCCGAATTCCAATAACACAGAGTTTGCAGGCATAGGGTTGCGTGAGTAATTTTTGTAGCACTTACGGCGAATGTAGGGGACTGGGAGAGAACTACCGTCGATTTGTTTAGGTCGTCTGTGGCAATTCTATCGAACGCCGAGAAGTCTTAATCGACGCAGAGTGCGAGATGAAAAATAATAAAATCCCGTGTAGTTAGTTTTTTGACTTTCCATGGCAGCGTTACAATACTTTTTCTTGCTACATAAGGCGAAAAAGTAAAATTATACTTGCTACTTGCGAGTAAATGTAGGTAGCAGTGCTCCCTAAATTTACTAAATGTAGGTGGCAGCAGTTCATTGCCTTTTTACCTAGTCAAATATTATATCCAACAACAAGGATTATCTGTACGAGATAGAATCCCAATCGCTCCTTCGTTCTCCGTGAGGTAATACCTCCCTCTCGTAAACGAAGTATCTGTATCGTTTGTATAATAATCAACTTGAGTATTACACTCTTAATGTAATACAGACGTTTGTAATGAAAATTGTAATTTATGGGGAAATTTGTCTCGCTTTTCGGACAGTGTGAAAACAGGGGGCGGCGTAGATGTGTGAGCGAGCGCGCGTGCGTGCGTGTGTGTGTGTGTAAATGATGCGTAGGATACGGGTTTTCAAGGAAATGCATATTTTTACAGGAACTAGGTACCATTTTTATTTTACATATTTTGTTATAATTACATATTTTACCTATTACTACATACATCTTAAATTTTTAATTATTTATTCGTGATTTTGTCTAACGCCCCCTCCCTTGGGTTCTTGGAAACTGAGTACTTGGAATCAAGGATGAGCGGATGCAAAAGTTAGCGAAGTAGTTGTAGTCTCAACCACGTGCTCGCGCATATTTCGTAGAGACCATGCGTAACTCGATCGACGTCTGGCATATGTTTTTTGAAGATCGTTGTCTTATCGCGGTGTTGGATTGGCGGGCGGGTCCTTTAAGACCCCCCTCCCGCCCGGAATTTATCACTGGTTCACGTGCGAACCGGATCCTCGGAAAGAACTTTGTATATACTACGTACGAATTTTACATTTCGAATGAAACCCGAATTGTGTGGCAAGGAGACTACTACTGTATAGAACATATATATGTATATGTCTTTTATCTCATCTGAATCCACTTTATGTCCTGATTCGCAAAGTTTTGTTTTCGAAAATTTGAAAATGCTTGAGTGGAGCAATTTTAAACCATGTTATGAATTTTTATTTTATATATTTTTGAAAACAAGTACACACTTACACACACACACACACACACACACACACATATATATATATATATATATATATATATATATATATATATATATATATTCTTTTTATACAAGAAATTCAGTTTACTAGTGATTGTGTGTGTGTCTGTGTGTGGTGTTTGTGTGTGTGTGTGTGTGTCTGTCTGTCTGTGCGTGTGTCTGTCTGTCTGTCTGTCTGTCTGTGCGTGTGTCTGTCTGTCTGTCTGTCTGTGCGTGTGTCTGTCTGTCTGTCTGTCTGTCTGTGCGTGTGTCTGTCTGTCTGTCTGTCTGTCTGTGCGTGTGTCTGTGTTGGTGTGAGCGAGCGCGAGGGGAATGAAGTGCCACCAGCACTCCTGCCCTCCACCTTTGGGTACCTGGATCAAAACCCGTTCTCGCCATGTAGAATTTACGCTGCCCTAAACGGGTTCTCGGCAGGATTTTCCCGTTTCCTCTGCCCCTTAAGATCCCAAGTGTTCTAGATCCACGCTCGTCGTTCGACACTTCATTAATCAATCAATCAATCAATCAATCAATCCGCAATCCCCAGCTGTGTGGATCCGATTATTCATCCCAGTTAGTTTAGATGTGACAAAAATATTTCTTGTTCACGGCTGAAATAATGTTAGGGAATTTTTTTGCTGGGAAAGCTATATTTGAGTGCCATGAATCGAGCGCTATCTCCATGCTTTCTTTTGAACGGACAAAAACTCTAAGTCGAGATGAATTGTCTCAGTCCCAGAAAGATTTGTGTTAACAGACATCTAGAGGGAAACAATGTAGAATTCTTCACGAGATTACGAGAATGATGGATACATTAATTTCATTGCCATGAAATAAGTGTTATTTTCGTCATATTGGATTCTCTGTAAGCTCGTATACTTGTTAAGCAGAAAATTTACAACGTGTTACCGTGTGAGGTTATTTGTCATTTCGTAATATTTAACGCCTGTAATTTTTTTAAGGATTTTTTGTAGGCTGAGAAAGTTTATCTAAATGAATTTAAAAAATACCTAACAATTAATAGAACACGAGTGATTACTTAATAATTTAAAAGAAATGTAATATTTACATATCGAAATTGTATATTTATTGTTTGATTTCTGTACTTCTGTTTTTTTTATCGACGGTCAATTTTCATTACATGGACAGATTTAAGTTCTAAAACTCAGACACATGAGTTGAAAACAATTGTTGTTCCTGGAATACATTTTATCACTTCCTTCAGGTGATTGTAAAGATTGCCTATTAATTTAAAATTATTTTTATCATTCTTGTAATTAAAATCTTATTAAATATTATTTCCATTAAAAATTTTACACTGAAATTTACAGTAAATCTTGAATGAAATTTACAATTAAGTTTGGATTAAAATGTTTGCATCAATATAAATTTACATGGATAACCTTTTCCTTTATAAATTGACTATTATATTGGCAACATGGACAACGTGTCAAGTATCAAAATGCAAGAGACATTTCAATTTAAAAACCTCTTGATCACTGAAGAGGCAAGTTTCCTCGGAGCTTCGTCTTCTCACGCGGCGCGGCGCGACAGTTTCAGGCACGTAGTGGTAATTTATCTGTATTAAATGGGAGGAACAGGGCGGGAGAAGAGAAGAGAAGAAGGTTGTGAAAATATCGTACGCTTGTCCTATTTTGTGGTCAGAGTGTTAATTGTTTTTTCCATTTTGATATTATTTTTGATATTAGTTTCGCTGTTCTTGGGTCCAGATCTACAATTTCTCTTATTAAATACCTCATAAAGAGTATTAATAAGACGTATACGAAAGGTATTTTTGCTCGAGTTTCCATTTTTGAGAAGACTTTGAAGGTACATGTGATGGGGGATACCCTATAATGAAGCTGCTTCTAAAGGTGCAGTTTGTCAGTTTCAATGTTGGAGTAGTTTATTAGATACACGCAAAGGTGAACACAAAATAAGCTCATCTTGCCCTTTCTGCTCCAGAAAGTTAATTAACTTTTTCGTTCTAATCACGAAAAACCTTTGAAAGCTACAAGCGTAATTTTCTTACATCAAACGTCATGGGAGAAGAGCTAAAAAATAGTCGCAAAAAGTTAGATTTAAAAACGGTCACCTCTAAAAACGCGATCGATGTGTGCAGTGAACCCTTCAATTGGTTTGGATTACGTAAGCGAACCTCGGGCAGTGTAATTTGTGTTGCGTTCGCTCTGTTACAGTGGACAGCCCTGGTCGCTGCAGGCAGGCGAGCTGGAAGGCTCGGTTTTGTTTTCTCTTTGGAGCTGACTTCGCTGAGTCAGGCGACCGGTTTTGCTCTCCGCGCGTTCGCCGTGTGTAATTACTCTGTACTCGTTACGCTCTCTGGGTCATTCGGTCCGTCGGGAAGAGATGCCCTCCGGTGATTGGCCCATCATTGGTTTTGGTCAGCTTTGGTCCAGTTGGCGCCGCCACCTCCAACACATTGACCCAGGGGCTGCTGGGAAGTTCAGAGTCGGAGTCCCTTTCGATTCCAGTACAGCTGGGGTGCGCAGCCTAAGAAAAAAGGGGGAGAAATTACATTTCTAGGCCGCCTTTTTAATTAAACTTTTTGACTTGCATATTTACATTTTGCTACAAAATGGAAAAATGTATTGTACAAGGAGGATGACATTGAAACGTGAATGATACAGTTAATAAAAACTATTGATCTTTTGTTGAATATTATGTTAGGTTACCCGATGGTAACATTCTGGAAAGCTTGTTTCCAGAATGTCGTATAACAATCTTCGCAATTGTCAGGTTGAAAAAAGGGGACAATCAGGGGCAACAAATTTACGCAAGACTGCAGGTGGCCACGCCCCCTGGCCTCTCCCTGTGCGCACGCCTTTTTCTATTTCAACCACTGGAGGAGAATTCTAGCTGCCGGATGCTCTGATCGGTGGGTTTTCATGGTGACTCCGACCAAATACCAGTCGAGTGCCGCAGTAGCACCTACACAAACGAGCCACGGCCCGCGCCCAACCTTTCCTTCTTCATTCTTGTCTCCTCACTCCTTACACACGTACACTTACATGAACTTCACTATCTACACCTTATTACAATGACGTTGCACTAATGATGGAGTAATACCTTCCACCCCAAATTCCATACGGATCGAACGGGTTTTGAATGCTGGCACGCAGAAATGAAAAGCTAGCGCACTGGGTGCTACGCTGCAGGTCATCCACGTCTTTGAATAATAGCAGTGGCGCTAGCACGGAAATGGTTTACATAAAGCCGCTGTCGCCCGTTCGGAAGAGCAGCAGCCGCGATTCGATGCGCCTTCCAAAGCGGAGCGTCAGATCAATTTGGGCCGATGTCAGAAACGTCTGAAGGGGTGCGAAGCTTTGGGTGGATAAAAAGCATATACAGACGCGAGTGACAATAAATTCTTCGCGGCGATCTCGGCGGCGGCACCTGCAGCGGCTCCTGTGTGATTCCCGATGCCCCTTTGAGAATAGCGGCGGTTGTTTTGAAGTGTTATTTTTTTTCTGTCCACGGCGCTTATTCTTAAAGTCGACAACACTTCAAATTTTGACCCTACATGTTGTTGAATGCTCATTAAGTTCAATACCACAACTAAAAATGCCGTTTTTTTGTGTAGCTTTATGAAACAACTTGTATTTATGATTGCTCGAGCGTTAAAATTAATAATATGCAATTAAAGTGTAAATACAAAAAATTCAAAATATTATTGAAGTGGATGGAAATCTGAAACTTCATACGCATTTTCTAGGAAATTATGATTTTTGAATTGACGATATTGCATTTTACGGGATAGCTTAAAATTTGTTGCGTGTCGGCTCGATCGTTGTCGCGTATGGAAGTCAAACACTCCGGTCTTTCGTATATTTTTGCAACCAGTGCGGATCAAGGCGAGTGAGGTTCGAGATCTTCGCCCTCCCGAACGCCGAAGGGGAACCGAAAACAAAAGCCGTGACCCATCACCCGGTCTCCTCCCACCGGTGGCTTTGCCTCTCCAATGACCCCGAGCGCCCTCCACGTCTCTTGCAGCAGGTCCCCGTTAACGCCCCGAGATTAGATAGGACGTGGCCGGCACGCAGTGCACGGCTCGCCGCGGTGCTCGCCGGAAATTTGACATTTCGAATGGCCCCATCTCCAAATTTAGATGGTAATGTAAACAAGATGGTCGCGGATTAGGTGTCGTCGGAGTGGTTCCGAAGACATTATCCAACATTCCTCCATAATTATACGTTTTCTTGTTTCATTGTTTGGTAGATTAAAGCGAGAAATGTGCAAGTTACAATATACAAAAGTACATTATAAATTAAATCAGTGGTTATATTGCTATAAGAGTGCCAATAACACTAATAACAACAATAATAACAATAATGATAACAGCAATAATAACAACAATAATAATAACAATAAAAATAACAATAATAACAACAATAACAATAAAAATAACAATAATAACAACAATAACAATAAAAATAACAACAATAATAGCAATAATAACAATAATAAGAATAATAGCAATAATAATACCAATAATAATGGCATTAATAGCTATAATAACAATAATAACAACAATATAACCTCGCAATAATTTGCTTGTGAAGTTTAACTTCCATATGAGATAGAAAATCACGGTAGAACCCTAGAAATAACTAAACATGGTTATATTTTTCTCTTCTTACTTTTGATCCTTGTTCTTCTTTTCCTTCTTCCTTTCCCTTCTAGTTTTCTTTTTTTCGTACCGGGTGAACAATTTTTTTCAATTCATTTCTCAATAGTGAAATGACGCATAATGACCTCAATTCTATCCATGGTGGTCCACGTTCGTGGTCTACCACAGTTCACGCACGAAGAAAAAAAACTTGTATGCCGACAGCTCGATTCAAATCCGCAAGACTATGGTAGAGCTGTTGATGCCGTTGCGTCTGCGGCATTGAGATCGGTTGTGTGGTGCTACTCGAAAGTTTTCGATACGTTCGGCTATCGCCCGTAGCGCGGGAGTATCGATCCAGTGAGGTCGCTGTTAACCCTCCCTCCCCTTCGAACGATAATACGTTCAAGTGTTGCCGCCCATTACTTCAGCTTGTTGTGCATGTGGAGAATACCCAGACGTGAACTTGTAATATCTCTGCTTCAGAGTTCAGTATCCGTGACAATCACTGATACTAAACAACCGCAAAGGAGCGGGCGCAGTTGCGTGTGAAGGCTGCTAGAGTGGTCAAATGTTGAAAAATATTCGACATCCGCACATTATCCTTCATTTCGGGGGAACTTTTACGTTTTACAACAAAGCGAATTGCAATTCACCCTGATGTTTGGAGAGGTTTAAGCACGTAGTTTGACGGACTCAGCTTTCGTTCTCAGGATCGATGGAATACGGACGAAAACCATGATTGAGACGGGAATCTTGGGCATAGGAGCGATTTACAATATTACTAAGAATCATGGGCTAAACATTCACAAGTTAAAATTTGGGATTTCTTGTTATCAGAATCACAGAACTTGTCACTATAATATTGCACATTTACATTTGTTTGTAACAAATGCTGGAAGTGCCATCCTTCAGCATCCAAACGTCACCGCGCTCGTGAGATCATGCTAGGATACAGGACAAAATTCTTAAGGAGAGATGTTATTTATCTCATTTGTAATGTTCTCTTTTAGTTGGTTTATCGTATGGGGATTATTAGCGTACGCTTTGCCTTTCAGAGCTCCCTATAAATAAAAATCACGATAATCAGATGATAAGCCTGGCGATTGTGGAGGGCCAAGGTTTTTTGCTGACAAGCCTGATTTTAGGAAACACATCACTTGTAGTTTGGTTGGATGTGTGGGCGGTGGCATAATCTCTTGGAAAGGCGCTATACCGCGTTTCATTTTCTGATAATTCTGCATAGAACGACTCAAATACCCGAAGATATCTTTCGCTGTGTACAGTCTTTAAAATAATGGGCCGTAATGCGCGTTCCCGACACTGCACATCAAACGCCTATCTTCATGCCCAAGATGAAGGATGGGGTTCTTCACGCACAATATGTGGACATTTGCAGATGCACACCTGTGTCCAGTATATGAAATTCTGTGTAACGTTAACGTAACCAGATAGATGAAACAAAGCTTCATCTGTCATGACAGATGACAAATGAAGCTTGGTTTCATCTGTCATGAAGAGCATTGGGTCCAAGACACAATCACTAATAGAAGATGAGTCAGTTGCAATACGTAACTCTTTAATCTTTCTGTGTTTTCTTATTTAATGTACTGCGATCAAACAAAATGCTCGCAAATGTATCTCTCTAAGCACACGAAATTAAATGTTATATTACTTCGGACCCTTTCAAAATTACCAGGGGTTCATCGTGAAGATTCGAAGAACGACGGTTTTTCAGAACACAGGAGTTTTGCTTTGAACGTTGAACAGATCACCCCAATGTTCTGGGGGCAGTGCTCAAGCTCTTAGCAACGTCTTCATCTTCACCCCATCCCAATTGCAATTGATATCGCTCCCAGCATAATGTCGTGGGTGTGAGGAGGCTAGTTTGTGGAATGCGAGCCCTGGCATTCGCGGCGCGTTCCATCTCCCTATTGGTCGGTAGATTGTCCATTACGCATTCCGCGGCTCATGCCGTAGGCTAGTGGACTTGTAGGCCTTTATAAAGTAAAGATCTCACCTACTCCGTTTAAACATTGAAATTGGACATGTGATAAATGAAGGTTTCAGAAAAAAGTATGCTACTGAGTGTTAATGCCTTGAATTATTCTCATGCTTAAGGTATTCTTATATTGAATCCTGAATTATTGACGTATATAAAGCATACTTGTATAGCTATGCACTGATGAATTGCAAACAATAGAAAAGCTTTTACAGGATGTTCATGCATCGACGAAACAAAATTCTCTGTCTCTGCAATTCTCCTTGAGGTTTATGAAAGATCCGCTATTTCGCAGTGCTGTCGTAGTGACTTCTGCAGTTACGTGGCCAATTATTTTGACATTCATGCATGCCTAACGAAATTGGAGTGTGCGGTCGGTATCAACTTGTAGAAATTATTGTAATTTATGTAGAAAACATTGTAAACTTGTGTTGAGGATGTGGTACTCCCTGTTGTTTTGTCTTTTCCCCAAATATGAGAAGTTCGTATGGAAACTTAATTTTTATTGAATTTCAAGAAAACACTTCAAAACTTACTTTTTAAGAAATATTATTTGCATGCATAATTTGTTTGATTACAAAGTGTAATAAAATAAAATTAAAATTCGAGTAATGTGAGTTTGTAAGTGAGCAGTGCAGACTTTGAAAAACTGTTTGTGGGCAGTGCCGGCGCTAAGCATGGGCAGACTGGGCGATCGCCCGGGGCCGTGCAAGTCATGCGGATCGATGATGAGACTGATAAGGGAAAAAATAATAAAGAAGAAATGAGAACTCGAGAAAATCGTTATCATAATTTTATAAGTCGCGGTACAGTAGTCTGATATTTCATAAAAATGTGATTAAACTCTAACTAAGCACACATTTTTTATTGTTTTAAGCTCACCGTGGAAATTGTATTAATTGATCACTAAATATAGCGCGCCGGGAAAGTCTCTCCGCAGAGGTCCCTTGCTGGTGAGTGCTTGTAACAGAAATTATGTTGGGAGTACGAGCTGCGGCTTGAAAACGTAAATTGCTCACTCACCACCATCACAATACTTGCTAGAACCGTTGTTTCCTTGTCTTGTTTTTCAGTGATCTGGTTGCTAACAACAAAAACCTAGTTTTTAATAGGAGGACCTGATTCAGCTCAGAGCGGAGAAACATTTCTGGGGCACTGTACGTTTACTTAAAGCGATTATTTAAAATATATTTTCAAAATATTTTTCTAACTAACTTTTCTAACGTAATTTTTGTTATTTGTTGAAATAAAATTACTCATATTGTTTCTTGATACAACTTTCGCATTTTTATTTTTTATGAGGGGGGAGGAAGTTACGTTTAAGCATTGCCCCGAGCCCAAAATTGTCCTGTTTCGGCGCTGGTGGTGGCCTATCCAGTTACGTCCGTTTGATGACGCAATTCACACTTCGCATATCATTTGCTCATCAATACAATTTGCATCAATTTGGAACAAATTACATCTCTCGTGAAAACTATCCGCAATCCGTGACTACACACTGAACTGAGGTATTATCAGCTGGCGTCCAGGCCCTTTGCTGGCCAAAGAAAACATTACGCGAAGCAATGTATTCTCTTGCGATCCTCAAAATGTCTTGGAACCTGCAAAAATAACACAGGTGCACAAAATAAAAAGAAAAAGTTGTCAGGCCCAAAGGCTTGACACATGTTTCTCTATGTATGTCGACGCGCTAAATCCGCATCTGAAGCCAAAAACTGCGCCACCTCCCTCCAGTTTTTTAATCGCAAAAAACGCATAAGGAAAAACTGTATTTTAGTGTCTTGTAGCATTATACTCTACAGAATCCAAACGTTGTCAGACCCAAGACTTGACACAAGTGTCTCTATATAAGTCGACATACTGAATCTAAAGCCAGAATTGCGCCAACACCTCACAGTTTTTTTTTAAATCGCAGAAATTACTGTGATTTCGAAATTCTGGCTTTACATGCGGATTCAGCGCGTCAAGATGCATAGAGAATCATGTCAAGTCTTTAAGTTTGACAACAACTCCCGGAAAATAATACAATTTCACGTTGTTTTTTCGCGATTAAAAAAAACAACTGGAAAGTAGTGGCGCAAATTCTGGCTTCAGATTCGGATTCAACGCGCCAACAAACACAAAGACACATGTATCAAGTCTTTGGGTCCGATAACTCCCGAAAAAACTTCATTAGTTTTGGCGATTTAAAAAAGTTGAGGGTAATAACGCATTTCTGGACTCAGATTCGGATACTTGGCATCGAAATACATAAGAAACACGTGTGAAGTCTTTGTGCCTGACAGCATTTTTTGGGCCTGTATAATTGATCGCTGCGCAGTCTTGAAACAATTCGTATAAGATCTGCTGTCTCAGGCGCGAATTGGGAGTGTACCGGGCATCGAATTTCATCATTCGTGCCAAGGATGTACGCAGGGAGAATGGTATCGGAGTAACGTGCTGCATGATGCAAGATGAAGGGTGTGACATTGCACATCCGCCAACAGTACAGCCCGATTTAGTACAAAGGCTGCCCAGACCTGCTTCAGGAATGCCCCCCTTGTCAAGTTTGCCATTGGGAAAGATGTATCATGATCTGTTCCTTCATCAAGGAATTCTTTGAAATATCCGACAAAACCGTCCAAATCAAAGATTAAAATATATTTTCTTGGAATGTTTTTTATTTTTTACTTATTTAAGGTCGCTTTTCAACCACTAAGGTCATACAGCGAACACTGTAAGTAACATAGGTTTTGTAACTTTGGGGGTAACGGGAACGGTTGCAGAACTCTCATACTCGTATACGAACACACACAAACATCAATGTCCCGGGCGGGATTCGAACCAGCAACCCTTCAGCCACGAGGCAGCTATGACACTTCATGTTAGTAACCTCGGCTAATCATGCAGGCTCTTTCAATGTTTGTTTACAAATCTCTTTTTAATTTTTCATTTTTTATTCAAAAGATAATCCTTGTGGATATTATTTCTTTAAATACAACTTTCAAGTTGCATTTTTCTTGAATTTTTGGAACGTACGGCAGGTTGTTTTCATGTGTGCATTCTTCAGTTGGCAGAATACAAAACAATAGGGTGTACCACCGTCCCTAGCGCAAGTTAGCTAACGTTTCTGAAATGATTGGTAATCATTTTTACACGATACTCACCGAACACGCCCCCCTATTTAGTTTTGCATGAAAGAGTGACAAAATAGTGGCTCACGTGTCTGAAAGTAACTAGACATATCAGCAGGGGCGCCCAGAGGAAACCAGAGGCCTTGAACACTTGATCCACGGGGGCCTCGAATTAAAAAAAAAAATAACAAACCTTCTCTCCCAATTCATAAACAGAATTATTTTCTCCATGCATCAGAAATAACTTGTTGCGTTAATTTTGATTTAGAGTTAGATACTTTTTTTTATTTCTTCTGAAGAAAAAAAAAAGAAGTCGGGGTCTGGGGCAAGTTGTGTCATAGCATATCGAAGTCGCATAGGAGCAGCATATCAGAGTCGCTTGCGGGCGATGTGGACGTGTCGGAGCGGAGGCTGAGCGGCGCGGGCCGGCCTCGAGGAAGTGCCGGTTGGGGGCAGCGCAAGCGCGACTGCGACTGAGCACCGGTGGCCGCTTTGGCAGCGCGCCCGCCCGGACGGCCCCCGCCACCCCCGCCGCCGCCTCCGCAGCAGCAGCGGCACAGTGTTCCGGGGCGAGGTGTGGGAGGGGAGCGGCCCTGACCAGCGGGGGCCAGTGGCACACGTCGTGGGGCTCCCCGGTCACAAGCACCACGGGTCGTGGTGTCTATTTTGTTTTTTAAAGGGACTTTCACTTTTAGCTCTAAATTATGCGTTACTAGTTTTCTAACAAAAATAATCCAAGAAATTAAAATGAAAAATATTGAGATAAAAAGTCTGGTGACTTGGAAACCGGAGGTGACTAAGAGGGCTTACCGACTTAGCGCTTCGATTCTAATCCTAAGGGTCGCGGGTTCGAAAACCGCTACGGACGTTGATGTCTGGTATTGGTAGTGATCCTGCGTGCGAGCGAGCGAGGGCGCGATCGAGCGAGCCCGTATCCGACGAAACCACAATTATGCTATGCTAGGGCCAATAAATTTAGGATGCTCAAGGTCTTTTTCAGTAGGCCTCTCCGACTCAATATAACAATACGGCTCAGTACCACTCAATACAACTCGGCGGGGCAATAGTGGTCGTCGAAAACTCGCATAGGTCTGCGAATCGTGAAGGATCATTAATGGCGACCATGACAGAGTGGGGCCCGCAGAACAGAGAACCGTCCAAATTTTATTAATTTCCTTCGCCATAATTTCTTGTGTATGGTTTAAGATGCGCCCCATGAGGGTGTAACGCGTAGCCGCCTTTTGCTGAAGAAAAATGTGGTCTCTCGGTATGTCCCTTTACACTTGCATTTACCAACTTATTCTCAGAGACCGCTTAGGAGAATTGTATGGAAATATCCATTTAATTATATTATTTCGAAAAAAATGAAAAACGAGCGGAATGGAAACTCTTGTCACGTGGGGAACGCGCGCGTAGATAAGACGAGAAGAAGAATGATGCTCGAAATGCGCAGCTGAATAAATAATTAAATTAACCTCTGAACGAAAGGTTTAAGTGCTTTTAAGCTCATAACCCTTTGCCAACGCTGTTAATGTTGCTGTAATCGTACATTACTGATCAACTTTTAAGTTGCAGCGACCGTACCTTCTATCACGACCCCTGAAAATTGCGTCCCTTTTCATTACAATATTACTCCTAATCCTAAGGTGCGGATCAACATTGCCAAAACTCTTTATGTTGGAAGTCTCGAGAGCGCTGGTGTTTAACATAACGTGTCGTAGTAGAGTAGTGAGAAGCTTTTACGTCGCACATCACTACTGAGATTACAACACACATTTTTTTTTTTTTTGGTAATAGTGATAATTAAATTTTATAACATGCGTTGGCTCTTATTCTTAATAGTGTTCCACGGTAAGGAATCACTGTCGTGGAATCGTGGAGGACGACAATGCCATCACACGAATATAATGTGTTGGTACCCAATTCATATCCGACTATATCCAGTTGACACAGCGTGGGGTGGCTCAGGGCATTAATTGTTGCCACTGCAGTGCCTCTCACGGAGAGGTTCGTCGGTTTGAGATCTGACTGTGGCTAGATTTTCGTCACTTAACTAGATCACTAGGTGTAATTCAGCCAGCCGCTCTCTGGAGAATGCTTGAGGTTGGCTTCTGCGACCCGCAGTTTTCCATGGTTTCTCCGATCAACATCAGGTGAATGCCGGAGCAGTACCCTAATAAACGGAATAAACGAGCTATGAACTGCGCGCGATCTTTCCTTTCTCTTTCTTGTCCTCTCTTCACCCTACTTATTCGCGCTACACTATTAAACATGTCGGAAGACCAGTCGGCGGCTTAGATCATGTCCCGGGTGAGGCGGTGCCCCGCTGGTGGGAGATATCTGGCTGGAGAAAACCGCCAGCCGACGTGTAGGTCGGCGTCAGACCTCGAAATGGAAGATTAAATACAATTTTTCTATTGAGTTGTTGAGACGTCATGTTTCTGGATTTACTATCGAATCCAATAGTGTGTGGAAAGGCTTCTTGCGAGAGAAGGTCGAAGAAGACACGACACGTCGTCTCGTAGCGATGGTTGCCCTTGGTGATCGCGGTGAAGGCTACTCATACTAGGCCCCTCGAACTAGTAAGAGATGATGGGGCGTGCTTCACGTTTCAGCCGGAGCTTCATCAAGGTCTCGCTTCCCATTCAGCAGGATTCTCAACACGCGTATGAGATAATCGTCAGTTCATGCGCCTTTCATTATCCTTTGTTGTTCATCTAATGTATCTTTTGTTGTCATCTGACTTAATGACCCGTGTGAGTGTGTGTCTCCCCTACCACTCACCGACCTGATTTATAACAGCTTTACGTGTCAAAATTATGAAAGGGACTAGTATATTTTCGTGTAAGAAAAAGTGTAGCGTTGAAAAGTAGGGGTGAAACATCAGCAACAAAACATCGATGTTCAAAATTGAAATATCAATGTTAATAATATATCTCCCCAAAACCATCGTTGTTTTTGAACAATGATATTTTTGAATGTGGTTAAGTAAGTTCTAACACTTGCGTGCGCGCGGGGGGAATTTAATTCAATATTCAATGGCTATGTTTATTAACTTACAATTAATATTGTAAAAAAAGCTAACAATACTGAGTTTGAAAACCTGAGCACCGTCATCTCAAGGGATCAGGGCTTCCTCAGTTCTGCGTAGAAGGATACGGGAAGAAGTTGGGAGCCCCTATACTTACTGCACACGCGTTGGCCCCTTTCTTACATGCGAAATATGAGTAAAGGCGTAGAACATGGAGGGGCTTTGAGGTAATTTCTCGGGAGACATACTAGTTTACTCTGTGAAGGTATATAAACTGCGTTCCCTGCGCTCAAACAAATGAACAGTGATATTCTCATTTATTATTTCACATTTTAACTTTTACGAAATTGTGATTACGGAGCTTTGTCATTCACCAACAAAACATCGAAATCGTAATATCATCGAGCACGAAACATTGACGTTGTTTTTTAATCACACCCCCACCAGACGACCTGTAATTTCGCGTGTGATGTTCGAGATATTGTGATACTAAATTTGGTAGAATATTAGGAAATTTGACATTGATTGAAACAACAGAATTCTTTTGTCCGTTTTCTGCTCCTCCCCTCCTCCCCACTTACACCAACACTGATTCATCTTTGTCCTCTCCTCTCCACTTACACACTTAACATCGACTTCCGCTATATGTCCACATGTCAGGGGGCGTAGATCTTATCCCTCCTGGGGCGGTACCTCTCTGGAGACGTGCAGGGGGGTACGTGCAGGGGGAACACTCCGCAAGGCAGTCCATGCCATACGTCATTCCAAACATCGATGTTTTCAATGGCGCCATTGTGCCCTGTAATCATTAATGATCACGGATGGGGGGTGGTGATGTAGTTTGAAGGTTGTCGTGTTTACTCATTTTTAATTGGGATTTAATTGACAAAGCACTGTGAAAAAATGACCAGGAAATGTATTAAAACGTTCATCTGATTGGATATTTAAAAAATTATATAGACTTCATTTATCAGAAATGAAAACTCTATTTTGCTTATCTGTCTTCCTCATATTAGTCTAACGAAGGTTCAGTTTATCAATATCTCAAAATTATTACAGGTTTTTATTTTGATGTTACTTTTTTTCATTAAAAAAGAAAAAAATGCTCTAACATTCGCGTGGGATTGATCGGAGAAACCACGGCAAACTACCGATCGAAGCAACCGGTCGATAAAGAATTCTCCTCCACAAAACGGTTAAATTCGACTTAGCTCTCTAGCTAGTCAGTCGAAAATCCTGCCACCGGCTGGACTCGAACCTAGGAGCGGTCAGAGGCACTGCAGTGATATCGGTTGATGCCCTGAGCCAGCTCTCCCGGTGTCACTCGATTTGTCTGATTCGTGCGGGCCGCAGAGGAGGCAACGCAGCGTGGGCGTGCTTGCGGGCCCACTGCGTGGCGGCGGAGAGGAGAGGAGAGCGAGTAGCGGGATCGCCGGGGCCGTTCGCTGTGGAGGGAGTGCGGAGCGGCGCCCGGCGCTGAGCCGTACGCGCCGGGCTCTGGGCTCTCTGAGCTCTGCCCGTCCGCCCGCCCGCCCGGTCGCCCGCAAGTGAAAGGGAACGGATCGCGACCTCTTCCTCCTCCGCCCCCGCGCTCGCCGCCGCCGCCTGCCATCGGCCACAGCGAGGCCCGCCGGACTCGCGGTTCTTCCCACCTAGGGACGCGGTGCTTCTATTCCTCTAGCCCAGGGGTTCCCCGCGGGGTTGATATTGACCCCCCCCCCCATAGGGGACAATGATTTTTGAAAGGGAGTCAATGAAGATGAAGGATTCGTTTGGGGAACGATAGCCGAGTAGGCACGGGTGACTGATCGGTATAATCAAGATGCCTTTGATCACCCCAAAAAATATGAACGTAGTAAATAATTATTAGTTGTCTGGTATTTAAAAATTCCTTTTACTTTTGTTTTTATCTAATAATAAAGTTCGCATCATTCATGTTTTGGAATTTAACATCATTCTCATGAGTGAATACCGAAATTTTTTGTAATTTGAATCTGTGATTTTCTTTCCCAGTACATATTTATATTTGTGAAATTAAAAATGATAATAGAACAAAAAGTAATGAAACACAATTCTTTCTTTTAAGAAAGGTCGATGACAGAACAAGTTTGGGAATCCCTGCTCTAACAAAAATGCCATTTCCAGTGTAATAGTAATCTGCACACGTGTTCTTGAGATTCTGCGATGTTAGCAGGGAATGTGTTTATTTCGTGTACAGTGCCATCAAACAATCGTTCTGTACGTTCTCGCGATAGTGAGTCGATTCCTTCACCTGCGGAACAATCGTTCGATGTGATGTAGCCACGCGTTCAGTACCGGTATGAGTGATGCTGTTAGGTAGGGTACGATTGCGTTATATGCATAGCGCGGCGGTCGCGTGGTATCAGTTGTTCGTTCCTTAGGGTTTTGTCAAAAACTTTCGTTGCTCTCTGTATTCATCTTAACATAAGAGCATGAGTTGGAATTCCAGAGCTCAAGAAAATTTGCAGTCTAGTTCTTCTCCACACGTCACATACACCTTTGATATCTAACTTAAAGTAACAAATCATACCGGAAGGTGTCAAAACCTGAGTGTTCATGATAAAATGCGCGGTATTGAAAGTAAAAATAACGACGAAAGGTGTGTGTGTGCGTGTGTGTGTGCGTGTGTGTGCGTGCGTGTGTGTGTGCGTGTGTGTGTGTGCGTGTGTGTGTGTGCGTGCGTGTGTGTGTGCGTGTGTGTGTGCGTGTGTGTGTGTGCGTGCGTGCGTGTGTGCGTGTGTGCGCGCGTGTGTGTGTGCGTGTGTGTGTGCGTGTGTGTGTGCGTGTGTGTGTGCGTGTGTGTGTGCGTGTGTGTGTGCGTGTGTGTGTGCGTGTGTGTGTGCGTGTGTGTGTGCGTGTGTGTGTGCGTGTGTGTGTGCGTGTGTGTGTGCGTGTGTGTGTGCGTGTGTGTGCGCGTGCTTGTGCGTGCGCGTGCGCGCGCGCGCGTACGTGTATGTTCACAAGCATTCAGTTGAACCGCATAGAAAAAACTTCGCGTGCGCCTAAATTCTGATTGTTGTCCGTCCCTTCTCAACAACCATCGTCCACCGTTGGGCAACTTGCTCTCAATCGTTCGATGTGATGTAGCCACGCGTTCAGTACCGGTATGTAGTGATGCTATTAGGTAAGGTACGATTGCGTTATATGCATAGCGCGGCAGTCGCGAGGAATCAGTTGTCCGTTCCTTAGCCGTATGAAGCCGCGCCCACAGAGCTTCCCCTGTCCCGAAGTGCAGGGACAGGTCCCTACGCAGCGGGAGAAAAGCTCCGTCCTCAAGGTCGATTTCTACGTGGTACGTCTCTACTGATGTGGTACTCGTGACGATACTTCTACGCTCGATAGTGTGTATCTTATAATCTATAAAGGTTTCATACCGCAAATATATCACGGGATACTTTCATCCAATTCCTATTATACTGGATGTAGAGTTTAGATTTGAGGAACTATAGAGATAATTACCTCTGCTTGTCCTACTTATCTCGTCTTCCTCGACCTGTTTCCTTCCACGTCATAGATTTTACGTTTCTCCGTCCGTCATGTATCTCTCTTTCCCCCTGCTCTCTCTCTCACTCTCTCACTTACACATACACACATAAATTTTTGTTTGACCCCTTTTTGTGTCTACGTGTTTTTGGATTCTACATCCGTTCGAACGAACAAATTACTCCCCCTCGCTCGGTAATCGGCTATGACACCACCCGGTATCTAGGGGAAACATAAAATGAAACGGGTACAGTACGTAAACTTACGCTTTGATACGATTAAAGTATCTTTACCACTATCTAAGTAGTAGTTTAGCAATGCCCTACTCGTATCAAAACACCCTGGCGGAGATTGTCTTTGTTATGATGCCGATGTCTAAGCGTTATGACCATACCTGGAAACAGGCGAATGATTTTGATGGATTGGTGATAAGAAAGAAACGAAAGACGATTTGAAAATGATGGAATGACAGGCAAGGGAAACAAGAGAACACGTGGTAAACATGCCGTAAACCGGCTTTTTCCTCTACAAATTTCATGTAATCGACCAGCAATTGAACCCAACGGCGGAAGAACAGCCTTTTGACTGCTGCACCCCAGTTGAGCCCCTGGCTGAGAATGCAGTTCGTGGGTTGCCATTTCGATTTTCATATGTTCAATTTACTTTGTAAAAAGGAAGTAAAAACTGTTTGATATATGGGGAAGTACCACGTTTTCTTGAGGTCCAGAATCTCGGTGGCGGCGAGAGGTCATCTGTGCGAAGCACACTGCTTCTTGCCCGACGGCGCCCTCCGGCAGAATCGCATCTTCTTTGCCACTTTTTGCACTATTTTGCACTTTATGACCACCCCCCCGGCTCCTTCTATTGCTGACTACCACTTCCTGTCTGCACAGTTGCCTCATTGGCTCCCGCTCCCCACCAATTAACCCATGACACCGATCTAATGGGCGGCTGGGGGGCATGCGACTTCTCTTTTGGGCCTAGACGTTTCTCAGCGCATTGTCCCCTTCAGTTTCCTATTGATCGGATTTTGTACTGTTAAATGACTAAGTAATTTATTGCAGTTATGTAATTTCAATACGATTGTGTTGACATGCAAGTACACCACTTCCCATTAACTGTCCTCACCTAACACCTCAACTCTTCGACTTCCCCGTCTTTCATTTTCTTTATCCTTCCGCTTTGCTTGAACTTCCGTCCTCTTGATAAGTTTTTCTCATCCCTTCTTGTGTTCTCCCCCTTCAATCATAAATTTCCCCGCCGTCTCTCATTTTCTTTGTTCTTCTCTGTTTCGACTTCATCTTCTTTCTTCCCCCATTCTCAACTCTTCTTGTCGCCCCTCTGCCCTGTCGTACTCTCCAGAGTACATCTTATACCGCTCGCCTGTGGCGTCTTCGCACTGTCTCCTGCCCTTCGATCCACGACTTGAAGACGTTCTCCTTTTGCGTCTTCTCTGACTTCTGCCGAATCTGATCTTGGCTTCTCTGTTATGCCGCCCTCTTCTGTTTCCGCCAGCATCGTTATCGCCGTCGCCTCTGCCGCCTCCGCCTCCCTTGCTATCCCTGCTACCCTCGCCACCCCCGTCACCCCCGCCACCCCCGCCACTCCGCTAACCTCGCCACCCTCGCCACCCCCCGCCACCCCTGACACCCCCGCCACCCTGCTACCCCAGCATCAACACCACCCAGCCATCCCCGCCGCCCCGCTACCCCCGCCGCCCCCACCCCCCACCGCCACCCCATCCCCGCCGCCACCCCCCACCCCGCCACTACCACCAACATCACCATCACCGCCACAACTACCTCCACTACAATCACTTCCAATTCCACCATCGACACAGTAACCTCCGCTGCCGCTTCAATCTCTCTGCACCTCCGCCACCTCCAAGACCGCTACCGGCCCCAGTTGCACCCTTGCTATTACGATCGCTGTGCCATCGCCACCGCCACCGCCGCCGGGGGAGCACGTCTTACGTTGTACTCGCAGACGCCACCTCCGCCGCCGCCGCCGCCGCCGCCGCCGCCGCCGCCTCCATTGTTTCCTGCGCGCTGCGCTGCAGATAAGGCGAACGAGAGCGCGCCGTTTTTGCTTGTCGTGCGCCCGGGAATTTCAGCTGTTTGATCGCGTGGAAAGACTCTGCGGTGGCTTCGTGCTGCCGCGATTCGCCAGTGCCGGCGGCGACGCTGCTTAGCATACGGAGCGCAGTACTCTCTTCGGTTGTTACTGTCGCGTTCTTGCTCTTTTTATTCGCTGCTCCTTATCTGTTTTGCGGCTCTTGTTTTGTGTCTTTCGTGTAGCAAGGGATCCGTGTTTTCATTTCTCGAAGATTTGATTTACGGCTGCATTGCCCAAACAATTGAGCAGGTGAAGCTCAAACGGAGTGGGTGTTACGTGATACTGTGGAATTAGTCATTTCTTGAGCGAATTTGCGAAGCGGGGATTCACCTTTTTTGTCGTGATGGAGCCAAGTAAGTAACACAGCAAACCTAATGTCACTGGAGCCCGCACATATTTTTCCCTCTTACGCATTGCAGGGAGTCGTGTACGTTTCAGAGGCAAAGCAATAAATTCCTTTGCCCGTTTCAATAATAACCAATTGTAATCTGAAATTGTTGAATGTGAAAGGTAAAATTAACACCATTCTAAACTGGGATTTAAAAAGCTTAGAATCGACCTAGTTCTCCGTCCGTGTTTAGCAGCTCGTGAAGTTGCATTCTGTCCTTGTACATCATTTCTTGCGATAGATATATGCCAAAATAAATATTTCGTACGGAAGCGGTTACAAATCACTCAATTCATTACGTAAAAAAACGTTTCTAATAAATAAATAAGCATAGAGTGTTTTTACAAAGCTTGGAATAATAAAGCTTAGCATCAATTGTGCCCAAACCCAATTTTAATTTAAAGAAAATCGAATATTTCACCTAATTTATCGGATACTATAGCTTGTAAGTTACTACGCTGTAGTAGAGAATCACAGCAAAATTTTGGAACAGAGTAACCAGGAAAATTCAAGGAAGCATAGAAAAAATCTCCTAGGAAAATACAGGATAAACGATTCAGGTGAACCATGGGCGTTCTCTTGGCTGAGGTACTTAGGTTTTATGCAAGTTTGAGGACAACTGTTCTATCAGTGTCTTCTTACTCATATTTTGTCTGAAGCCATTCGACCCTGGTATACTTCATTCGAGGAACACCAGATTTCAACCTTTGTAAAAGAAAATTTGCACAACAAAACGAACCATCTTTTGTTATTCCATAAAATCTATCTTTGCAAATGAGATTTTGGGTAGAAATGCAGAATTTAGGTTTCAAGATAGAATGCCTACCGAATTATTTTTTTGTCTAAAATCATGTTGTTTATTTCATCGTATTAATATAGCGCTCTGTTTGGTATTCCTGCTTGTAAAGTTTCATGGAAATCACTTGTGAGGGGATTTTATACGAGTGAAACGCGAAAATACACAATAGCCGGGAAGATGATGTAGCAGAATTGATTACATCGTTGCCAGGAGAAAAACCGTACATTTATTTACGCATCGCCGCAAGCAAATACTGAGCTACGGTTCCGATAGGGAGATAAAATTGTTTTTTTTTTTTTTCCAGAAACTGGCAGCACAAATACGAGCAATCCATTTCGCAGTTATTTGGAAATTTCACTTTCAGTTCTCCATTTCTTCTTGCTCAACACCCAGTAACCAAACGCACGTTTTCAATCGGTTTTTACTTTTTCTTATACGTACGTATGTACGGTGTAATAAACGTAGTATAGAGAGAGTTATGTAATCCTTCGGAAAATCAGTTTCGAGATTTCAACAAAAATACCGATTTTGGGACCCCTCATACTGATATTGTTTATTCAAAAAGTTCGTCCTCCTGACTTTCTCTGTTCGTCTTAAAATATATTTTTCACGCTTTAATTAGTGAGTAGCAAAAATATATGGTATCTGATCACGAAGAAGCAAACATACATCGTGATCACAGAAATATTTTCAACGTCACTGTATTCATCGTATCAGTATTTCTAATGCTGTCAAATGGAATGGTATATATTCAAAAATAACAACAAACAAACAAACAAAAAAGCTACAAAGAAACTGTGATTCACAATCTGAAACCTTCTGCACTTATTAATAATACTACCATTTCTTGGCTTGAAAATAATATTCCAGTTAAAATTTTAGATTTATATTTAGCACAAAGACTGACTTGGAAATATCGCATTCAAATAATCATTGATCAAACATTGAATTGAGCAAATTTTCCATGTTATTTTCATTACATTATTATTATTATTGTTTATTATTATTATTATTATTATTATTATTATTATTATATTAGAATATCAGCTTTAGTACGAACTGGTTAGGACATTAACTTTGTAAAATTGTATTAAGTCTGTAAATATTGCAATGTTTGATTGTTTTGTGTATTTTTAGTAATTGTATTTGGGAAACGCTGACAGCGGAACTATTTTATGTACTTCTAAGTAGCGTAATAAGAATTATATTCTATATTAATTAGTAAAAACATCTAAATTGCGAACTGATTGTGGTATTTTGATATATAAATCTATAATTAGGTCATCCCTTTCATACTCCTGTTTTCTTTGGTACAATGCTTCTACTTCTAATCTAAATGAACTACACGTTTTTCAAATACATTTCTTCGGAAATTACTAATGTCGAGTAGCGAGCTACTGATCGCCAAATCCCGAACAGCTGATGTGTTCGACGAATGTTCACTCCCTTTGATGTGTCCTAAAGTCCGGGACGCGGCGGGTAGGGCGAACGCCGAATGTTTGGCGCTCGGCGAATATCAACCAATCCGTCCACACTACTCGGGATTTACCGAATGTGTGGAGCCGCCTTTTCAAAAAGGGATGCTCGATGGCGGCCAGGTGACGCTGTGTTGCCGCCCATTTCGGAACTTTCTCCCCCGGCACGCAGGCAGTCACATTCATCCCTAATATTCATACAACATTGTCAGGGAGAAAGGTCTGGGGTATGGAAGGTGATATGTGGTGATTTGGATAAGACCCACCTTGTTACAACACTAAAGTGAACAGCCATGCCCAAGGTAGGATTCGAACCCGCAGATCTCATATTTCACGGTGGCCGCCGTAACGTAACCACTGCGCTCCGAGGCCGATATATTATTATTATTCCTTTCTCAGCTATCACTGTTTTTGGTCGCGAATTGGCCTAGGACCATGCGAACGCGCCACTTGTACCCACCAAGGCCCAATCATATTCTCCCGGGGACAAGTGCTCGTGACCTTTTTCGGAATGGGGGGGGATCAGCACTTGGATGCCGAATCCATTTTTACACCCCAGAGTTTTTAGCCCTGAGGGGATGAAACACGTAATGATGGTGATGATTATTATGAAGAGACAATCGCTAACATACAGACACAAACACACACAACCACGACCGGGGCTGGACTCGAACCCGAGATCCTTCCATCGGACATCACTACTGCCTTAGTGATCTCGGCTATCCGGATCGGCTGTTATCACTATTACTATCTTTAAAAAAAAATATTCGACTTGTCTTTCGAGTTCTTAAAGGTACATAAGATACGCATCTCTGAGTCGTTCTGCGTACCATTCGCGCGCGTGCGCTATTGGCGAAGCCGCCGCCGTCCCCGGGGACGCGCTGTCTGCGCGCGCTGGTCCCGGGGATCCGGCGTCGAGGGCCTTCGCCGCCGCCCGCCGCCCGCTTCGCTGCCGGCTGTCCTCGTTCTTGCGGCGCGGCGCGGCGCGGCGCGGCGCGGCGGCGCGCGGCGGCTGTCTTCCGCGTGGCCGGCGCTACGCGATGCGGTGCGGTGCTGCGCGGCGTGGTGCACGACGCGGGTGAAGGACCTGCACAACGGGCTCGGGCTCCGGCGCAGTCGGGCGCACTGGGCGCGGGGCGCGAATGCACGTGGCGAAACTCTCCGGCCTTATCGATTGTTCTGAAAATGTTGTGGAGATGGGCTCGTGGTGATGATGATGGTGATGGTGACGATGTGGCGATAGCGACAATGCGTGGGATGGCGACAATGTGTGGGATAATAAACGGAATTCACTAGGATAATGATCTCATTTGGTTCATTCTCACGGACTTTTGTGAAGGAGTAAATAACTGGGCAGTGTCCAGAAGCAAACAAAGCCCTTACTCTTAGGACCGCGTGGAACGTGAACACAAATTACGAGTGAGTGGGATAACCTTGATCCATGATAATCCTGTGTTGATAATAGATTTACAATATTACAAATGACATTACAACAAATAATCTTAAGACATTCATATTATGGAATCCCTGGATCCCAAATAAAAAAAGATACCTAAACAGAAAAATAGTACGCAAAACTTGTTTAAGTCCATCGGATCCTGTACGTTTATTTTTTTAAAAGACAGAGCACTTTCTACCATTACAGATACTTTTATTTTTATCGAGAAAATGCAGTATAAGTTTATGAGGTAAACCGACTGAAATCAAGTAATGTCTCAAGATTTAAAAAGTTTTTCATTGGTAATACCCGTAGTGCATTGGATATTTCCCATAAATTTGTTTTGCAATTTACCATACGCGAGTGTTATTTAGTAACATTGAATTTATTGTGTTATTTCGTAACACACAATTGAAATTATTTCTTAAAGACTCTCAAGATGCTTAAAATATGAGTTATTCTACTTGCTCTTTGAGTTGCACACCGCCTCTTATAACCAATGTGTTATGGTTGACTAGGGGAGAAAAGGGATTAGTGAAAACGGATAAAAAAAGAAACAATTACGTACATTGCCCTGATTGGGACATATCAGTTAAATTGTTAAACACAATTGGTATTTCATTTCATGAGTGGAATAGTCGTTAAAAAGAAGTTCGTAGAAAATTTACATTGTAAATTAGTAAACTCTCTCTGCGTGTTCCAATAAATGTTCCAATACACTCAGGACGGTTTCGGTTGTTTTACAAGTAGCATTTCACCAGAAACATAGGGGAGGGGCGGAATGGATAATTGCGCAAAAAACGCTTTGACTTTTGGACCGTTAGATGCGACTTCCGCACCAGTGTGCACGTCTGTGGCCACTGATGACAGCTGTCGCGCCACTGCACTTCGGCAAACGGGACCTCATATTCGTGCAGCCCTCCAGTGCACAGCGGACCAGGTCGCTCATTGCAGCGGTTAATTAAGGGGGTACACAGGCGGGCACCGATTCGGAGCAAATGTTGGACGCTACTTTGCCTACTTCACCAGTGTTTGCAAACATTGATGTTGGTTTTAGCAGGATCCGTGTTTGATCGCCAATAAGTAAATCGTGGGCCGTAGGCTTGGGCACGAGGTGCCAGAATGCATGAAATTAACCTCTTAACTATACAAATCGGCGTTTTAAATTGTATTTATATCAAGAGCTAGTCCAATAAAGCTTTAAAACACACTTATAAATAATTACATTCTTCCCAGCATAACATGAAATTTTTCATCATTTTATTTTTATTGCAATAATCATTCCCAGACCTTGTAGATTTTATTTATTTCAATCCCCGAGCTTAATTTTAATTATTATTTCCTATCTAATAAACAATTCATTAATATGCATCCCGTTGATAAAATATTATGCATGCCTGTAGCGACGACTGAATTTTTAATGAACAGAAAGTATCAGAATGGAGATTAGGATTAAGCATACTGCAATTAATTTGGAAGTCATTGTGATCACTTGCGGAGTAATGTTAGTGTGTATGGAATAGAGATGGTCGTAATATCAGTGTTATTTTTCGTAATTTCTGTTTCCACTAAATTGAATTTCTACTTTGTTGATATATCTCTCCATGGTGAATTGGGATCTGGTCACTAAGAGGAATATTCTTCTTATTTTTCTTTCAGAAAATGTATTACATAATCTTTTCATCCCTAAATTAAGCTATTCAGAATATGCACCCTATTCATTATACTTCACACATATCCAATTATTCTTAATTACAAAATTACAGATTTTTGTGTTAGTCCTATGTTACGTTGATATGACGCCGTCGAAAATTAGTTAATGAAAAGAACACGAAGGAAATTTTGTGTAACGAGCAGGCGACTAGGGCAGTATGAGGGAGGCAACGTCCTTGTTTCGCTACGTTAACTTTAACGTCTAAAGCGAATATACTTATTTGACGTCGATGGAAGTAAACATACTTTGTGACATTGGGGGGTTGGAGAAGTAAGACTATATTTACAGTCGAAATGCAAATGAAGGGATCATCTCAGCATTTGTTTAGTGGATCAAAGTAAAAGATAAAAAAAATGATCAGTATGACATTTTTTTGATTTACCCAAGCAGGATGACGTATTAGATTTTACAACTTATTTCAAATATCTAAGATGTGTTCCGTCACACTGTTGATTGTAGAAGAAGCTACAAAGTGGTTCAACTTCATGAAAGAAGCGCAAATTTGAATTCTGATCTCTAGTTCGGTAGTTTTTATTTACATTTACATTTAAATTTCCTGCAATTTCAAAAGAGTTCTTTAGGGTAATTAATATTTAAAGGATTGTTTGTATACTTTATCTGTCCACTAATTAAGTTCACTACAAGAGCGCTATATTAAATTATTTGCAGAGCGTGGTGGAAACTTTTCTTTCTTACACATTGGGTAACTTTAGATAACTAAAAATTGTACAAAAATAATTAAATTAAAATTTAAAAAATAAGTGGCACATAAACGGAAGGGAGGGGGAGAGAGTAGAAAGGGAAAGAAAACACAAGTGGAAGTTTTGTAGGCACAGATCCTTATTATAAGGGAACCGTTTGCTGCAAGATGTTCTACTCTTTTACCAAACTACGTTTTCGAAATGCTAGCAGTCCTGAGAATAGACTTCCAGTCTGCGATGCGAAGTGCGCTGCAGCGTTGGAGATCAAAAGAGATATTGGCACTTGGCGAATTACAGGAAGCTGTAACACTACTGTGATCAACTTCGTCGCTTTCTACGCGGACAGCGCTCCGTTAGCCTTTGTAGGGGGTCAGATGGGGGGGGGGGGTTCTTCGAGACAAACCTATTGTCATAAAACTTCAGATAAAGCTGATATTAGATAAACCTGCTCCCCCAGTGTTGTCTCTTATAAAATTTACCTAAAACCTCAGTCAGACGAGTCCAGTGGTTCAGGGCGCGTTAGGGAGGTAGAAGTAGAGAGCAGATGAGACAATGGCGCCTGGCGAATACCTCGAGAAAGCGAGATGGGGGCATCGAAAGTGTCGCTGCCGTAGGCGTCCAGATGCTGACTGTTTTCTTGCCTCTCACGATGTTTGGAAATGTCCCTGGAGTGGCAGTGGCGGGTAGAAAGCTCCTTCGCGTATTGGCCTTCGAGAAAGTTCGAATCGGGTGCGCTGCCGCCGGCGAACGGGCCCGCTTCCGCCCGCGGCGCGGCCCTCGAAGGACTCCGGTTCGGACCCCGGCCGGCTTCCCGCGGCTGAGAATAAACCTTCGGTTATTAGTGGTTATTACTACGAATAAAAATTACAATGTGGTTGAGAGTTTGTCATCGCATGGTGACACCAATGCCGGAATCTAAACAACAGCGAATCAGAAGCTTTGATATTTTCGCAGTGTTGTCACCTTAAATTGTAGAACAAATAATTTGCATGGTTCGGTTAATCAGATGAGCGTCATCAGAAGTGTCGAGAGAGATGTTAATTGTGTTAAATACGTTACGTCAGCGGGAGTTGTTACTAGTGTCTGCTGCTGCTAGTTTTGTTGCTAATGTAAATCGCATATCATGTCGTGGTAGCTCTGTCGTGACGTGTACGTAGTATATGGAAACGCCGTCTCCCCCCTTCCATTTTCAACGCCAGAACCCGAGTATGTTAATTTTGAGGGATAAATTCTCCGCTCCTCCTATCCAATGACATAGAACAAAAGTTATGTTTATTTCTTAAAATTCTTGCAAATAACTTAGCTAATCTTTGCTGGCGGAACATTTCCACGAGAGGCTCCTGAACAAATTCCCTTCGAATTTTCGTAGCTCCAAAAACAATTTTTTTATTGACAATACATTAGTGCCTATACTAGAACAAAATCTGACGAAAATTCTAATATAGTCTATTGTGCCACAAATACGGAGATATGTACGAATATATTAAATAGATTTGGGACAGAAATGACTAAATTCTCTTTTATTGAATATATTAACATGTCACCAGTTTACTTACGCCATGTCTTTGGGCGTTCTTTAGGTTGACCGTTCAGGCAGAAAATTGGCTGAGGCTCCAAATCAATTGGCGGTTTGTCACATCTCGTTTATGGCTATTTTTTGAATAGAGCTCGAACTTTGATGACCTAGAAATGTTTTTACAAATTTCTTATAGGATGGTAAAATGACACAGAAATGACGAGTTTTATGAAAATATTATTTGAAAATGTTAAGGATTCTGAATATGTTCTGAAACGAACTAGAAGTTTACGGAAATATTCTACCAGCAAATACTGTCTTGTAAAATGCGAACATTATTAAGCAGCGGGTGAATAGAGAATGTGCTAATTTCTCTTCTTTTGTTTTAGGTAAGTCTGTGGCAATCAGCGAAATCCGGATGGCTTTTCATATGGCAAGTAAAGTAATTTCCAAATTCTTTTGTATCAATATTTCTTTTTCTTATATTTTATTTCATTAAATTTTAGAATGAAACGTACTTCTAAGTTCCTAAATGCTCTGTAATAATTTCGTGTTAAAATCTGGCTTCTTCTTCGATAAGAAAATAATAAATGGAGCCACTCGACAACCGTTATACAACATGGTACAACAGGTACAGTCGTAATACAACATGGACTGGCGTCTTGAGTGAGGTGTCAACGATGTCTTTCCTGCATCACTGCTCGCTGAATCAGACCGGAAGTTCTTGTGAACAGACGCTCAAGTTGCTGTTTTTTTCCTGAATGGATACGTAACTGTTTTGAACAAACTGTGTGCGCGAGGAAGAAATTGTGCCGTCACAGATCGTGTGCTGAGAAATTCACATTGTTGAATCGCTATGAATAGAACATGCCCTTTTTTAAGTGTACTAAATCAAGATCTTAAAGTAAAAACATATCCATAATAATTGTTTTCTTTTTCCGTGTCTCTAACTGATAGTATTGCGAGACCAACGATAGAATGATTTCTTAAATTATTTTGAAAATCGCTTGAAAGAGACAAAATTTATATCCGTCCTGTACGGACGAATTACGGATGCAGCCTTTAGCAACTATTAATATTTTCGATAAAATGGAACTGAGTGCTCCGAGCGGTCAACCCTGGATTCCAGTCAGGCATATAATGTTTGTTTCCCAGTACCGAAGCTATTTTGAACTTTATTGGTAAACAGAATATCAGATTACTTGCGAGTGAAACCGCATCGGGTACTCTAGTTAAGCAAATAAGTTAATCTCTTTGATACTGCAATCGGTGCTCTCTGAAATGAAATAGTTGAAACTTCTGTTTGCGGTAGCATACTTTTTCTAATGCAATAATTAGAGTACTTTTGTCAGCAAAAACTCTGTTATTGTACAATTTCGCTCTCTATTTTAACTCTACGTTTTTTCTAATCTAGCCAAATGGAGTGTTTTTTTTAGTATATCTTTATTAGTGAACGAATGTACATAGTTCAGTATTATGTATACTACATCATATGTATTTTTATGACTTATGTTTAATTTAAATGCTAATCTTACAACTAAATCTAAATACACATGAATAGGAAACTCACAGAGCACCTATGTGATTGATTAATTGAGTTCTGAAAATATGCTGAGGAATGAATCTAATGGATATCTATTTTTTATTCTTGTTGGGAGCTGGTAGGTGGTGGCTAGGCCGTAATTGGTGGCTTGGGTTATTGTGTTTATTTTAGAGAAGAAATTGTTAGATAGGAGCGCGATATGGTCAAGTATAGGGGGTAAATTAAATTCTTTATGCAGTTGAATGTTTGAGATGAACCAGGGTGCATGAGTGGCAAGTCTGAGGAAATTATTTTGGATGATCTGTAATTTATTTATATTAGTTTTAGAAGCATTGATCCAGATAGGGCATGCATAAAGCATTAGGGGTCTAATTATTGATTTATAGATGGTGATGGCATTGTTTAATGAGAGCTTACTATTGCGATTTAAGAGTGGCTTTAGTTGAATTAATTTTATTTTGGCTTGCTGTGCTTTTACTGTTATGTGATTTTTCCAATTTAGTCTGGTATCAAGATTCAGCCCCAGGTATTTGACAGATTCATTGTGCGAGGTCCATGGAATTGGGTTATTGTTTATTAGGAGTGGTGTTGGGGTTGAAAATGTTCTTAATGAGAATATTTTGGCGCATGATTTTGTAGGATTTAGTTTGATTTTCCATTTGACAGACCTTTCATCAATTTTATTTAAATGTGTTTGAATTTGTTTACAGATTAGATAAGTTGAATGATTGGACATGAAAATTGCGGTGTCATCGGCGAATTGGGCGATGTGCGTGTGTGATGTTATGGGAATGTCGGCTGTGTATATGTTGAAAAGCGTGGGGGACAGTGGTGAGCCTTGAGGTAATCCAGCTGTAATTCTGCGGGGATTGGATGTGTGATTATTAACTGTGACTGAAAATGTTCTATCTTGGAGAAAGCTATTAATGGTATTAATTAAATAGTTAGGGGTACCTATTTCTTTAAGTTTGAATATTAATCCAGGGTACCACACTTTGTCAAAAGCTTTCGAAATGTCTAAAAAGGTAACTATTGTATGGTGTTTTTTTGGAATGCCGTGTGTATGTGCTCCGTGATTCTTAATAATTGATGAGAAGTTGAAACTTTATTAGTGAAGCCAATTTGGTGCATTGGGATTGTTTGAGTTTTATTCAGATGGGAATTTAGTCTTTTAAGGATTAGTTTTTCTAGGATTTTTGATAAAGTGGGAAGAAGGCTAATGGGTCTGTAGTTGTCAGTTCTGGATAGATTTTTGAATGGCTTGGGGATGGGTATTACATTTGAATTTTTCCAAATAACGGGGAAGTAACCAGTTCTAATTATTGAATTGTAAATATTGGTGATATATGCTATTGTGGGTTTAGGTAAGTTTTTTAAGATTTTGTTACTTATTTTGTCGTGACCAGGGGCTTTTCTTATTGGCAAAATCTTAATTATATTAATGACTTCATTTGGGGATATGTAGTTTATTTTGTGTGGTACGTTATAGTTGGGGGCTGATGCTATTTCGAGTATGTTTGAATGCAGTGGGTGAGTTGGGGTGGCATTGGGAGTAAATGATTTAGCAAAGTGATCGGCTAATGCTTCAGCCTTCTCATAAGAAGCTTCTTGCCCGTTGGAGTTGTTAATGGGGGTATTATTGCTTTCTTTTTCAAGATATTTTTAGTGAATTGCCACAACGTGTTGTTATTTGTGCTGAGGGACTGGATTAAGTTATTGTAAATTGTTTGTTTATGTTCCCTTAGTGATTTTTTTACGATGTTGGACAGTAAATTTAACTCTTTCTTAAGCTGTGGGTTTCTCATGTTGCACCAAAGTCTTCTTGTTTTGTTTCTAGTGTTAATAATTGTGAGAATGTTTTTCGGAAGTTTTTTATTGAAATGTTTAGTGGTGGGGGGCTGAGCATTATTATTAAGAGTGTTGATTGTGTTAATTATCATATTGTTTAAAAAGGCTATAGCTTGTTCTATTTCTATGGGAGTTTTTAATATTTTAAAGTGGGTGATTGTTTTTGAATTATGTTCTTAAATTTTTTCCAGTTGATGCCTCTCATTCCACTATTGCTTCAATATCATTCATCATATCTTCACTATAGTTACACATCACAACATGCATCCATTCCAGAACGGAGGTCAATCTTGGACATTGATATTATAACGAAGAATATAATTAATATACGACTGTGACTTATATACCACAGCTGCATTTCAAGGCCCTACGACCCCTTCAGCCGCCGCACAGCATCCTGGGCAGCCAGAGAGTTTATATAAATTCTAAAACTGTAATAAATATTATGTAAACGAATAATTGGTAAACACAGCGAACAGGAAAGGGTGGTGAATTCTGCCGGAACTAGATCACTCAATCACGTGGACATTGTGTACATGTGAAATCTCGCAGGAATGCGGATAGGTACCTTAGGGGCGGAACAGCCCCCATGCGACTGCCTGCGACACTTACGTATTAGTCACTGGCGGTGTGTGTTTTAAGAGAGAGCTCCCGACGAGAAGCGGGCACTTTTAGTTGTAAGTCTTATCAGACCACATTATTCTGTATCACCTTCCGGAATAAACGGCTGTCATCTTGGGTTGATGTTTGCATATCTCCCTGCCCTGAGTCAGTTGCAACCAGCCGTGCGAATTTGGACCGCACTCTGTTTTCTCACGATAAAGAAAACCTATAACAAAACCCACGAATGCGCGTGTGAAGAGTTGTATGTCAGTGGTGTATTATACCGTATACATATATTGTTAATGACGAGCACTTGCCCCTTGGTTCAGCCCCAACCTGAGTTACACATTGACAATTTGAAATTGATAATTACAGACGCCCAACACTGTCAACTATTTTTTTTGCTTTCACATTCTCCGTGGAGACTTGACATTACGATCTCAATCATATTTACCTGCTAGTTCCATTTATCCGTTCTCTGACTAAATGAATGTGAAAATTGGTGGGGAATTATCTGATTAGGTCGGGTATTTAGCCGTTTTTTAATCAATGCTACTAGCGTGTCATGGCATTCCACAAGTTTTCTGCTCTTTGGAAATCCACCGGCTCCAGCACATTGCTGATTTTTCCCACAAGCAGATGCTCCGGGGTCCCCATTCATTGGGAACCACGCGCCCCGAAAAAAATCATTCAAAATTAAAAAAGTAATAAAATATCTTTATATCTGTAAGATAATAAATAAATTTTGATTTGTATTCGAACAAAAGTTCTATAATAATTCGTGTTTTTTTTTTTTTTAGAAAATCTGGAGATTGTTTCTGGAGGGGCACCAATTTTGTGCTTGAGAACCCCGCGAAAAACAAATCCGGCATTACTCCAGCCGGTGTAATCCCGCAAAATTCGTGTTTGAAAGACTGTTAATCCTCTCACTGCTGATGTATCCACTGTAGTATAAAGGTTGAAAACAGTGAAAAGTGTTTCTGGGAACTATCTGTAGGTAGGGTCTAAATAGCTGCATCTCACTTTCGGGTTTTGTTTTTTTCTGCCTTCCTAGGTTTTGCTCGATGAACCAACGATCTACTTTCAGTGCGGGATAGTTTTAATCTGTACAGAGTTACTTCCAAAACGATAGTGGTGGTGATATGTAGGTAACGAGACGCCTACATTAATTTCGTAATTTTTTATAATCAGTTGAACGATAACACTGTTTTAATATAATGTAACTTAAATAATCAAATAAAATAATAAAATGTTTTCTTCCTATATAGTGAATATGATGTCCTGATGTAAAATAACCGAATATTTGTTTGCTAGTTTGCATATTCTCATACTTTACCACTGCCAGCCACATCTATTCCATAATTCCGAATATCCCATCGAAGATACTCTAAAACGCGTACTTTTTATTTGTTACCGGCTTTCATTTATTTGCTATTCTTTTTTATCTTTCTCCCGTGCAAATTAATTGTTTCTATCCTTTCCGTTTGAATTGGGTCTGAACCTTTTCTTTGCTTCGAATTCCGAGTGTAACAGCTCTACTTATTTGACCGAAGACGTGAGGGGCATCCAAGAGTTTTTGCCATTTGCTCTGGCGTTTTGTTTGTCTCCGTTTTCCAGCTGGTCTCGGGCGTGATGAAGCAACAAAGAAACCCGATGTTTTCATTCGTTCTATTTCGGAACAACTAAGGTTTTAGTATTTCTCTAGTTTAATTTGCTCTCTACCAAACAGAATGTACAGTGAAATTTTAATTTTTTTTCTGTGTAAAAAGTTCAAAAATGAAGTGTCGAGAACGTGCTTTTAATCTTTTTTTTCTTTTCCTTCCGTTTGTACTCCGTTTCTAACTTGGACCTCGCTCTTCTCCAATTCGGCCAGCACGTGATTAAAAATCGACCGGTTTCTGCAAGAAATTAATTGTTTTCTTTTACCTCGATTTTCTTTAGATGTGTTATGTCCCCAGTAATGCCATTTCTATAGACTGTCGCAACGGGAGATTTACACAAAAGATCAAAGGAAAGTGATCCCGACATTTTCTCAATTCAAAATAATAATAATTATTATAAAATTAATACTAGCTGATAAACTGCAAACGTCTCACAATTTGCAAATTATCCTTTTTATGAGAAAAAAAGTGGCATCAACTGCTAAGATCATTGGTCTTATTAGTGTAGTGAACGTTTTGTCTCGGGGAGTGGCGATGTTCCTCTGGCGTTGGATGCTGAGATCCGCTCGCGAGGGATTTCCCTCTCCAGATATCTGTCCATATCTGGATATATTTCTCCCAGTCTGGAGATCTCTCCCAGTCGAAAGAAGCTCTAAGCTCCCAACTGATCTCGCGACGTGTATGGTAGTGTAGTGCATGTAAGTGTGAATTTGAGGGGAGAGGCTAGATCAAGTAAGAGGATGGAAAGACCGCGTGCGATCCGTGACTCGTTTAAAAAGTTAGTGCTTCGGAATTCGCGTGCTTCTGATCACAGAAAACATGGTGTATAAATCAGGGTAGCCGGCCGCCAGAATTCTCCTGTCAGCGAGCGACTGAATCCGACCTAGCTAGTGACGAAAATCCGCCACTGTGGGGACTCGACCTTAGGATCTAGCGGCCAGAGTCGCTGCAGAGGCAAAGCTTTGAGCTAAAATCAGCTGGTTGGGGAAGGGAGAAGGGGCGGGGCGGGGCGGGGCGGGGCGGGGCGGGGCGGGGCGGGGCGGGGTGGGGCGGGGCGGGGCGGGGCGGGGCGGGGCGGGGCGGGGCGGGCCGGTAAGTCGCCGGGCACGAAGGGCGGCGTGTGCCGAAAGGTCCCTCTGCGGCTGCTTTGACCTGCGCGTGCACTCTGTCTCTGCGGTGATACTTGGAGATTTGCAGCTGGAGTCACTGAATTTTTACTTGACTTGCCGGTGTTATTGCAAGGCATTATCTATAACATGTATCCGGCGTTGGCCGTGTTAGGGTTAATGTCCGGACGTTAGGGTTAATGTCCATGTGTGGCTAATTCGCGCATTGACCGGTCAATATTAACAGTATCCGAATGAATGGAAGAAGTCCAAAATAGAAACTGCTTCGCAGCATTCTTCAGAATTTAACCGGACAATGAAATCATAAGACAACTTGAGATGGCTATGATAGTGAAGTACGATGCAAAGAAATAGAAGATATGTGATAAATTGGGATAGGATTGATGGTGAGAATTTTCTGAGTCTCCTGAGAGACAAGGTGTGTTGTTTCAAGTTTCGTTACTCCAGTCGTAATCTCTGAGCATTGCTGAGATGGGGCGAGGAGGCTCCGGCCTTCTGCCTTCGCGATTTACATACATCAACCTTGAGTCTCTGCACCATACAATTTCCAACTTGATTGTATTCCAAAATATTTCTCGCGAACTCGCAAGATGCCTCTTTCTGACAATCACATCACTACAATCAGCGTCTTATGTGTTAATGTGGAAAATGATCCATTCGACCACAATCATAGTGTTCTAATCAAACCGTCTCGCCGAATTATTGCAAATTCCCGAATTAGAAGGTTATTTTCCGCATTACGCTGACGGTTGTAAATAACATCTAAATCCATCCCTTTCTCGCTATCCCGGCGTCCCGCTCCTCTCCCCCACTACACTCTCCCCTTCTCTGCTTTTGTCCGCTCCGCTCCTCCCCCTTCACGCTGTCCACTCTTCCGCACTCCGCCTTTCCTCGCTCCGCTCTCCTGTTCCGCCCCTCTATATACCGCTCTATATACGTATCCCTTTCCGTTCTATCCTCTTCCGTTCTATCCCGCTCCGTTCTATCCCGCTGTTCTATCCCGCTCCGGTCTATCCCGCACCGTTCTATCCCGCTCTGTTCTATCCCGCTCCGGTCTATCCCGCTCCGGTCTATCCCGCTTCGTTCTATCCCGCTCCGTTCTATCCCGCTTTGTTCTATCCCGCTCCGATCTATCCCACTCCGTTCTATCCCGCTCACTCTTTCCCACTCTCCCCTCCCTTCGCTCTTCCCCGCTCCGCCGTACACTGCAATCGTTCGAATTTAAGGTCCCTGGTACGAAGAATCACCGAAACCGATCTCAGTTTTCTGATTGCTGTTGTTTTTTCTTTCATACACACTCGCGTGACAAAATGGGATTTCAAAAGACCACAAACGATCGACGTTTTCAGTTTTAATTTATATTTTAACATTCCAGTCATTTTTGCCCATAATAGCGACTGCCACAATGTAGCAGTCGCTATTATTGTGCATTTATTGGTCAAATATCTTTGAATGTAAATTCTGAGATGTTTTACCGCGTATTGGGAATAGTATTTAATGAAGATAAAAGGCCGATAAAACAACCCTCAAACTGTTATCTAAATTCTGCCGCAGAATTAAAATGAAAGTGGTTCATAAGAGACTATAAAAGTTATGGTTCAACCATTAACATACAGCGTTCTCATGTGAGGGCGCACATTTCTTATCAACTTACATTTTTTTCCATTGCGTAAATCGTGAACATTATACTCTTAATGCACACATTGTCTTGATCGGTCCATCTAAGTAAAATGTGAAATTCTGAATGCCAGATTTTGATTTAGCCGAGATCGCTAAAGTAATAGACGCTCCTGTCTTAGGCGTAGTTATGACTTAGCGACGATTCAATCTTCCTCAAAACCGTACTTATCTATTATATGCCTCCGATTAAGTGGGGCGAAGACGCTGGCGTAAAGCAAACGGTGGTTAATCCACATCGAAGTTGACGGACATATTCAGCCAAGATCAACTGTTTTCTTGTGGTGTAAAACAACAACAACAACAACGAACAACTACTCTATAACCAACGGTTTGGCGCCATAGTTCGCTCTAGCGGTGAAATTTGACATCAAACCAACAATTCGACAATAACAGCAGCAACAGGTGATACCAGAGAGCTACAACAATACTAAAGGGAGGAATGAAAGGGACGGACGGAGACGCTCGCACGCAGTTTCCCCGATTAGTAGGATGAGTTTACTGCTCGTTGCTACAAAATGTACTTCGGGATTAATTTTGTAAACCATTGAACTCGGTTAGCTTGTCACTGTAAAATCATTTCGCGATAATCGGTGGAATGCATGGGACATAAAATCAGAATGTTCAACGGTCCAAAGGTATGTCGAAGTTATTTCGTCTTTCGGAAAGTTAGTTTTACGAATAGCAATTCAGTTTTTTCACTGTGCAGTGAAGAACAAGTGAAACACGTATCTATTCGTCTAACGATAAAAAATAGGTCATTAGAAGTGACGTGAAATATTCGCCGGTTAATTTATGATTTTTAACTTCAATTTGAAATGTGGAATCTAAACTTGGATATGGTAAACCAACGTGTTCATGAAAATTTATTTCTAGGGAAATGACATTGCAAAATGAATTATTAATGTCATTTAGAATAGTCACAACTGAATTCAGAATATTGGAAGCAAATAGATATTTTGTTTACGAAAAAAGTGGGTATTTTTTAACGGTTTTCGAATCCATTACGTCATGTAATCAGAGCCGTCTGAAAATGTAAAGAGTATTATGAGCTCATAAAATGTTTCTTATCTTTCCTGTATTTCTCCCTTTATATCTAGTACGTAAGGGAAAGACAGTCAATAGAAGAGTCGCAAGTTGTAGTGCGATAAAGAAGTTCCTCGTGATAGAATGAGAACTGCATTGACTGCTTCTCATTCACCACAATGACCACAGAATCAGTCGTCCGGAAGTGGTTCTCAATGGAAGAAACTGTGCGGTTCAGAGCGGTATGTGACATATGGGAGAGAAGATAATCTGCTCACGTTTTCTTGAGTTCCAGAATCTCTTCCCATCATTTTAATTGTAGTTGGAAGATGAGTAAATATTAAAGATAAATACGTAAATAAAAATATAATAAACGCGAGATTAGCAATATTTAAAAAAATAGACAATTTCGTTCTCGAGTTATAGAAAACGTATTTGCATCGTTAAACGAATTACAGAAATGATTTTTCTGCAGCGCTAACAAAATTGTAACTCACCCAATAATAATAATAGTTATAATAATAATAATAATAATAATAATAATAATAATAATAATAATAATAATAATAATAATAATAATAATAATAATAATAATAATAATAATAATAATAGGTATAGGGAATGATCCCTACACCTATCATTATAAGCAAAAGGAGAGTTCAACAAAACGTACGCATAGTGAAGCTACATTTACGTCCAGAAGCAAATGATAACTGATTACTTCCCTCTTGGCCCAGAACACACCATTGGGATTGGGCTCTCGTGCCCGCAGGATAATGTTTCTTCATTTGAAGGTCGAAATCATGTATTCGTATCAGGCGTTAGCTTTTGACATCAAGGAACGTGAGTAGACTTATTGTGTGTTGGTTATGAGCCTCCACTTTCAAAATGTTCCCTGACGCAGCCAATGAAATGTTAGCGTGAGTAGCTGTCGGATGTTTTGCAGTTTAGGTCGTGTGACCTGTCGTGGGATCTGTATTCATACAGCGTCGTTGTTTGTCGAGCACCGGGGAAGAAAAATACAGTTGACATTTTACACGACCATTGATTGCACTTTTGTTTCTTTGACCTGATCTCATCCTACCGTAACGACATAGCAGGTTGGATTGTGTTCCAGGGGAAATAGTCTTTGAAGTCATGTGACATCTGACAAGATTTCGGTGATGTGTTATCAAGAGCATTCCTACAGGATCGCATAAGTTGATTTAGTAAAATATGCGTTGTCATTTGTAAATGGTATTTTACTGCTTTGTTTGCCTATATACGTTACGACCTGATTCCACTCGGCAAAAGATTAAAAAATCTACAAAGCTCTCTCAAAAACGTGAATAAATCGAGATATTTTTTGTTCGAATATGAAGTGATTTTTACTGCACATTGAACTTTGTAACAAATTACTGATAAGTGCCCGTCACAAATAATATTGTGTGTAGATGGCAATGACAAAATGCGATCTATTTTCGACTTGTCAATTTCAAACAACTTCTTGAGAGTTTAGTTGTCATTGATCTCATTTTTTAATGTTATTTACTATTAATGGCAAAAGATAGCAACGCGTTGTTTGTAATACTACGTAAATTACAACTCTATGGGGCTAACACTATGTAAATAGCTAACACATTCCAAACATGAATAAAATTAATAAATAACCTGGAAAATACTTTGTGTAAGAATTCAGAACCAAGTTTGCGAAGATGTGCAATTGGGGTGTGTGAGAAAGATATATAACATGCATACATCGAGAGAAATGTAGTAGAATATACTAAAAATGTTTAATAAGTGATCATGTAATAAATACAATTATTCCTGTAGTATGATTCACTAAACGCGATTTAGTTTCGTTTAATTAAACAGATAATTCAAAATCGTAAGTGAATGAACAAAGAAAATTGTCAGAGGTACTAAACTTGTTTCGTAGATAAAATCATTCGGTGAGATCTAAGTTTCATGTCACATTACTAAACACGTGCTTAGTAAGCACGTGATCTCAGCCATCTGACCAATTCGAAAGGTTATAGCACCCTTGTGAAGTGAGAATTCAACGTTCTATATTGAATTATACGCTATATAAATGGTGTGTTTAGTATTTTATTGATTTCAAATGATTAGTATGTTATATTCTAAACTAATGGTAGAAATACCGTCGGTAGCCAAATGTCGGCAGCCTGCCTTGCTTCTACTGTTCTGCTGGGCTAGGGTCTGTCAGGTAATCGAGGTTAAGGAAGTTCGAGTCCCCTGGGACGTAAGATTGGCGACCGCTCCAGAACCCCAGTTACTACCTGCGAGAAGGAATAGATATAAAGTATTCCCTGTCAAGTTTCGTTCAGTTATTTTTACTGCAATGTGTTTAGTAAATATTACTCAATTCATATTATTCAACGCAACGATTCGTTTAGTTATCTCTGCAAGATGCCAATCGTCACGGGTACGACCTGTTATAGAATAGATGGAATAGATATAAAGGATTCCCTGTCAAGTTTCGTTCAGTTATTTTTACTGCAATGTGTTTAGTAAATATTACTCAATTCATATTATTCAACGCAACGATTCGTTTAGTTATCTCTACAAGATGCCAATCGTCACGGGTACGACCTGTTATAGAATAGATGGAATAGATACAAAGGATTCCCTGTCACGTTTCGTTCAGTTATTTTTACTGCAATGTGTTTAGTAAATATTTCTCAATGTATTATTCAACGCAACGATTCGTTTAGTTATCTCTACAAGATGCCAATCGTCACGGGTACGATCTGTTTAGTGAACATTACTATACGTGCATTAGTGTGTTTAACTAAAAAGCAGTTTCGTGAACGTGACTAAACACTTTGTTCTTCCAAAATGTACCGTACCGTTTAGTTGAATCGACTACATTAATTGTATAAACTAAACATTTCTCTTCATTTTGTACTAGTTAAAACAATGTAATGCGTCGTGCAATTATTATACTCGAGTTGAATTTGAAAAGTTGAAACTCGTACTAATTCTACATCGACATATGCATAGAAAACATTTTTATTAATAGCCAAAGTCAAAGGAATTTTAGTTCGACAAGAAGATTTTGAATGTAGAAAAGTGATGGATAAAATGGATAAATTATTATTTCCATCGATATGTTTGTAAACAGAGCAATTATTTATAGGTGCAAGTATTAATAAATATTAAAATGTTAACTGACCAAACTTTAATTTTCTGTCCAAATTTGAGGATACAATTAAGCATTCATTTCGTAATGTTTTTGAAAATGTTGTTACGTTGGACTTTTCAGTGTACTGGTTCATGTCATCCTGAAGTTTGTTATATAAAATATTTGCTGAACTGGTTTGGATACGAATTAGAATATATAACTGGACACAACTTCGATGGAAATGGAAGTAGAGGCAAGTGTAATGGCAAATGCACCTACGTACATGTGAAGTACGCATTGCTTAAGAAGAGCAATGAATATTTCTTTCAACTTGTACGTGAAAGAAATATTACCCTTCATGGTTGAATTGGGGTCGCGCCGGGAGCGGGCGCTCCGGCTGCGGTCACGGGTGATTAAACTACCCGAACCGCTGTCACGCTGACACGATCCAGACGAAACAGGAATGTTTGGGAACTTGTTAGTTTTCAAGAAGGGCAAAAGTCCTCTGACAGTTATGTCAGTTTATGGCGTCGAGGGCGCGCCGAGTTCTGGCGGGGGAGGCGGCGTAATAGCCTCGTTAAACTCTCTGTTTCCCATATAAGGATCGTGTAGCGTTGAGAAGAGAGGGGAGACCGCCTAAAGACTTTGCTGTGTACACATCACGCTGCTCTGCAGCTCTATTAAAATTTCATACTTCATCGGACTTGGTCTCTAATTGAAACCTCGCTGACCATCACGCTCCTCCAGGGAACTTAGCTTCCCTGCGAACCCAATTTTTATTGCATCCTGTACTGGAAGCAATTGTAATTGCCTGCAATCGCTGCTAGCAGCACTACACCTGCAGCGAAAGGCATTACATGGTGGCAGCGGCTTGGATTGAGGAGCACAGCGAATTCAATTACTTTCTGCTGACGGCCGGGCTGGAGAGACTTCGCGCCTGTACCGAGGTGGGCCGGAGCCTTTCTCGAGGGAACAACGCTCCAGAGGAATCCACAAGGCGCCGTGGTACCCGTTCACCGCCTGCAGAAGCCGAGTCCGTGGTTTGGAGGCCAGCACCAGCAGCCGCTGACGAGCCCGAGGGACGTCTTCGGTGATTAGCCGTTGGCAGCCTGCGCCGCGAGAGGGTCCTCTACCCTGAGGGGAGCTGCGAAGCCATCACTGGAGGCCCGAACTGCGCATCTTCAAGCCACCCTACATCTTTTTCCTGGTAAGAGGTTAATCCAGCCATGGCAGACAATGATATTGGCGATAATGAGGAAAATTATATATCAGTTATACAGGCAGTAAAATTAATATCGCGTAACTTTGATGGAAATCCCCGACATCTTAGAGAATTTATAGAAGGAGTTGAGGCAGCAACGGAAGTAGTACACCCCAATAAACGATCATTGCTTTTGAAATTCATTGAATCAAAAATTACTGGCAATGCTAAAGATAGGTTATTAGCACGAACAGAACGCGAAACTTGGGAACAGGTTAGAGCGATATTAGAGGAAAACTTCTCTGTACGGCGTACGTTAGAATATTACGCGGGCGTATTATTCACGTCGAAGCAGGGATCAAATGAAACAGTAGCACAATGGGGTTCGCGAGTAGATAGTATGGCTATAGATCTGAGAAGAGAAGTAAAAGGCAGGTTGGAAAAATTAGAACAGAAAGATAATGCGCGTTACGTAGAAGGAGGTCTGCAGTTAATAGGAGAATTCTTAAAGGGAACGTTTATTGCGGGACTGAAAGATGAAAGGATAAGGTATATTGTTAAAGCTAAAGGAGAAGAGGAATCTTTAGCACAAATAGTTGAAACCGCTTTACAAGAAGAAAGCGAAGTGAAATCGCAAAGGTATAAGAGTAATCAGGGGCAATGGAATTCGCGATACGAGAATACGCGATATGATTCTAGGAGGCAACAAAGTACGCATATTAAAAGTGAAGTTAATGTTACTGCTGTAAATACTGTGAAATGTTATAGATGTCAGGAACTGGGTCATATATCTAGGGTTTGCAATAATGAACCGAAATGCGCCAAATGTGGTAGGCGAAATCATGAAACTAGGAATTGCAAACAGGGAAACAGGCAGTAGAGTTGCTTGAGCAGCCGCAAGTAACTCTACAAA
Organism: Gryllus longicercus; assembly: GCA_038098605.1. Classification (NCBI taxonomy): domain Eukaryota; kingdom Metazoa; phylum Arthropoda; class Insecta; order Orthoptera; family Gryllidae; genus Gryllus; species Gryllus longicercus. The sequence goes on from JAZDUA010000070.1 coordinate 1,448,787, forward strand.
ATGGCTGCGTAGGTGATATGGAAACTGGGGGAAATCACAGCCGTGAAAGAGATTCGCGTGATAAAGATACAGTAAGGAATAGCTCTTGTGATAGAGATTCACGTGATATAGTTACTGTGATGAACCCTGGATGCGGCAAGGAGTCGCGGGAGGTTAACTGCGTAAAACAAGGGGACGCCTTTGATAAAACCAGTTACATGAAAAATGATTTGGGACCATACGAGGTATATGTATTGTGTCCGGAAATTAAGGGAGGCTTAGGAATAGCCTTAATTGATACAGGGGCCCAGGTATCATTGGTAAGGGAATCCTCATTAATCAAAAATATTGCCCAAAGCGATGATGTAATTGAGATTCAAGGTATTAGTGGAAAAAATATCAAGGTAAAAGGTATGGTAAATTTAACTCTGAATAATTGCAGTGAGTCAATAGAATCCAAATATTATGTTGTAAATAAATTGCCTAGAAATATTGATGTTATATTAGGACAAGATTGGCTTTTAAGGAATAATTATGTGTTTACTAAAAATATTGCAATACCACCTTTCAGTGAGTCAGTAGTTCAATTCCCGACCACAGAAAAAGGAGTGAGATATGTAGAGCAACAATTATTGCAGCCAGGAATAGTCTGTGCGGCAACTTTAACGAATTGCGATAAAACGTTTCCGTGTCTTATTGTAAATGTCACGCCCGAAACGTTAATAGTACGAGAAACACCAATATTAAAGAAACCTCCGACTCAGTTAAATAATGCTACTGATAGGACGAATGAAGACGCGTTCACGAAGCGGAGAATAGAATTATTATATGATAACTTGAGATTGCATCATATAGAGGAAGGAGCTAAAGATATTAGAGACATATGTAGTGAATTTGTAGATGTTTTCAAATTACCGGGAGACAAACTGACTAGTACGACAGCGGCAAAACATTATATTCCCACACCCTCTATTCCTAAAGGTAGACCAATTACTTTAAAGAATTATAGGTTACCTCAGGCTCATCAGGAGGAAATTCAGAGGCAAGTAGAACAAATGCTAAATGACGGAATAATTACTCATAGTAAGAGCGAATGGAATTTTCCTTTGCTTGTAGTTCCGAAAAAGATCGATGCGACTGGCAAAAAGAAGTGGCGAATTTGCGTGGATTTTAGACGACTTAATGACGTAACAGTAGGAGATAGCTATCCTCTTCCAAATATTCAGGATATTTTGGATAAAATAGGAAGATCGCGTTACTTTTCTGCTCTCGATTGTGCCAGTGGGTATTTACAAGTGCCAATCGAACCAGAGGATCAATGCAAAACTGCATTTAGTACGGCTAGCGGCCATTATGAATACACGCGTATGCCTTTTGGTCTAAAATCAGCTCCTGCTACGTTTCAACGCATGATGAACTCAATTCTGCACGAGTCAATTGGTGACAGATGCTTTTGCTACATGGACGATGTGCTGATAATGGGAGAAACATTAGCCGAGCATAACAAAAAGCTAAGGGAAGTACTCGGGCAACTCAGGAAACATAATATCAAAATTGAACCCGACAAATGTGAATTTTTGAAGGTAGAATTAAACTACTTAGGACATGTGGTGACAACAAAAGGAGTAAAACCTGATCCGCGAAAAGTTCAATCAGTAACAGAATTTCCCAGACCAGGAAACCCGAAGGATATAAAGTCATTTTTAGGTTTAGCAGGTTATTACAGAAAGTTTATCGATGGGTTTAGTACAATAGCAAGACCTTTGACAGAGTTATTAAAGAAGGATGTCGAGTGGCAGTGGACAGAAAAGGAACAGAACAGTTTTGATTTACTGAGACAAAAGTTAACTGAAGCACCCCTTTTACAATATCCCGACTTTACCAAGCCTTTCATATTGACGACTGACGCTAGTGGATATGCAATTGGAGCAATACTTTCACAAGAAAAATTAGGTGAGGATAAGCCAATAGCTTACGCCAGTAGAACCCTGAACAAGGCAGAAATTAATTACAGTACGGTGGAAAAAGAGTGTTTGTCAATCGTCTGGGCTTGTAAACACTTTCGACCTTATTTACTAGGTAGAAAATTTACAGTCGTTACGGATCACAAAGGATTAATATGGATCTTTAATGTGAAAGATCCGAGTTCAAGATTATTGAGATGGACATTATTGCTAGAAGAATACGATTATGAAATTAAATACAGAGCAGGGATTAAAAATTGTAATGCTGATTGTTTAAGTAGATATCCTGTAGAATGTATGCAATTTAATGTAGAGCAAATAAGCAATGAGAGGAAATTAGCAATTATTAAAGAAATGCATAATTGCCCGGTAGGTGGTCACCAGGGAATTCAAAGAACTACAGAAAGGATAAAATTATATACAAGTTGGATGGGAATGGAGAAGGACGTAGCCGATTATATTAGGAATTGCAAGGTATGTCAAATGAATAAAGACCCCCATCACAAAGTAAAACAGCAATTAGAAGTCACTGATACTCAGGACGAACCGTTTTGTAAACTTTATCTCGATGTGGTAGGTCCCCTTCCAGTTACGGAAGACAATTTTAGATATATTTTAACTTGCCAAGACAATTTAAGTAAATATGTTATCGCTATTCCTATTAAGAATCAAACTGTGGAAGAAATAACAGATGCGTTTGTGAACAAGGTTATATTAATATACGGTATTCCAAACTCTATAGTCACTGATCAAGGGAGTAATTTTATGTCTGACGTATTCAAAAGAATATGCAAGTTGTTTAAGATTGAAAAAATCAATACCGCAGCGTATCATCCGGAGAGTAATGGAGCATTAGAACGGACTCATAAAACGCTTGTAACGTACTTACGTTGTTTTTGTGATCCAAAGTCTTTTAATTGGAATACGTGGTTACCGTTTGCATGTTTTTCTTACAATACTACTCCGCATAGTATCACTAAGTTCACACCTTATGAGATATTATACGGTAGGAGATGTAATATTCCAGGGATTTTACAAAGTACTCCGCAACCTTTGTACAACTATGATGACATAATACAGAATGTTAAATTTAAAATGCAGAATTGTCATAAAATTGCTAAGGAAAGATTGATACAATTCAAGGAAAATCAAAGAGAGAAAACAAAAGCCAATCCTGTAAAGTTTAAGGTAAATGATTTAGTATTATTAAGAATTGAAGCTAGGCATAAGTTAGAACCATTATGGAAAGGTCCTTATGAAGTGAAGATGATGAAGGAACCTAATGCAATTATTCAAGAGGTGGGCAAACGTAAGCATCAGGAAGTACATACTAACAGACTGAAACCATACTTTTCTTCCGTTTCAGGGAACGAAACGAAGCATGAGGGCACTTAGGATTTGGGTAATATTAACGGCGTTAATATGGTGGTGGGAAATGGCAAATGGACAGGAAGTGAAGCAGCTACAATCGCAAACCGGGATTTATTTTGATGAAGCTGGAACTATCTCTTTTTACCCAATGCGATGGAAAGTAGTAAGCTATATAAATTTAGAACCAATTAAGGAGCTTTGGAAGAGTACGAAAGAACATCACAGAAAGGTAGCCGAATATTGTAATAAAGTATCGGAAGCAAATTGGTATCATCTGACAGACTGTGGAGCTTTTCAGCAATACATGAGATCTAAAACGTATTATATTGATAATTTGAGAGATTTAGTAAGCGAATATATGGTAGATTCAGAAAATGTCGAATCTTTCAATAAAAGAGCAGTAAGAACAAAGAGAGGAGTATTAAATTTGGTGGGAGAAATAGCAAAGGTACTTTTTGGAACTCTAACACAATCGGATGCAGAGGAATATAATAAACATATTTCAGAATTAGAAAAAGAGCAAAGCGAATTTTTACACATTTCCAAAGATCAAATGACGGTAATAAAATCGACATTAAGTTCTGTTAACTTAACAATTCAAAGAGTGAATCAAAATGAGAAAACATTAAAACAAAATTTGAATAAATTAGCTAATTATACTGATAACAAAGTTAATGCATTAGAAGTGGAGATAGAAAACATCAGTCAGATCAGTGAGCAAATAAGAATATTGCAAAGAGGTATCGAGGAATGTCAGCATTCGTTTGAAATTTTGCTAGATGCTTTTGTCCATGCAGAGCAGGGAACGCTGCAGCCACAACTCATTACCACCGCTAAGATCAAAAAGGTAATGGAGAGCCAGGCACTGCCAAATGGTTTGGATTATCCTCCTTTTCCCCTTCCTGAACTCCAAAAGATAATGATTCCCCATGTGTACGCTTTAAAGCAATATTTGGTGTATGTATTAGAAATTCCTCTTCTCTCCCCCAATATCTATCATCTCTATAAGATCCTACCTTTTCCCGTGTCCAAAGGAACTAACACATATGTATTTTTAAGTTCAAGCAAAGAGTTTATTTTTAGTGATTCCATGAGGCAACATTATGGTAAAATGTCAAATGATGAGTTGTCAAAATGTTTTCAAACTAGTATGTTAAACTATGTATGTAAGAAAGAAATTATGATGTAAGAAAGAAACTATGTACGTAAGAAAGAAACTATGATGTAAGAAAGAAACTATGATATAAGAAAGAACTATGTATGTAAGAAAGAAACTATGATGTAAGAAAGAAACTATGATGTAAGAAAGAAACTATGTAAGAAAGAAACTATGTATGTAAGAAAGAAACTATATACGTAAGGAAGAAACTATATACGTAAGAAAGAAACTATATATGTAAGGAAGAATCTATGTATGTCAAGAAGTGTTAAAGTTGATGAGGTAGAGAAATTAATTGAACAACAAGAAAGAAATAATTATTCTTAGTGGTACGCTCATGTAATAACATGTAGTTCAGTTTTTGGCATATTAATTGTAATATTTTCATGTTGTTTTATGTTTTGATGTGTTAAAATAGGTAGAAATTGTACTTATTGGTTATGGGACAGATGTTCGCCAAAGAATTAATGGAAAGAAACAAGAGAAAGATTCTTAGTAATTATTCAGGAGCAGGGAGAATTGTGTTATAAAGCAACTGGTACTCGTGACGAGCAGTCTTCCACTGCAGAAATAAACTCCACAATATCTCCTGCTCACTCATCAAAATTTATCAGTATAACTGAAGTTGATGGCGAGAAACATCTATCCATATCCACACGAACGAGGAGCTCAAGTAAAGCTTTCCGTTAGAAAAGTTTTCATCTGTTGATCAAAACTTTTTCTAAGGGGGGAGGTGTAATGGCAAATGCACCTACGTACATGTGAAGTACGCATTGCTTAAGAAGAGCAATGAATATTTCTTTCAACTTGTACGTGAAAGAAATATTACCCTTCATGGTTGAATTGGGGTCGCGCCGGGAGCGGGCGCTCCGGCTGCGGTCACGGGTGATTAAACTACCCGAACCGCTGTCACGCTGACACGATCCAGACGAAACAGGAATGTTTGGGAACTTGTTAGTTTTCAAGAAGGGCAAAAGTCCTCTGACAGTTATGTCAGTTTATGGCGTCGAGGGCGCGCCGAGTTCTGGCGGGGGAGGCGGCGTAATAGCCTCGTTAAACTCTCTGTTTCCCATATAAGGATCGTGTAGCGTTGAGAAGAGAGGGGAGACCGCCTAAAGACTTTGCTGTGTACACATCACGCTGCTCTGCAGCTCTATTAAAATTTCATACTTCATCGGACTTGGTCTCTAATTGAAACCTCGCTGACCATCACGCTCCTCCAGGGAACTTAGCTTCCCTGCGAACCCAATTTTTATTGCATCCTGTACTGGAAGCAATTGTAATTGCCTGCAATCGCTGCTAGCAGCACTACACCTGCAGCGAAAGGCATTACACAAGCGTGAGGCCAATACCCGGTTGTCTATTCCTCCTGATGTTTACTGCAGTCTATCCGACCCCAATAGCCTGAGTCTCAGGAGAAGCACGCAAGTGGGAATTACCATTGAACTTGCAGGGCGCGTCTGATTTACATGTATAAACTCTCGTTGGCTTTCATTGTGCATAATTATTATGACCCTATCCCAGTGCCCTCCAATTTCAGACTGAATCTGTTTAGTTACAGTGACGTAGAGCTCTACACTGGACTCAAAGCAAACGGAACTTTGGAATAGTCCACATCGTTATTCGAGCAGAATCTTTTGAAGAACGTAGAAGAATTGGGATCTTCATTTTTAATATACTCATATACTCCGTTTAGAGAAAGATAATGTTGCAGGAATAAAAGTGTCGATATTTTGAGTAAGAAAGACGTTTCGTGTACTCCTCATTCCGAAGATGTGTTTCTTCTTTCTCCTAGTCGCAGTATATTACTTTCTCGTATTCGTAGTTTAGTGATAGTAGACATGGGTCATTATAAATGCCTAATAACACACTCCCTTCCCTGTAAATGTAGTGTAGATTCTAGTAGATGTCGTGGGGCCTCGAGTTTGAAAAACATCATTTAATTTTGGGGTATTTAACATGAATCCCTCTGACATTTTCGAAACTTTCTTAAAAAAATCGATCATTTGGAATTTCGAAAAAAAAATGTCGAAAATTTATTGGACACCTTCTTAGAGCTGTATCAGTTAATATGGAGATTTCTTTCTTAATGTAATTTATTGCTTCGTATTAGATGTTTAAATAATTTTAGGAACATGTCTCTCAAATATTAAAAGTTTTCACGTAATGTTGAGTTATATTGTGATAATGTGTTAGTTTCACATCTCCTTAGGGAGTTATTCCTGAATATCCTACTAGCGGGCCCAGCCGGGGAAAGCTCTAAGCCCCTGACTGATCTCGCGGTGTGACAATGTAGAGCACATAAAAGTAAGTACGTGAGTCCACGTTTCGGAATGAGAGGACGCCGCGGACATGGGAGGTCTATCACGTGACTCCTCGCGAGGAGGCTGGAAAGTAACCAGCCGTGGTCATTCGTTGTCGAACGGAATCGCGGTGCGGAAGGCACTTTTCACCCGCCAGGGGTTATCGCGAGCTTCGGCTGCGAGGTGTGGCGGTTGCTACGGGACGAGAGACCAAGAGCGGCGCCAAGCCGCTGGGATCTGCGTCACACCTAGGCGGATATGCCTCAGGGATGTACAGTGCTGGGAGTGCAGAGCTAGTGTCCGAGGAGTGTAGATAGTATATAAAACTTGTTAATAAATTTGTACAGAACAACTCCGTGTCTGTGTTTTACTCGCACCCGACGATGCCACAGTAGCTAATGTTGAAAAATCTGCCACTATCTGAACTCGAATTCTAGGATCTGGCGGTCAGTCGCTACAGAGTCAGCGACAATGCTGACTGAATAATAAAGTCAGCCGGCATCGTCCATTGGATGCATGATGGTGATCATTGGAGATAGATGAGGATGGGAAGAGGTTGACTTACTGCGGATGTGATGGTGATTCAGGTGCAAGTCGTGGTGGTGTGAGAAGGCGACGCCATAACCATAAGAAATCACCTGAAAACACCCATGCCAGTCACGGGACTCGTCCCAGCACCCTTCGGCTCCGCGCCTTGGCACATTGCTTGCTCGTTTGATGTCATGATAAGCGTCTGACTATGATAGACTGGAATTTAGCGTATTTGAACGCTTCTGTAAGGTCTTCCGTTTCAGAGGCAGGTATCAGTACCGTATTTTCTCGAATATAAACCTCCACTTTTTTCTTTCAAAAATTAGCAACAAAAAATGGAGGGGGGTCTAATAGACGAGTGGCGCGAAACGGAGCAAATATTTTTTAATTGTATTTTTTTCAAATTATATTACATATGTTCAGATATTATACTTAGGGATATCGCGCCTGAAATTTTCTTAAGACCTGCTGACAATGAAAAAAGGCAAGAAAGAGCAGTTTTTTTTAAATATTGTTGGAGCGAATAGCATACGAAGTTCATACCAAAGTTTTCCATCCGAAGGACTGGGAGGGGGGGGGGTATACGCGAGAGCAATAAAGTGCGATTTACTAGCTCTGGGTCCAGAGAGGTCGAAGCAGATTTTTACATTTGATGATATGTGGTGAATGGAATGTGGTAGCTGTGAAAAGGAAATCCTTATGTCATTTGTTAAAATCGATTTCTCCATTGCGAGACGGTGTCAGCTGTTATAATCCTTTCTCTTTTACTTCTCGACATGTCTCATTTTCTAGTTGACTTTGTTTCTCGGATTCCATACGTAACGGATGGCTGGCCACGATAGGACGGCATTGGGAGAAATTGCAAGGTTTGCCTGAAGAAATGATAATGATAATAATAATATAATAATAATAATAATAATAGGAAATAATAATCCGAGGTAAGAACAATATGATGAACGATGAGAACTATTTTCGATATAGTTTGAGGTTAATTATTCCTACATTTTGCAGCCCTAAAAATAATGTTATAAATAGTAATTGAATGTAGTGCGTTAGAAAGTTCTGTTAATTTGATTTACATGAAATTATTAAATGGTGAACAATTAAGGTTTTTAAGTAAACTATGATTAACTGATCCTTATACTCATTAGACTTCTCTCCATAGTACGTATGAGTATCAAAAAGAAATTCAGTTTTAGTATATGAGAAGAATGTTGCAAAATTACTTTAATCATTGAAGTCAATCTTGAATATCTCATGCTAGCTTAAATGCTAATTTAAGCATCCTTTTGTGTGTAATAAAAGAGAGCTACAAAACCCATTACAGAAATTTGTATAATGAAACGCATTATTGAGTCCTCGTGTGTACACTACTCAAATTAGAACACTCTCTGATACGTGAATGTAATGCTCACTAAGATTTATGCCCCCTGTTTCATCCATTCAAAATCCTGTGGTGTTTTCTTTATGCTTTATGCTAACGGAAATAAGGAGGGAGACGCATCTTGTTAGCATGTTTTTTTGACTTTTCAGCAATATGGTGAAGCAAAGACTTACATCAAAGTGACTTAGAAATTTACGTCATATGTTTTAAAGGTTTTGTGTTTTTAAGAGTTATTGTATTTAATTCACAGTAAATCTTTTAGTATTTGTAAACGGAGAAAACACAAAACAGTACCACATTTACTGATTCTATCATATAAATAGTTGAGTTCCTGTTAGGTAGGCTAAGCATGATACAAACAAGTGAAATATGTTAAATCGTAGAAAATAATGAGCGCTGGTGGTGTTGATATCATGTCACGAGTGTCATTGGACATTACTCATCACTTGAAATTCAGTTCAGTTATAGTGTTTTCAAATGCACATAATTTTGAGCATTTTATTTTATTTTAAAATCCAAAATCGTTTGTTTTTGTTGCTAAACGTTCCCGAGAGCCATGGTCTGCCAAGTTCTATATCCAGGTAAACGAAATTACATTTGTACAAATTCAAAATACAACAATAAAAACAAAACACAAAACAGATTCAGGTGACCAATGAAATTTTGTATTTGATTTTTAATATAATAATACTACTAATAATAACTATAATAATAATAATAATAATAATAATAATAATAATAATAATAATATTTTAAGTGGGGAGGACAAGCTGTGCATTTACGTCTGGGAGTACAAAACTAGAGACCATCCCGTCATACGTCTTAATCTTACTTTAATATAGTTGTAGAGAACATTATTAACACTCACCTCGCCCCAAACAGCATGTTTTACTATCCTAAACGATTTCACCCAGTTTATGGTCGGGTAGAGCAGTCAGCATTCCATAGTAGTCGGTCAATAGACCAGTGATCTCATTTGTAGTATGGAAATTTTATTTTGATCCTCGTGTTCGCCACGTGGGCGCGATGCTCAGGGAGAGACGTTTCGAAGGCCGCCGCCTCGTTCGGTGGAAGGCGCGTGAGTGGATCGCTATGCGAGCAACGGCAGTGCGTGGGCGGGCGGGTATTGTTCGGCGTTCGGCGTGAGTGGGAGCGCGACGCAGCGACTGCGTCTTCCTCGCGACCAAGGCCCCCGTCGCCGTCCTCCTCCTGGGCTCCAAGGCCGCCTACGCACGGCAAGGCCCCCTCCCGTTGCCACGGGCGAAATCATCTTGGTGGAACAAGGCCGCTCGGCGGTACACGAGTCCGATCCGATGGGCTAGATTCTGGATATGAGGACAGTAGGGTGGCGAGGACGGTAACCGTTTTGTTACTCGCGTTATTCCTCAACACGAGAGACGTACTAGAGTTTTTTGGAGGACTTCTAGCTGGCCGTTGCATCGCGGATCGGGCTGTCGTTTGTAGCAGATTTTCTCAAAAATGGGCGAAGTTGTGTTGGTCTTCCGTCGATGCACGAATCCAAACAGATGTACTTGATTTGGAAAGCGTAGAGCATTGCGTGCAATGAGTACTTTTTACTTCTTCGGTTATCGTAGCACAAGAGACATACGGTAGTCCCGGGGGACTCGCAGCGGTTACTTTCTGATCTCCCTGAAACTAGTCGGATATTTTCTCGGAGAGGGACGAAGCCATCTTGACTAATCAATCAAAGGTACACGAGTTAAATAAGATGTAATAGTTTCATGAAATGGTGGACGGTAATTGCGAGAAAGTCGATGGCGAGCAATGAAATTATATTTTTTCATTTATTCCACCAGAACGCACATATTTCGAGAGCCATCTGGTTGTTGCATCGCGGCTGTCTTACTCTTCACGAAGGTTTTCTCGATCATATGGGTCAATGGAAATCATTGGGAGTCACATGAGGTTTAAAAGTCGGTTCTAAGATTGGAAATGACTGGACGGAAGAAAGGATTGCGTATGGCCTGTGGCCTGTTTTTTAAGGTACTGCTTTGCCATTCACCTGAAATTGATCACGGACACGGACGATCAGAGCAACTTGCCTCATAAATCCGTACAGATGAGTATTTAGCTGTTGTCAAAACATGCGAATTCAAATTCTGTGAACGTCAGGTATTGCGTCTTGAATCCGCCTGTCTATGGAGATTGCGATATAGCAACTTCATACGGTATTGCAGACGGTGAAATTCGTGCTGTTGGTTATATAAGCAATTTTTGTATACATTGTAAAACAGTTTGTTGATATTGGCTGAATATGGACCTTCAGCCTGGGCTCGGAACCCCATTGGGGCCCCATAGCCTCACATCATACTTTTTATTTCCGTAAATGTGTTACAACATTGATACAGTGGCGTAAGGAACATATGGATTCAATGACTAATGATGGAATTATTTTGAAACATTTACTTAAATGTGTTAATCGACACTTATTGTACTGTAGTCGATAACCCATTGACAAACTATTTTTTAATAATTAGAATCAAATTTTGTGTATTTATGAATGACATTTTCTTTATTTTTTACAAAATATTGTAGATATTTTGATAGTGAAAAATTACAATATAATGCAACGTTTACTTTATATTTTCTATTATTTAACTTTTCCTTTCGAAACGATGTTAAAAATGTATGTGGACATTTGTAATTTGCGAGAATAGACTCAACGAGTTAATTTCAGTTCCCCCAAAAATTATTGTACTTTTTACACCAAGCATATTTTGACATGCCATTTTATAAACTTTGTGGCATCATATTAAATGTATTATGTAAAAAAATGTGTCATGAAAAATATGAAGGATTCTTAAACTTATCAACAAAAAAAAACTGAAAAAATGGCAAATTATACTGTACCTGTAACGGACATACTGTGAGTAAAATGTAAATCAATCCTTACTCTTGAAGGTTGACCAATTTTGATTCAGTCTCCCATAGAAACCCTAAAAATGGACCAAAAATCCGAAATCGGCTGAAAACGCAACCATTTTGAAGAATATAGGGGGAAAATCAAACGAAACTGCGGGCAAGTCGTAGTCGATCACCTCCACAACCGATTTTGTCCAAACTTTTCCGTTTTCAACTAATGATGCTTCAACAGCACAGTCTGTCTCGCATTCTTTCTAACTTTTGCAATTTTAGAAAATTCAGAGAGTTCAACGAAAATTAGACCAATATTTGAAGCGTCATTTATGATACCCGAGAACCAAGTCTTGATACATTTGAATAATTTTAGATGGAATATCGATTTTGGAGGAAATCGGCTGAACGGTTTATGCTATCGCTGACCGCATGCGAACGGACGCACATTTTGCCGTGAATAGATTTTTCGGTACACACACAACATGAGCGAGTGTTTGCACGTCGTAGCCTAGATCGATCGACTGCAATCTCGATCTTTTGCACATGTACTGATGCAAAAAAGTGATGCGAAACTTGAACTGCGCATATGAAGAAGATTGTTAGTGCTGTCGATTGCTGTAACGCTTCCCCATTCAAAATCTCTCTGTACGTGTTAATGGGAGTTATTTACCACGTATTGGTACACGATTTATCCAGTATTCGTCACCAGGTAATAAGAGATTTTCTGTCGAAAAATTAGAGTTTTCCGGCACACGATTATCATACTTTATCTTCTTACCAAGTAAGGCGGAAGAGTAAAACTGACAATTGGGTGAGGGTATCCAGAAATGTAGTTGGAGGAAGAAGGAGGCAGTCCCCCTTTCAGTCCCCAAGCAGAAAGTCCCCCTCTTGTTTTATGCTGCACACGCCTGTGATTCTATTTGATGCAAGGCATAGCAATCTCGCCTAAATCAACAATTTGCATTCATAAACTTTAAAATGTGCTTAAATGGTACGTTTTATGTATATGTCTAATTCAGATATTATATTCACAAATTGAACGACGGAAAAATATAAGCCGAGAGGAAATATGAGTAGTCAAATGACGCTGGGTGGTGATATGTTAATGTTGCCTTGATATTTTGTGGTTTCGCGTGGTTTTTATTATATACGCAGACAAAGAGAACGTAAGTTTAAACTCGATGTCTTTGATTTGAATTAAGCAAGTCATTGGTCAAATGGCGGTTTATGGGGTATGAAGTTATAAACTACTCAAATTATTGACTTACTGACGTACAGAGAAAAGGGTACTTTGCTGCAACGTTACAACGATCACAACTCATGAGTATGTCGAAACATATTACTTACATATTTATACAACCGCCAAATGACATTCCTTTCTAAAAATGTGATAATTTCTAGAGCCTTCAGATGCTACACCTTTCACTTATATTGTTTTACTCTCCATCTGAATTTAACTTCATGTCTAGTACTCGCTACCAGAATAGTGGTTCTTTGGAGCGGGTTGGATTTCATTCATCATTCAATTCATCAGCTTTCAAAGCAATACCATCCGCCTAACCTTATATAATATACATTCATTTAAGTACATTACTGGCTTGATACCACAGAAATAATATAAACAAACTTTATCAGATACACATATGCCCTTAGACTGCAGAAAATCATTTGCGAGTACTGAGAGGAATTCGTCAACACCAGTCTTATTCTCAAGATGACAGCACTATTCATTTCACAATTATAACCAGAGTCCAGCATTTTAGTCCCGCGATCAAGTCGTACACCATTAATAGAAGTTCCGATAACTTTGGACTTCAGCATGTCCGGATCCATACTGCAATATTTATCTCTTATCTCTGCCTGAAAAATTCCATTCGTGAAACAGCATTGAATTTTATCTGTATATTACTAAGAAACGAAATGAATTAGGTGTTTCGAAGATTCTTAAACTGATTAGAGGAAGGGCAGTATAGTTGGACGTTCAGAAGCGAAAGAAACGATTGCATTAAAGACGCAAACGCTATAATGTGACTTTCGCTGTTTTATAGCCCAATATCTTAAAAGGCCGTACGACTTAATAGCGTATTAAGCTTTATTGCTGTAACACTACTCTATTGGAATACACGCAAACTCTCCGAATGAATCAGAAATATCGTAAAGTAATGAAAATGTGTTAAAATGTTTATGTATATTTTCTGGCCGGCGTGGCGTTCTATTACTTCATTACAGCATTGTGTACATTGAAAGATGAGGAGAATTCATTTGCGTGGTGTTCACCAGCGTTCGTTTGAAATAACTCATACGAAAACTGTCACTCCAGTACATATTTCGTGGAAATATTTAACTTTTCTTCTGATTTTCTGATACAACATGCATTAGATATTTCGGATGTGGATTCGTTGAAAAAATATGAGAGAAATGTATAAGAACGCATAATCCAATGTATTTATCCTTGGCTATGGGTCTTTTTGTTTTGGTTGTAAAATGATAGGAAGCAGAACCCATCCTAGCACACACACACACACACTCACACAATTATATATATGTATATGTATAATTGACTTATATTATATGTCTTCATTTCGAGTTTCAGCACCTCGTATTCACGTAGTACCTGCTCTTGTGAAATTATATGATTCTGTGTCCCCTCCACCTCCCCAGGAATATACACAAAACTTCTTTTTTTACTTCTGTTCTTCCAGGAATGTGGTCAATGCAAGCATTGCAAAAAATCGACCAGTTACGCCACCCTTAATGCTCTGATTTACTACAGTATATGTTGTTCAAGATTCCCTTACCTTTTGAAATTGCTGTTGATAATCTATTTTGTCGTGTTCTTCCGTGGAACCTACAACAGTTGACCTACGTGATACCAAAGAGGCAATGTGCAAAATTACAGTCTTTCTCAGGGTGAGAGGGAGTATAAAACTCCTATTGTTTGAGGTTGCTGGGTACGTTAACTGCTGTGGTCATGAAGTACAGGTAGAGTAGTGAATGTTTTATCCCAGGAGGTGGCGGTGTTCCCCATTGGATGGGAAGACTCGGCGAACTACACGTCGACTTGCGGTACTTTTCCTCTCCGGGTATCTCCCTCAGCGAGGCACCGCTCCAACCAATACAAGCTCTGACCTCCGACGGATCTCCATGTGTGGTAGTGTAGTTCATTCAAGTGTGAGTGTAAGTAAGGTGTGGGAATAGAAGAAGGAAGAGGAAGGAATGAACACACACGGTACGTGGCCCATTTGTTAGGGTATTGCTTCGACATTTGCCATCTATTGATCGGAGAAATCACGGAAACCTACCGATCAGATCCTCTGGCCGCTAGAATGCGCCAGACTGTGGCTCTGTGGCTAGTGTCTAAAATCCACCACCGACGAGACTCGAACCCTGGAACCTCCCAGTCGGAATCGATGCAGAGACAATGGTAATGCTGACTCTGATTTAACTAGGCTGGTAGGAGAGGGAACGAATCAACGAGTAAAACGAGGATCATCTTCGCTTTCGCAGCAGTCTGAATAGATCCTTGGAAGACTCTCGAGAAAGTTCTCTATTTGGATTTCCTTGATTTTAAATTCTTAAATTCAATTTATTGATTTCAATGTCTTGATATGAACCTTTCAATCTGTGAAAACCGTTATTGAATCTACAAGAAATGCAGTAATTTTGTCCTATAGGTACAAAGGAATTCTTCATTAGACGACATCGAACTCGGTAGGGGCTTTCCTATTCACAGCAATTCGCAGCCTGTTCACGAATGCAACACATGGTTCTAAATGATGAAATAATATAGGTTTCCTTCTCTGATCCAATGAACATATTATGAACGCCACATTTGCTTCAGTAGTGTGCTGTGCCCAGCAGGAGAGAGCCAAAAGACAAAGGTGCTTGTTACTGAAAGAGGAACGTTGCTCATTTCATAGTGAGAAAGATCAGACAAAAACATTGTACCGCCCACAGAGCTCTGCAGCCCGCAGAAAATAAAACACAAAAGAAGCATATGGGCAGAATCCCGTGAAAGAGAAGTCGTGCCCTACATTCTCGGAATACTCATCTGGTTTCAAACTAGCGGTGCTTCAGCATAGCACACACTTTTTCGTGGATAGAAGAGATATTTTTTTAAGCTATCCCATCTCATTTTTATGTTCTAGTAAATGTAAAAAAAAATAGTGTGAGCGCTTTGTTACTTGAACAGCTGTATTTCTATAAGAAGATGTCGATACACTTTGTGAGAGATCATTTCAAGTACTTAATTAAAAAAAACAGTAATGTATACTACATTAACTTATGAAATGTTTAGAAAAGTTACGTATATACTGAATGTCCTACTATGTATAGTAAATTATAAAATACACCAGTAATGCAAACATTGACGTGAGAAATGCTTAAAAAAGTTACATTTGCTTAATATTTGAAAATTCAAAATTTTAAGTCAATGTGACGTTTGTAATGTGATTTAGAGTATTATACTCTGCCTAAACAAAAAGTTGAAAGTATTGAATTATTTTAGAAACTCTTGTTTTTTGTATTTTCTGGTGTGTCCACTAACCGCACATCTGACATTTCAAAGTGCACTGAGGCATTTGTTCCATTCCACCAGCGCCAGACAACTTTTTTCTAACATTGTTGATCAAACTCTTCACTTTGCTGTTGATCTTCTACTTGTGGGTAACATTTAAAACGTATTTTACTCTGATGTAACTCACTCCGGGAGTCATGTAGTGGGATTCTGAGTGAGTGGAAGAACCATGTAGTTTTGATCATTGATTTTTATAAAACGCACAAGAAATTTCAGACGTCGGGATATCACAAAATAAGTATTCTATTTAGTATCGTTGATGGGTCCCAAGCTTCACGGCATTTTTTTTTCGATTCGACAATAGGTTTCGCATATGATTTACGGAACTTGGAGTGATCATTGTCGTGACTGTATCTCTGGAGTATGAGGGCAAAGCGTATGGACACTAACTTTTCAATAGATCGCCTCTAATCTACGAGAAAACCAGTATTAATCGTGCTATTGTTTATTACAAAATGTGTTACCTTAATTGCGTAACGTGTAACCACTGCACTTCTTTCGCACCGTTTCTTCTTCTCCTTCCTCCTTCTCCTCTTTCTTCTTGTTCTCATCATTATGTTGATGACGATGATCCAACACAGGTGTGTACAAAATGTCTGGAAACAAACGTCTGGAAACAAAGACAGTACGACCTATTATCGCAGATATCTATTATCACGCAATTGTTAGGTATAGACTAAATTGTATTGTAAGTTTATGTGCGCAATACGTAAACACCGCAATCAGCCAGTGAATAATATTCACTTTCAGACGCATCTTTCTTTTCTCGTTTGCAGTAAACTCTATTTTCTTCTGAAGAAATCTTTTTCTTTTTTAAATTCCTATTTAACTTCAAAAACAGTTAAAACTTTTTTGGGGACGTACTATGGGGAAAAGTACATAAAATCTGTGCATACTTTCTTGAACACAGGTATCTCTACTCTAACTCATACCCATGTTACGTTGAAATATAAATATAGATAACAACGGGCGTTTATGGCAAAAATTAATAAGATTAAAATGTTCCCTCCCGTGAAATAAAAACTATTTGCTATGTCATATGAGGAACATATTTTGGCCTTTATCCCTTTTAATACGATTATTTGAATACTTTACCACATGCCCCCACATCCCAATGAGCTGAATAAACGTACACATACATTAAAGCTGAATATTTGATCAAAAGAAAAACCAGGGAACATCTCAGATTTTGCTTAAGAGATCCGGAAGACTGTAGGAGCAACCTGATCAAGAATCGGATCATTGACCCAGAAGCTGAGGTACAATGTCGAACTCGGATGTGTAAAAACTTCTGGAAACTAGCATTTCAGTAGTCCACGGCCCACCAGCTCAAAAAACAATAATAACCCCGACATTTTTTTTAGGAGTTGTATTAATTGCGTAACGCCTAACCACCACATCGTGCCAGTCAGTTACCAGAAGCTTCGTCCATACCTGCAGTTGACATAATGTTTTTCTGATAACATTCTTGTTCGTTTTCTTCTGACGATATCCACCACAAGGTCAGAACAAAACGACTCGGAACTCACCTTTCAAATAGACCACGGCCCATCTGCGCGAACAACAATGGCCACTGGCCATCGTTTGGAACGAATTATGTTGTTACAGTAAGTACGCAAACGTAACCACCGCATCCAGACATTGAAGTTCCTTCGAGACATTCCGCGTACATTTACTGTTGACATAATCGTCTTCTGAAGTCATCTCCCCCTCCTTCTCCTCATTCTTCTTCTTCTTCTCCTTCTGACGACGACGTCGATGTCTAACACAGCTGTGGACAAAACATCATCTGGAAACCATCCTTTCATGTAGAACACGGCCCATCTTCGCGTGAAACAACGATCATCTAGCTATTGTTTGTTGTCAGTTGTATTGTTAGCTTAATTGCGCAACGGCGCAGCGGCAGCGGGGCCGTCCGAGGTGCAGTGGCCCGTCGCGTCGACGGCGCGCCAGCTGCGCTTCCAAAAGCGGCGTCGGCGGCGGGGGCGCTGGCGTCGTGTTGCGCGCGCGTCCGCGGAGGAGAGAGAAAGCAAGCCTCCTCGCACAAGGAGAGTTGCGGGTCACAGTCCTTTCGCACGGTTATTACCCGCCCCCGCGCCGCGCCGCGCCGCGCCGCGCCGCGCCGCGCTGCGCCACGCCGCATTTCGTCGCTCGGCCATTGTCTCTGGGCGCCGCCGCCGCCGGCGTCGCGGCGCGGGAAGCTGAGCATCGCTTGCCACGCGCGCGTCCCGCCCCCGCTCCTGCCCCCCGCTCCCGCCCCTCCCCCTGCCCGACGCTCTGTGATTTCATGCTCTGGGACTAGCTGGCCGCCCGGACGAGATAAAGAGGGTTCTTGTGGGCGGGAGAGTGAGAAGCGCTAACACGGTTGTGCTTGTGTGGGTTTGCTTGTGTTTTTGTGTTCGTGAGCTTTTGCTTTGCTAGTGAGCTGCTATGTTTGTGTACTTTTACGTTTTTGTGTGCGTTTATGTTTGTCTGCGTTTGTGCATTTATGTTTGTGTGCTTTTGTAAGTCTGTTTGTGTGCTTTAGTAAGTCTGTTTGTGTGCTTTAGTAAGTCTGTTTGTGTGCTTTAGTAAGTCTGTTTGTGTGCTTTTGTAAGTCTGTTTGTCTGCGTTTGTAAATCTGTTTGTGTGCGTTTGTAAGTCTGTTTGTGTGCGTTTGTAAGTCTGTTTGTGTGCGTTTGTAAGTCTGTTTGTGTGCGTTTGTAAGTCTGTTTGTGTGCGTTTGTAAGTATGTTTGTGTGCGTTTGTAAGTCTGTTTGTGTGCGTTTGTAAGTCTGTTTGTGTGCGTTTGTAAGTCTGTTTGTGTGCGTTTGTAAGTCTGTTTGTGTGCGTTTGTAAGTCTGTTTGTGTGCGTTTGTAAGTCTGTTTGTGTGCGTTTGTAAGTCTGTTTGTGTGCGTTTGTAAGTCTGTTTGTGTGCGTTTGTAAGTCTGTTTGTGTGCGTTTGTAAGTCTGTTTGTGTGCGTTTGTAAGTCTGTTTGTGTGCGTTATACGTTTGTGTTTGTGTGCCTTGCACGTTTGTGTTTGTGTGCCTTGCACGTTTGCGTTTGTGTGCCTTGCACGTTTGCGTTTGTGTGCCTTGCACGTTTGCGTTTGTGTGCCTTGCAATTCTGTGTTTGTGAGCTTCGTAAGTTAAGCCTATAGTTCTGTTTAAATACAATTGGAAACTTTTACCCGTGGTACGTTTTTCCTTGATAGTAATTTTCTGAAAAATGTCTTTCATTAACTTGAAGAACACAGGACGTTTACAAGTAGTCGTATTCCGTATATATTAGAAAATGAACCCTAATGAAGGGAGGATGGCATGAACTTTGTAATAAGCATTAATTAAATGCCCAGATGGGTTGTGAATATGTTTTTCTGAACGTTAAGACTGATTAAATTTTGATTGTATTAATTTTCTTTTAATGTTTCTGGACCTGGCAGTAATGCTGTTACTAACCATTTATTTTTCTTTTACAGGTGAGATTCATTTGATTTCGGCCACATTTCTGGTCTTGGGGTCAATAACTATCTGAAAGCGGTTACACAGGTAAGATTAGATCCGACCTTAGCGCGAGGTAAAACAAGGATGCTCAGGAACCGTCCAACTGCTGGGCAAGGAAGAGAACTTGCTTGAATAGTAGCCAGCTCCTTATAAGCGGAGAGTAGAGGATAAGGTGCACGGAGTCGGATGCGGATCCTACTTTCATTTTGTTTGTGGCTCGACGAGTCATAGTGAGCGAGGCGAACTGAAATTAAGCTCCTAAGCCTGCGGATAAGAAGAAAGAAAAACATAGAAAGTTATTTTCTGAGCACTTATATTGTGTGTTCTGTTTGTTTAGGAATATACACAATATAAAGTAAAATTTTATTTCGGAACAATCTTATTTGCTAAAGTTTTAGTTTGTTCCTTTAAAAGCACACACACGGAAATAAATTAATTTTTACCAGTATTTCCTTGAAATTCTCATTGGGTGTAATCATGTTTGGTAAAGAAGCAGAAATTAGGTTTCTTACATAATCGGCGTTTGACATGCATGTTACATTTTGAACTAATTTACGATATTGAAATTTGTAATAATAGTACAACAAAATTTAATCAATTTCTTTATTCTTAGAAACATAGTTCGAAAGACTGAAAAGACAACAGATGAGAGTGGCGTGTATTAATTTTGTATCCCTTCTTTTTACATAATTCTGTAAACGACCTATCAAATATGTCACTCCTTGATAATGAAATGTAATAGAAGTCAAGGACAGTCTTGTAGTAACAGATAAAACGTGTAGAGATCGTCAGTGACAATTTTGTGGTGTGTTCTACCATGCAATTTTTCTCTGTCGCAACCTCATTTTTTCCTAAACGAGTTTTATTTACGGAAATG
This sequence comes from Gryllus longicercus, assembly GCA_038098605.1. Classification (NCBI taxonomy): domain Eukaryota; kingdom Metazoa; phylum Arthropoda; class Insecta; order Orthoptera; family Gryllidae; genus Gryllus; species Gryllus longicercus. The sequence continues at coordinate 1,469,293 of JAZDUA010000070.1, forward strand.
ACGTCAACTGTCTCCAGGGACTGTACAAACGCAACTCTGGCGCCGGATGCTGGTATATCCTAGTTTCGAGTTGGAGTTTGCAACGGCAGTAGTGAGTAGATGGAGTTTCAACGCCAGATAGCGAGTTACAAATTTACCTGAAATTTACAATTTTATACAATCTGTTTGATACTTGAATCGAGAGAGAATATTTATCTGATGAGGAGGGGTAGAACACTAGTTTCAGCGGAGAAAATAATTGATTGAAATAATCACTTTTGTCTTAGATACGTTCACGTGGTTCTTTCGTATGTTTTATTTACTACTAACGTGTTAAAAGCTTCGAAGTGTTCGTGAAGTCGGAGTGCGGAGGAGAATTGCGCATGCAGAGACCGGCTGTTCTGATCGGGAGTTTCCTGCTTTCCTTGCCCAGCAGGTAAAGTCTGGAGAAGTGCCAAACAAACAGATCGCCACTTACTTGACCACTCGTACCCACCCCGCAGGATCATCCGTGTCGACGGGACTCGACAACGGAAGTGCCTCCGGTATGCGGAAATTCATGCTACGAGCGCAAAGGAGGGCCGGTTCATTTTGTTTGGAGAACGTTTCGACAGTATAGAAAGAAAAACTAGATTTCAATAATGGAGATAATCAATACGATATAATTTTTAATATCTAACATATCTCTAAGAAATTTAAAATAGATTATTATTATTAATAATAACAATAATAATAATAATAGTAATTTCTTTGTCAGTCTCCTCCTTTTTAAATGTTTAAGCTATGCAACGTTTTAATTACTTATATAATGTACATATAATCTTCGACGTAGTGTGGTGAATTAGAGTTCTACCAGATAACTATTCACCTTATTTACAAATTAAAGTTTTTACCCAAAGTTACAACTTTTCATTTGTAGGTTACAGCCTATACAATCGCGATTTTATTGTTAAAAGATGGAGGCTGCATGTAATAAATATTTATTTCTGTTGTATAGAATCCGTGGTGACTTAAATGAAAGGAACAGTAATTATCTCATAAACTTGCTTTTTAGTACGTACTATTCCGCCAGACATCATAACGATCAAAAAGAGAAATTGAGAAACATATTAGGGAAGAAAATATATTAATTTACTGTTAAATATTTACGCAAGTGGCAGCTAAAATGTGAATAGTATCAATTATTCCGATGTCTTTAGCAAAAATTGAGGATATTTTAATTGTTTTACAAATAATCGTATTGAATCATTGGTTAGCTGGACCTTCATATCTCGATATTTTTGTTAGGATTGAACGTAAATTGTTTCTTGTGTTCAAAGTGCGACATAAATGGATAAATGGAATGGTCTGAGTACAATGTGTGCGATTGTGTGCTCTTCACTGATGGAAAACGCAAAGTGTCCATGTATTCAATGCATATGTGCGATTGTATCACTTCATTTATTTCCACCTAACTAGGATTCATGCTCCAAGTCATACTCTTCGTCCTATTGCATTTTTGTTTGCTAATTAAGAGAAACATTCTCTTTACGTAGAACTTCTCAGAGTTCCGTTAGTTGGGCGAGGTGTAGAGTGACGATTCCGTATTTATGTCTCCAGTCTCAAACCTCTAGTACCAAGGCCTTGCTGTCTTCTGGCAACGCACTCCGGTTAAACTGCATCTTGTGGTTCACCTCAAACGTATCATACCTTGTTTGACTGTGCGGAAGTGGTCGACCGTTGACAAGTAGTTATTGCAAATACCACCGATTCAACGCCTACTTTTCACACATTTACCGGAAATTAATATTGTAGATACCGTTTGGATGACACTATGCTCTAAATTAGGAACACTTTTATACGGTAGCGGATAGTGCTATGGCTATCTCTGGTGGATGAAGTTGGAAGTTCTTCTTTGCTAAAGTAACCAGCAGAGCGGAAACTCCAAGAAAAAAATATTGAATGGCCCAAACGTTTTCCCCCAAAAATTGTAAATTCCAAAAAGTACCCATAAGTTATTGTTTTAAAAATGATCATAAAACTCACTAGAACCTAACTTTCACTTTATAGCCACACATGCAACGGGGTTTTCAAAAAATGCAGTGAAATGCCCAAAATTGACTCATTTTGTATATTAAGGCATAAAACACACTACTTGTGCCCCTTAAGGCATTCGAATTCCTGAGTTAAAGGCACTAGGTCGCGCTATTTCCATGTTATGATCGTTAGCAAAGTGAGATGAATTGTAATGTGTGTGGCGGGTTACAAGCGCACTTGATTTCCCATCAATTTCCATAATCTGCGATCTTCTTTAGTCTTTAGTTAAATCTGTTTGATTCAGAACTGGGAAAATTCCCTATATTGCAGTAATATATTTATTATATTATTTTTGTGAATGGTTTCTTAGGAATTGCACAAAAAAGTCATATTTTCTTAGAGTATTATTTATAGAATGAATATAATACTCTTTGTCTCTGAAGTTCTGACAAACAGTTGTTTTCAGTGAGTTCTGTCAAATGTTAACCAAGACGTCACGGTTTTGTTACAAAAATTGACGTTTCATTATTGCCACAACTCAGCATTTATTACGAGAACAAGGAGTATGTTTTGAGTTTTGACTAACGATCAGTCCTACTCAGTTATTGCAAACTGATGTTAATCTAGAACTTCGATCTTGTCGGGAGACGTGTAGAGATATCCATCGTCCGTGCTGATGCTTATCTTTTGGAGAACTCATTGCTGTCGCTTGATGCAAGAATCTCTGTTGAGTGGATGGAGAATACAGCGACGACCACTTTGCTTCTTCATCTTCCACACGTCTTGACCTGCAATTAGGAACTCCTCATTTACCTGCTAGGAATCTTGGTGCTTACTCCAGTGCACGGATGGGCACAGGTTGAGACATTGGTTGTGTCAAAAGGGAGTGATTAAGCTCTACGTCACGATTTATTTGTTTTACATCATCATAATTCGAAATTGAAAACTATTGTGTATTTTCACCATAATAATTTAATTTAGCGTGAAGCTTTTTCGGCCGCGTTGCGGCCATCTTCAGTGCCACATGAAAATAACGAATTTTTAAATTACGTATTGTACAAAGCAGATAATACATGTTATGTATGAAATAACTGTGTATGAAATTAAGAGAAAATGAAATATACAGCAAAAATTAAGGTTAAGATCCACGAGGTTAAAGTAAATAACATATTTTTGAAATTGATGTAAAATTTCAATCTAATCTCAAACAAACTAAAATTAATATAATAAATAAATACCACGAATGTCATAACTCCACCTCACTTTATTGAGATAGCCATACATTGTTGAGGCGTCCGTTGAGACGAACGGAGAATGGGGATTTCAAAAGTAGTAAAGTGATGTTCTGAAGAATAGGTTATGTTAAGGTTCCTTGGCTTAGTAAATTAAATTCTATTATACGTCAATCTTTGTTGTGGCAACAAAGCCACATTGTACACCTACTAAATTGACCTTACTACATATTTATACATGATTTCTTTTTCAACGTTCATTGTGTTATAAAGAGAAGGAGTTGTTGGCTAGAGATTTCTCTGATGCAAGAATGTTTGCCCAATTAGAATCCAATTTAATTCGTGTTGCATATTCCTGTCAGAATAAGAGGTTCCTAGATAAGTATTTTCAATGTTAGTTTCTTATTACGACACTTACGCAAGTCCTAAAGTTTATTTCGGCTATTCAGACCATATTATCAAATAAATAACTGGACCCGTTTAACAATTATTCACTTTAAATTTGAGTTTCTTTACTTCATTAATAACTAAAGTTTATGAACTACAGGATGATAATATGTAATGTTAATAAAATATTAATTAAAATTAAATTTCGTCATGAAAATGCTTATCAAAGCTATTGACATGTATATGGAACGAATTTTTGAAGCATGAATAATCAGACATTCGACGATTGTAAAAAATGATTCACTGTCAATGCCTTTCTACCAGTGGAGAAACGACGTCGCATCTTATTCGAAACTTCCATTCATAATTTTTAAATTGAGAGTCGTGAAACAAATACGGGAAAGAGTTCAACATTTTTACCCAGCATACTTTTCGTAATTGTCATTCTATTTTTTCATGTTATATGTCTTGAATTTTGTGGAAAAAATTATGCGAGAATGGTAGGTATTATCGTCTATTTTCCATTAAAATAATTCAGTGCTATGAAGGAACTTTCCCGTTGGTTGTCCCTTTGCTTGTTCGCTCTGTTGCGAAAATTAAGCTTCGCGAACCTTATTCTCTGTGTTGGAAACAATTAGAATAAAATATTTAGTTGGAAAGTAATAAGTAGTGTACTGTCGAATCGTGGAAAAACACTCATTTCATTTCAGAACTTAGATTCGATCAGCGAGGGCTTGCATGACTAACCGGTTCAGAACTTGCTGAATTTGAGACCTAGTGGCACCAGAGATATCCTATACTAGTGACACCAGAGATTGAAAAATCCTATCAATTTTGCACTGTGGATCTGGCAGAAGTAGAGTTCTCGACAGTGATTTTTGATTCGGTCCGCAAACAGCGCGAGCGGCACCGTGGCGAACCGGTTCACATGGCCCTGGATTTGAGAACCCTAAGAAAAAACGCACTTCCCCAATATTCTAAAATATTTTGCGCAATTAATTTGACAAAAATGCGCATTTTTCGACTTTATATTTTCTACTTGCTCCGCAAAGGCCGCGTACATTCAGTTCTTTTCAGGAAACCTTTAAGAGTGCCCTCGGATTAGCGATTTAGCGCCCTCAATAAAAATGATAACGCTCGTACCCTGTGTCCCCTATGTACCCTGACGGATACATTCTTCGTGGATAATTTGGCAGAAAACTGCAGCCTTCGACTCTCGATTTTAGACTTGCACTGTAAATGTTGCGAACAGTTCCGCGGAGAATCTTTGCTGATGCTTCTTCTCGATAGTAATTCAGTGTCATCTCTAAGGAAATTAAAAAAAACACACACACACACACTCGTATTCTACCTTCTGGTGCATTTTACGCGGTTAATTTGGCCGAAGTGCAGCTTCCGACTCTCGATTTTCGACTCGCTCCGCAAAGGGTTCCGTGGCGAGCCGGTTCCGATGCTCCAGTGCGAGCGAGTTGTTATGGCCTCCGGAGCGGAATGTCACTGCCACCGCCCGGCGGCGGCATACATATGCATCCGCGGCGGCGGCGGCGGTGGCGGCGGCGACGCGAGGCGGAGGTCGTCGAAAGGAGAGCGAGGAGCCTCGGCAGGTTCCGCCCACCGCCTCCCACTCAGCCTCTGGGGCAAGTGCAGCGCGCGGTAGAGCGCACACGCGGGAAAAAAAAACTGGTCACTGAGTGCGATGGAGCTTCTTGTTCGTTTGCTTTTTGTGCTTTTCGTATCCTTAATTTTTGTGTTCTTCATTTCTATGTATTCTTAATTTGAATACTGATCTTTCCTTGCTTCTTATTGTGAATATTCTTCGCAAGTGTTCTTCTTCTCCACCTTCATTTTTGTTCGTTGTATTACATTTTGTGTTAATCTTCGTAATTTTTGGGTAATTCACTTTTATAATTTCGAAAATCCAAGAATGTGTGTATACTACTTTGGTTTGATCAAATTTTCAGAGAATTGTTTTCAAATAAGACATGATAACGGGGAGATTGGGCGCTTTGTAAATACAGGGCGAACAAACATCATGAAAGGCGAAGAAAAACATGAAAAAATAGGGACATATCCAAAAAAATATTTACTGATTGAGATTCTAAATGAATGTTGGTAGTCGGAGGGTAAGAAAGATGGTGGCTGGAAATTTAAGCGCACTGCCGTGCACGAGCTCTGCGTAACGATCTCTGCCCTGCCAGAGTGCACATTTAGGGGAAGTCAGAGTATCCTGAAAAATTCAAGGCCCCCCGGTGTTGGTTAACAAATTCTCGGAATTGGCGGGGAACTTCGTTAATTGTCCCGAGCGGAACTTTACTGGCTGGTTGGGTCCACTGCCTCCCTCTTACAAACACACACACACACACACACACACACACACACACGGGTGCGAGTTGAAGTTTTGCGCACCCGCGAAGTGAGTCAGAAATAGGGACAGAGATGCACGGGTGCTCGCATACTTTTCCGGTTCTGCATTTTGGAAATTTTTCTTACTTTTTGAGGCAGCGCGGTTTTCGTATTTGAAATCAAACGTTCCACGTTTCTAGAAAATGTACGGTCACGGGATAGGTTCCAGTGTCATCAACGCCCAGGGGAAGTCAAGGGCTGGTGGGAAAATTCCGGGAATTCGATATTGCCTGGAGAAGTGGTGGAATCGGAAGGGAATGTTGTTCATCGAGGAGCGGAATGAGAGGCAAACTACGGACAGAGAACGCCCTCGGCATTCGCTGCCTGCGTGTCGCAGAGGAGAGGGTGGGGAGGAGCGCCTAACGAATATCCACTGTGACAATCTGGGAAATTAGAGGGATTCGTCGAAAATTCAAGCAATTTGGTTGGTATTAGCTATGAAAGAGGAGTTGCCAGGTGACTATTTCTGTTCTTCACTCCAAGGAGTAGGCACATGTGGCTGTTCCTTCTTTACAATGCTCTTCCCTTCTTTTCGATAATAATAATAATAGTAATAATAATAATTATTATTATTATTATTTCCACCTTTTCCTAGGTCTTCCGACATCGCTTTTACCAATGGTTTGATAGAGCATTGCCAAACGGTGTCCATTCTTCGTATGTTTTGTCTCGAAGAATCTTTATAATTTGCTAATTCTTCATTTATGTTAGAAATGCCCAGATCTTTTTAAATATGTTCATTTCTTGTGAGATCAAATTTGGTGCAGACTTTAACTCTCCTGAGGAATCTCATTTCCGCTAGTTCTGGTATGAAGGCTTTTTATGCAAAGACCGAAATTCAGCAGAACCCCCAAACGAGGACGAGGGTGTCTAGAGGGCGCAGATACCGGATTTCGTTCGCCTCTGTTTTGTCGGCTCTTGTTTTTTGCGAGCTAGTAGTTTGCGTTTTGACAACTGTAATTCGTAATAGTTAATTTTATAACTATCGGAAAATGTATTTGGCTTTCGACGTAAGCAACAACTTTTTTGCACTTGTTAAACTTTCGTTCTTATTGCAATGCAACAAAACAGAATTTTCGGTAATATAGCATGAGAGGTTTTGTTTGACGCGTTAATGTACACTGACCATTTAGGTTTCCAATCGACAGCGAAGAAACTACATACTGTCACGTATCGATGACAGATGAATATCAGAAATTGCTGTAAACAGTAGGAAATTAGAAATATCTTCTGTCAAATTATTCCCAGTAATAGTAAAAGTGATTTCAAAGGAATAGAAAGTTTAAACGTTAGAAATTTTAAAATATTCTAATAACAAGAATTTATTTATTTTCAAATGTAGGAAAGATTATTTGGCATTACGTGGTCAAATTACGAAAATATAAATTCCATCACATCAATGTGAAATTAAATTTCTCGAACACGAATCATTTTCAGAATTCAATTCAGGTTCCATTCGTATTGAGAAAGATACTTTCAAATATTCACCCACAGTCCCTTGCCTAATACGTCAATGGAGTGGAATTTGTCCTCCAAAATATTCATGATCTGAATGGATGATGTCGTAACATCTTTTCGAGGACGTACTATTATTTACGTTAATCGTATCTTCCTACTTTATTTAGTCGAGAGGAAGATAAGCTGATGCCGCTGGTAAGTAACATACTATGTTAAACTTACATGTATATGGTACAGTTAGAAAAATCATGGATCGAAGTGTCACGTAGGAAAGGGAAAGTAAATAAGGAAAATTGTTTTGCGAATGCAAATTATGAACATTTAAAAAAATAAACAAAATTTAAAAATATATTCCGTTATTACATAACCAAAAATTTCATTTCGCATTCGATTGTATTTTTGTAACGTGGTTGTCTGAATGTAACGCTCGGATATGCTTTCACTATTTAATGTTTCTAATCTCGCGAGGAAGACTGATTTGCGTGGTTTCTTTGATGTATAAAATTTTACTTTAATTTGGAAACTGTCACACAGGTACTTCTCTGTCACCATTTCTCTGTGACCGCAACAATAGTTAAAGAAACTTTTGTACTTTATGGGAAAATATATAATGTGTATTAGGAGATAGAAAACAAAAGATACATATTGTGTATATGCGTATTGTGACGTGATGTGCTTGCAACCGTTGATATTTGTTTTAAGGATAGGAGACCTTCTGAGATTGCTTTTTTTATGTCTCGATCGTAACGATGTTCGATTGTAACATTGTTTATTGACATATAAAAGTCTTCAATTGCCGATCTTGATGCCCAGGTGGTTAAAACGCTCAACAAAGACATCATTGCGAAGGGTCGAAGGTTCCGATGTTCCACCCTATATGGAATGTCTTGTGAATGGAATGCACCTATTTGGGATAACTGATGGAGGGATGTTATGAATCAAAGAAGTTATAAATTATCAGTGAAGTGTAGCAAGATGGTGCTATTTTATTCTACCGATCTGGCATTACTGCTTTACTCGAAGCTCGAACTATCATTAACGCCAGAGGCCGTGCCCTGGAAGGGAGTTTATCGGGTGGGACATTTTCAAACAAAAACCCTTAAAATTGTTATTAAACCAATTAACCAACATCTTAGGATAGGACTTTCTATAAAAGAGCATTATCAAGGTCAGATTATATTCCTACTTAAATTACGTAATTTGGGAATCATTTTATTCCTTAAACAGTTATTTGCGCTCGGAGCCTGGAGAGTAAGCGCATCTCGGAACAGTTGCGTATAGAGGCATAGTGTACGTAATGAATTTGTTTGTTTTCGTATTATGTTGTATGTTGTACTTAATAGTTATTTATGTAACTAAGCCTTTAAGTAAGTATTCTAAAAAAACGTCAGGAGACAGAGCTTCTGAGAAATCGACTTGGTATAAGCATCCGAGTCGTTAATGACGGCGCTATGGCCGCAGAGATACCGTTACGTAATGAGCAATAGGGTGAAAATCGATGGTCGCAAACTATCAAATCTGAGATTTGCAGATGATATAGTCTTATTAGGTAACACACATCACGAAATACAAACTACACTCCAAGAACTAAATACACAAAGCAAGAAAATTTTGTTAAAATAAACTTTGGCAAAAGAAAAGTAATGACAAATAGAGAAGAGAAAGAAATAACAATACAGAACAAAATAATAGAGTACGTCAAGAGCACATCGATCTTGGACAAACAATATCCTTTAATAAGAAAAATGATAAAGAAATTAATAGACGCATTTCAGCAGCAGGGAACAAATTCTGGAGCTTGAAGTTTATTCTTTTAAACAAAAAAAAAAGCATAAAAATGAAAAAGGACATAATTGACACCTGTATTCTACCTGTTATGACGTACGGTGCACAAACCTGGTCTATGACAAGGAAAAATCGAAATGCTATTGGAGTATGTCAAAGAAGCATGGAAAGAAAAATTCTTGGAATATCTTTAACAAATAAAATTAGAAATGAAGAAATAAGAAGAACACAAATAAATGATGCAATGCTGACTGCTCACCAACTAAAATTGAAGTGGGGGGGGGGCACATCTCAAGACTCCATGATGACAGATGGACAGATCCAGATCTACTTCGTGGGACCCTCGAACAGGGAAGAGGAACGTTAGTAGACAACATCGTAGATGAACCGATTACGTCCGGGAACTTCTAGGTCATCAATGGTCAAGAGTTTCGAAAGACCGTAAAAAATGGAAAGAATCGGAGAAATCCATTACAAACAGTGTTCAATGAGTTAACCATGTAAGGTCCTCGAGATGGCTGCTCGAGGACCAACTTTATAATGTAAGCCTTCTTGCCTTGTGCAAAAGTCCCTTGCCCTAATAGGGATTAACTGGCTAATAATAATAATAATAATAATAATAATAATAATAATAATAATAATAATGAGCAATTTTTTTGACCAAACATAATACTAAAAATCATGATGCGCGTTACATTCGATAGATTAGAGAAGTCCATTCCGTGAGGAATAATTGTGATGAACGCTTGTAATTTATTGTATTAATAAATTCATTTTGAATGTGTACTTTCCTTATTTCATGTTCATTAATTTTCGTCTGTAACACTATGTTACCTAACATTAAGAAACTTTCAATCGTATAATTTAATAGTTTATGTATACGATACATTGTTATAAAAATATATTTAAATAAAATACTGAACCTACAATATTTTCTGATTGATGTGCATTACATTCGATACACACTCTTTTTTTTAAGATTCAAATATGGGGTGTGTATTTTAAGTTTCAAATATAGATTCGCGTACATACATTAATTGTGTAGATGTGACGGATGTTCTTTGCTACGGACTCAAGTGCGTGTTTTTGTAGTGCATGAATAAGAAAAACTATACTTACGGTGAATTCTTACCACTTAATATTTAGCGGGGAGGGGCCTTTAGCCAACCTGCCAGGAGCGCAAATATTCTGGTCGTGGCCCAGAAAGCGCCTGCGGAGGCGGAAGTCAGTCTGCCGATCCGGAACCACCGGAAACACTCGAGGAAAGTCTTGGCTGAGATGGCTTAATGACAGCAGTCTTGCCGCTGCGGCGTCTCTGACCGGGAGGTTCGACGGTTCGAGTCTCCGCCGTGACGAATTTTCGATTCAGGCTAGATAGCTAGGTCGAATTCAGCCTCTGTCTAGAGGAGAATTGTAGTGGTTTGCTGCTCTGATTTGTAGTTTACCGTAGTTTGGTTCCATTAGTTCCAGGTCTGTTAATTCATTAAAAAATGCAGTTTTTCAAGCTGATCGACAAAAGTGAAATGGGGAAGTCATGTCGCTAAGCATAATCAATCAAGATTGGCATACTCCACAGAATTTGAGACCCTGTGTTTGAAAGGAGGAATCCGGGCTGACCGCACACCAGATGGACCGACAGACTACGGAAAGTAGCAGATCCACTTTGGTCTTGACTGGCACGAGACAAAGGACGTTAGAGACAGCTGAAAGGGAACATGAGTAGTGTTCATCATTAACTACATGTACATACAATTAGTGGAGTGTTGAAAATACTCTAGTTGTTGTGTCTAAGTGTTTCTTGTATATAACCCTGCGCATACAGAACTGTTTGCGAAGAGGTTGTAGTGGATGTTGAACTATTGTATGTTGGTTCGAGTTAGGATTTGGGAAACATTTTTTTGTTATAAACTAGGGGAACGAACCGAGTTTTTCACCCACGTGAAACGGGATGCCTGGGCCCTTAGTGGGATCTATGTATATGGGCTATGATGATGATGATGATGATGATGATAATAATAATAATAATAATAATAATAATAATAATAAAATACCAGACAAATGCGCGGAAGTACCCTAACAAACGGGCTATGGGCTATGCACTATTTGTTCTTTCTCATCCGTGACCACTCCTCTCCTCACACCCACGCATGTACTACAGTTTTAAACATGTCGTGAAAAAAGAGCTTAAGGCTCGTCCCGACTGGGGCAGATACCTCGAGCCCCCGCCAGTCGACGTCTGTCGCCCCTACATTTCTGAGTGGGTGAAATACCCCCACCGCGAGGCGAGAACATTCACTATGGGGTCGTAGGCTTCCGCGGCCGGAGTCAATGCATTCTTGGCTATCCGGGATGAGCCGTCTCTCGGTCAATTGAGCTGACATTTCGGCCATCTTGCTGTGGCCTTCTTCAGAGCTATACTGCTGATGTCAGTATAGCCATCAGTGTCAGCAGTATAGCTCTGAAGAAGGCCACAGCAAGATGGCCGAAATGTCAGCACAATTGACCGAGAGGCGGCTCATCCCGGATAGCCAAGACTGCGAGAACATTCACTACATTTACGAGACTATAATGAATCTGTCCGGATACACCTAACACTCGCTCTAGGAAAGTTCCTCTCTCCGCCGCAGACCGGGCTTGGCGCGGAGAGCGGTTCTGTTGGGGGGTGAACCGTGCGCTGCACAAACGTCACGGATCGGGAGGAACTGGAGCGGCAATTAGTGGTGAAGTAACTTGAAAAGGTAGAGTTGTGTGCGTTCGTGATTCAGTGAAGTAACACGCGAATATAGGTTGACTGGAAGCCGTGTACGCTTAATTACTGACAAATTAGAACGCTCGTTCTGAATATGAGGAGGTTATGTGGGTAGAAGTTCGCTGGAATTACATTTATGTCTCTTGTAAGTTTCAGCCAAACACTTCTAGGAATTTGTGGTTTTTCTAAACTTATGGTGGGATACTGATGTGTAATGCAGATTTTTAGGTCATCTTCCTTCTCTCCCTGTCCAACTAATATTTTTCTTCATTTTCCAAAGATCTTTGAAAAAAAACAACATATTTTTGAATAATAATAATAAAGAATATCAACAAAACGGCAAAATTTATTTTATCTCTTCAAAAGTTAGTGTACATTGATGACTCATACACAGTGTGTAGAAATGCAATTAGTGGAAATTGTTTACAGTGATTTCGTTGTGGCGTGTTTGAAAAATGCGCTTTCGATCCGAGTATTTGCAAAGCGCGCTGAAAATGAAATGTTATTCCCTTAACATTTCCATTCCATTGATCATTCAGGAAGACAGAATAAGATTAGAGGCAGGACGTCAGTCTTCATCAATATATTTCACCTGTTTAATTTTTATATTAAATGAATAAGGAAAAAAAGAAGTGGATATTTTATCGTAGAGATGGGTCTTCACAATCTCTTCAAAGTATTTCTTTATTTTTCTTGTCTTTTTGTCTACCTGTGTCTCTCTCCTTTCCTCTCCCTGTCTCATCCTCCCTCACCGTGTCTCCCTGTCTCTCCTTCTTTCTCCATGTCTCTCTCTGCCTCCTTTTATTCTGTTTTTCATTCCTTAAGACTTGCTGTGTCTCTCCCCTTCTCCTCCCCTCCCGTCCGGTGCTAGCGCCTCCGGAGGCGGCTTCTCGCCCCGCTGGAGCCCGCCGCCTGGGCCGCGCCTCGCCGGTTCGGCCCCGGCGCGCTGCAGGCTGTTCCGCAGGATGAGTGGACGGGTTGCCGATGAGAAAGTGTAGCGGTTTTTAGCTTAACGAAGTCGCTTGCAGCGCGGCTGGTGATATCGCCGCGCCTGTTGCCGTGGGTGGGCGAGGCCCTGCGGGAAGACGTTTCCCGTGTCGGGGTGCATATTTAGCTGGGCGCCAACCTCGGAGAAAATAACGTCAATTCATGACGTTTCTAATCGTCTGTGGCACAACAATGACTCCTTATTCATTTGTTTAGAGTGTTGATTCTTCCAGATATTCATACATTTCTTACTGAGAGTCATATCTAAATACTTAAACGCTAATCATGCATCATCCAGTCGATTCCACACCAACTACTTTGTGTTGTTGGAATGTAGTTGGTCTTGGCCTTTTTGGTTGGCGTTTTTTGGTGCGATTTGCAATAGCTAATTGCTTTAGATTTGCAATAGCGAATTGAAGAGGTTCTTGTGTTCGAAGATCGAATATTTTAAATGCAAAGTTTAGATGTGAATGTATATGTAATGTCCAGCAATCGTTTGTCACTTGCCCACGAAACAAAAGAAGGCTGTGTTAATAATTATGTGATGCATCACGTTCTTTATTTAAGAATTTAGTTACGAATTCCCTGCAATATGCCACTGAAACGTACATGAACAAATATTGAAACATTTTAATTATGTTTCCAAAAATGCGTTTAACTCTATGTTCAGAGTAAATATTGTGATTGTAGGAAGGAGGAATTATGTGTGCATAGTCTGAATGACAGCTGGAAATTATGCGTTTCGTGTTAATAGCGTAGACCGAATATCGCGGACACGTCACCCAACTTCAACATGCGTTGCAAAGCGTCAACATGTGAAGCTAAAAGTGCCCCCCCCCAAAAAAGTACTTTGTCATAAAATATGTTGAAAATCAAAAGTTGGGTAGACTCAAGGATGTTGTATGTTGATCTCGAAGGCCGGGGCCTCGCCATGTCATTGGATACGACGTAGCAAACCGTCACTGCGCCTTAAAGTTTGAAGTTGTAAATGCGACGCCATTCCTGGCGTGGGACAGTGGTGTTGCGGAAATGCGCCGATTGGTTTTGTTACGCTAAGGGTTAGAACCAAACAATTTTTTTTCTTAAATGTTAACCCTCCGCACCTCCACTGGTGAATATTTTCCGAAGCCGCACTTGTGAGAGTACCATCTCCATCCGGGTGACGTGCCCTGGGTCGTTGCCTGTCTGTCAGTCCCGCGGCGAGAGCCATTGTAGCTGGTTACGCATGCGCGCGAGGCCCCCGTGGGCCGTCGCAGAGAGAGCGAAGTGGAGTGGTGAGAGGGAGAGGGAGGACGCACTGGCTTTTGAGTGCTGTCGTCAGGGGACCGCCGCCACTGCCGCCGCTGCGCCTATTGAATATAAACCGCGCGCCAGGCCCATAAGCAGTCCTCTCCCCTGTGTCATACGCGCTTTTATCCTATCTGCTATCCCATCACGACGTGGAACGGCAGACCGTGCTACGGTCTGTGGTAAGCTCGCCATGTGACTGTGGAGCAACTGTTTGGCGCGGTGGATGCGGCATTCGAATATTTAATTTCTCGCAAACTACTTCGTAGTGTAAAGGAAGTATTATGATGCTGCAGAGAAAACAGCCATTGTTCGATAGAAAACATTTTTGCCTTGATACCGAAAAGGTGGATAATTCGTGTTCTTACGTGAAGTAAATATCTTCCTTTAATACGTTCTGCAGTCAGAATATATGTTTTGTGAGATTTTGTTCGTAAAATAGTTTTTTCAGCAAAACGTCTTGTCGGTGTCTGTCTATTCGTGTGTATCTGCATGCCAGCCTCCTTGCTTGCCTGTCTACCCGACGATCTGTGAGCAACGCTAGTGCCTTAAGTATACACTGGACTTATTCCAAAATTGAAACTCCTCTATGGATCTGGCTGGTGCCCCTTATCTCTTGTCTGTTGTCTCTTGATTTTGGAACGGAGAGTTTCTTTAATTTTTGTTTTTGGAGGCACTTTTCATGAAGCTTTAAAATTCTCAAACTTTTCTCAAAAATGACTTCAATTTTTAAAAAAATGTTTGCTGTTTGGAAACCCTTTTTCGGGTTCAAGTAGTAATTATATTATATAACTGTTATTACATAAATGTAGTTATGATATGACAAACTTTATTAACAATGCAAGATAGTACATGTTGTTTTTGCGCCACCAGTTTCAATTGTTAAGACGCGATTAGTGTTATACCACACTAAGGTAATTTCCGCTTCTCTGTCGGAAGTTTGGATATTATACTTCTACAGAAACATTTGCCAGTCACACTCATAAAAACCCGCCTTTCATCAACTAGAATCGTTATGTAGAGTAGAGTTTTGGACATTGAGAATTCTTTTCTCTCATCACGTGTCTTTCTTTCGTTTTACTTGCTGTCATTGGAGGTTATTGAGTTTCCTCACTAAAATAACGCCCTATTTTCTTTTGACTGTTTGCAGCATTCAATTAAAATTCAGAAGAAAATAATCTAGAAAATGGGTAGCATGTCTATTTTTCTGCAAAGGAGTGACTCAAAACCTACCTTCCGTATCCAATACGAAGAATATTTTTAAGTTGTATTTTGGATGCAGATCTTCATGTTTTCGGCATTACTCACTACAGCCTCAATCAACGGCAACTCCCTTGACGGTTTCGATGGTGAACAGCCTAGTGAAGCGACTTGACTTTCACTGATATTTATTTTCGTATCAGCGACTGCGTAATTCCTCTCATCTAAAGACGTTCATGCAGTTCATTCATCTAACTCCCAAAGGGTCTCTCAATTAATAAGCACACATTTTGACTTTAAGACGTGTATTTAAGAATCCACCAAAATACAGTTTGACTATCGGAAATGTCCGCCTCCAAATTATTCGTATTTTCAGTCTAGCAAATTGATTGACATACTAAAACATTCATCGATATATCGCCAACCTACTTAACAATATTAACTACTTGAACATGAGTTTTCTGAGAAATGTTGCGTTATTATTCAACAGACATATCAACTTGTATCTATATTTCCAAGTTTTTCAACTTGTCGCCTCTAACATATTCTCGGTGCATAGTAAACAATTCTGCGGTTATCGTGTCACAGTATGGACATTTCACATGTATTTACATTATTTTCGAGATCGTTACGTAACATTCGGATAAGGGATCTTCTACGCGTTGGGTCACCCATGGTCCATCCCATCCCACGACCTCCCGCGTGTCATATGTTTTATTTTCTCTGCTGTCCCATCTCGACGTGGAACACCAGACACTTCGGACGAGCCTTAATCCATGTGGTAAGATTGCCGCGTGACGATGGAACAACTGTATAGAATAGTAGCTGCAGCACTTAATGTTGTTTTTTCCATAACAGGTTCCGGTTGTTAGATCATTATTTGGCAATAAAACGTGAAAATAGTCGTAAAAAAAGCGGAACGTCAATATCGGAAACATTATGTCTTTCCTGAAAGGAAATGCCTTCCTCTCTCGGATGCAAAGCATGGTTTCACGTAGCAGTTTCGTAGCCAGCTCTTCATTTTTATTTTTACGTGCCGCGGGTTCTTAAGTGTCCGCTCACATTGAGTCATATGCGATTGTATTATATCTGATCTCCCGTTACGTCAGTTTCTTGGACGAGCCTTTACTATGTGGTAAAGTCTCTGTGTTGCGGTGGAGCAACTGTTTGGTGTAGTGGTTCGAACACTTGATGTTCTATTGTAGATAACTAGTCCTGATTATTGAGTTGTTCTTCATTAAATATAAGTTCCAAATCGTCTTATGAAAAGCAGAAGTCGTATAGGCAGATGGAACTCCTAAGAATCGAAAGCATTATGTTGACTTCGTTAAAAGTAAGTAATAGTTCCTTGCCTACCTTCTGTCACGGATTTCAGGCGTAGTTTCACATAGGAGCCAGGTATTCATCTTTTCTTTACAAGTCCCACGTGTCTGTGCCAGCTCACTGATATCTTTCGCTCTTTTCTTGTCGTTATTCATGTCCCATCATCACGGAGCTACCGTAGCTTACTCAAACCATTGCAGTGATGAAAATGCGGACCAAAAGAGTGGCATTCTAACGACAACTTGGGACTTTTTTTCAATTGAAAACAAACTCGGTAAACAGTTCTCTCAGATAAAGTGTGGATCATCGCTAAAATAGCGAAATATCGTGAAGACGTGAGTTGACAAAAGAACAGATTCTTACAATTTAAATCTCTGTCATTTTTCTGCGTGGAATATAAAAATTCTCTACCCTCGCTAATGGCAAATACAGTCTCATGTAGGGGGCTTGGAGACATCTCTTCTTTTTTTAAAGAAAGGCTTGTATATGTGGCGTGATCTATAAGCAGTCCGCTCACCTGTGTTATGCGTTCTTTTGTTCAGACTGCTGTCCCATGACCACATTGTCTTTGGAGCCTCCACTATATGCTAAGCTTGCTGTGTGGCAATGGGGCAACGTGACTTAGTGAAAGCAGCACTCTGCTTTCTTCCGTTGATAGCTAGTCCCAGTCATTGCATTGCTCATCACTATCGTGTCTTCCCGATCATTGCGAACTGTCTGGCAGTTGTATAGAACATCTAGCCGTCAGTCTCATAAAAAGACAAAATACTATGTCGACCTTTGTAAAAGAAAGTAATATGCCAAGTAAGATATTTCATCTGAATTGTCGAAAAGGTTCCAGTTTCAGGTTTTAGCCAGTTCTTTATTTCCTATCATTTCTCGACATATTTCTATTGACTACTATTTTTTTTTTGTCAGTTACTAAGTAATTTCTCGTCAAAGTAACTTCCGCTAGTCTTGTGACAGTATGTAACTCACAGGGAAACAAAAGAAAATGGTCTTTAAAAAAATTATGTTACTGTTTTTTAATGCAGTGTTCGGCCAACATATCCTTATTAAAATATAGAGTAATTATCATGTTATTTTAGGAACCTAGTCATTTGTTCCAACAAGGAAATACTAATGTATCGGGCTTCGTCTAGTATAAGGACAAGGTAATAGATTAGGGAAAAATGTGGGAAAGAAAGAAAATGCGGGGAAATCTAAACATGACGCAGACGTTACAGAGGGAAACGTTTTTCGCATCAGAAGATGATCATTAAATGTGAGAGTATAAGGAACGGAAGGAAGTAATGGAATTCGTTGATGCTCCGTGGGATATTTGCGGCGAATTATAGTCAGAAAAAGAGTGACGTTGCTTTTAAAATGTTATCTATGTAATATGCCTATCATTAGTTTCATAGTATTCATAATGATTACGGAATTCTTCTCATTATTAAAGATTTAACAATGGATACTCGTGAATCTTGTCTTATATTTAACTACGACGGCGTGTCCTGTTGATTTAATATCATTTTCATAGTGATAAACCGTACTACTGTAGTAAAGACTGCTAAATTTTAGGCAGTGTCAACTAGAAAGCATCGGAAATAAACCTGGATAACAGATTCAGATGCAGCCGGTTCATCTGTGTCATATATAGTTTGATCCTGTCTTGTTTCATCACGACGTGTCTCAGCACACAGTGGCTCGAACGAGTCTTTACTGTGCCAACTGAGCGTTTTGAAAGATGATAAAAATACCTAGTTAGGGTAGAAAATCTTTGCTGGAAGTTGTCCACAGGCCTGAAGTCTGCTCATGGATCTACAGTCAAACATTGCCCATCTCCACAGTACGAACTATTCCGAAAAGAGCAAAGTCTTCACACCTACACTCTAATTCGCCAATGCGGAGCTTCGGCTCACGATCGGAGCTGGTTTTTCATTTGCTGGGCCCCGGGCGCGAGCAGCGGGGGACGGGAAGGGCAGGGTGACATTTTTCTCTGCAAAGTCCCTTGATCCTCGCATTCACTGCCTTTGCCGATCGCAATCTGCTAGCGTCAGTGGCGCAGCCATTTGTTGGGTGGCCGGTGGGAGGCTACGTTCGCCCACACAACCAGGGGTGCCAAGGGTCGCAAGGAATGATTGTTTGCTAGTAATTCCGGGCGAGGCAACGGCTAAGATCATTAGTCCTGTAAGTGTAGTGCATGTTTTATTCCTCTGGAGGTCGGTGGTCTTCCCCCGCTGGATGACGAGAACAGGCGCAGGCCTACCGTCGTCTAGCGGGGTTTCCCCATCCAAGTATCTCCCACCAGCTGGGCTTCGCCTCATCCGGGACAAGCTCGAAGCTTCCGAGTGGTCTCCCAATATGCATAGTAGTGTAGTGCATGTAAGTGAGTGTCTGTGGGTAAGGGAGGGTTTGTCATTTAGTAGGGTGCTGCTCCGGCATTCACCTAGAATTGATCCGAAAAGGAAAACAAAAAAAACAGCAACAGCATATTTACATAAATTGTAATAATGCATAGCGAATATGTTGGTTGAATCATCTCATATTAGTACCAAAAAGTGCCATGAGACTATCTAGAGCTGACCCCTTTAATTATTGATCCAAATAATTCCGTCAAGTAGTCTGGTAATAAATGACGAAATGCGTTCGAATTTGCGTTTGGTAAAAAAGTTTAATAAACAACTTATAACTCCAACAATAAATATATGTAAAAATTATAATTAGGTAAGAAGAAAAGGGAGTTTTATTCTTTTCCTGCTTTAAACGTACATGATTCAGGACATAATGCAAGACTCATATTAAAACGAAATTATATTTTTTTGTCAATCTAGTCTTTTAATGAATGTATTGAAAGTTCTGAACATTAAATAGTTGCGAATAAATTTGTATTTAAGCGTCATCTGACGAATTTATTTTGAATAATTTGAAATTTGTTAAAATTAGTGTGAGCTGCACCTGTGTAATTTAAAAAGCACACGTCAGTCTAATAGTAATATTCTTGAAAATATATGCGTATTCCTGTTTTTGTAACATGATATTTACTTGTTAATAATATCTGAATATTTAAACAGGGATGTGTTTCTGATATTAAGGGTGAGAGCAATTGCATAGTTATAATTGCTTATTATAAAGCAGTTCGTTGAGTGTCCTTTTTTAATAATGTTTTTCCGTGATATTTATTTTGATTTTTAAAGATACATTTCTTCCGTAAGCTATCATGTTTTCCCATTTCCTTGCAAAGTTTGGACCCCCCTCATCGGACAGCAAATGGAGCAGAAAAGGGACATATCACTCTTTGAATGTATGACAGTTGAATCATCTCGCAGATTTCCGAGTGAAAACGTGGTCACTGGCTGTAACTTTATCGTGACTTATTCATTGCCAGTAGAACGAAATATTGTTTTGAAAGTCTGAGTTTAAATTAATCCACTAGTTTTCAAAAACCGTTTACAGCTCCGTATACAGCACGGTACAACGAGCTCATACAACAAATATGCATAGCGATATCATTCATGCAAATGAAACAGTTGAACTGTGATTTTATTTAAAATATTTTTGCGATACGCTCATAATCAAGATTCAATGTCAACGTTTGTAATATGTGTAATGCAACATTTTCAAACTACATGAAAGCTTTGAAAATACTCATAACATCGTGGTCTAAAGAGAAAATTATTACATCATATTTGAAACAAAATAATCGAACTAGGTTGCCATACAATTCTTAAATTTGGAACACACTCGTACGTTTATTAGAATATTGCATGTAATATACTCAGTAAAGTCGTCAAAGATGGAGAAACAGATACACGGAAATGGCATGTGTACTGCGAATAGTGATTACTGGCTCTTTATGAAACAGTGTTTGAGAGCGACCTTTCGCTTTTCTTCATTTCCGAACCCTCAGGGAGACGTATGATTCCCAGAGATGTGCTACATTCCATGCTTACGATACGTGCCCCATCCATGTGAGATCAAGTTTTCACCTGTGCGTGGTAATGAGAATATGGATTCAAGTTTAAATTACTTGTTAAATTACTGTGATTTTTCAAAATGTTTTCGATGCATCTGTACGTTATGTCACTGTGATATATGCACTCCCTTTGTCGGTAGAATGAATATAAATGGAACAAAACTTTTTTCATACAAACAACTGAACATTGAAAAAACACATTTATCTAGAAAAGAACTTCATTCATATGGTGCAGACACGATGGTAGCTCTACGCCGTAAATAATTAATCCAATGATTTTTTTGAAGCACCTACGCAAGCCTTTAATTAAATTCATCTTCACGAAGGTTGGACTTTGAAGGTATCCTCAATATTACAGTCAGGTTGAGGAAGAAAAAACGCAAAGAAGAAAAATATTAATATATGGTTCATCGTTTAATAATGTAATAAATGTTGTCGTTTTATCGTTCTGAACCACCCCTCAGTATCTAACATTCTTCTGGAGAAAAAAAATTGTAAAAATGAAATTTGTTACCGTCACCCTTAATCTGGATCAATTTACTATAATAAGTCTATTAATACAATGAGATTTTCGCGTGCAAGGTGTCACAGAATATGTGTTGCATGTGTTCTAGTGCTTGAAGAGGGGTCGGAGATGGTAAGTTTTTGCGTATGACCATGTACGAAGTTTTGTATAACGATGTTACACATTATATTTGTCGTGCACCGGTGTTCGGCAAGTACACGAATACTCTTTGACTGCCTCAGAACGTGGCTTGTCCAACTAGTGCAAGGGGAGTTGCCTAACATTCAGGGGCAAATATCAAATTTCAAAAACTCGTTGTATGAAATCCACATGTCCATTGGCGAAAGGATATCATCTTCCACCCCTCTACCCACGCCCAATTCGTGTAACAAATAATATTGACGTGAATTCATTTAAATAAATATTTTCAATTTCTAGCTCTGGTTACGAAAAATATCGTTTTTCTTAGAGAATTATTTTGTATTTAGTGAGACAATGATTTAATTGCATTTCATTTTATTACATACAAAAGAAAGTCGATGATTCTTCACAATAATAATGGGTTGAATTATACTGAGACCTAAAACACTCCAATTGTATCCAAAATGTATTCTGAATATTCGCTTTTCTTGTGAATAAGCCCAGTGTTTTGAATCCACAGAAAAAAAACATTTTAATAACTCAATTATAATAAAATACTTGCATCATGTTTTGATCAAATACCGCATCATAAGCAATATTAAACGTTTTCAGCTCCCCCCAAAAAAAGAAACATAAAAAACGTACTATCATTGGTGAGTCTTTGAGCATCTGCCCCTCCCCCTTCGAAATGTACAAGGTTGGGTTTGAAATCCTTTCTTCGGGACTGTAGAAGATAGAGATACTGCATTAACGACGCGGCGTCTCCCGGATAGCCGAGAATTCAGAGATCCTGCATTACTCTTAGATTTCAACTAAGTCTCTCTGTCTTTATTTTCCAAGTTTTTTTTACTGGCTTAGGTGGCTCAGGGCATCGACTCGGGGCGTCACTGCAGTACCTGCGGCTAGGAGGTTCTATGGTTTGAGTTCCGACGGTGGCAGGATTTTTGACACTAGTTTCATTGGCCTTGGTCCAGTTCAGCCGCTGTCCAAAGAGGAATTCTAGCGGCCGACTGCTCCGATCGGTAGTTTTCCGCGAGTTTTCCAATCAACATCAGGAGAATGCCAGAGCAGTACCCTAAGAAACGGGCCTCGGACCGCGCGCAATATTGTCTCCCTCTTTCACGTATTCTCACCACTCATTTACGCACATTTACACTTATAAGCACTACACTCCTGCACATGCTGGGAGACTCCAGTTGGGAGCTTGTCCCGGCTGGGGTGGTACCCCTTGGGAGATAGACCTACTTGAGGAAAGCCTCTCTAGACGATGCAGATATCGGCGCCAAATCTCGCCATCCATGTCCCTCCCGAGTAAAAGTCGCTAAACTTTCGGGACTAATGCCCTTAGTGACGCGACGAGTACACATGAGCAATCGATCAATCGGCCGAAGGTTTTTTCTAGTAGTTCCACAAACAGCTTGGAGTGAAAAAATGAGTATCTATTGTGGCCGTCACGTCGTGCATGTTCTTTATTACAATTATTTCATTGCGTATATTATGTATTTACCATTTATCCAAACTCTCTGTTTGTAAAAACTTTAAAATAATAATATTTCCGGCACGAGCGGAGTTGCCACTGGAAAATTTATATTGGGTCGTGGGACTGAAGTTTCCCCCTCTACAGGATAGGAAAACATATTTCTCATTATCTTGTTGGTAATTGGAGGGGAAATTGTCTTCCTTTAGCTATAAACCAAGAAACGTAGACATTATTCAAATGTATATTCAGTACCGTGCTCAGTGGTACTGTTTGTTTATTCGGCGGCGTTAATCGGCGCCGTCGCCACTCTCCTGTGTGACGCTGGCGATAAAATCATTATACAAAAACAACAAACACTTTAATACAATAACAAAACAAAACCTAAATTCAACATTCACGCTTAATAACAAAGTATTTACACCATTCCTATTCATACCGTGCACATCATAGTGTTGATGGCCAACTACGTTGTTTCAAGGTTTACTAAATTTACTACAATAGTTGGCCTTCATATAAATGTATTCTGTACGCGCGGATATCTGCAGAATGTTCACTTCCCTGAATGCGATAGCCTTGCCGTCGGCGCGCGTATCCGTTCCATCCTCCATTTCACCATAAAGTTCTGTCAGCTGCGCTCACCGTTTCCGTATTTCCACACATCCAATGCGTTTCTACGTATTATGCGTTTCTATGCTACCTAATAAATGCCGTTCTTCTGGTTCCCAACTATCTAATTATTACGGTCAGCGCATGCTCCCAATACATCTTCTCTCTGCGAAGAATACACTCTCCAAAAACTTGCCAGTTGCTAACACATGCTGGCATATGTTGTGGGCTTGGAATCTATCATCCCTCTGTGTTCTTCTCAATCAATCTAAGTCTTTCGTTTTTTTTTCTTTTTTCTTTTTTTTCAAAAAAACAACAACGCTTACTTTCCTCTGTTACCAGGTCTTTTGGAACATTTTATATTTTCGTCAAATGCATTTTGATTTGGCACTTTTTCGAGGATCTGAAAATTTTGCCTTTTAATTCGCCGCGTTCCCCGAAGTACATTGCCCTCTGGTTCACCTGCTTTGCCGAAATCCCAACTTGTTTTGAAACCTACTTACATCAGTTGCCTATATTCAATTGTTCTTCCGTGTAAATATCTTTCTGCCTCCTAAGTTTTTCTTCTACATTTTTGTACCCCCCTTTCGAATTGCTTCCGGATGATTCTTAAAATTGTTTATTTTCCTAATGCTTGTTTTCTAATTCGAAAATTCCCCTGTTATTCAACGAGAATATGAAATTCGGTTCCGCGTTCACGTCGTCACTTGTTTCTTCTTCTTATTCTTTTTCTTACTCTTCTTCTTCTGGTAAGAAAACGAGATGGACATAGGTAGTGTTGTCAACATCTGGAACATAAAATTGTAAGCTGCCTTATTTGAATTTGTTCCACGCAACCCAGGCCTGAAAATTTGAGCCGAAAAACCTTTGTGAGGGAAACTAATTATTTCGTAGGAACGCTGGTTAAGAACCTCTGATACGACTGCTGCGGTTACGTTGATGAAATTAGAGAATCCGTACTTTGCGCCTTGAACAAACGGCAGGAGAACGACTCACCGCGCATCCACCTCGCTCCCGCATGCAGGAAGCCCGAGTTTCCATCTAGCCATATATGGGTGCAAAAGGTGTGCAGCGCGCAGACTTAATTGGTTTTCCGAGAATTTCGTGGAGGTGATAAAGAGATGATGATTCGGCGAAAATCGCTGTGATGCTGTACTCCAAAATGAAACGATTACTTCGAGACACGATGAAAATCGATTTACAGCAATGTATGGAAAGCGAGTTTTAGGGGTGTTATATTTTGCGGAGGATTAACTAAGAAAGCGTTTTTGACGGAAAGAAAATTGTATAATCGTTAATGTAGATAAAATTTTGAGATTTTGTTTATGAATGTGTTCCATATTACATTCCTTGTGGGGATTTAAGATATTGGGGAAATTATATAGACATCTAAATCAAATTTAAAAAAATTAGACTATATATAAACTATTAAAAAGGATACTGAATACAGAACTTAGACACGTTAATCTCTTGGAACTGATTGCCCGGTTAATAGGAGAGGGGCAGAATTACACATGGTTTCAGAACACATTTGTTATTGGTTGGGGTACAGAATATTTTTTATATGCAATTTGGATTTAACTTTCCCGAATTTTATATAAACGAAATAATGTCATTAATAATCGAATAATATAATTTATGCTTTGACTTGTAGATCACAATATTGTTCTGTGAAGTTTGCGAAAACATATGTTAAATGATGTTTTGTGGTTATTAAAATGCCTACCGGGTTTCTCGTATTATTTATAATTTCTTTGTAAAATTTATTCGTTTTCTGGTATACGACTACTCAATTATGCATTCTTTTATCTTCTGCCTGTCCCGGTGTGAAATTGGCATTCTTATTTTTCAACAGTCACTCTAGATTGAAATGCAATACTTTGTGCAGAAAAGCTTGTATATTATTTTCGTTTTCAAACACTCGAAAAAAGAGGATGTTTCGTGTGAATACTGGCGGATTACCTTGTCACTTGATTGTTTCCAATCTGCCTCTGCCAAAGTAAACTTACGTTGAAAGAGTATCTGCTGACGTGTTTGCTCACGTCTAATTAAGCAAGGCGCGATTAATTAAGATTAAATGAGCGGATTGTTTGAACAGTAGGGAAACGAGATTGTACGTTCTACTTTTCTCCGGAGGAGCCTTTAGAAAATTCGAAATCCACGCTGAATTACTTAAGAATGAAACACACTTACGAAACGACGAACTGGGTATTTCCTGTCCTGGTTTCAAAAACATGTCAAGTTTTCTGTCCAAAAACATTTTCTTTCTCGTGATTGAAGTTGTTTCTTCCTGAAACAAGAAAGGAAATGGCAGCGAATTAAGGTTGGGGTGATGGAAATAGCATGAACGTTTGTTATCATGATCGTCGTAATTATTATAGGATAAGCAATTTCTTAATTTCTGAATGTCTTTTACAAAGCAAAACAAAGAAATCTATAGAATAGAATATTCAATATTTCGCATTAATGATTTTGATCGTTGAAGTGCTTAAGCCGAAAAATCCATACGTTTCCGACGGAAATAAAATATTTGTATCTTTTCTTTCATTTGCGAATTCGAAAGTACACTATTACTATATATGAAAAAACTTCTTAATTTCGGAGGCATGCGATAAAGAAACACATACCGTATTTTCTGTACTTTTTTGTTTAAACTATATTATTTCCTATGAAGTTTCTGCCTAACTGTACCTCACTTATTGCATGAGCCAAGTTTGCTTGAATTTCGAGTTGTCATTTGCCACTGAATTATTTATAATTATTATGCTTCCTTTGTGCTATGGAATTTGTGGTACGTTGCACAGAAACGTGGTTTACTGAGACCTTGTTAATTGCAACCGTGCAAGTGCTGCTAAAATTTCGTAGGAGGATATTATCGCCAAAACCGACATTAATTATTCAAGATTCTCGTTAAGTCTGTTAGCAGAATCTTTGATCACCATTGTGTTTTTATCATTTTAATTCTGCCAAAGCAAACACAGGCAAGCTCGCGCTAATTCATTACTAAAGCAATGTTTCAACCTGTGACATTTAATTAAATTTAGTGTTATGTGTAATTAGAAATTAAAAGTATTGTGAAGTGGTCTTGAAAATATTATGTAAGTTCTATTATGGCACACTAGACTACTTTGGCGCCGACTTCATTATTTTAATGATTGTGTAAATATAAAGGTAAAACATGAAAGAAAGAAAAAATACAATGGAATTGGAAACCTCTCAATTTCGTTGTCATAGCAGTTGAATGAATGTGGATAAAATATATTGTTGAATAGTGGATAGTTAAACTAAACTACTGAAAACTGAGAATTGTAAAGCGTCACCTTGTCTATGCCGCTTTAAAAATCGTTTTAAAACATCATTGTTCATTTCATATAATAAATTCAAATGAAATATTAAAATTATACAAAATGATAATTTGGAAGTGGCAAACTCTAAATTTTAATAAAGTCAGAAAATTAATAGAATTATTGTTTATCTGCCGTTGTTTGTTCATTATTTAATTGTTGGAGTTGTAAACGATCTATTAAAATCATTCGTCATTTGCTCTTCGGGGAAACATGTGAGAGTAAGATTGTTGTTATAAGTGTTTTGGTGACTCAATGCCTATACTAATCTACAATATCATCTAATGTTCTACTGCAACAACTTGGCGTAGCCAATTGAATAGAAGTGTTATATTAACAGTTATTTGCAAAAATATTCACGAATGCTTCTATTGAATTTTTTTGTTCTTGTTGGTAAATTGTTGTTGTGATTTTCATTATCTATTGAGCTGATGTTTGAATAGAAGTTGTTTTAAGATGAACGATGTGCTTGGTAATTGGCGAAAATTTGGAATCTTTGTGGAGGTGATTGTGAAGCTGATTGTTGAAAATGAACCACGGTGATTTTTTCTGCTATTCGTAATGTTTATTTTGTATTATTTCGAGTGTGTACCTGTTTGAAGTTGCGAGTCTTGTCCAGACGGGTTTAAATTGCTTTGAGCGTTTTGGATCATATTGCGAGTGTTCATTGCACATTGATCGCACTTCGAACCACATTAATTCTTCCGTACCCGCAGCCTCCTTGCCAAAAGGAGAGCATTCACTTCATTTATATCTATCTTCGTAGTTTGTAATTATCACTCAATAAATAATGTACATGAGTACAAATTTGAAAGATCCCTAAAAAATCCCTGTGGAGAATTGTAATATAGGTACCTTTGCCTTATACCGTGCGAACCCCACCTTTACGGTATGTTTTATTGCAGCAATATTGCGTGCACCAAGATATGCAATGTGGCAGATGTACTGCAAATCTTATTGCCTTACAAATTGCACTGGTCTTTCAGGCAGCCCTGCCATATTCTTGGCACTTTGAAATAGGATACGATAAGTGCACAAACATTTGGTTTAAAATCACACCTTTTGAAAGAAAGTAGTAGGCTTGCTCTGTTTTGGGAACATAAAATTAAACATAAAAAAATATTTTTGTATGTGAAAACCAAAAGTAAAATGTAATAAAAGGGAGGGAGCATGTACACCAATCATCTAATATTTGAAGTAAATATTTGTGTTTTTAGTTTTAAACACTATTTCCAGATATTGTCAGTCTTAAATACGAAAAATGCCCAACTATGATAGATACGTGTGATATAAATCAACATTTCTGCCTGAGGGTTTGTAATCCGTGAATATGTTTATTTTATTCTAAATCTTTGAATAAATAATATTGTCCTTATGCACATTTTTTTTTATTTGATTAAATATGGTAAGTTAAAGGTCTTGTCTGGAATCAAATATTAATTTTGCTAATGATCGTTTCGATCTCGTAGTGATCATCTTCAGGGCTTGCAGTTTTCGGGCCGTAAACAAAGTTTCAGAACGTGGGTTACCAACAACACCCAATAAACTACATTATTCCGTATTATTCGTATCTCGGAATGTGTCTGATTTTAAAACCCTCATAATTCCTTGTGAGTTTGAAAGAATATGTCAAGCAATGGAATTATCACGAATGCTTTATCACAATTTACGATCTTCGTTCTTCAATAGCATCGTAAAATGATATTCATGGCTTAATAACCGAAAGTTTAGAGCCCGACCCGGATCCCTTTTGCAGTCCCTTGCCATTAGGCGAGTGTAATAAAAATCGCATGCGTCTCTTTGCCATTTCGTGCAGTGTCAGGCTCTCAGCGAATTACTCGCACAGGCTGCTTTACAGCTTCTGAAGCAGGGGTGACCGACCACACGACCCTGAGTGTCATCGCAATGGAATATTGGAACGACGGCAAAGCTAGAACGTACGTATTCTTAATTATAAAAATATATATTATTACAATTTTTCAGGAGTTTGAATTCACTTTATGGAAGAGACCAGAACTTCAACATGGTAATTTTTGATAATTACCATTTATTTTTTAAAACATACATTAATTACACATAAAATATAATATAAATTTATTTAATATTTTTTCAAGTGATAAAATTTGAAATAATAAAGAAACCGGAGATGACAAATGATTGTTAATAGAGAATGAAGTGTGTCTTTTTGGATACAGGAAAGAATACGGGGAGTATCGTACATTTGTGCTAAGTTGAAACGTTGCTAAGCAGGTGAATCGATTATGGAATTGAAGATATTTGAAGATTATTTTTATATACATTTTAATTAACTTAATTTGTAGTTCTCCTTGGATTTGATTGTTGGAACTACACACCCAACATCATTCTTGCAGCGTGTAAAATCCGAGGCTAGCAAAAATGAATGAATGAAGAAAATTTAGAATTTATCGTAGGCTACTCTTTGATTCGGGATCAACATATAATTTACAGAACTTTTATAACGATTTAATAATCGTATTTCAGCAAAGTCACTCTGTATCTCTTCACGAACCTCTACATATACTTTTATCGCACATTGTGAGGTTTGCAGGTTTAATCTTTCATTGTCCAGGTCGGAAAATCTGGTGCTCAGAATGCTTCATTGCAAGTCATTAGTTTGTATCTGGTGGCAGATTGATGGAAAAGAAAGTATATAAAATATTTTTGCTAGCTTAAACAGTATGGAAATATTGAGTTGCTATTGAGAAAAAAGTAGGACTTCCAAAAAGAATTGTTTGGACACCATTGTTTTTTGTGTTTTTAAAAAGTGTACAGAGGACATATTACATTATTTGAAAAACTCAAACGAGTCACTTGGATGTCAAACTTTTTCGAGTTGTCCTATTTTTGCTGCCTGCAAAATAACTATTTGTATTGATGGTGAATTTAATTAAAAGACCATCAGAGAGTATGATGAATTAAACAAGTGATCATCTGCAGTTCACAATAGACTTAGAATCTACGGAAACTATTTTAATAGTTACTTTTCCTTACTGTTGCATTAACTAGTGGTTTTATTAGTTGGTTGTGTCTGTTAGATTGTGTTTTGTTCTGATAATTATCTTAACCGTTTCACTTTCAGCACACGAAAATATCGCACTATCTTAGCAAACAATCTAAAAGAATTTTATTGCAATCGAAGGCGAATATCATGAATTGAGTATTTCGTTCCAGATCAATTGTTATGCTTTCTCTGGACACTGTGGTTTGTTATTTAATTTACAGTATTTATTGTATCGTAATTAACTATTGCTCTTTTGGTTTGCAGGTGAGTTTCATTGGTCATCTAAAGGGAGGGATGCGATTCTCAACTCGTGGTAAGTGAACGAAAGTGTAATATTTCCCAGCCATTCCGCCGAAAGCAGAATGCATTCAGGGCCTCTTGAGTATCTTCACTAAAATGTCCATTTTCTTTTCGATGCGCGCTTCCTTGTGCTCGACCCCCTTCCCGGCTACCATCCATTGAGGGTCCTGCCAGAGGGTCCCACCAGTGGCTCCCGCGGTCTCCTGAAAGTTTCTCCCAGTCAAGAGCTTCCTCGTGTCTCTAAACATCACACCGAAGCAGCCCTTTGACCCTTAGGTCAATCACACACACACACACACACACACACAAATACGCAGTTAGACAAGTATATATTTAATATTGCTGTAAGTAGGTTTATGCAATCTGGTGTCAGAACCTAACAATTCACAAACATTACAATTGAGGATATTAATACAATATAATTTTAAATATATTTAAAATAAATATAAAAGTAATAATAATAATTATAATAAGTAATAATAAGTATCAAAAATATAAATATAAATAATATAAATAAATTAGTTTATTTTTAAATTAGTTAATTAAGTTTATATAATAAGTAATGGCAATAATAGCAATGATAAGAATTATAACAAAAACAATAATATAATGAGAAATTGCAATAACTCATTGCCATCAACAATTTTATGGCTTTCCTATCGAGATATTGTGAATGATTAAACACGTGAATTTTTAACTTTTTAACAACACTATACTCCACAACACGATCTTGCACTTCACTTTTCTTTCTCCTTTTACTTTGCACTATACTTTGCTACACTTCAATACTAACACAACTTCTCTACAAACACCACATTAAAACGTATTACATTGTTTATTGAATAAAGCAATGATTTTAATAGCAATAAAAGTAACTTTTAATAATCGTAACTTACTAATTAATAAAATTTACCAATATTATTAATAAATTTACCTTTAAACTTTTGATCATATTCAGATAATGCAACTGGAATAAGTCACGAGCAAATCATTGCAGTCATTTATGGTTGCATTTGTAAAGGAAAATTTCCAACATCTCTTCTCTATGATTTGAACAGAATTGGACCCCTCTACTAAAATACGTGAGTCCCCTATACTAAAGTTCCGAGTCGAATGCAGATATCTTTCCAAGATGGAAAACTCGGCATATTCTTTGCTTAAAGTATAGAGCCTTGCTTTAACCCTCCTGATTTCTAGATACCCCATTCTACTTTCTTCCTGTTGCCTCGTCTACACGATCTTCTCTACTGAAATTTTCCTTTTTTAAATTTTTTATATGCGTACTAACAAACCGCCCAGTTTTTCAATAATGGACGAAGAGAAGATAAGCAAGCTAATTCTTTCGCTTTCACAGTTCTCTTTTTCAATATCCGCTTAATATAACACAAACGCCTCCAGACTTTCCATACGAAAAATTTTACATGCAGCGGACACACTTGGGGAATCAAGGAATGAAGCCACTTACGTGTAACACTTTCATGCTCAATTAACAATGAAGTAACAATACAGTGCCAAATATTTTTCCAGCGTTGAAAATGTGTAGGTGGTCTATTTCATTCGCAATATTAGTAAATATTCGTAATATAAACACTTATTTTCAAATTTTACTTGTTTAGTAAGGAAAGAAGATAAAGTAGGTAGTTAAAAATAACAGATAAAAGGGAAGCAGAAATCGTCGAAAATGTCTAGTAAAAGGAAGTTGATGTAGTGTGTACTATCATCTAAAAAGAAATGACTGAAAAAACAAAAAGCTTAAGAGGAGTGTTCTAAGAAATTGTTTTGAAAAGACGAGAACCTGAGAAGGGAGTAGGTGAGTGGTTGCTAAATGAGCTTTTAAAGCAGAAAACGTACATGATGACCGCACGTGCCTCATTTGTATTCGTTCGTCCTCGAAATTTATTTCCTGTAGGTGTATGCGGAGAGGCGTTTCCCGAAGGCCATTGTTTTGCAACCAATCCCGTCGATTGTATTCTCCGCGAGTGTTTCAGAATTGCGACCATGGCGAGGAATGATGAATGACTCCAGTAAACACGCGACTCTCGCGCTGACAAATCTCAGTCTTCTTTTCTTGGCTAGAGAACAAGATCTCAGATAGATTCTAGAGCTCGATTATGATTAGAGTCGTGTTTGGAATGATGATCATCATGAATATCTGGAGAACCTGTTCAAACACGTTTAAGTAGGCGGCTTTACGTAGAGTGACTATCAGTCAAGAGATCTACCACGAATTCATTTCATGAAGAAAGTCACCTTGTGAGTTGAGCTCACAGCCAGAATTACGCCCTTCTCTGGAACGATTCCGACTGCGACGTTTTAAGGTTCGAGGCCCACCGGAAGCGGATTTTCGACATTAGCTGTACAGTTAGGCCGAATTTAGACTCTGTGTGGAGGAGCATGTCTAGCGGCCGGCTGCACTGATCGGTAGATTTTCGTGATTCCTCCGACCAATACCAAGCGAATGCTCGAGAAGTACCCTCACACACAGATCTCGGACCGCGCGTCGACTTCCTTGTCCTGTCCTCTCCCCGCATCCAAACACACTTATACTTGCAAGTACAGCGCGCGGCGATGGTGTAACGGTTAGCGTTTCGGACTGTTGTACCCAAGTTGGCGGGTTCAAACCCGATCGAAGCCGTGGATTTTTAAGGGCGAAAAAATCCTTCGTAGGGCCTTCCTTCGGAGGGGAAGTAAAGCCGGCTGACCCATGTTAGTAGATTTACTTGCGTGTAAAAGATCCTCAAGCCTAAATGACGCCTCTGAGCCAAATTCAAATCGCCTGTTTCTCTCCCAAGAAATACCTCCTTTCTCCGCTAGTGGGTGAAAGTAGCATAGCGAAATTTGCGTGGTCAGACGGAAGAGCAGGTCTAATGGCGTGGCGAGACCTGAGTCTCGCCACGTTAAATAAGGCTTCAATTCAATTCAATACATCCACTACACTACCACATGTCGGAAGACCAGTCGAAAGCTTAGAGCTTGTCCCGGCTGGGGCGGTGCACCGGTCGAGGAGATCCCTGGAGTTGAAATTCCACGCACACCGATTTGTACGGTGGCACGGATCTCATCATCTAGCAGGGGAAGAACACTGCCACCTCCAGGCTGACGGGTCCAATGAGCGAAAGTGTTGACGTGTCCGGAAAAATCAGATAAAAAAATCAGGAGTCGACGGTTATCTTACGTGAATGATTTTCCCGCTGTGAAAGGGACCTAGGCTGTGACCAACGACGTTCGGTTTTATCGGAATGGCTAAAACGTAACATGCTAAAAACGTGTTCCCTTCAGTCTTCTAAAATATAGTGAATTATTTCAGGTGTACAAAATAACCATAAAGCTCTTTTTAATATCACCAATAAATAAATTTTGAACCGGTTTAGCTTTATATATATATATATATATATATATATATATATATATATATATATATATATATATATATATGCGTATATTCTTAGAAATTCGAATTATATTAAAGAATCATTTTCTGTCTTTTTGGAGGGAAATAAGTCGATTTTAATGTGTTCAAATAGTATATGTAAATTAGCGTTGAAAATCGATGTAAACAAAATTCTTCATTCTTTCATTCCTCAACGTTGCCATTCTACGCGTGTCAACATTCAGATGTCGTATTTTTAATTACTCAAGCTCGCAGTTTGAAACGTTCATTATAAACATCAGATTCCCAGCCGTCGACTCCTGTTCACGTAATCGCCGGTGGCGGAGTTGTATAACCTCGTGGGATCGAGAGCGCCACCTGTTTACAAACCGTCGAAAAGACGGGTGTTGTTATTTCTCGCGTTTTGTTTGTGCTCTTCTTTCAACATAAATTGCATACAACGAGGCACGGGCACTGTAAGTTTTCACGCGGTTGTGATTGATTAATTATTTCGTACTTTCGGGCGCGTTTCTACTATGGTAATTGCCTACTATTGTAAGGTAGTGCATGCTTTTATAATGGGTGGTGGTGTTCTTCCTCAGCTGGATGGTGAAATTCGGTGCCGTTGGCTTGCTGGGGTTTTCCTAACCAGGTATCTCCCAGTGCCGTGGGACGGCTTCAGCCGGGACAAGCTCTAAGATCCTGTCTGGTCTCCCGACATCTGTTGTAGTAAAGTTTAAGTGTAAGTGTAAGTGTGTGTATGTATGGGGTGATAAGACAAGGAAGAGAAAGGAACGATCGCGCGCGTTTCAGGATCCGTTTGTTACGGTACTGCTCTGGCATTTGCCTGGAGTTGATCGGAGAAACCGCGGAAAACTACTGATCAGAGCAGCCGGTCGCTAGAATTCTCCTCCAGACAGCGGCTGAATGCGACCTAGCAACCGAGTTGACGAAAATTCTGTTACCGTCGGGATTCGAAACCTAGGGTCTGTCCGTCAGAGGCGCTACAATGCCACAGATGATGCCCTGAGCCACCTCAGCCAGTACAAGATTCTGTGCATCCAGTAGAAAAAAACTTATGAAACAAACTGTCGCTTTCGGATTCATATTAATGCTTTTATATTTCTTTACGTTGTCTATGTTTGAAATGCTAAATTTCGTTTCAGTGTGTCACGGAAAGTAAACTCTACGTTGCAAGTCAATATTTTTCATTATCGTTGTATAAATTCTCGAACTCAAGAGTTAATCTAATATATTAGGACTAAATTAATTTTGTCGCACGTCGTGCTCAGGGCTTGTACACACCGGACCATTTCTGGTATTCAATGAGAATAAATTCTTATGCATTTTTAAAATTCTTTTGAATTCAGAAATGTATAATTACATTTCGGGATTTTTTTCTGCTGATTTTGGCCTTTTCCCTTGTTATTTACAATGTTACAGAAGTGAACGTGTATATACGCTGCAAATACAAGTTCGGCAATAATATTCCAATAGTTGGATTGATTTCCTGGTTTATAGAATATTTATTTCCAACAATATTTATTATTGAATGGTGACATTCTTTGGAATGGCCAAATATCTTTGAATTAATATCAAACATGGGTTATGAATAAACATTTTCACATGCTCATTTACAAAGTCATATATTGCACTCATTGTGAATTAGAAATATGAACCTGTGTGTTCCCATTAACGCTTGTACATTTTGTTTAGCAGTATTGCAAATGTAATGGTATCTCGGAAATTTACAGTTATTTTTTCAATATTATGAATATTTATTAAATAATCCTTATTGTTTATGCATTTAATTTTAATGACAATAACTAAAAAAACACACTCGTCACCTAAATTATTTTCAACTCTACAATGTATATGGATCACTCAAATGTTCATTATTTAATCGGTGAGTCATGTATTCATATGAAAGATATTTGGATGATGTGCATAAGGTTTCTGAACTTCGGAATAATTCCGTGCTCAATACATAATAAACAGAGAGTTTGACCGTTTGAGACTCTGGAAATTGATACTACTATCGCTCATTTGAATTTCACGATGAAGTTCGTAAAACTCATCGAATTGCAATATTGAGTGAGTTTGAGATTTCGCTCAAATTTGAATATGCTCTGGCAGTTAACCTCACATACCTGGTATTAGCAGTACACAGAGTGGACCGAGCCGAAAGAGATTAAATTTTTTCTGTTCCTGAAAGCAGCGTGACATGTTTTTTGTGAACATTTTTTCACAAAATGCCCAACATATTTCTTTGATATTTCACTATTACGCAAAGAGATGCAATATCACTGAGAATAATTTCAGTATTAAGAAAGTTGAGAACCACACATAGTGCAAAATCATTTCTTATATATTTGTTTGTAGTATTGTGATGTCGAAGGCAGGTATCTACGTGTATCGTATTGTTTCTGGCTATATTTACCTACCTTCATCCCCGTACCTTGCAAGTGCTTCTCTGCTACAGGAACCCCAGCCCTACGACGCTACAAACTTCTAACTACGAACTACTACTTCTAACGCTAAAAAAAGCTTCGACAGCATATTTAGATGATCTGGGAACTGTGCATCGATTCCATAATAACTAGGACATGAATGACAAAATAAACGACTAGCTAACACCAGTACAATTAAAAGAAAATTATCTGTTGAAATGTTTGTGTCTCCCTTTAAATCTGTGAGTGGGTATTTAGGTAGAAAAAAATAGCCTTTCCACAACAAATATGTACTGGTTGAATTTTGATGACCATTCTAAAGTTTTGTAGGCGTAATTGACACCACACCTATAAAGAAATTTCTTGTAAAAGTTGGTTATAGCAGGAATAATAAAGAACCGTTTTCATTGTGCGTAATATTGTGCGTTCATTGTGCATTGTGCGTAACTGTACTGGATTTATATGCAAATTGCTCTCTTCGAGGATCATAGTTTCGAAACCCTCGTAAACAATAAAATTTTCCCCTTTTCTTTTTTGCATATGTGGTGTGGTTAGCAAAGTTAAAGCATTATGTATACAAACATTTAAATCAATGGAATCCCATAATTGTCCAAGAAAAGCACACATTCCCGCCATCTCTCGCCTCCACTCTCACCCGCTCCCGTCCACTGTCGCCCCCGATCCGTCGTAGTTCACTCTCGCCCCCCCCCCCCCGCCCAACTTAGGGGCCGTCCGTAAATTACGTGGCGCTAAAGAGCGGGGAGGGGCAGCGTTACACTGTGTTGCATAGGGGTAGGGGGTATTCCATTGATATTATGTAACATTGCGTTTTTTACATCTTTAAATACTTGTTGAAATACTTGCTTTCTTGTCACACTACAGCATGAAAATATTGTCTTATTAATTTGTTTTAAAACTAAATTCTTTTAAGTTATTAGAAGTTGTTATTGAATGAGTAAAATGAATACTTTTTTTTCTGAACTATCATTTATTTTTACTTTTTGCATTTACATAGGAGTGGGAAGTTGGCACATGCGGTACGTAATTGTTATGGGGGGTCAATGGCGCGTTACGAGTGCGTTACAGGAGGGAGAGGGGGTATTCAAAATACTCCAAATTTGCGTTCCGTAATTTACGGACCGCCCCTTAACTCCTTTTCCTCTCACCTCTCCCGCCATCTGCAACAGTCCGCGAATCCTCATCCTTCGCTTCGTCCTCGAAATACGATTCCCGTCGTTCGCGCTCGAGGTGCGGGAACCACGTCCGCTCGAACAGCGCGCTCCCGCGGCGGCGGCGGCGGCGGCAGAGGCAGATGAAGGCGGCGCGGCGAGGCGCTGACTGTGCGCGGCGGAGCGGAACGCGGCGGGGCGCTCGACACTCTTCCTCTTTCATCCTTTCCCCCTCCGCCCGAGGCGCTTCATCTCCGCTGCGCTCCGCGCCGAGCCCCGGCGCGCGCGGATTTCGCACGACAGGCGTCTGCCCCGCGCCGGAGGATCTCCTCCAGGGTCAGGAAACAGCGCGCGCTGTGCAACCCTGCCTCAGGGGCGGATCCAGCCGATCGTTTTGGAGGGGACCATGGGGAATTTTTGGTAAATAATAAACATATTTGTTATTATATGGTATATTATTTGTGTACTAGAGATATGATACTATACAATATTATTGTTTAAATATTTACGTAATAAGAACAGAAATTAATTTTATATCAATGTTGTCATCGTTAAATCAATGTTGTAAAATAAAGGGGAAGATAAAATGAAAACTAGGTTTTTTAGGGGGTGGCATGGCCCCCATGGCCCCCTCCCTGGATCCGTCAGTGCACGGCTGATGTAACTGATGCCTCTGACTGAGAGGTCGTAGTGTTTGTTTGTTTTTTGTCCCGATGGTGGCAAGATTTTAGATAGCTATACTTGGATTTATTCAGAAATGCGTTTGAAGTAAATCAGCTGTTGATGGTTTCATCCAATCAGGAGCTTGGACGTCGCCTCAGTGACGTCACTGTAAAGTCACACAAGCTCCCGATTGGATGAAACTGTAAACAGCTGATACGATTTATACGCAACTCTAAATATATCATAATAAAGGTCGAGTTCAGGTGCTGTGTGAAGGAGAATTATAGTGGCCGACTGCTATGATCGGTAGTTTTCCGTTGTTTCTACGATCAAGACCAGCCGAAAGCCGGAGCAGTACCCTAACAAACGGGCCACGAAACGCATGCGATCTTTCCTTTCTCTTCCTTATCCTATCTTCTTTCCTTACTTACATACTTGTACTACTCTACCAGCGACGTGTTGGGAAACCAGACGCGAGCTTAGAGCTTAGAGCTTGTCGCGGCTGGGTCTGTGCTCTGTTAGATGGAGATACCTAATTGGGGAAAATCCCCGGAAACCGACGTAGGCCGGCGCCGGATCTCGCCAGCTATGGGGGGAAGATCACCTCTCGTGTTACAACCGTGTACTAAATTTGTGAGACACTTAGCAGTTGAGGAATCGCTAATTAATCACTTTGCAATCATGAACGAACCTCTGGAATACAGTGAAAGATCTTTTTGGTTATTTTTCTATTTATTTACATTGACAGCCATTTTTTCACATTTCGTCTACGGCTGGGTGAGCGATATAAAATGTTTATTGGCTTGTACAAATGTATGATTATTGGTAAGATCCGGTGAGAGTCGCAGCACATCTGGTAAATTGTTTATCCTAGTCTTGATTCTTCGATTGCATTCTCTTCACCACTGAATCACGTCATACGTAATTATCTTACAATCTTACAATCGACTTAACAAATTTAATTATCCTTAGCAAATAACGTATCTTCGATGATTCCGTACAATCCATTCATTATATACTCTCCTTTCGCAAATATCCAGCTCCCTTCCTTCTTTCATATCATTTTCCGCCTATTATGTAAAACTCTTCTCTAAAGCAACCGTAGTCTTAAGAAACTCCTTCTGGTGTGAATAAAGTCAGGATATTTATATTCTAAAATACATAAAATACACGCTTAAGCATGGTAAAATACTAATAAAATGTAAAACATCCAATTAAATATGCTTTATTGCAGAAAATTGTGTCACAATTGGCAGCAAATAGTTTTTCAATGTTTTCCGGGGTCAAACTACGCCTATTGTTCATCAGAACGACTCTCAAGTAATCGTTCTACATCTACTGACGGCATTGGACTGTACATCGGCACCAATGCGTCGGAACATGCACATAGAAAAGCTACCTTAATTGCATTACGGCACTGACTAATTAAATAACGGGGCTCGAAGTCAAGACCGTTTTCAACTTGCATTTAGGTTCTCTCCCTTTTCACGTGGAGCGGTATTCAACGAACGAGTTGCTTTCTGAATCGAAATCAGCGTGACCGAAAGGAGATCTCGATTCTAATCCCCGAAAGCTTTAACTTCGAATCTTCAAGTTTTATTGATTAAAAGTTTACTAATTGAAATATCCATTTCAAACTGTTGCTTAATAATACAACATTCATTTCAACAATAATTACCTACATTTGTCACAATTGTTGAGTTTGCCAACTTTATGCATACTTTTATTTGTGCTGATAGTTTAGTTAAGACCTTGGAGAGAAACCTCAGTAATCGTTGTGGAGCTAGACACAAGCTGATGTTTCCAAAAATAATTTTGCGTATGGAAGTGGCCGTGGTGATGCCACAGGCATGAGGGTGGTTTCTCTGAGAATAGCAAATGCCAATAAATGTCCAAATCCCAGGAAACCCTTGTTTATGAGGAATTTTAGAATGTTCGCTTATTTCAGTAATATGTACTGAAATATGCTCTCATGTTGAGAGTTTGAAAATACTCCAAACACCCTCAAAATATGTATTAGCATTAGTGCAAATGAATTTGGAAAAAAATTCAGACCTTACGGACAAGCATTTCCATCCCTCACAAATTTAGCCGCACTTTTGATCTATCGCATACAAGGAGTTCTTATGTTTTAGTGTCAGTACACTACTTTTTATTGCTTTCGTTACATTCATTGCTGTCTTAAAACGGGCCCACAACACTATAACAAGGAAAGGTTTTTTTTCTAATGATTACATCGTTTTTATTTTAATCGTTTTGCATATTGTTTATCAAATACGGAAATAAAATCTTGAAAATTGCAAATAGTTATTTACGCACTAAGAACGTTAAAAGCGGTTCTAAAGATCGACCAGCCTTGGGCTCTCGGGCTATGTGTCCCTCAGATTATTAGAACCATTTAACACTCGTGATGCATTCAAGAATTTTTTAACCTAATTTTCATGTTTCAGATTTACATATTTACCTTTTAGCTAGATGTTAGGTTGACTCGCATTGTCTTTTCATATTTTCTTCCCATAATTCCTTATATGTCCTTCTCCATCCTTAAGAGAACGCGTAGCATCTTTCAGTTGTTTTCATATTTCTCACGTAACCACGATCCTCTCGATCGAATCGTATTTTGAGTTCCGATTGAAGGCAATAACAAGCAATAACGTATCAGTAAACATTATTATATCATTTGAGAGATAAGCGAATAAATGAGTAGAGAAAAAACAATGAGTACTGTTAGCTGTTCTCTTCTTCATATTTTTGCGACTTGCGCGCATACAATATATTGGTGGCAGCTTCGAGAAAAATCGAAATGTAGAGAGACCTGAGCGATTTAAATATTAATACATCTCTTCATGGTTTCAAATGAAATTGCGATTTGTAACGACCGCATTCGCTTCAGCGAACGCGTTTGTTACGGGTGAATGTATTATGCATGTCTTACGACGTACAGTGCAAGTTGCCAATGCTCCTGTGGTACAGCTTTACGATTGTTTCGCGTCGTATAATTTGTTTACGATTTGGCCGAATGCCTAAATGTTTTCCGGTGAAGGTGCACATGGTATCTGGTAAAATTCTTAGACGAGTAAAAATAAATTATTTATTCATACAAAATGTCCATGGGAACATTGATAGTATATATGTATGAACATTGTCACTTGAAAAATTGTGAATATTTTACTTAAAATGAACTCATCATGATGTATTACAGTTTGAAAAAAATATCAACATCAATGTAAACACTGGTTAAGTTAGCTGTGGTGCTCACTGCAGCGACTCTGGCGTTCCAAAGTTAGAGTTTCAGCGATTGGGGAATTTTCAACACTAGTTATACATCGAGGTAGAATTCAGCCCCTGTGCTGCCTGGAAGAGAATTCGAGCGGTCGGCTTCTCTGATCAGTAGCTTTCGTGGAGTAATTCCAGGCGAATACCAGAGCAGTACCCGGACAAACGTATCACGCGTGATATATTCTTTTTGATCCTTGTCCCCAATTCTCCCCTGTAATAAACACACACATTCATTTACATGCACTACACTGCCGTACTACTTGTCCGAAGACCATTTGGGAAATTGAAAATGAACTGCTAAGTGCGTTTGCTAAAACGTTTTTCATTGTGCTGTTATTCCAGCTGAGTTGAGCGTATCTGGAAACATATGA
Source organism: Gryllus longicercus (assembly GCA_038098605.1). Classification (NCBI taxonomy): domain Eukaryota; kingdom Metazoa; phylum Arthropoda; class Insecta; order Orthoptera; family Gryllidae; genus Gryllus; species Gryllus longicercus. Next base: position 1,510,757 of record JAZDUA010000070.1, read on the forward strand.
ATTAAATTAAAATTGAATTACTTCATGTAAAGGCGTTTTGCATTCACTCAGTTCGCTGGCCACATTTCATCTCGTAAAAATATGCCTTTCGTCCCTTTTTATATTCTTATTTTCTCTTATTGTTTTTTTCTTCTGTTTCTTCTTTTCCGTCTTCTTTTTGTCTTCTTCTGCTTCTCCTTCCTCGTGTGATCACTTTTCCGCCCTCTGGATTCATCATTTCTGTTTGAGGTCTGGATCTCTTCTTCAAAAGGGCTCATAATTCTGGTGTAGTTCTCATGTAGTTCTCAAGCTCTTCTGGAGTGGAAGAAAAATGTACTCGCGCGCGCGCGCGCACACACACACACACACACACACACACACACACACACACACACACACACAAGCCCTGAGCACGTTCCCTTTCTCTCCCCCTCTCTAAGAAACACAAACACATTGAAAATTAATTTTAAAAAGTTTCTGGTCGTAGTCTCCTTATTGTTCTTTCATTATCATCCATTTTGTGTGGCAAATTTTGAACGTTCTGTTTGTGTTGATCTCTGCTCGTGCGCCTGAGGGCTCGTGGAGGCGAACAAAGACGAGTCGTGCGCTTTCGCCAGCGCCCTCTCGCCCACACTGCTCGCGGGCTGCTACCCGACAGCCGCCGCCGCCCGCCCCGCTGCCGCTGCCACCGCCACCGCCACCCACGCCTCCGTCGTTATCAGCAGCGCCGTCGTCTTCACAATCTTTGCAACTGCTACCCCGAGAATAGCGGTTGCGCATTGTCACTGCAAAGATAACCTCAACCAACTGCGCAATTCGAACTGCATATCAAACGCCAACGCAACATATTAACTCTTCCTTTCGACCGTCTCCTGACCGTCTCCTGACCGTCTCCTGACCGTCTCCTGACCGTCTCCTGACCGTCTCCTGACCGTCTCCCGACCGTCTCCCGACCGTCTCCCGACCGTCTCCCGACCGTCTCCCGACCGTCTCCCGACCGTCTCCCGACCGTCTCCCGACCGTCTCCCGACCGTCTCCCGACCGTCTCCCGACCGTCTCCCGACCGTCTCCCGACCGTCTCCCGACCGTCTCCCGACCGTCTCCCGACCGTCTCCCGACCGTCTCCCGACCGTCTCCCGACCGTCTCCCGACCGTCTCCCGACCGTCTCCCGACCGTCTCCCGACCGTCTCCCGACCGTCTCCCGACCGTCTCCCGACCGTCTCCCGACCGTCTCCCGACCGTCTCCCGACCGTCTCCCGACCGTCTCCCGACCGTCTCCCGACCGTCTCCCGACCGTCTCCCGACCGTCTCCCGACCGTCTCCCGACCGTCTCCCGACCGTCTCCCGACCGTCTCCCGACCGTCTCCCGACCGTCTCCCGACCGTCTCCCGACCGTTTCCCGACCGTCTCCCGACCGTCTCCCGACCGTCTCCCGACCGTCTCCCGACCGTCTCCCGACCGTCTCCCGACCGTCTCCCGACCGTCTCCCGACCGTCTCCCGACCGTCTCCCGACCGTCTCCCGACCGTCTCCCGACCGTCTCCCGACCGTCTCCCGACCGTCTCCCGACCGTCTCCCGACCGTCTCCCGACCGTCTCCCGACCGTCTCCCGACCGTCTCCCGACCGTCTCCCGACCGTCTCCCGACCGTCTCCCGACCGTCTCCCGACCGTCTCCCGACCGTCTCCCGACCGTCTCCCGACCGTCTCCCGACCGTCTCCCGACCGTCTCCCGACCGTCTCCCGACCGTCTCCCGACCGTCTCCCGACCGTCTCCCGACCGTCTCCCGACCGTCTCCCGACCGTCTCCCGACCGTCTCCCGACCGTCTCCCGACCGTCTCCCGACCGTCTCCCGACCGTCTCCCGACCGTCTCCCGACCGTCTCCCGACCGTCTCCCGACCGTCTCCCGACCGTCTCCCGACCGTCTCCCGACCGTCTTCCGACCGTCTCCCGACCGTCTCCCGACCGTCTCCCGACCGTCTCCCGACCGTCTCCCGACCGTCTCCCGACCGTCTCCCGACCGTCTCCCGACCGTCTCCCGACCGTCTCCCGACCGTCTCCCGACCGTCTCCCGACCGTCTCCCGACCGTCTCCCGACCGTCTCCCGACCGTCTCCCGACCGTCTCCCGACCGTCTCCCGACCGTCTCCCGACCGTCTCCCGACCGTCTCCCGACCGTCTCCCGACCGTCTCCCGACCGTCTCCCGACCGTCTCCCGACCGTCTCCCGACCGTCTCCCGACCGTCTCCCGACCGTCTCCCGACCGTCTCCCGACCGTCTCCCGACCGTCTCCCGACCGTCTCCCGACCGTCTCCCGACCGTCTCCCGACCGTCTCCCGACCGTCTCCCGACCGTCTCCCGACCGTCTCCCGACCGTCTCCCGACCGTCTCCCGACCGTCTCCCGACCGTCTCCCGACCGTCTCCCGACCGTCTCCACGAGAAATTTGTACGTCCGCCATCAACCACCGTTTTATCATCGACGTCCGTGTCCATCAGCCCGCCAGCAGCCCTCCCCCGCCTCCACCAGTGCCACTACCACCACGCACTTGCTTCTGGCACGAGTCTGCACTGCCATTATTCTCTCTCCCTCGTAGGCCGGCAGGTGGGTCGCGAGCCAGAGCGTGCTCGCGGGCAGACGAGGCCTTATTTCCTCGGAGGAGTTTGCCCACGTACCGTTCGTTGTTCAAGTAGAGCGGGGCGTTGAACTGGCTCTTGAAAAGCGACTACCGGATGCGATGGCTCAGCGGAAGAATTCCTGTTGCGTCTGCAGCGTGGCAGGCCGGAGAGGTTGTAGAGTGCGAGTTCAGAAAGAGGTGGATTTTCGATCCTAGCTACGTACGTGGGCCGAATTGAACCAGTTTCTGGAGGAAAATTCCAGCGACTGGCTGATTTGATCGGTAGTTTTCCGTGGATTCTCCGACAAAAATGTCAGGTGAATGCGGACCTGTACCCTAACATCGGGCCGCTGGTCGCGCGCGATATTACCTTCCTCTTCCTTGTCCTATTCTCACCCACTACTACATACAGAGACACGCACACTACATTACCACGCATGCCGGGAAACAAGTCGGGATCTTGGAGCTTTTCTTGACTGGGTACTTACCAGCGAAGATTCCTGGTGGATGAAAACTAATTTTAGGTACTGTAATTTTCGCTCCCTCTTTTCTTTCCGATGTATCGCTTTCTTAAATCGTAACGCAAAGCTAGAATTGTCGTCATCAGAGACATGTTAATCTCTCTTATTACGTTAACCCTTCTTCCACTCGCCCTCTGTCATTCTGGTTGAAAGGTGTCTCAGCTTACCCATGTGCAGCTAAATCTACCCATCAGAACTTTTCATTTTCTGTAGATTAAACTGGTTAGTCTGAGTTATAAGCTGTTACAACTTCCACATTTTGTGCGGCAGAATTAATACAGAGATACCGTATTATTTTAAAATGCGTCTCAGGTCTTACGTTTCAATAAAAACAATGATGTCGACCGTTCTACAAGAGCCATTCACCTCAAGAGCGAAGACTTCACGTGCGTAACGAGAGCATCGTGGCGATTGGATCGTTTAATTCAGAAATTAGTCAAGCGCCAAGAAATTAATTAATGGTGAATTATTTAGGTATACGAAGGGTACAAGTTGTGGTTTATTTTCAATACTAATATTTAAAACATACAACTTAAAAATAAAATCCTCTCTGAAAATGGCTGATAGGACACAATTTTTGTTTTGTTTTCCCGAAATTGACAAACTTGGTGCTTATTTGATTTGTGATATAAATGATTACATTGTATGATTGATATTCAGTCGTCAGTCAATCGTTCAATCGTAACATAAGCACGGTCAAACAAAGGAAGAACTAGAAATGATAAGTTACAAACGAGAACTGAAATCGTGTTGCGTCAGCTTGCCACAGAGCACAGTGTGTTAACAAGAGGCATTAAGATTCGTGATTTCACGAGAGCACCTGTACTTATCAAGGGAACGCGACATTGTCAATTCTAAAATTGATTGCTTCTGATAATATAAGGTGTCTGGGATGTGCACCGTAAAATGTATGAAGTCATGTTAATGTTAAGGAGCATCCTGCGTTTAGTACCCCTTTTTGCAACTTCAACGTATTCTTCATTTTAATGCCCGGCATTTAGATTGGAATTGGAAATGCAACAAGGTACACAACAAATAGAATTCTAATTCGACGCTCTCGACGAATCTCGTTTCTTTGGTTATCCAAAGTGATTCCCCCCTCTGGAGTCCCCTCGTCGCCGAAGTCATCCCCGCCGCCCCCCTCCGTCCCCCTATTTCCACCAGTGGACCCACTCGTCGCCAAGGCGGCCTCCGTCGCCTTCGCCACCGCCACCGTAACCGCCACCGTAACCGCCACCGTCACCGCCACCGTCACCGTCACCGCCACCACCGTCACCGCCACCACCGTCACCGCCACCACCGTCAACGCCACCACCGTCACCGCCACCACCGTCACCGCCACCACCGTCACCGCCACCACCGTCACCGCCACCACCGTCACCGCCACCACCGTCACTACCACCACCGTCACCACCACCACCGTCACCACCACCACTACCGCCGCCGCCGCCGCCACCGCCACCATCGACAACGCCACCGCCACCGCTACCACCGCCACCGCCACCGCCACCGCCACCGCCACCGCCACCGCCACCGCCACCGCCACCGCCACCGCCACCGCCACCGCCACCGCCAACGCCACCGCCAACGCCACCGCCAACGCCACCGCCAACGCCACCGCCAACGTCACCGCCAACGCCACCGCCACCGCCACCGCCACCGCCACCGCCACCGCCACCGCCACAACAGTCGCCATCATCTCTTCACCGTTGGCCAGTGACATCGCTGGTCCGTTTTTCGCTTCGGTCTTTGTGGCTTCGTGAGTCTCCGCAGCACACATGCAGTCTCGGTGACTGCCCAGTTTGCTGCGTAACTGCTTCCTGAGCGGGATCCCCGCGAGCGACTGAAGCGCTCCTCTGGCCGAGCTGGTTGATCTCGGTGCGCTTTCGCCTGCTCGCCGCTTTTTCGTACGGTCGTTGCTTTCAGGGCCAAGGCACACGTGTCCGTTGCACGTGGACCTAGATGACCGATTTTTATAATTATCTCTCTTTAAAACACGATCGTTGTTTGATAAAGGAAAAAAAGTGCGGAGTGATCTAAAGGACATAACTGAACGACGCGACGGGAAACTTTGTTTTTAGGACACTTGTGCACATATCTTTGTACAGTCATCACAATGCGTATTACGCTTTAACATTTTCAGTGACGACAATAAACGTTTTTAATTTGACATTGTTCAGACAATATAAACATCGTTTTAGAGTTGTGGACTTTGTGCAGACTTGCATTCGTGCATTGATGTTAAAGCGAAATGTTCAGAGTATTAATAGAAAGGGTGGGTTATTAGCACAATTGTATTCCGATAATATTCAAAACGAAACCTTTTTTTCAGTTTTTAACGTCAGGCTTCAGATAATTAATAAACGTGGATACTGAATTTTAAACAAAATGTCTTTATCACGATTATTAATTAAATGAAATTTCATTTGGGAGTTTTGTTTCAAGTGGAAGCGTTCTGCAGCCTCATTAGTGGATTTGTTCTCTACGTGCTTATTAATTGATACTGGCATCTGCAAATTATTTGGTGGAGAAATTTATGGAGTATTATATACTTTTAATTGCACGAACAGTAAAAATGTAAAAGCATATTTTATGCATGTCCATTGAACATAGATAAATTATCTATGACTTGGTGTGGTTGGTCAGTCTCGTCTACTAAAAATATTAGAGTTTCTGAGAGTATACTGTTTGTTTTATTAAATTGAAATGTTTTTAATGTATTGCCCCATTGTGATAATACTAGTAGATCTGTGAGCAGTAGACTTCGCGTCCAAAGCAAATCTAAGATTACTATTCAGCCCATTCTATGTAGTTTAGGCAATATTGTCATTCATTGTGAATAAGACGTATATGTTGTTTTAGGTACGATTTCAAGGAATATTCATGCCAAATATGAAGAAAAAGGGACGTAGGGCGTATTTGGCATCTCGTTTTGTAATTTGTACTATGATTAAAATTGCATTGCCCTAATCAAATGCGAGACACAACTTAGCAATGATTTTGAATTTAATAAACCTTTGATGAAAGTATGTCGAATTGAATCCTTGATTAGCTACTTAATGTCATTTAATTAATAGTACCTGCGAAATATAAACTCTTATATTGTGATATTATTACTATATTGGATGAATCTATTTGTGCTATTAATGTATATGTAATTAAGTAGATACACATTTCAAATGGGTCATTAAAACCTCAGCTATTATTCTGAAGTTAATTCTATGAAATCTGTGGTTAATAATGATATTAAAGTAATGTTCAGTATACATACATAATGTAAGTGTTTTTATAATTAAAAATATTTTTGAAATGACACAATAAACATTCAACTGAGTTAGACGGTTCTAGGACAGATTTACTGTTGTAAAAAATTTAGATTCTTAATGTGGTGTTAAAGAAGCCGTGTGTATTATTTTCTGCAATATTTGCACATTTAATACCTCCCTGCTAATAATTCATTCACACGTTTTAGAGAACGTGACACGTTTTTTATCGTTTTAGAAATAGATTTGGTAATATACCTATGTATAGGGAATCAATTTGTTTCAAGATCTCTTTTTCGAACAAGATAACCGAGAGTAATATAAAGAACTTCACTTACTGACCTGCCAGAACTTTCACTTACGGTTCTCTTATTCCTTCGTTTATTTAGCGTATTCTTTCTCTGTTGTTACAGGCGACGTGACACATAGCAAGTCTTCTTTGTCGTCAAACCAGTATCTGAAGTGTTTATCTGAAAGTGTGTGTGGTAAATATTCATTGAGCACTCTCACTGAAAACAATACTCTTGTTTTTAGGGACGAGAATTCCGGATAGAGAATGTTTACGTCTGCACTACTTGTGGAGAAAACTAGATAATTGAATATGATAAGTATCTTCAGTTAAATAAACATAGGTTGTGGACCTTGATTGGCGAATCAGGTTTTTTGGTCTCGTGCTTCTCTGCCGCTGTGTATGTGGCTGTGTGTTAAATTATATCCCCGTTAAATCTGTTCATCGCGATGGCATACATTGCAAACTCTCTTTATCGGGAGGAAAACTAAGCCATTTTTTGAAAGTTTCTGTGGTTGAAAAGTATTAGTTCTAGGGAAAATCCCTTTCCAATGTACCAACTTGGGTGGCTCAGGACATCAGTTGTGCACTGGAGTGCCTCTGACAGGGAAGCCCTGGGGTTTGCTTTCGAGTTGGGGAAGAATTTTCGACCCTAGAAACAAAGTTAAGTCGAATTCACCTACTGTCTGGAGGAAGATTCTTGTGGTCGTGTGCTCTGATTGGCAGTTTTCCATTGTTTCTCCGATGAACACCAGGCGAATGCCGGAGCAGTTCCCAAACAAACGGGCCACGGACCCTGCTCGTTCTTTCCCTGTGCTCACCCCTTACACATACACGACCACACATGCCGGGAGACTATTACGGAGTTTGCAGGTTGTTTTAGCTGGGACAAGGGCCTGCTGGAGGGAGATACCTTAGTGAGGGAAAACCCACAAGCCAATGGGAAGTTCGGCGTTGGATATCGCCATCTGGCGGGGAAATTTTACTGCCACCTCCCGTGATAAAACACACGCACTACATTTACCGGACTAGTCACCTTAGGACGCGCCCGGAAACACTAATTAATCAATTAATCAATCAACCTTTCCAATGTCGGACGTTTATGTGAAAGCGAATTAAACCATATTTTTCTCCCTATGTGCCGATGACCGCAGGAACTCGCCCGAGGGCCCAGGGACTACTCACTGAGTGGGAATGGAACATTCTAAATATCAAGTTTTTGAAACCCTTGAGATGAAGCATGGTGTGTCGTTCAATACACCTTGTTCCATCTTTTTCCTTGTTCCATTTTTAATACTTTTATGTACCTGCAGAATAATTTTGGGATAGGATGTTTCCTTATTAAATTTCATCCAAAGCGTATTATTGTAACGTATTATTGTTATTCACATCTTGTTTGGTATTCGTGTCTATTACAAAACGCTTTGAATTTAAAGAAAATGTATATTGATGCTTAGATGTTAAGCTAAACAAATGTAAAAACCAATTTATTTTCACATTTCGACTTGTATATTATTATAGTTATGTATTATAAATATTATTACCATCAACATCATCATCATCATTGTGTTATGATGTTCATCCTTATCTTGCTAAAAGTAAAATGTTTGAGGTTTCATTTGGAAACCTTTTACTTAGGTATACCGAATTCGGATTTGAGAAAATTTAGAATTCATCCCACCTTGAGCTCCTGTTGTGTCCAAGGCGCCGCTATGTCGGGCAGACAATTAAAAGCTACAGCTTAATTGAATGCAATTGGTGGACTGCGGTTCCTGTCCGACCGGCACGACAGGACCGGTCGCCACGAGTATTTTCGCCCTCGCCGACGCCGACCGCGGCCCGGCCCGGCCCGGCCCGGCGCACAGTTGGCTCAAAAGCGCGAACAAGATATAAAAATAAAACTACTGGTAATTAAAAGAAGGATTTTTTTGTTTTTATAATTTTTGTATATTATTTGAAGTACCTAGTGATTGGGTATTTTTTAAGAGAATAATAAAGGATTTAAAAATTTACATTCCAACCTGTGGTTGGTTGGTATGCAACGTGTGTCTACGAAAATGACTGCACTTACAAAAAACATTTGAGAAAACAGTTTTCTCCGATAAATCAATATTTATATTCAAAGCGTAGACCCACAAAATCTTGTCTTTTGATGGTTTGTAACTTGTAACTGATGCAATATCCCGGCCTTTTTAATCAAATCACTTATTAAGGCATTCCATTAAATATTTTTTGAAATACCGTACTATTATCATATCGACTTATAATAACCAAACAGTGGAACACAGAGCCACTCTTAACGGCCGGCGTCCGTTAATGCTTTGATAGTCCGCCGTCCGGTCGGAAAATTCGAAACAAATGGGTTGTGGCGTCTCTTGTTCATATTTTTTCGGTATTATGAAAAGTGTTGAACGACCCATGGCCAATGTTAGATACAGCCAACTCAGTTGGCAGTAATCGTCGACTTTCGCCTTCGTTTGCAAACTTCGTACGTTTTTTGTTACACGTACGTCATTTGTTGACTATCGGCCTATCGATGACTAACACACAATATTAGGTATATGTTATTTTAATAGAACTAGCTTACCCGTGCAAGGACTCTCGCATGTCAATCCCACCCTCTGCTCTATCCTTTAATTTCCATATCAACCTCATAATATAACTTTGTCTTCAAGACTCTACTATCCTCTGTCAGTTGTTCTGCACGCCACGTTGTAATTGCACTAACTAACGTATTTTAATATAACAGTACAAAACACTCAAGTCAATACTATCTTTGGAAATCTTTATTACCGAACAGAGTGATACACCCATGCAAATCAGTCGCAGACAATATCACGTAATTAGTTTAATTTCGTATAAAGTTGCAGATTCTGCACGACTCTGAACAGGTGAGGTGGAATCGAGGAGCGCCGAACCAACAAAAAAGTAGCAGAATGTCCAAAAAATCCTATCCTGTAGATTACGATGTGAGGAACATTTCTTTGAATTCAACTGCTTCAAAATTTAAGCTTCTATTGCTCTAGAACGTTTAGTTTTTAAGTTGTATAAGTATACAAATTTATCTCCATAATTCCACTCATTGATCCCTCCACGATAGAATATAAGTGAGCCTCAGAGAGAGAGTGAGATGTGTTGCGTGGTCAGTGGTGACCCATTCGCGAATAATAATAATAATAATAATAATAATAATAATAATAATAATAATAATAATAATAACAGTAACAACAACAATATTATTATTATTATTATTATTATTATTATTATTATTATTATTAACTACAACTACTTCAAAGACGCTGCCTGAGTGTCGCTGGTTGCATTTGAGAAGAAAATATTTAGATGCTTTTTTTTTTCAACAAAACCTTTGTATTTTGAAAGTCAAAGAGCAATTCGTCACATCTTGGTAAATTTATCTTTCTTTAGAGAGCAAATTTATTCAGATTGGTTGCGTGAGAGTCGCAAAATTCATCTATACTACTGAAATAATATAGGAAAGGATTGCACGTGCCCCCCCCCCCCCCACTCGCACGCTTTTCAGTCCGTTTCAACACACTGTGCCGGCGGCACCTGCGGCAGCGGCAGCTTTCGCCGTCGTCGTCGCCGCCGCCGCCCTGGGCCGCAGGAAGCGGCGGTGGCTAAAGGATTAAGGCGGCGGCGCCTCGTCCGCCCCACATTCGCCAGGCCACCGCCACGCGCGGCGAAGCAAAAACCGCCCGGCGACGCGACGGAGCAAAAACGCGTGGCACTTGCGGGCGCCGCCATGGCCTTTGCCGGGGTGTCACGCGCTTGTAGATTGGTCACATCCCCTGTAGGTGCAATTGGCCGCGGTATCTTCTTTCTTTTCCTTTCATCCTTTCATTTTCTCTCTTTTGTCCTTTCTGTCTCGCTTTTTCTTTCATTTTTTTCTATTCTTTTTCGTTGTTTTTGTTTATTGTTTTTCATGATTTTTCGCTATTTTTTCAATCTCTTTCAGTAGTTATTCTTTTCCACCAGTTACTTTTCTTTTTCACTTTGACTTTCTGTTTCTTCCTGCCCTTTTCTCTATTTTTTATTTACTTATATATTTAATTTATTTTTTGTCTTGATTTCAAAATTATTATACAGTATCCCAACATAACAAAGTTGGCGTTATTAAGTGGAATAGATGTTATCTGATAATTAGAACTTTATAAGATTATACATTTTCCAGAGAATGTACTCGTATTTTATTTAATTGGAAATGCATGTAAACACACACTCATTTTGCCATTAAGTATGTCTAACTCTCAAATTTTCAAAGCAAACAATACATTCGAAATGTGCTGAACAAGTCTACTCCAAAAATCGCAACTATTACGCTTTTTTCTGTTGATGCTTGTTAGAGCGGTCCGAGTTTTTTCAATTTTAATTTAAAACATTAATTATTGAACCATGTGAGGCATTAATTGCATTTCAATTAAAAGTTTATTTATTATTTTGGAAATTCGATAATTGCGGGAAAATTTCATCGAAGGTGTCCGTCTAGCTTATTTTAACTAAATCGTAAACAAAATTCCATCAGAGATAAAATCACGAACCATTTCTGATCTAGTAATTACTAAATACCTCCGCAACAGATTTTCGGAGAAGCTTATTAAGTTACGTCAGCCTCTGAAACGATTTCACATGTGATGTTGAAGTAGAAGAGTTGTAATATGTAATCTACCAGGTTTGCCGAACGGAGTTTAAAAATTTCGTTTGCAAATCTTTTAATATAAACATGTATATTCTGAGTAGTTTCGAAAATGTTAAACACATTTACAAAACGCCCGAAAGCCGCTTGTGCAGACTTTATCAACTTGTTCTGTGCATTTTCTGTGTTCACAATGAAAACCTATGAGTTCCGTGGGAATATTTTCTGAATGTCACATTTCTCTTGAACGTATTGTGATTGTGGAACACATTATTACGGCTGTGAATGTAAAAATGTTCCTTAAAGTTTTTGAATTAGTGATAAACTACATTAGAATTTACATAATTTTGTAATCCGTAATCCTTAATTTTTACCCCATTTGCCTACGTTTGAACTTTTCATTTCACCCTGGGTAAAGTCGCCAAAATTGATATAGATCGAATTTTTCTAAATGTTACTTTGAACTATTTCGTATTTTGTGTAATATCTGGGTTTTTACTATTTATTTGGTGTGTCTTATTCTCCATCTGTGGAAACATACTCTGTTCTCCATATGGACAGTATTGTTGGGAATTTTCAGCCTTTTTATTTGGCCTTACTATGACCTCCTTACGCTATCAACTAATTTAACTCGCATCCACCAGGTACAGTAACAACTTCAGTCGGGCATTGATTGATTAGAGATTCCGAGCGTGTTAAGTGTTAAGGTCATTGGTCCAGTAAGTGTAGGGCATGTGTTTTCCTCGAGAGGTAGCGATGATCTTCCAACACCTGGATGGTGAGATCCAGCGCCGACTTACCTGTCGGTTAGCGGGGTTTTCCCCAACCAAGTGTCTCCCACCAGCGGGGAATCGCCCTAGCCGGAACAACCTCCCGACTGGTCCTCCGGCAAGTGTATTAGTGTAGTGCATGTAAAGTGTGTGTGTAAATGAGGGGTGATTAGCCAAGGAAGAGGAAACAAAAATCGCGCGCGGTCCGTGACCCGTTTGTTAAGGTCCTGCTCCGGCATTCGTCTGGTATTGAATGGAGAAACCACGGAAAACTACCGATCAGAGCAGCCGGCCGCTATAATATTCCAAAAAGCGATTCATTTCGACCTACCTATCTATCTAATGTCGAAAATTCTGACCCGATCTCGACTTGAACCTGGGCCTCTCGATTAGAGGCGCTGCAGTGTCAGAATTTGATGCGCTGAGCCACCTCTCCCGGTTGCAATCTGTCATGCATCCGTTACTTGCAGCATTATCTGGAAGAGTGATTGTGGGATCTGATTATGGTGGGAATTGCTGCAGGAATTAATTTTGACGAGCATTTAATCGGAGTGCTTTTTTTACATGTTGTAAGCATGCCGTGTCACACTGCAGATTTGCTGCCCTTCGTAAAACCCCGACGTCCAGCGAGTATGAATCTGAAACAAGGGCACCGGTGTTGTAGCCCTCACATTTATAGAAGGGCTCAAATTAGATTGGAGCTACTGCCTCTGTCTCTGCAGCGCCTCTGACCGGCAGGTGTGTTTAAGGTGTTGAGTGTTTAAGGTTTTTTAAAACTTGATTGTCTAAAAACAAGAAATTTAAGTAAAATGAAAAATTCAAAGCATTTTATGAAATAAGTTAAAGAAGTTGCAGTTAAAACATTACAATTAAGGTTGTTTGTTAAAATACCTGTTTTTACGTATTTTTATAGTTTTTAATACTGATTGTCTAAAAACAATAAAAAGACACCCTCATATAACAATTTTTAAAGACAATGTAGGGAAACAATATTTGTTTCAACCTGTCAACCTTTCAACCAATAGAAGATAATGACATCCATATTTCGAGAATTTGAGTACAGATACGAGACATGGTTGATATTGACATGACCAGATACGTCGTGGGAGTGGGGTATAACAGGGACCCTGTTGCGCCGAAGTGGCTCACGCTATCGGGTGGAGAGTGAGAGGAGAGGCGGCTTGACGAATTCGGCGAAAGCTCCTAATAGACGTTCTGACGCTTCTCTGTGCACCGAGAGGTCTGCGGCGGAGCGTCGAGAATTTCTCTCTCGCGAGTGTCGCACGGCGATCTTTTATTTGTTGTGTACTTTCGAAGTCGATTTTCCCCAGGTCAGTTTTTCTCATAACACATCTGTGAGAAAACAAATGCGTAAAGCAGGATACTATTCTCTAAAAACCAAATGCTTTCTACCTGTGTTGTCGTTACGTTTTTAATTGAAAGAGCAAACAACTAAATGTAGTTGGTTTTACATTTAATCTTCTTTGTTAATGTTGGCCCAGATGAAACATAGGTATTCTTATGGATTCATTGCTACCTTTTGGTAATAAAATCTTGGCCCTGGGCAACTTTTGTCTTGTGACATCTTCTGACGTGCATCCTCCATAGGAGGCCTACTGACACCGCAGCTAGAAAGTGCCTAAGAATTAATGCTGAATTTTCAAGGAATCGTTGAGTACTATAAGTGAGATGCTGACATACCTAGTCTCTAAAAGCTGTAAACAATAGCAAGAGACGTTGAATTACATTAGCACGCCTCGATTACGTGGCAGATGTAGTCGGTTTCACCCCACGATTGATGTGTGCAACGCTGACCCGCATTTATGCCACACTATCAGAAGAGTACACAATTTTTTTCTCGGAGGGGGGCGTCCACCTGTCTCGGATATTTTATTATAAAGAGATTTTTTATTAATTCCGAATATAAACTATTTTAATTTATAGACATAATTAATGTTTATATCGAAAACAATTTATATTTTTAATGATTATCGTTAGTACAGAAAATTAGCAAAAGCTATATTTTTGAACAAGTGTTGGATTCTGGGTGAGGGGCTGAAACTCCATCCTTGTTTGCGCCACCGCATACTATCAACCATTCCATCAGTAATTAATTTATAATTTCCTCTTCGAATCTCGAAGCAGCTGAAAGACAGAAGGCTAAAGAAAAACCGGTGCGGGATTGAAAGTACGAACTGCGGGTGAGCGAGGTTAAAAATGATTGCAGCAAATTGCTGCCTTGCGGAGATGAAATGCTGCTTTTGCGGAAAGGCGTGGAATCGGTCGGTGCGCGCGAGCGCGCAGGGGACGGATGTGGGCGGCGCTCGCCCGGATTAAGGGAGCGGCGTGTGAAACGGGGCGCGATGCGCTCCAGCGAACGCTCGTGGCTGAGGGCGGGAGGCAGGGGGGAGCGAAAGCGCCTGGTAGATGCACAGACCGAGCGGCTAAAACGTCTGCGGAAGACGCTTGTGGTAGACGTTTACTCAAGGGAGTGTCTATCGTCTACTCCTTTTCCTTAATCTCCTCGAACTTCTTCTAATTCTCCATGCACTTTTCGTTCTCCTTGTTCCCCTCCTGGTTTTCGTATTCTTCTCTTACTGTTCATCTTCTTGTTCTCCTTGTTTTCCTTCTTTTGCTCCTTGTTCTCCTGCTTGTTCTTCTCTTCCTCCGTTCTCTTCATCTTTTCATCCTCCTTTACTCTCTAATCACCCTCTACCTTCTGCTCCTCCTCCTGCTTCTTCTTTACCTACACCTTTTCCTTTCCCTGATTTAAATCCAAATTTTTTGTTGTTGAAAATAATATATGGATTTGGAAAGTGAGACAAATTTAAGCTATGCGCAACATATTTCGTTTTGCGAGGTTCTTCACTGTCATGCACTCCAGCGTTGTTTTGTTATCACATCTGACCACTGGCAGACTACTAGAGAACCTGCCAAAAATCTGAATACCTTCTCTTTAAAGCAAGCTATTTATGCCAACGAAATCGAACGGTTCGCTTTCATTTTCGAAAAGCCAGCATTACGCACGGAGAATCGTCTCGTTGAGAATCGATCTTCCCGCTCACGGAGCACGTGGAAACGAGCGATTCGGGCGGCCGTGGGCGGGGACGCGCGTCGCGTCGCTTGACCAGATTCCCGCAGAGAACGTGTGAAACGGGACGTGCCGTGCGGTGGAGCATCGGAGCCCGGTGGCCACGTGAAGGGGAAGGGGAGGGAAAGGGTAGGGGAGGCTGGCGGGCGCGGCGAAAGCTCTCAACGGGCGCCCAAACTGTCTTCCGCGCAGGCAAGGCGAGCCTCGAACATGCATTGTTGTCTAGGCTATCCGGGACTGCGACCAGAAGTACGCTCTGAAGAAGGCCACAATACGCTGGCCGAAACGTTAGCCACCATGTCAGTGACGCGGCTCGTCCCGGATAGCCTAGACAACATAAACTCCGGCTGCGGAAGCCTACGCCACCATATCGAAAATACATTTCTCTCAGGGTGCTCACGCTTGGTTTGGTCCGGAGTAATCGAGTTAAATCTAGCGCATTCTTTAAATTCAATTTCTTTCATATTCTGTTACATACTGATCATGACAATGCTTTTGTTTCGTCTAACATTAATAAAAAAAGTCCTGTGATGAATCACTGGAAACGCATGAATGCATCCGGATATCTGTGAACTAATAAAAATAAATTGGCGACCGGAGATAATAAATGTGTTTTAGAGCAGTCGGTTTTGTCCCCTTTCTTAATTGACAGATAATCGTGTAACCCCTAACATTGTTAAAATATATCACATTTATTTAGGCGTTCAGGAACTGCTGTACAGATCCTTGATAATCCAGGCCTCATTAATCTCTTTGCTGCACGGAAAATAGACAGTTCTTGCAGCCTAAAGAATTCGACGTCATTATTTAAATTGTTAAGCGTTTCGAAAGCTCATCTGGATCCCTTTTCAGGCTGACTGGTGGATACTAATACATTTCAAAATCAAACTTCCGGATGTACTTTTGCGGATCATTTCTGTCAATGTCAGGAATTAACCGAGTAAACTTTTAAGTTAAGTCTTAAATTACTTTCATTTTCACATCAGACTGGTCGCAGTTAAGAAACATGACATAGCTAATCTGTGCTCCTACTTTCTGGCTCTAAATGTCGCTACCTGGAGTTGGATAAAAATATTAGAAGATGATTTAAAATGAAGAAAGTTCAGTTGATTTGTAATTTTTTCCAAGATCTGTACAGTAAAGAAAGCACACATACAATACATAAACGTAGAAGCAAAACATTTGTTCGTATGAACATATGAACCCCGAAAAGAACACACACACATGATCTTACTACCATCAATAATAGTTTATAATTTTATGTGAATGTTATCTACTTTGTCAGCGCGCTTGATGAAATATCGGATTTGTAAATAGTTGGTTAAATATGAAGTGTCTTTTGCTGTGACATTGATAACGCATTTAAAGTCAAGGCATCATACAAAAATAATCGAAATCTCTTCTTCAATCAACACCTTTGCTAAGTATTGCCTGAAGGCTCAATAGACTCGTGCTTAATGCCAAATGTGTTATGCCTGTCTCTAAATGCCTTCAATACAGTCGGCATTTCTAGTAATTTCTTTTACCAACACTTAGAACGATAAATGATGTTTAACACCTTCAGAAACACTATGTTGGATGAGTAAAAATGTTAATACTAAAGCGTACATTTGAAATATATCATTACAGTTATGCGATTTCTTGAGAACTTTCTAACCAAAATTTGGTAACAAATAAAACAACTTAAAAGAGGGAAAAGAAATAGAGAAATTATACTGCACATGTTCGTTGATAAAATAAGAGATGGGTCATTCGCTGTTCCTTTTTTTAAGTTGCATTCTTGAATAGAAAATTTGCTGAATGAATAGAAATACGTTATGAATAAAAATCGTTTTTGTTTGCTTCGTTCGTTCGTTTCATGAAATTGCTATGAACATCCGCTTACCATCATACTAGTGAAGAATATTCGACTGTGATAAAGGCTGTGTACAGTTAGTGGTGAAGAATTCAATTCTAATTTAGGCCACGAACGTTTCTGGAAGAGAAATATTCAGAACGGAAACAGACGGTTAATATGAGAGTAGGCCACGTACTCGCAGATTTATTGCTAATAAAATCGTAATACTCTTGACGGATATTTCTACATCCACGGATTTCATTATTAAGTTGTTGAGACGAAGAGAAAGACTTATGACATGATGGGCACCTACATATAAAATTCATATTATGTAATTGTAAAGTACTACGTTACTGCTATAAGTTTCCCTTCTGAAATACTGTGTAGTGCATGGAAAGTGTACATAATGAGTTTGAAAGTAAGATTTATTAGTGAGGATCGAGGATACTTTTACGAAACATAAATCTATGATGGAGTGCCATAGGTCACCTCAGTTGACATTTCAATAGACTCGTAAATGGATTCGTAAATTTTAAGTACTCTATCGTCGTAGTAGACGCGCGTCGGCGCAGCTGACGTCATTAGCGTCAGGTGACGCTCGTCCACGCAATGCTCGTGTGATACAAGCCTTAGACCACAAGTTCTAATAATTCTATAAATCTAAAAGTATAAAGTCTATAGAACAGAAGCAACTTAAGTCAATGAATGAAAAACTTCTCGATATACGAAATTACTTTCCTATCTCAGCACTTTTGACGCATTTTGGAACCATTGGACAACGCTACAAATATTCAACGCAACGCTCGTGTGACACAGGCTTCAGATAATGGAACAGAATTCTCGAGGAGTGGCAGAGCCCGGTGGCGTTGTCGGCAGCTGTGTCAAACGCGGCGCGCGTGTCGGAGGAAAGTGGAGTGGATTCGAATTCGTGGAACCGATTCCGGATATAGCGTGGATGGTTTCGCATCGTGATTGTGGCGTAGAACGCAAAGGCATGCCACCACATTTCCCAGAATTCCATTTAACTCATCGTTCATTGAACCATAACTGCTTGCCTGGAAAAGTCAAGAACCAGGTCACGTAAGGCACTACGTTCGAACAGAGACGCGAAGGAAATACATTGATTGACAGATTATTCGATATAACTAAATACTTTTTGCCTTCTTTTTGCCTTGTGATACACAAGTAAGTCAGGAATCCCATGATATATGATTTATATAATATTTTAGTTCTGGAATGTGACGTAATAACTTAAATTCTCATTTTCCTTCAAGGAAGCTAGTAAGATTTTCTATGACGTACATAAGTTATTAAACCATAGATTTTTCAGAAGATATTTACAGGGTAAATGTTACCAATTTCAAGGGGTAGAGGTCATTCCAAATTGTACTCTACACACTTCGGTCTGATCTTCCGAACCCGAAGCTTGGTGAAGGCGAAGAAAATGAGGCGTTCTGAGCAATTCGGAGGAGGTAAGATAGTGTGTCATTGCTTTCTTCACCCTTGCAAAAGCTACCGAAACATCCACCGGAGTAATACCTTTCACGCAAGGAATGTCATTACTCAGCATCAGCCATGTCACAAGCTGCTTTCCCTATTGTCAGTAACTCGAAAAAGTAATTCGGAATAGCTGTTGTTTCGTGTAAGTGCAGTCACTCTCTTGAAGCCGGTTTCAACTGCAAACCTTTGTTTTGTAAGCTTTTGCTGGTTGATACTGGATTTCGCTTGTTCGCGATGTAGGTAAATATTTTCTCCGAGAACAGTTCCAGAATGAAGTAGAAGGTGTTTCATCTGTGAATTATTGCCTGGATGTGTATTTGATTTAAAACATGCCAGCTTCAAGTGAAATGTCAACCAGAATATTCTATTCAGTGTCCCGAGGAAAACAATGGAAGATCTCGTGCATGAACTATGGAAACTAAATGTTCCCGTAGGTTTGTCCTGTTTTACAAACGTCGCGTGGTAAAGAGCATGTATTAACTTTTTTTGGCAAATGAAGCTGCATGATCACTGGGGTCGAGGCTGTGAGATTTTAAACTGTGAGTTGAGTGGTTCGAAAAGTTCAAAAGGTTGATGATCGCTCGTTTAACCTCCTGTTATCTGGTCGCCATTGTTATTTATCGATTCATCTTGATTGATTAGTGATTCCGGGCGCGTCAACTGCTAAGGTCGTTTCTCCCGTAAGTATAATACATATTTTGTTTAATCGCGGGAGGTAGCGGCGATCTTCACCCGCTGAATAGCGAGATCAGGTGCCGATATACGCCAGCTTGCGGTGATTTTTCCCCAACAAGGAATCTCCCACCAGCGTGGCACCGCCCCAACCGGGAAAAGCTCTAATGGTCTAAGACCAAATGGCCTCCCGGTAAGTGCGGTGGTGTAGAACATGTGAGTGTGTATGTAAGTAAGGGGTTTGTTCTGGTACCGCTCCGGCATCCGCCTGGTATTGACTGGTATTGACCCTCAGACAGCGGCTGAACTTGGCCTAGCTATCTAATGTCAACAATCTTGTCACCGTTGGGAATAGAACCCTAGGACCTCCTCCCAGTCAAAGACACTGCAGTGACATCAGTTGATGCCTTGAGCCACCTTTGCGGTTTCCCGTTTCGAATTTGTGACTCTGCGTACTTGAGGGAAGGGAGTGTACGCAGGACCCTGTCGCAATAGATGTGGCTTCTCGCCCAGCCCACGAATTCGGCGAAAGCTCCTATTAGGCCAGCACGCAGACTGCTGCCTGGGACGCAGGACGCGGGCGAGGAGCCAGGAATTTCACCCAAAGACTTTTTCTTTCCGTGAGCCCCTTATGTTTTGCAGAAACCACGCATTACGGATATCCGCAAGCTGACAACACCGCTGGAAACGGGAATAAATTTCATGGTTTAAGAATTGCCCCGTATATTGTACAACCTTCCTTGGTTTTTAGTACTGATGACTTACTTAAACGTAAATACGTGCATGAAGTAAGAAACTTGAGATCTTTTTCTTTTGTTTAACCGTTAAAGTCATAAAAATAAAAACTTGATTACAGTGCTTTACGGAACTTTACGACTTTTATATCGATATGTGTACATTTAATTTTTCTATTGGCCCTATGTATGTGGGAATCTCGTAAATTTTTGTGTCAACCAATAGACACAAAGACAACGAAATTGTATTATCTTGTTACTTACATAAAAAAATTAAATTGAATTTTAAATGAATTTTATATTTTATATCTGTAATGAAATACTGACAAAATTTCAAAGTGTAATTATAAATTGGAAAGACGTAGCAACTCAAAATTCAAACAGGTTCTAATGAAGAGCGTAGAATGAAATAGTACTGTATTGGATTACTAAAATCTTGTTACATAGTATCATAAAATTGCGCAATGATATTTTGTTCAACTTAGAAACATTAATACGGGTAAGAGAGTTAATAATTTCCGGTCGAGATGACAAATGTTTGGAAGAAATTAAATTAATAAATACTTAAATGTCTCTTTTAACTGCAGTTACATGTGACGCGGCATGGGAAGGTAATTTTACATTTATTCCATACTAGTAACTTTGTTGTCAAAAATGTTTTCTTTCCTTTTTATTATTTTTTAATCATAAAAATTTCGCGACAGATACAGATGAAAAACAAGGTTCGAGGAATTGGATAACCTTTTTAGGTCTCTTGAAACTTGAGGATTTGGCGCACTGCTAATTTCTTTTTATTGTAACAACATTTGGGCCCGGGGCCAAATTGCTTTCCTCTTTCCTACAGACCTGGGCGTGGTCACGATGAAGGTGATCATCGTCAGGCGACATTTAGGAACTTGTAATTTTATCTCACTAATGTAGTGGTGCGGGTATGTTGGCGCGTTACGGGTTAACAGATGCGACCTGGTATTTGGGTATACCGGATAGTCTTAGGTAGGAATCCTTATGGAGATGGAGTTTGGGCATAAGTTAAGTAGGTGGGTCGGGGAATGCCACAGCCTAACTAGAATTCGTGTGGTCGGCTGCCCTGGTCGGTCAGTCCTGAAGCAAGGGCCACTCGCGATCTTTTCTCCTCCTTCCGTTCCTGCAGTGGGGGCTAGTGGCTTGGTTCTGGCTCTATTGGAGCATTAGAAAGGTTTACCCGTTTTCTGAGAGTCTCAGCGGTACCCCTGGGGTTGCCAAGGGGGACGTAGTGTGAGGAGGTGTTATAACTCAGTTTCTACTGACAAAGACTGACGTGGAACTGGAATTTCACGGGGAATCTATTCCGTTCAGTTGCCTGAAATTCTCGGCGATTCTCATGTCGTTAGTTGCTGAGGGGGTGCCATGGGGAGATGTACTCCAAGTCTTGCGGATTCATTAGGATGGTCCCCACTTGGGTCCGGAATCGCCGGCCGATCTGGCCTCCCGCTTCTCACGCAGAGGTTAGTAAGGAAGCACCTCCTGACCCAGGGGGGATTAGAATCTCTTTCATCTCAACCATACTCAAAGCTGCGGGCTCCTAGATTGAGGAGCGCCCTACATTGGCTTCAGTACGTCAAGCGATGTCAATTTCCGGTATATCCAGATTTCAGTTTGAGGAATGCGCGCGCTTCTCAGGGGTAGTAGTGTGTTGGCCAAAAACGGCATGTCTCACCTGCTACAGAAAGATTACTATAAGAAGTGACTGGTTTGACAGTTATTGCTTGGCTATTACTGTCAACATAACCACGTATTATGCCCTTACACTGAATTGTTAAATGGGTTCGTTTACGTTATCCCGCTAGTAAGTCGCTTCATCACTATCTCTTGGTATGCCATCGACCTACGTGTCATTCATTTGTTTCCCGACATGCCAAACTGATCCCTTCTTCGAGAAACTCCTATATATCTCAATACCCTCTGGTATCGTGAGTGGTGCTTAATGGAGTCCCCGCGCAATGTCCTCAATCCGTCCTCAGCGGAAGCACGAGCGTTCTATATTCAAAGCTATCGAAGCTGATAGCTCAGCCTGTATTCGATTGTATATCTGTATATCGATTGTGAACTGAGTATCAATGGAGAATTCTGTGAAATCCGCGCTCTGATATCTCCGAATCCATTTTTATCCCGAGCAGGCCTTCGAAGTGCGGTTGACGTCGTTCACAAAAGGAAAAAATTCAGTGTCGCCCTTTTCATTGGATTCTCTGCATGAAGGGGCATCAATCGAAAGTAAGGCGCTTTTTTCGGCTGAAGCGACTACAGGGAAGAACTGGCGCTTTTGCGAGCTAAATAGTTTGTGGCCGAGACTTAGGAGAGTAACGAGCTTATCCTGGGATCGCGTAACTGGGAACGGAGGGGAGATAGGTTGTGATTGAAAAATTGCCGTAGCGTAAGATGCAACAAGCTACGACTATGCTAACGAAGTTGAATGGGAAAGTAATGAAATGTAACAAGTAGCTTCTGCCAGTCGGCCAAGCGAAAAATTTACTGGTTTGATGAATTCTAAATATTCCGAATTTGAAAATTCATGTTTCTTATATTCCTTAAATATTTTAAATTAATGAATAACGAATTAAAATTAATGAATAATTCTCTTAATAATGAATGTAAACTTATTTGTATTAGAAGGAAAACTGTTAAGACAAAATAATTTCAATGAATACGTCGAATTATGAGGGATGTTCAATAATCGTTAAATAAGTTAACTGTATTTAAAATGTTATTTCTCTTCAAAACGTACAAAGAAATTAAGGAAAGTTTTGATTTCTGCGGTTATCTATATGTTTTAGAAGTTTGTAATAGTCTAGACTCCAAGTACAGTAGATAAAGAAGTCTAGAACTGGTTAAAATAAAATTATTCAAATGAGAATTTGAACGATTTGAATAACGGGATAATACTAATTTTTCTGTTCAAAAATCTCTTTTTAGTATTCGATGACTTGACTGTCGTATTCCTAGTTAAATAATTTGGTCAGTATCTGAACACTTTTGTACATTTTTTGCGACAGTGGCATACTAATGTGAATCTTACGATGCAGCATTGAAATTATCTAAGATGCATTACATGACTTCATAGTAGTGATTCGTTATCACTACAATGGGACTGACAGAACCACTCATTAACTTGAACTTTGAATTCAAAATCCAGAATTATTCGCAATTCATTATTTTAGAATTCGCATCCTGAAAATTCCGGCTATCTGCAGACAATTCTCAGAAAAACTTTCAAAATTAAAATTCACATTTTACTATAGTTCTAGAAATATATTATTTCGGTTTATTAATTTCGAAAATATTTTACCTTGCTGTGTTGTGTAAACAACGGCTAATATTTTCGTAATATGTAATGTTTTTAGTTTCTACGTGTTGTTTAGATTCCATTTTTACTCATTTTAGACTGAATACACAGTTCCTCATTGAAACGATGTTTTACGTCTCAAAGTCTTCTTTTCCTTCATTCCCTCTTTTATGACTATAATATTCTTAGCATCGGTTAAGAACCTATAACTGAGATGTAGAACGGTTAACGCAGGCACCTTTTATTTATTAGTACGTAGGCATGCAAACAAAATTATCAGCACTGGATGGGATGGAATTCGCTGGCCTTAAAACAGATTCACTTCGTTTTGACGCTCCAGCATTTGTTATTTATTGGTTTTTATTATTCATTATTTAAAACCTACACCGTACCCTCCTGGGAACCCTTCTTCTTTTGAGAGACGTTGTATGAAGTCTTGCATGTGTCATCGCTAGAGACGTCCAACCCTTGCAAATTCGAAGCAGAGATGTCTCTGCACTAAGGCTTTACTCCTGTCTGCAGAACGGCGTCATCGCTGCCTTGGCACCAAAACGTAAGGAGCAATTACCCAGGGCCGCACAATGCAGTCATGATGTCAGTTGTGTTTCAAGGTTCTATTTCGATGAGCTAAACATTTCGTGTTAAAAAGCATTGACAGAAACATTATTTGCGTCGATGGAATGATACACATGGATTCAAAATGAGTATCGCAAAACAAAAACAAGTTTTTCTGTCAATGTAGAGTTTCAATGATTTAAATCACGGAGTTAAAAATGTTTAAATGAAATGTTTTTTTAAATTGATTTAAATCAATTTTTGAAGTTGTGAAAATAAAAATAAATGATGTTAATTTTAAAGAACTAAAAATTGTAATACATATTCAAGAATGTTGGTGTAAATATTGCGGACAATGTAACTAAATTTACTTTCACAAGGGGTTCCTCCAAGTCAACTTCGCTCTTCCGCGGGAGAAATAGAAGTGGTTTCGCAACGCCTCCAGAATTAAGCGTTGCCTTTTTTGTTTAAGTTGCTGCGCTATGAACCTAAAATATTTTGTGGCACATTTCCCACATATATTAGTTCTAAATTTAAGGTGTATGTGGTCTTTCTTAATGTAGATTTTTAAAAACTATCTTGTTGAAGACGTCAGACGTGTGAAGTGCAGTTTTCGTAATAGCAGTGTTTACCGCCGAAGCATAAATGAGGTATAGTTATAATACAGAGATTTCTTAAAACTCGTATTACTTAAAATATAAAATTACAACAAAATATAATTATAATAAAGGTTAGTTCTTGTATCTAGTTTTCAACTCATAATTTCAACAAATATCGAATAAATTTTCACCAAACGATTACTGGCTGATCATTATCAATGTTCATGTGCGAACGAGTAGTACAAACCTTGTTTTAAAAATAACTTCGAGTACGTGTATTCTTATAAAATGTAATGTAATAAAGGCCAAATTATATTGAATATACTGGAACGAATGATTCTGACCAAGACTTTAAACACTCCATTTATAGAGCAATTATTATTATTATTATTATTATTATTATTATTATTATTATTATTAATTTTATTATCATTATTATTAGCATTTTCATTAATTCGAGGAAATACAACAGCAGTTAAGGTTTTGATTTAAAATCTGAATTACATCCAAAACAATCCCTTTTTAAATAAAACTAAATTTATAAATAAATTTATCAAATTTTTAATTCTTTAAGAATCGTTTAAAATTTTTTGAACTAGCTATTTACACACTCTGTCAGTCACTTTCATAATGGTAGCTAAGTGGCGCGGTGACAGCACGTTCCCAATTTATAGTACTTCTCCCAGAGATAAACATAGTAGTTGTTTTCGGATCAAACCCTGTGGAGGTATAACGTTCTCATTAAAAATATTCATGTGTTTGATCATATGACTTTGCTCGAGCATTCCACTAAAAATCGCTAATGTTCATTTTCTCTCCACCGTACACGATGCCTAGCAACGCCCCGCTGATTATTCCAAAATACGGCTCAGATCTACTCTACGTAATTGAAAAAGAAGGGGAGGGGAGGATGTCATAAAACCGTTTTATTACCCCTCGCTGCACGAAGCAAGTGCTGAGGACGTCCGGTGAAGCAATGCGGGGTCGCAGACAGTTTCTTCCGTTCGTGGGTCCGTCAACAAGTTGTTCTTTTTGCGGCCTCCGACTTGTGTGTAAACAGCCGCCGCCACCGCCGCCGCCGCCACCACCGGCGAAACCGGCGTCCCGGCCCACTCGCTTTCTATCCGCGCGCGCGCAAACAGAAACGCCGAGAGCGTGGCCCCGTTGCCAGCATACCCCTTTGGATCCTCTTCATCAGTGCCAGGATCGTTTTTCGCATTTGCTAACGCCTTCGGTTCATCCTTGTTCGTTGATTGATTTGCTGTGTGTTTCCGGTCGCGTCAACTGCTAAGGTCATTCCCCCCTCCCTATCGCTGGTTGGTGAGATGGCCAAGGTCATTAGTCCCGTTAGTCTAGTGCATGCTTTTATTGGTTGAGGTGGCGGTGATCTCCCCCCTCCCCTTCGCTGGTTGGTGAGATGCGGTGCCGACCTGCACTCGGCTTGCGGGATTTTACCCTACCTCGTATCTCCCGCGTGCGGGGACTAGCTCTAATCTCCGGACTGGTCTCCTGACCAGTGTGGTAGTATAGTGCGTGTAAGTGGCGTGTCTGTGTGTGAGGGGATGTAATAGGACGACGAAAAGGAAGGAATGATCGTGTGCTGTTCATGGCCCGTTAGGGCACTGCTCTGACATTCACCTCATATTATTAGAGAAACTGCGGGAAACTACCGATCAGAGCAGCCTGCCTCTAGAATTCTCCTTCAGACAGCGGCTGAATTTGACCTAGCTCTCTAGCTAGTGTCGATAATTATGTTGCCGTTGGGACTCGAACCCCGGGACCTTCCGGTCAGAGGGTCTGCAGGGAGATAGATCCCCTGAGCCATCTAAGCCTGTCTGTTGTTTGTAATTAACTTACGAATGGATTTTGAGACGATTTGTTAAAGTTTCCAGTAAAAAATGTTATGTTTATAAATTCAGAAACATCATGTTAGGTATCGTAAGCCTCTTAATTTTCACTTTAGTCGTCTAATTCGTCGTGGACAGTTTAGTAGTTCTAATCGTCTTACGAGTTTCAATCTTCAGACTTTTAGTAATATAAGGAGCTTTAGGCTTCTAACTTGTCTTAGCTCTTTTAGGCGTCGTTGCTTCGGCTTAGGCTTCTGTGGGTCTTCGTCGTCCTAGGCGATCTAATCGTGGTAGTCGTCTTAATCGTAATTGTAGTCGTATCTTGTAGTCGTCTCCGTAGTCTTAGCCGGCCTCGAAGGGAAGCGACCAATTGTTTCAAAGTACACGTTTTTTGGGAATTATGAATCAATAATATAGATGTAATTGTGCGGTAGAATATGAATTTTCCATTCCGAATTCACGTTAGAGAGAGAATGAGATAATGACTTACTCAGGATTTCACCCAAAGCCTAACGCAGGTGTGCTCCTGTTATGGTATGCCCCATTTAGGTCAGGTAGCGGGAGATGGGTATCCGTAAAAGATCTTGTTGACTGTTCTTAATTAGTTAGAATTTTTCGACGTTGCGTTTGGTCCACTTTATTTTTAAATTTGCAGGAGATTTTTGTAGATGATTGGAAAACGATGGAATGTGCTAGAAACGGAATGTTGTACCACTGCCCCGTAGAATTGTATTCTAGTTTGGAAGAAAAATTTCGAAGACGTTGTCTGTCTGTGAATAACTGTAGAAACTCATAATAATATTTGAAGCGAACTTAGAACATCGTACCATTAATCTATTTCGTGTTATTTATGTTATTTAAGTCAGCGAAAGTAGTGCATTTCTGGTGCTTAAGTTTGCGTTTCCGTGATGCGAAGAGAAGCGACGTAACCATCAGGAATAATTTCGGTTGCGTGCTGTGAACCGAGTGCGTGTGTAGTCGCATTTCAGGTGGAGCGTCGTTGTTCTCGTGCCTCACATAAGAGTAAAAGTCTTGTTTTTATCGCGATACATTGCATCCAAGAATATTAGTTGCGGTTTTATTGTAAATTGAAAACGCGACTGCCTCTTCAATTGCCTTGCATGGCATCATGGCTGCTACCTGAAAGCTATATCATTAGTGATTTTATTCTTTGTTTTCTTTTTCTGTCCTTTTCCTTCTTTTCTTTTTCGGTTTTCCTTCTTTTTCTCTTTTTCTTCTTTTTTCTCTTTTTCTTCTTTATTAAAATCCTCTTGTGCTTCAGTGCAAGCAAGCTCAAAATTATGTTTGTGGCTCCATGGATTCATTCTATAAGCTCTGTATAAAATATAAAATTCATGTAATCATTCAAATCATAGTTTGGAGTTTATACAGTCAGAAATACGTCGGTATTAGAGATTCTAGCAATGTTCTGGAATATTTATCCTCATTTTTTTAATGATCGATTATAATGAACGCCTATTTTACATATATGATTTTATTTTTTACGTAATTGTAATGACTTACTTACTACTTAATTATTTAACTCTGTTTCCCTTTTCATATTTCCTCCCATAATTCTCTTTCATGAATCCCCCCTCACATAATTCTGCCTATAAGAGAACATAAAGCATCATTCATCTGCTTTCATATCTCCCTCGAAACCACATTCTTTTCGATTCAGGTAAGTTGTACAATGTATATCGAACTCCGTATCGAAGGCAATACGTAATAAGCAATAACGTATCAGTAAAAAATAAATATATTATCGCGATTCTTCTCGCAATGACAAAGCTCCTAGCAGAAGCAAGTTAATATAATGAATACCATATCAACACATTGCTCACTTTTGCATATAGTAATTTAAAAAGAAGTATGCCAGACCCAGGGAAGAAAATGTGAGACTATGAATAATTTATTTACATGTCGCCTGCCTACGTTAAAATCTTCAAGGAATATTACGAACTAATAATATGTAGCAGTAAATATTGAGACAATCGAGAGAAACGTAGTTCGTAACTCATTAATTTCTTCGTAAACGTAGACCGTAATTCGTTCCTTTTCGTTGTGGCAATTTTAAAATTGTAGCTGAGAGACACCGTTGCCAGATGAAAAGGCACCGCAACTAAAATATGTATTCTGTGGATTCAAGACTTTTTTGCCTCTGAACCCTCTGCAATTAGACGGTGTATGTAAATGTTGAATGACAAAGTTTTGAATTTCTCGTCTCTTTTTCGCCCGAGATCGGCAGTGTGAATTTGTCATTAAGAGTGAAATATAAATGGAAATAGTGGTTACGTTTTTATGCTCAATGACTTAAGCTAATTCATTTAATTTCAGGCAGTTGAAGAGGAAATAGTTATTTATTCACCAAGGGTGTTATAAGGGTTCTCATGATCGAGCGGCTACCACCAGCCCTCGGGCTTTTTGTCGCCGCTCGATCTTTGGAACCAATTAACGTCCGTGGTACGCCCAAGATTTTATATTTTCGTAATTTTAATGATTTGTATTATCTTTCTAATTAACTAGATGTTATTTTAAAACCGGTTGTCTTTTCTTATTTCCCTTCCAACATTTCGTTCATAAGATAACAGAATCATCAATCAACTGCTTTCAGATTTCCCTCGTAACTATAATCCTCTCAATCCAAATAAGTTATGCAGCGTATATCGAGCTCCGTATCCAAGGCAATGACAAGCAATAATGCATCAGTAAATATATATATATATATATATATATATATATATATATATATATATATATATATATATTTTTTAGAGGAGTAGAATGTTCAGAAGGGAATCGAATCCCACTCTCGTATTTTAATAATTATTAATTTAAAAAAATGCCGTAATAAATTGAATGTTTGATGTATTTTCAATGTATTTATTCGAAGATTTGTCCTGATTAAAGATATTAACAAATTCTTCTAGTATTTACTAGGCTGTCCTGGTGACGCCGCGTCCATGGCGAAGGTGCCGACGTTTCGGTCGCCATTCTGCGACCTTCCTCAGGGCGTAATGCGCGGAGATGTGCTGCGCACGAGTTTAAATGGGGCTAAGTTTCCCCTCACCCGAGTGCCGGTTGGCCGGGTGGTCGGCCAATGCGGAGAGAGCACCGGCCAATCAGGGGCGGGCTCTCCGCAGGGTGGGAGGAGGCGCTCCGTCCGTAGTCGGACGTAGCGGAAGAACTGGGGCCGCGTCCGGTCGGGATCGGACATCCTGGTAAAATAGATGTTTCCAGGCATCGTGTAGACGTATGCCTTGGTCAGCATTAAAGTTAAAGGGGTTTTTGATGATTTCCACCGCCTCTTTTACCCTCCTCGTGCCCCAGCGGTCTTCTCTGGCTAAGAGGCGTGTGTCATCAAATAAAATAGCGTGGCCAGTTTTCCATGCGTGCAGGGCTACGGCCGATTTATTCGTATTATTGTATTTATAATTACGAATATGTTCCCTGAGGCGTTCCTCTACGCTGCGTCCCGTCTCGCCAATGTAACTATGGCCGCAGCTGCATGGGATCTCGTATACCCCCGATGACATAAGGGGAGGGACGCGATCTTTCACGCGTACAAGCTTTTGCCCGAGTTTTTCCTGGGCTTTGTAGGCCGTCTTTATATCAAAGCGGCTCAGAAGCTTGCCAAT
Organism: Gryllus longicercus; assembly: GCA_038098605.1. Classification (NCBI taxonomy): domain Eukaryota; kingdom Metazoa; phylum Arthropoda; class Insecta; order Orthoptera; family Gryllidae; genus Gryllus; species Gryllus longicercus. The sequence goes on from JAZDUA010000070.1 coordinate 1,540,640, forward strand.
CTTATCTGTGACACCGCGTATATATGGCAGAGTGGCTATTTTCGTGTTGGGATTGTCACTAGTTTTGGTGATATCAGAAGTTCTGGCAGAGGTCGTAGCCTGCCGTACCGCTTGGTTGGCAGCGGTAGCGCTATATCCGTTGGCTCGAAATGTAGTCTTTAGGAGCTCCATTTCAGAGTCCAATGATTCTTTATCACATACCCTCGTTGCTCTGATGGCCAGCGTTTTCAGAACCCCGCGTTTAGTTGCTGGTGATGGTGAGAGCCAGCGTGTAGGTAACGGTTTGTGTGGGTGGGTTTTCGGTAGACACTGTGCCCTAGTCTGCCGTTCACTTTCCGGCTCACCAGCACGTCGAGGAAAGGCAATTTTCCCTCGTTTTCCACCTCCATCGTAAATTTAATCTTGGGGTGTGTGTTATTAAGGTGCTGGAGAAAGTCAGCTAAGGTGTGCGGGCCGTGGGGCCACACTACTAGTGTGTCGTCCACATATCGGAGCCATAAGGTTGGTAAAACCAACCTTATGGCTCCAAGATTAAATTCACGATGGAGGTGGAAAACGAGGGACCTCTGCCAGCCTAGTAAATACTGACTCCGGCCGCGGAAGCCTACGCTCTCAAATTCTTCTAGTGTCATAATGCTAACTGTATAGGGACTACTAAGTGCTAAAAGTAGGCATTTGATTCACCGGTCCACTGGGAAATGATAATGTTAATGAAATGAATCATATTGAGGCAATGTAAAGGAACGAATTGTTTAATATTATGTTAATTTTGAAGCGTAAGTATTGCATATTTTAATTGTGTGATTTACACACAATGTAGATATTAATTGTGTGATTTACACACAATGTTGATAAATGTAGAGGATTTTTAACGTTTCCGTGGTGCCAGAATGTTATTGAAAATAAATATTGATTTATTTTTGGCAAAAGAAATTACAAACTTCATGTGACGTATGTGAAGTATAATCTGTACACATTTTCTTCAGCTTTAGAAAGTCTTTCCATCCTTTTACTGCATATAGTTGAATGATAAATAAAATTACCAACGAAGCTGGGTTAGCAATATTTGAAAACTAGACGTTTTTGCTCTCGAGTAGTTACAGAAAAATTATTTCCACCTGTAAATTAACTATATATTTGATTTTGTAGTATCTTTAACAAAATAGCCACCCACACTCCTGGCTATGGACGAACGCTTACTTTGGAAATTAGTAAAAAATATATATAATCACTGTAGGGAAATAGTAAAACTTTAATTTTTGTGATAAAAAATGTAATTGTTTTAAGAAGAACTGGAATTATATTTAACGTAATTTCCGACGAAAGCAATTTACCAATTAAGTGTTTAAGCAATTTCCCTTACTTTTCTAATATGTTTAATCATCTTCTCAAAATTTGCAGTATCATTAAACAAATTATCTATAGTAACATATTACTCTAGTTCTCTTCATATTGCAAGTAGAATAAAGATTTACTTTGTTTCAGTTTTAGCCATCCATTTTGCAACAATCGCGAATTGATTATGGCTTTGGGTAATTTCGTAAGTCATGTGAACGATACAAACCTGTTTGCACAGTACCTAATTGAAATTGTATACGAAACAGGGTGGGGCAAAGAGTCGGTGCACGAGTGACTGCCCCGTATTACGAAAGCGAACAATCGTTGCTGTATTAAAGCAGAAGCGAACAATATTGTGCGTCTGCCAGTATTTTGGAGCTTCCTTATTACAAACAATGAAACAACCGCTGCGTAGTTGTGAGGGCCGCAATATTCATGCTGTCGTCGAAATAGCACGAATTGTTTTACCGATTAGTAATCTGCGGATATTTGGATATTAAGATTGCTTGGGCAAACCATTACACTATATGTGCTTATATTTCGTACATGCATTATCAATAAATGTGCAAATCATTTTTCAGTAAAAGAATTATCGCGATGAACTAAATTGTTGCAGTAAGATGAAATATGGGTAGTAGGAGAATCGCTGAAATGATGACCTCTTCATATTTTATTGTTAAAACCATCCAATGCTAAAAATATTTGTCTGTCGACGTGTAAAATACAAATAATGCATCCCGAATCAGAGATCTCTGGGTCTAAAATGAAATGAAGTTAATCACTGAAAATTTACATCTTGGTGTGCATTTCACTTGTAGTACTCGACTCAATATTATAGATGTTGGGAAGCATCTAGGAAATGGAATAATGTGGGAATTTGAATAATTTTAACGTGGGTTACAGTATTGAGCAAAGACGTTCAGAATTCCAATCTATTGTACCTTCGAATGGATATTGGTATTTTTTATGTAACTAACAATTTTCTTTATTTCTTTTCAGGTAAGCAGCCTATAATTTAAATCATTCTGCGACCTCAGCCCTTTGAGTTCGGGTTTCCGAAAGGTAAGAAAATGATTAAGTGGAAGTCTAAGTTCGAAATGGGTGGAGACTCTTACCTGTGGACATAGGCACATTGATGCTATAACACGTGCGAATATCTTTAAGCACCTCAATGCGTCCATGCGAGAAACAATCACGCAGTGCAAGGAATTCTCGCATATTCAGTCTGTTAGTAATGGAAGTATTAAACGTGGAGTTTTGCTGATTCTCTACACTGTTTCAAAGGACATGCTTTCGTAATGTCCAGATCTTCTAGGTACTGAATTAAATGTCCTTAAGGTCAGTGTATTTTGAAGTCATTAAGAAGTAGCCGCTATTCATTCTGACTAAGGACCTCGGTTTCAATTATTTTAAGATCATATAGAAATATTAAACTTTTGAACGTGACCAGTACCCGCTCGCCGCTGGGAACGACCCACCTCTATTCTCTTGTTACACACATCACTGTCGTGGTACGACAAACCCGCTTCCCGGAGACCGATCATCCTGCCCCGTTCGAACTCGCCCAGATGCTGATATTGAGCCCTTTGGCTTCTACGAGGTCTATCGGCACTTGCTCCACGTTTCCACGTTGTTTGACACTTCTATACCTTCTGAGTATGGCGTAACACTGACCTGTCACACAAAGGAGAGCGCTGCTAGGCCAACGTATACGCTGTCTCCATGCAAATTTGATCACTTCTTATGGATACACTGTTCTATAATTCGCCAATTTTTAGGTGATTTCGACCATTCCTTGTGGGTGTTGCAATTTTTACAATCATCAATGTTTAAGGTAAATCGGTGCCAATACACAGTTAAGAGCAATGGTCCAAACACCTTCCAAGTTGTTTTAATATCTACTTAGAGATGGCTCTGGTTGTATGTCACGAATACGAATTCATACATTTTTCATTGATTTCCTGAATACAACATTTTAGACACTTCCCTCCGTGGGCTTTGCAAAGCCTCACATGCGAAATACTCGAGTGAAAATGCGAGTTAAGAGTTTACGACATAATACGGCACATGCGACCAAATTCGCGTTAATTTTGCGGCTGCCGCAATTCCCGCCCGAGGGAGCAAACGAACCGTTGTTCACTTGGGTGCCCTGATCACCCGCATCCTACTCAGCGCCACTTCGCAGCCTTTTCCTCTCTGTCTCAATCCCCTCCCCGTCTCGACCTCATCCTCATCCTCATCCTCTCCTTTTCAAGCTTCCATCATCAACCTTTCTTTCACGTCCTCTCTCCAAATCATTTCCAGTCCGCTTTCTATTTCCCTTCCTCTTCGTCCTACTCCTTCCCGAAACCTTGGTGTGCTTGGAAACGTTCCGTCGCTCGCCATTTTCCTTCCCTTCCCTTCCCTTCCATTCATCCTTCCCTCGTCCTCTTCTTTTCCTCATCCTCTCCCTTCCCTTGTCCTCTCCCTTTATTAGTCCTCTCCCTTCCCTAGTCCTGTTCATTTCCTCGTCTCCTTCCTTTCCTAGTCATCCTCCTTTCCTAGACAGCTTCCTTTCTTAGTTCTCTTCTCATTCTAGCTCCCTTCCTTTCTTCTCATACATCCCTCCTCTTTCTACATTCCTTCATTCTCTCTTCCTGTTTCTGTCTTCATTTCTTCCTCCTTCCGCCTTCTCCTTTTTCTGCTTCCCCCAACTTTCTTCTTTCCTCTTCTCCTCCGCTTCCTTCCTCTTCTGCTGCCCCTCTTTCTTCATCACCCTCTTCTTGCACTCGTCTCTACCCATCCTCTCTCCTCTTCGACCCCTCGCTGATCGCTGCTGTCCCAGGCGAGGCGCGAGGGAGTTCCATAACGGCGCCGCGTTTTGCGAAAAGTTTGTCATTGCGTAATGCGTGAAGGATAGCCCTCTGTGGCCGTGGCGTTAGCAGACGTGCACGATTTTTCACTCAGATATTTTTGATGAACTGAAAAATATTGCTTTGGCAATCTTATTTTGCTCTAAGTCAACTATGGGTTTTATGAGAATAATAATAGAAATAATAATAATAATAATAATAATAATAATAATAATAATAATAATAATATAAGAATGAACGTGATAATTTGTTAAAGAATTTTGGCAAATTCGTGATAGTAAAGAATTATGATAGTTGTTTATTTCTTTTCGAAATTTGTTCTTAATGTTGTCGGACGTTCTTTTTCGAACGGTTTATGACCTTCTTCATCCCTGGTTTTATCTGAAAGACGTATGTGGTTTGTCCTATCAAAACAGAAGGAGAAACTTTTATACATGAATTTTTTGGTAAATAAGTAAAATGGGAATGTTTCCTATTTATTTCACTAGCTCCTTTCTCAAAACAGTAAAATTGGCTGTCATTTTCACATATTTCACAAACAACAAAGAAGTTAATCAGGCGTTTCAGGCAGTCGGTGTATCGTTGTGACCGCATGTCCTGTGCCCGCTCAAGACAGAACGTGGTCACCGTAGGAGGACGAAAACGTTGACTCGCAAATGTGGTTATAATTTAGCGGGCAGTACACCGGAAAATATTCGGCTCGCGCAACCAGGCAGGAAACGTTGCGGTTCGCGGAGACGGGCTTAACGGTAGGCTGGCCAGGCCTGTTCCACCCCAACACTTTCCTTTGGTTGGGTACTCACGCTCGCCCGCCGTCTGTTTGTTAACGGCACCGAGGCCACTGCATTTGGCCCTCCGTCGCGCGGCTGTGGGCTGCGCGCTGGCGTAAGGAGTTGGGGCAGGAGATGCGGGCCAACCTGCAACTTAATTGTGGGAGTGACACTGTTTAAAAATCACTATTTCAAATAATTTAATTCGAATGTCTTCATTAATAAGTGCTCTACTTTTAACGAACGTTTAATAATTTAATTTAATTAAGATATTTTGTAATGATTTGAATTTATTCATCACGATAAAGACTCAGCTCAAAAGGGGGTTTATATCATATACGATATTTTGCTCCACGCTCTGCACGAACTCTCTATAAACAGCCTAACGCCGTTATGTGGTGTATAGAATGTGCTTGAACTGAAGCGACAAACATCGGTATGGGTCTCCCGAGTTCAAGGACCAATTCTAAGGGCCTACACTCACGATAATGCTTAAATTGTTTCTCGTCAGAAAAGAGGTTTCAGAATGGGTCTCCCTTTCATACGTGAGGGCACATGTGTAATGATGGTAGAGCTCATGATGGGACAACGCTAATTGATTTTTACCATTTAATTTGTTTAATATAATAGTGATGCTGGTATATCAGTTTGAAATTGTTTCCCTGCTTTTCTATGATAATTTTCAGTGCTATATACAGTCTTTATAGACAATACTGTCAATCACCTTTATGAAATGTTCATTAGTAAGTACACAATATAAATGTTCATTTTTTTTCTATTAACTAAAAAACTATGATTTTTCAGAGAATCTAAATTTTTTGCGCAACATTATATGCTATATTATTACGTACGTATAGTATTACGACGACATTGCATGGGACATTATATCTTGGTTGAATAAACGAGACATCAAGAATCTTCTTTGTTTATAATACGCTACACCAATGAAAGATTGGGGTTTCGTTCTATTTACGAGTCCCCAGATACAATACGCTCGCACTCATTCTACTGCCATATAATTACCTGCAGGTCTACAAAAGAAAAAGAAAATGGGGGGAACATTCACGGGTTATGATAAAGGAAAAATAGCAGGGGTAAATGTAACCCGCAGCACACGTAACGCTGAACCCTACTTTGACATCCTCCGTTACTCGGAAATGATGCGTCGAAACGATATGCCCTGAAAACGTTACACGGAAAAGACACGCGTAATATTTCTTACGTCGTAAGCTATAAAACGAAGTCTACTGAAAATGCATTGTTACATTTTTGGAGGATACTCCCATACAATAAACATTTGAAGTTGGTTTGTAGAAAAAAACTATTTTTACTTTTAAAATAATTATTAACAAAGTGCAGAATGTTCGCACGGCTCCAGATATTATTATTATTATTATTATTATTATTATTATTATTATTATTATTATTATTATTATTATTATTATTATTATTATTGTTGTTGCTGTTTATCTGCAAAGAGTTTTGGTTTTGTTTGAGACTTTATTTCTGGTTCCACCTCTTTCAAACGCACCCCACGGCGGCATTGTTAGGAGATATTCCAGGGATTGTAGGCTTGGAATGCCTCCAGCGCCTGTCCACATCCCTCGGCGTGGCCGCGAACGGATTCCCTGGCGGCGCGGTGCGACGTGGCGTTGCGCGCGAAGTGGTCGGGTGGGTGCGGCTGGAGAATGTTAATTGCCCGCCCCCGCGCCGCAGCCTTGGCAGTGACCAGGTGTTTCCTTCCTCCTTCCTCGGCCCGCCCCTCGCCTCGGGCGTCGACACCGCCGCCCCGCCCCGCACCGCCCCGCCCCGCCCCGGCCAGCGTGGCCTCCGCGCGCGCCGCCTCGCAGGTGACACTCGCAGCTGGGGGCGTCCGTGACCCCGGGCTCATAAAGGATCCTCGCACGTTGGGGAACATTTTTGTACTCGCCCTTAGTCAGCATTATCTTCTTCTTCGCCCTTGTTTTCTTCATTTCGTCTTCTTCATCCTTTCCTACTTCATCCTCATCCATTTCGTCTTCGTCGTCTTCTTCGTCTTCGTCGTCTTCGTCGACTTCTTCGTCTTCGTCGACTTCTTCGTCTTCGTCTTCGTCGACTTCGTCTTCGTCGACTTCTTCGTCTTCGTCGACTTCTTCGTCTTCGTTCTCTTCTTCGCCTTCGCCTTCGTCTTCTTCGCCTTCGCCTTCGTCTTCTTCGTCCTCTTCGTCTTCTTCGCCTTCTTCGTCTTCGCCTTCGTCTTCTTCGTCTTCGCCTTCGTCTTCTTCGTCTTCGTCTTCGCCTTCGTCTTCTTCGTCTTCGCCTTCGTCTTCTTCGTCTTCGCCTTCGTCTTCTTCGTCTTCGCCTTCGTCTTCGCCTTCGTCTTCGCCTTCGTCTTCGCCTTCGTCTTCGCCTTCGTCTTCGTCTTCTTCGTCTTCGCCTTCGTCTTCTTCGCCTTTTTCTTCGCCTTTTTCTTTGCCTTCTTCTTCGCCTTTTTCTTCGCCTTCTTCGTCGCCTCGTGTTCGTATTTGACGCATTTCCTTCCTTCTGCTTGTTCTCCTGCATCTTCTCCTCTTCTTCTGCCGTTCTCACGCCACTTCGCACCGCCTGAAAAGTGACACTCAAAGCTAGAGATTTCTAGTGCGGCAGAAGTCCATTGTCGGATTTATTAATTTCCTGTTTCTTTTAAATTACCGCGAAAATGAGTTAAGATCACCATTATATTTAAAATATGCATTCAGCTTTGTTACTTGTGAAATCGCTACGAATATGCTGTTCGTTAATATAATCTAAACAGACGTGGTTCTTGTTTACTTGGAGGAGGCCAGTTCTTCAGATATGTAGGATTTTTTCCTAGCAACGTGCGTCTGTCGAGCAGCTGATGGAGATGTGGCCTTTTCGAAATAACCGGTTCAAAGCGCTTGGGATACCTCACAGTTTTAGCCGACCGTGTTTGCTCTGTCTATTATGTGAAGCCCTTTTTAAACGTTGGAAATGTTGGTACTCACTTTTCCTGCTACTTGTTTCTTGCCACCAACCTCACAATAGGGGGAAATAATATTGATAATACTGATATTGTTGTTTTCTGATAAATTATGATGATAATGATGAATAATGAAATAGAGTACTATAAAGGATAAGGGATGGTGTGAATTTGCTGACGTGAACAGTAGATGAAATATGAAAACATTCATGTGTGACGCTGGATTATGACTCGGTTAATGTCGCAGGGAGAATGTCGTCTTAAGTATGCTTCAGTGTTTTAGTTCTGTGTTCTTTCTATTTTCCTAATTGTTTTCAACGAGTGCGAATCTGTGCAGGATACGGGAAAATGAACTAGTAGAGTATGTTAGCTAAGTGAAACTTGCTATATGTTGACTCTATTAAAATTCTTAATTGCATACACGTGTTAATATATGCTCGTTGAGAAAGACATTTCTACCAATGTGCAAGGTTTTCATTTTGATTGATAGAACGCTTTTTGCACACTACAGTTTCTCATTATCATTATTTCAATAGAAATAATTGGAGAAATAGATCTAAAAATAATTAAATTCAAAACTATCCACTTTTTTGCATTTATGTCGGAACAAAAAATAATTATAAGTATCAGTATTTCAGATAATTATCAGTATCACATTCTCTTGTCTTCATTCGCTCCTTTTCTTAATGCTTAATGCTTACTTTAAGTTTAAAACTTTGCGTAGGTTAGATAAATATTCACATTCTGTGATTTCCAAATGTATAAATGGTCTTTGTGTATACTCCTTTAAAAATGTAAAAAAATGTGTATAGTATTTTAACTCACATTATTCATTTTTGTGCGAAGTTTCACAGAAATCATTTTTCTGAGCGTTTAAGTAATGAAGAAGTGTAAAGACACTATTAAAGGGTGGGAGCTAATTAGAGTTAGGTGACGAGAAGGGAGAAAATTCCGCACACTTCGAAAAAAAAATCTTTCCCTCAGAGGTTTCTGGGTTCTCCCATTATTTTCGGTTTGTCAGTTTGAAGGCACTGAAAGACCGCAAGCAAAGGAAAGAAGTTTGTTATCCTGGAACCCGCAGTACGGCCCTTAGCTGAGTACGTTATATTCGTCTGAGGCTTTGGGTCGATAAGGGCCACCTAGGACAAGGAGAGCTCCTATGTGGAGGCTAACGGGTAGAAATCTAAATCTCCGTACGTGTGTCAAGTCATACATGATGTCTACGATGTAGCACCTAAATCTCTCATTGGTACCAACAGGAGGATTTGAAGCCTCAGTGTTGGACACCTAACGGTTTCCAGCATCCACTTGTTGGGCGTTTAGACATTCAGTGATGAGTCAGAAACTGGATTTATAACAGAAAAGGATTATTTTTTGCCGACCGTCAGAAGATTAGAATCTGGGAACCCCCCCGCCTTCAGTATAATTTCCCATCGCCGTAACAATTAATGCGCTATAGTATGTGCTGTTGTAGCGCTACTAGTTTACTAATCTGTTCTTTGGAACCTAAGACTAATATTTTCTCCACATGTAATATTCTTGAATAAAATGTATTAAAGAGGCAGAGAAAAGTCCCTGTAATATTAATACGAACTTAAATGAGAGATCTTGAACTGCTAACATTCCCTTTAATTTGAAGAAGCCTTTGGTGAGGAAGAGGAAGTAGGGTGTAAATTTTCCGCTTTTAGTTGTCTTTTGTTTGAGAAGAAAAGGAAGAACATCTCCAAACGGAACTGAATTTCATGAATGAGGCGTGTGCAAGACGGAAGAGCATTTCACTGGTAACAAGGAAACTTATTTATCTTTAAGAGAATATTAAGTTAATGAAGTATTAAACTTTCAGGTCAAGTTGTAGATAACTTTTTTCTGTAGAGTGACTTAATTATTTTAAATGCTTTTCACTCCGTTTTTTTCTTCCCCAAAGAGTTAAAGCGAGATGCACTCAGATGAACGCACTCTACTTTTGCTATTAAGTACGATGTAATTTGCTTAATTTCATTAAACGTTGGCTATATTTAGCCTTTTAATAGAAGAAATGTACACGCAGATCCATTATCTGTGTTGCTGTTGTTTAGCGAAAGGTCCCGTAGCACTTGAGAATATTGATGGTTTTTAATTTAAGAATGGGTATTGTGTGAGATCACATATATACTGAGAAAATATCGCTATTGTCTGTGGCTTTCAAAATTTTTCTTCTACTCTATTTTTTTCGAAATCTTTCGCAAAATTCAATTTCTGTGTTTTCTGTCTAAAAATGAATTATTGTCAAGTACTCGAGAGAGTTTAAAGTCTTCTTTCATCGGCGCGTGATCAGTGATCGTTTGCCTTTGCCCTCCACTGTGTTCACAATCGTGTGTGGAACAATGGATCAAGAGAGGTCAATGTAATATCAGTAATTTTCAATGTTCACCACGATATTAATAAAACAATTAATATTCTTTACAGATTGTACATAATAGTTCGAAAATTAATTGACGCAAGATCGTATATTTACGTTCTTTGCGTTTTTGCTCTATTGTGTCCGACTCCACCGTAATCTTTGTTTTCTCAGTGTAAACTGAATTTCTTTCATAGCGAACTTATGATTTACTCATGAATCAAAGCCATGGAATTTTCCTTACAATGACTTCAATATATTTCTGAATTCTAATTCGATTTTTTCTATACATAATTCTCTACGAATCCCAATAATTCTCGCTCTAAGAGAGCGAAGAGGAGATATACTAGTATTTTCTTCTGCATTGGCAATGCATTTCTTCATTTTCTATTTTCCTCCATTTTGACCTCCACAGAATTTACGTGATTATCACTGCATCATCCTAGGACCAAATAGAAGTCTACTTCCTTAGATGAAGATACTCATAAGTGAACATCATCTCTTGAATACGATATTTTCATACGAAGAAATTTTCACGCATGCAGCACTCATGAAAACAATGTGTCTCATGATAACGCGAGGCGACATGAAAGAGGGCGTAGCCCGTTAATGAGAAGTAGTTCTTGTCTCCTTAGAAATTACAGCCGTTGCAACAACACTAACATGAGACGATGTGGCTCCCTTCTTCCAGCGAACAATGGTCAGAGGCGAATGATATGATGTTCAGTCGTTAAATGTGGATGGAATGACCGGTCAATTAAGCCTCAAAACATGGAGAAATCACAGATGGTTTAAGCGGGCCTCGAACAAGAAAACATTGAGTAGGTATAATTGAATGATTGATTCACTGATTATTTCGGGTTTTAGAGCGCGTCAACTGTTATGGTAATTAGTCCCGCAAATGTAGTTCATGTTTTTATCTCGAAAGATGGGCCTTCCCCAGCTGGTTGGTGAGATCCGGCTCTGGTCTACATATCGGCTTGCGTGGTTTCTCCATCCCCATCAACGGGAGCCCCAGGCGAAGCCCGACGCTCAAACCTTCCGGCCGATCTCTCTGGACATGTGTGGTGGTGTAATTTATGGAAGTGTAGGTGAGTTTATATAAAGGTTGAGGATACGATAAAGAAGAGGAAGGAAAAATTGCGCACGGTCCGTGGTCCGTTTGTTAGTTCTGCCCCGCCATTCTCTTGGAGGAGAAATAACGGAGATCAGGGTAGACCATGGCCAGAGCAGCCGGCTGCTATACTTGTTCCCTAGCGACTGATTTAGACATAACTGTCTTCCCAGTACCGAAAAACGTCATCTGTCGGGACTCTAGCCTTAGGACCTCCCGGTCAGAGGCACTGCAGTGACATCAGTTGATGCACTGAGTCACTTCAGCAGGTTAAGTTGATGCTCGAAGACCATATGCCTCTGAGGTCTAAATCTCATTAAATATTAATACATTTTAATATTTTGATATACTTTTTAAAGTTCGCTGGAAGAAGGGATTCGCATAGTCACATGTTAGTGTTGTTGCAACGGCTGTAATTTCTAAGGGGACAAGAACTACCTCTAATTAACGAGCTACGCCCTCTTTCATGTTGCCTTGAGTTATAATGAGACACATTGTTTTCTTGAGTGCTACATGCGTAAAAATTTCTTCGTATGAAAATATCGTATTCAAGAGACAATGTTCGCTTATGAGTATCTTCTTCTAAGGATTTAGACTTCTATTTGGTCCCTGGACGATGCAGTGATAATCACGTAAATTCTGTGGAGGTCAAAATGAAGTAATGTATTGCCAATGCAGAAGAAAATACTAGTATACCTCCGCTTCGCTCTCTTAGATTGAGAATTGGAGAGGCTGGTTTTCGTAGAGAATTACGTATAGAAAAAATTAATTAGAATTCAGAAATATTGCATAAATTGTAAGGAAAATTCCATACTATTGAGTTATGAGTAAATCATAAGTTCACTACGAAGGAAATTCAGTTTCCACTGAGAAAACAAAGATTACGGGGGAATCGGACACAATTCGAGCAAAAAAGCGAAGAACGGAAATATGCTTCAATTGCTTAAATTAATTTTAGAACTATTATGTATAATCGGTAAAGAATATAGGTTTAGTTTTATTAATATCGTGGTGAACATAGAAAATTACTGATATTGCATTGTATAATTGTGTGCAATAACGTTATATTAAGTACATTTACATAATTACGAACCGTATAATTTGTAATGAAAATTTAAGTTGTTTCAGTAAGTTATGGCGGAAGAATGATGGTAACAGGGACATTATCGGATCCCACTCTGATGAAAACGTCAGATTGGTCATTATACAATGTGAAAGTGCGACTACCTCGAGGAAAAGTAATCAGATTTTGCGAGGGATATTGACATCAAAGAACTCTTTTATTACAATTAGAAACAATGCGACCACGCCCTTTTTCTGGACAGTTTTGCTTTTAGCCGTTTTTTTCGAGTGCCAGAAGTGTGGCATGACACACTGACAAGTTTTCAACCCGACTAAAATCCAAAACTCCGAGCAGAGATCGAAACCACGAACCTCTGTCAAGGAAATCAGTATGTTAACTTTCACGTCACCGGATCCGGTTGTAATTCATGTAATCTGAGCAATTTTCTCATTGGTCTGGGGGAAGCTGTAGCCGCGGGACCGTCAACGCCAGAGAGACGTCCAGGGGGCCGCCGTCAGACGGCGTCGTCCTTGATGCGCCTCGCTGTGGTGCAGCCTGGCGTTTGCATGTCGCAAAGAAAGGAACGTCTTTGTCTTGCAGCTTGTCTCGTTTTTTTTGTAAGCTATCCTTCCGTGACGATGGTCGAAGGCTAGTGTTTCGGTATTAGCAGGAAACATTGCCTCTAAAAGTAATGGGAGTTAATGATCAGATGAGACGATGTCCAGCAACAGGAAAATATTTCTTAAATTTCTTTGATGCGAAAATGGATGGAAATGTGGATGATGATGCATAGCAACGCTGTTCGTGTTATCAAATTGGTCAGAGTGGACATTATGTGTTCAGAGTAGCGGATGAATCGATGTTTCCTGACACGTCAACTACTATGGGCATTAGTCCCTTTAACGGATTTTTAATCGTAGGAGGTGGCGGTTCCTCGCCCGCTGGATGGCGAGATTCAGCGCCGACGTACATGGGTTTAGTACAACGTACACGTTTGTGGGGTGTTTTCCCTCTCCTGCTATCTCCCCTAGCGAGGTTCCGTCTCGGCCAGTACAAACTCTAGGCTCACGACATGTGTGGTAGTGTGGGAAAGGGGAGATGTTAGCTCAAGTAAGAGGAAGAAATAATCGCGCCCAGTCCGCGGCCTGTTGGATTCACCTGGTGTTGTTCGGAGAAACTACGGAAAACTACCGATCAGGCCAGGGGGCAGCTGGAATTGTCATTCAGGCAGCGGCTGAATTCGACCTAGTCGAACATATGTTACCCGGGTTACGAACCTAGGTCCTGCCGATGAGAGTCACTGCAGAAATAGGAGGAATGCTGGTTCTGAGATTCACTTGATGACCTGATTGACGTTTGAGGTTTGTATGTGCCTCTCTTGTGGCACTCCTACGGAGAGCCCAACGCTGTGAAATCACCAGCGGAATTCACATTTTTTGTGCGTGTTTCTATACATGCAATGTTGTGTCCTTGTAAGTGTGAGTCGAACTGAATCATTTAATAGACGTCGTTCTTGCGCGGTTTTCCCTTACTCTTTGCTTCTTTCGCTTTTTCTACGACTAATGGATGAACATTGTTTCGTTTTGTTCTTTTTGAAGATCTTTCGTTCTCCTCTTCTCTAGAGATAGTTTCGTTCTTTGTATATTCTAATTCCTTCTGTAACTGGAAATTTTAACTATTTTTCTCAATTGTGCTAAAATTTTAAAAATATTTATTGCGTACTTGTTAAATTTAATAGATTTTTACAGAGAGTTTAAATTTATGTAAATAATTATACAGGCAAGATGGTACCGTTTAATCAGCTTTAATTGTTACAATTCGTTTTTCGCGTTATTTGTGTGTTTATTACAACTACGATTCAATGTGCAAAGTATTTTTGATTTTAATTAATGTAGCTATTTAATTTAGCAGCGGGGTGAACGTGTAACTAATAATTAAATATTTACTCTAGAATTTCATTTAGTGAATTTATTGATAAGAAAACTGATGAAAATAAATATAGTTAATAACCACATGGACAATATTTACTCAACAGACACGTATTGTCAACGAAGCAGCAACATCACATTCCAATTCTAAGGAAACACATTGCGCTGAGATTAATTCGTTGTGTATTTGTTTTTGTGCGTTTTTGAATTGGGATACGTTCATAATTAGAATTTATTTGTAGGTTTGTTTCGCTCGTGGGGTTTCCTACACTTCGAAAACCACTTACAAAATAGTGAATTTCGCGTGATTTCCGCGTTTATTGCGAAAATGAAAATTTCTCTTTACGAACACTTAGTCGAGAAAATTAGAAATTGAATTATGAGTTCGTGTAATGTAATATGTCACGACCTACAATTGCTTTAATTCAGTGTTTGCCACTTTCATCGTTCACGCGAAAAATTCATTCCTCTGCGAATATTCCATTTCCACGTGTTTAGCACCCTCTCGTGCACACGAGAAAGCCCGACTTCCCTGGCGAACTTGCTTCATAATAAAGTTGCTGTTGGTCCCCCTGTTGCCTGCGGCGGTAGCAGGCGCTGGCGACCGTGCCACTCATTCGATTAAGCGTTTGCCCAAGTTGCGATGGCCGCCTCCGCATCTGCGACTTTCAGGCCCCTCTCCCCCTCCTCCCTCCCCCACTTGAGCCCCGGGGCCTAACTAATGCGGCGAGGAAGTCCCGGGAAAGTCTCGGGAAACGGAAATTGCGCGAGACGCTAAGAGGAGAGTAAATGAGTCCAGGAACTTTGTTTTTGCCCGTTTGCCGATGGCGATAATGGGTTTAGTGAATGAAAACACTCGTCCGGTTGAAAGCTTTTAAAGTGAACTCGATTGTGAATAATCTCAAGTAGTTCAAGTGCGTTTAACAATTTGACGATTTGGCTTAAGTGTTGTTGCGTTCGAAGTTAAGGTTCTCGTTGTATTGGAATTAAATTGCTGTTGAAACAATGAAAGCGAGACGCCTCTACTTGTGCTAAAGTTGCGTTGAAGTTCGGAAGAACAACTGCTGTTGAATTTAACCGAAACACTGTAGTTCTTGCTTTATTTTACCGTGAACCGTATAGGAAACGATTTGGTCGGTTTCTTTGCAGGTGTAATAGCGACAGTACTTCAAACTTTCGCGTTATCTCTGGGGTATCATTCTTTCTGCCAAACATTATCAAATATTAAAAAATAATCTGGTCTTCCTGAGTCTTTCAGAAAATTCCTTGATGATATAATACTTTACCATGACATATTTCTAAGCATTTATAGAAATTTCCAATGAAAATAGTTGGCAAATATTACGTGAAAATATTCAAAAATCTTTTCCATGTAGAAACAATAGATCTTGGAGCAATGTTGAGACAATTTACATCTTTTATAATTGTATTTCTGCTTAAAAATATAATTATACATTAAGTTTAATTATTTATGAAAAAGTTGTTTTTATTAAAGAGTACCGTCATCTCACAGGCTATTTGAAAGCTTAGGCCACGCGAAATAAAATAAATGTTTTCAGCGGTTGAAACTACTTGCACATCGCATGTGTAAGTAGTTGCTTCTGTGCGATGGCAACCCAATGCAGCATTAAATGCGTTTACCATAATTTGGTAGTACCTGTAAGTTACAGCACACTATTAAATGTCTGATGTCAAAATTGGCGGAATTTGAGTCCTGCAAACTTATCCTCTACACCGGATTTTCCCAAGATAATCATGGGATAAGTGTACATTTCAATACTTGTATATTTGTTAATATGTACATTTGTTTAGATTTTCTAATTGTGAGCACTTAATTTCGAAAACGAGGCTATTTGTACCCATGTTTACAGTGGGTTATTTTTTATCATTTTAATGCATTAATCGTTTTATTTTGGTATTTAGAACTTAAACAATCTTTATTTTCTCTTGCTTCTTCAGTAACTGACCGTTATTTTACACAAATACAAAAGATTGCCTGAAGTCAGGAATATGGGGATATACGGACCACCAGCTTGAGGAATGTTTGACAGCAATTCAGCCACAAGCTGAATATTCCTTTAAAATAAATCGATCGACATAGAAAAGACTGAAAAACAAATCCATTCAGAAAACAGGTCATCTAAAAGATGTTTCTGAAGATGAATTAGCCTTAGCAAGTCACGTTGACAAAATCTGTATTGTGAAGTCTTACTTATCTACGTGTAGCAGAACTCTCACTGCTTTCAAAGACAATCTCCCAAGGTGAAATTGGATAAAATTATTATTAATTAGGCTCTAACTTTGACTGATGAAAAATTGAATAATAAAAATTATATTTCATCTATTGAGATATCTTCGTGCTCATACTATATTTGCATTCATGTTTGTATCAGAAAACCTAGAAACTACATGGATTTAATGCAGATCTGAGTGGTTTTATAAACGGAACCATTGCGTGGGTTCAAGTAGCCCGCACACCGGTGTAACTTGAACCCAATTTTCAAAAAAATCCTTTGTGCACTGTATTAAATATATCTTATCAAACTATTCTCGATTATTTTACATTCAGCCGTTAGATCTATAGAAAAAATAATAAATATATGTTTTACTTTGTTGTGGTTTAGAAAATAAAACGCTACGAAAGCATTGAAAAATTGGGTCCAAGTAGCCCATGCTTACGGTAATTCTTCTTGCATTACATCAATAAAACCCGAAACCTTAAAAACACAACTATGTGTACGCCACTAAGTACACTATAAAATCGCAAACATGTTCAGCTGAGTCAGTTAATGTTCCATGAGGGTAATGTGTGACTCTGGCAGTTTATTGTGTGTAGTTACGGTAGTTCATCAAAATGCGGGAAGGTGTGAGAGCAAACAAAGTGAAAAGAAGTCTTCAGAAATAGAACAACTGCGTCATCCTGGCTTGGCGAATCGCAGCCTCCGACCGGACAGAGAAGAATCGATTGATCGAGCGTCCACATTTATCTCATGAACATTAGTGTTGTATCTCTCTTCCGCCGGAATGACTCTCCAAACGATATGCTAGTGTTACCATAGTTAGCCACGTAGCTCGGGCGTTCAGTTGATGAATTAAGCTCCTTTCAAACTAAACAAATTCCAGTTGTACGATGCGTTAGCGTTTAGTTTTGTCGATTTTTTGGCTGTTGAAAATGAGTATATGGCATTGCTATTTCCTAAATTAAAACATCACAGAGTCTATTTCGCAATCGCAATATAGCACAGAACCTATGGGTTGAGTGCCGACGTTGGCGATATTGCATCTAAATAGTTGGGGCGTATTCAACCGTTGCCTATAGGAAAATTCCGGCTGCTATAATTAGTAGTTTTCTGTGGTTTCTCCGACCAATACGAGGCGAATTCCGGAGCAATACCTTAGCAAACGGACCATGGCCCGCGCGCGACCTTCCCTTCTTCATCCTTGTCCCTTCTCTCTAACACACACATTCTTCCATGCACTACTACCGCACCTGACGGGAGACCAGTCAAGAGCTTATACTCCGATTTTTAGACAGTAACACTTCGAGGTCACGAGCTGGAAGGAGAGGGGGGACGGTGATATCCAATCGAGAACTTCCTCACTAAAAATTTAAGTCGTAATGAAGTTTCAGATAGGATGACAGTTTCCCCCTCTCTGTTCATCTCGTGATCTTCAAGTGGCACTATGTAAAAATCCGAGTACAGAACTTTTCCCGGCGGTGCCCCGCTGGAGGAGATACCGCCAGGCGGAAAACCCCGCAATGCTATAGGTGAGCGCCGGATCTCACGCTCCTGCAGGGGAACACTGGCACATTCCTGGGTAAATAATTTACTGCACTAAAGAGTCTATTGATCAAAGACGTTGACACGCCCGAAAACACGAAATTCCCACCCACTCTTGAGATCTCGCGGCGCGAGTTCATGCCACGCCCCCTAACCCCCGCTCCATAACCGCCGCCACCTAACCGCCGCCACCTAACCGCCGCCACCTAACCGCCGCCTCCTAACCGCCGCCTCCTATCCGCTGCCCCTCACCGCCCCCTAACTGCAACCTAACTGCTGCTCCCTAACCGCCGCGCCGCCCCGCGCCGCCCCGCGCCGCTTGTACGCGAGTCCCACCCTTCTCACGCTCCGTCGCCGCACATGGGAGTCGCGCAGCCTATTCCCTCTTCCTGCCGTGTTGCGTCGATTTCTCCCCTCGTCGGCCTCCCGCTGCCGCCGCTGCTGCTGGTGCACTTCCTGTCGGAAATAAGCTTGCCCTCCTTAACCTGCTTCCGCTCTCGTTTTGTGACTCCAAGGATCCGACTTCGATCGCAGTAGTTTTTCTGTATCCTTTTCTGAGAGCGTGCTGACTGAAATATATCTGTGTTTTTCTGTCGACCTCGATCTTCATTTTATCCCGATTCTGTTTTTGTTTGTTTGTTTGGCCGGCCAAGCGTACTGTACTTTTGTCTTGTTTTTGGGAGCGTGCTGTGTGCTTTGAGTACTTGCATTTCTATGCAGTAAGTTTCAAGAAGAATATCGTTCAATAAACAGATACTGATTTAAAATACGATCATTGGGGCTGGTCATAACTGGGCTATAGTTTATGTTGCCAATTTGAAAGTAGTTAGCGGGCTTTATACAGGTCTTACGAAGATTTCTAGAATTTATCAGAACTTAAAAATAAATTTCCTAATGAAATTCCTTATCTATGTACTTCTTCTTTATATACCGTTTTCTTGTAATTTGAAGTACTTAATAAAAATTTTCCAATTCCAAGCTCTTTAATTCTCGATTTTTTTTGTCATTCCTCTTCGATATCAAGCTTTCAAGAATCGAAATATTAAATAACTGGAATTTCGTCTTTCCCTCTTTCTATATGTGATTTCGAGATTTATTTGTGCAACGTTTTAAGAAATGAATTGAAATTCTTATGAAAATTTAACGCTATTTATGAATTTTTACTTCTGCTTTTCGCGGTATCCGTATGAAATGTTGACGTTTCCGTAGAATTCCGTTTCGGAGCTACCACCGAAGTGAAAAAAGATATTCGTTGAAGAAAGCTAATGCTTATAGGGAGAGACAACTAGCTTTAAACTATTATAACGGTGGAGTGACTTGAGGCTCAGATATTGACGGAGAGACCTGTCATGCTCACTTTTTATTTCGCATGGTATGAAGGAGAACTTTTCCTGATAATATTTGTGAGTCTTTTTAGAAGTATCAGATTGTAGTCTGGAAGGCTTCGCGTAAACTTACCGATAGCGTGGAAGATGAACACATGGATCTGAGTCCTGATCTTTTTTTTTTTTCCACCTGCTATTGAGAATCCAGCTTCTTGTGCCTGAGGTTCCCCAAGTTATCTACTCAGATGAATGAGGAACGAAGTAACTTGCGGGATTCGCGATGCGTAATGAGTAGCCGTCATGACTATCTGGGACGTGTGAAGAGAAAAAAAGCGCAGCGCAACCAGTTGAACACGCGACGCGATTGCGAGTGATCTCCGCCTTACGCTTGTCGGATTTTCTCTGACGAACGCGAATTCCCAATCCTCAAGGTAACATGTGAGAATTAATCCTAGCTGATGATGCCATAAGGGATCGTAAAGGTGAGAAATGTAAGATCTCGATATTATTCATTGGTGTTTTATTATGAGATACGTGTACGTGAGAATCACTGGTACTATCTTTCTACACGACGTTTCTAAATTTAAATGGAAAGTCGTTTAGGACTTCCATAGTCAGATCTGAGCGATCTGGTGCAGTGGATAAAATAAAGGGTGAGCCCAAGGAAGAGATTTTTCGAAATAACTGTTTGTGAAGAAGGTTCCTGTCGGTATAAATCCTTTTTCAGGGCAAAATAATATCCTATCTTCGGAAGGGAAGTAGAGTCCAGTGTTTCGTATCGCAGTTTCACGGTGTATAAAGGCAACTCCAAATAATGCCTCTTGAGCCATGACGTGGGCTGAGGGGCCATGAGGGTGCATGCCACCTCTCCCATGAAAATTTTGTAATTACGTTTACGTTACGTTTACGTTACGTGTAACGTAATTACGAATGTACGTAATTAAAAATGTTATTCCCCTACATTTATTCAAACCATGATTTTTACCGTTTTCTACCTGACAATTTGTGGAATTGTTAAACGATATTTGGGAAAGAGGCTCAAGCCAAGTTGAAAGGGTATGTATGGTTTGACATAAAATAAATGATATTTATTAAGTGTGTAATTAAAGTTATGTCATTCTACTTGTAGTATGTTTTATTCATTTACTACCAAAATATGTCTTATATCAATTTTAAAAAGTTCAATGGAATAGGCATCGCAAATCGCTGCTCTGAGCCCAAGTCTGCAATCATCAATCTCGCTATTATTGCGTATGTATGCTCCTTTCGTTTCGGCCGACCTCTTCTCACATGCACACTAGTCCTGAGAAATGAGTGTTGCCAGATTCATGGGTGACAGGGCGAACATTACGTATCCCACAAGAAACGGCCTTGAATGGAAATCCCGCGAAGCAAGTGAGTATTTCTAGTGAACTAACATCATACGTTTGTTTCGTTTATAAAGTCTAAGAACGAATTTTGTCATCCTTATTTGTATAAGTATTTAAGCCCTGGATGTGATTAATCCCTACACGTGCCTGTAAGAATACCATATGTGAATTGCATTTGTGAAATGTGTTGTGTTAGCGATCTTTTCACATCCTCTTTAGACAAACAGCTATGATTTTATTGCTGCTATTATACTTCACATCCAAGTCTGCCTGCATAGCTTTAATCTGGCTGGCAGTCAAGCTCACACCTGAATTCAAAGCTGAGTTAAGTCAATCCCGATTTCAGTCGTTTTTCTTTGTACTATATTAGCTCATTCACATATATCCGACATTATTATATAGTAATTTTCGAATTTTCGAGTCATCAGATGGATGACAAAAAGACCGCGATATATCTTTTCAGTAATAAATGTACCAGGTAAGGACTCTCGTATCTAATTAAAAGTGAGGTCTGAATCACTGGTTCATAATACTGAATAATGGTTTGAGAATTTATGATGCATAGTATTGTCCACCTAGTAAGATTAATAGCATAAAAAATTCGAAAAAATGTGGAAATAATCATTTTTAAGAATCCGTTATCTGTGAATCTTTTGAGGATATTAATACTTTGGGAAGGGGAAGCATTCTGACTGTAAATAATTTAAGTTTTCCCCACGCAAGAACATACTGCTGATGAAGTAATCATCATCTGGTCTCTGAGCACGAGAGTATTTGTTGTAACGTTGTATAATTGTTTATGAATAAAAATTAATTTGTATTTTCCCAATACCGGAAGCTCTCATACTATCAAGAGATGAGATTTTATCGTATAAAACTACCTCTCGCTCTCGTGTTAAATATCGGAGATGCTTCAAAATATAATTAATGGAATAATTTACTGAAATATTGGTATTTCAGCACGCTCAGGAGTTTTAAAGATATTATTCAAGTTGAAGCAATAAAATTTATCAGATACAATCAATTTAATTCTTTGCTGGAAGGAAAATTTTGATTCATATGATATATATTTTCTGTGTAATCTATTAATGCACATTCTTTATATATGTCAGTGTCATTATAATGTACATTAGTGGTATTGAATCATATATTGGGAGTAAATAATTCCATATGTAGAAAATCAATATCAATATGTTCTTAATATTTTTAGTAATTAATTCTTTTGCAGTTTCTTTCGTCATTTATGTTCGAACAAAGTAACTTTTTTTTATATGAAGCATTTATTATTTACATATTATACTTACGGCCTGAACAAGCTTGCGAAAGTATTGAAACAATACATATTGCAGGTTGGGGGAGGTGGTTTGGAAACGGAAGTCAATGTGTGTGGAGGGTGTATCCATACATTCCACAACCCACAACTATATATTATGTGAGATTCGAACCCATAGACTTGATGTAAACGCGCTTAGACACAGCTGCACCAAGCTTGTGCTTCACATGACTAGTTTTTCACTTCCACTAGCATTTTACAATTTGTTATTTTTCCTTGATAAATACTCGCCCTTTTGGATTTCCCTTATTTCGCGATTCTGCTAAATTTATGCTTCGCGATTTGTGAAGACATCTGTTCTTTCAAAACCACTGGTGGCATTACCATCGCCTATTTTTCTCCTGTTATAAGATCCTATCAGTTTTTAAAATTTCGCCTTTGACAAGCAATCCATGACCTGAATATGAGTTTTATTACTGAAACGAGTAAACCCACCCTACATTCACATCTGTGGCCCGAATTAACGGAAAATGTTGAAAAAGGGACATGCAAAATCACATAAAAGAAATTGAAGACGTATCTTTGTGTTATATTATATATAATGTTCGAAATGAGCGCTGTATTATCTATATTCTCAAGAAAAAAACATTCAAAATCTGGCTGCGTATAGTCATCGCGTAGAGCCAGAAAATGTTAAGCTTTTTGAATGATAAAGCTTTGTTTACTTTTGATTCGTACCGTGATTCCGGTGTCTCGTCAATAGTCTAAACTCTTTGATATATTATACAACTTCTTGCTCAATGCTTGTAGTGCTTCTTTTGTTGTAATGAATAACGCTATATCGCAGTTGCTAAAGATCATCTGAACGTTGTTCTTTGGGACCGTATACTGTCGTTAGTCACGTAATCAATAGAGTTTAAGGATGTCATCTCACGCCTCGCAATAATATTGCCGATTAAGATGTCGCGGGTTCCATCCCGGCGATGTGTCAGGAATCAACTCGATATGTTTAACGTCAATGAGTTAATGACGTCAACCGGAATTGTTAATTGCGGAGGCTGAGAGTGTTCCTGGATCAATTTCAGGCGAATTACTGGAGAGGCACCTTATATTACGGCTCAGGATCCGCGCCTTTTTTCCTTCCTATCAAAGCTTCCGTTCCTGTTCCGTTGTCTTTGCAATCCTTTGAGCCGAGTGATGAGGGAAACAATCCATTCTCCAGCCAAAAGGCGAAAAAATCGAAAAGCGGAGGCACACTGTAAGTCCATAATCTGAAAACTGTGAATCGCGGTGGTAAATGTCGGAACAATAATGAAGTTCATACGCGTTCTTACCAGTCGAAATGAATCCTAAAAGATAAACATAAAGTCCCCAGTAAGAAGTACAAAACGTTCCTTATCCACACGTGTCCGCCTGAAATTGCGGGTGCACTTTCCCCGCGGTCGTTGGCGAGGACGGGGAGGGCGGGCGTCTGCATGAGGATGCGTCATAAGGTGCTGACTAACGATGATTCCGCGATGAGGATTCTGAGTGGGCGCTTCTGCACGAAAGTTTTGGCTCGCGGAGCGGGGCATTGCGGAACTCGGGAAGTTCGCGACAGACCCACTTTCGCAGTTTTCGGAATGTGCGTGAATTTGGCGGACTCTCTTTTACTATCAACACGCAAATATACACGACAGTAAAAACGTACTTAACGTACTTAAAACATTTTTCATCGTCCTTGTTTTTATTTTGCGAAACATTGATTTCAGTCAGGATTGTGATTTAATAAAACTAAGAAAATTTTGCTCGATATTTACTATTGTCTCATGTATGATATGCATTTGCCTCATTTCTGAGCCTAGGCGAGGGAGGTCACTTTATAACTTTGTCATTCCCTTTCCTGATCAGATGATCCAAACGTTGATTTTACTTTTCATTTCAAAGATGTAGTATCAGGAGTTCTGAACGATGGAGAGAGTCGAATAATGTGGTTGGAACGATCTAGAAGTGATACATGATGGAATAAGATCCCAATAATGCAATACATGTGACCATATTTTACCTTAAGTGCTCAGGCTCAGTCATATTCTGTCATGGAGAGACATAAACGTGTGTAATTACGGGGATCAGCTTTTCGGCTGTATCTTTCCGTAAGACAAGGTTGTTAAGCCTTGAATTATGAATTATGAGGTGATAGGGCGGTGATAAGAGGTGATCATGGGCTTGTTGACCATCCCAGCATTCGACTGTACGACAGAGAGGAAATCACGAAAATCCCGGTTCTGGATGGCCGGCCCGGAGATCGAACCCGGACCTGCCGACTGCGAAGTCAGCGCGCTACGCCACTGAGCCACTTTGCTCGGTTTTATTATTATTATTATTATTATTATTATTATTATTATTATTATTATTATTATTTATTACATAATTTCAAAAGAATGATAAAGCTCTAGAAGTTCGTTCATCAATGCTTAGTTACTTCAAAGTTTTTGGTTGTTACTTTCTTAGGAAGTTCAAAACCTCGATAATGTAAAGAGAAAATCACGAAGTGTTTGCTCTCTTAAAAATTTAGACTTCTATTTTCACTGAAAGTCACTTCTCGAAAATCAAACACCCGCATAACAAGTTACACGAAATGATGAGGATCTTTGAAGTGCGAAACGTTAATTCATGATGAACTTCGGAAACTTTCATTCTTAATACATTTACAGAACAAACGGTTTCGGTTTCCCTTTCACTTTTAAAGTTTTCGGACGTTTTTTGTTCCGGTTTGAAATTCGACTGGTTGCTTTGTTAATTCTTTGGGAGGATCCGTGTTTGAAAAACGGAGTAATTTAAGGCGTAGACGACGTGGATGGATCAATGAACATGTGTTGAATGACCTGACATGTTGTCAGAACATTCTAAGGAGATAATAAATAGAACATCAAGCAAAAATGAGTCATAATAACAATTAAAATAAATAAAGTTATCGGTGAGAATTGAATCGTTCTTTAATGTTCAAGAGTCATTTAAAAATATTAGACATCCATTTTATTTGTATTCTCCCCCTATTGGCCGCCGCTGCACCCAGTCGGCCCACGCGCCTTTCCTATAAGATGAGACACGCCAACCTCTTGGCAGCAGTATAGCTCTGAAGAAGGCCACAGCAAGATGGCCGAAACGTCAGTACAATTGACCGAGACGCGGCTCATCCCGGATAGCCAAGAATACATTGACTCCGGCCGCGCAAGCCTACGAACCCATCCATTATATTTGATTAGACTTCGGTAATCTGATATATGTACTCGACGAGGTAGAGGTATAAACCAAAATAATATATTATCACAAAGGACAAACTTTAAAGGAAGTTTTCTATCGGAGCTCTCATTTCCTCTCCTAGATATTAACAAATACGCCATCATTTTGCAGACTTCACTCTTCAATTTGCTTTCGTGTCTAGTTTAAACCTCATTTTCTCGATTCTTTGTGGCCGTAGGAGATAAAGTTGTTAGAACGTAAGAGGATTCTTCTAGTTCTTTTGTAATTTAGACAAAGTTAAGTCTCGTTTTTACGTTTTACTCAATGAAGGAGCAGAGTGGGAACGTTCGCGGAACAGGCTTTTCGCAGGCATTGAGGTAAACGAATTTAAAATTAAAATAGCTACCGAAGGAAAAGTGTCTCTGGAGTCCGGAAAGGCTTTTTTCGACTCTTGATTAGGTAAATATCCTGGCTAGAGGAACATCCCTTTTAGCAGGTGAATGTTGTACAGAAGAAATTCTTCTACACTTCTGTAGAACTTTGCGAAGTCGCGGCATTTCGAATGCTGGATGACTGACAAAAACAGTAAGATCAAAGTTTCAACAGTTCTTAACGTGCTGTGGATGCTCCATGCACGTATGTACGTTACGGGTTTTGACATAATTTATTTTACTTTTAAAGTTATGTTCAGACATGTTCAGGTAAAAATTATGTGGAAGTATTTTCAGCAAATGTGTAGATTAAATATCTTTGCTATACATAGTTGTCGCATAGGGAATTTTGATACAGATGCAGTTATCGCATAGAAATTATTGTTGATTCTGAGTCTTGGTATCTTGAACACAGGAGTTTATACTCAAACTTTTGTGTGGCGTTTTAGAATGAAGTTCAGACGGATATATCAACGTTTCTTTTGTTTTTTTTTGTTTGTTTTGTTTTGTATATTGTCCTAATATTTTTCTTCATTGCGAACTGTAGAACACCATCTTTATCCTACATAATGTATTAACATTCTTGAGATGATTATGCTGGCTTAATTAAAATATTGTATTTATTTAGAAGAGGGATGAAGTCGAATCAACCTCTCTTAGTTATTAGCGACCCATTAATTCCCAATTTTACTTGTAATTCAATGCTTTGAATATAATAAATTACTGTTTTTTAGTATGATAAAAATTACAAATAAGTAGATAATGTAATATTTATTCTAGATGTAAATAGACACATAATTTATTCATTTGTTGGTAAGGTAGAGAGAGACACATAACATTTCCTGGAATTGGAAATGAAATTAACACATTAATTTAAAAGTTATCTGGGGAACCACGTGCGTATTTTGAGAAAAATAGTTTTAAAGGGAACATGGCGAGTGATACCGTAATGGATTTCACAAGTTAAGAAGTAAAGTATATTTCGAAAAACAAATTCAGATATCGACGTGAAACTTTCACGAATTTGCAAACTCAGGTATAATGTGGACAATTTAAATTTTATTTTTAAAAACTGCATTTGATACCTAATAAATATAGATTTCTTAATTGCCTCATTTTATTAACAGAATTGCAATATGAAATTGGGAATTATATAAGGTATTTAGTGTAATATGGAGATTTTACGTCTGTTCCTTTGATATGATCGTCCGAAATTCGTTTACTCACAGATACATTCTGTTTGATCTATAGCTTTTGTATGATCCTTTTCCTGTTTTACGTAATCTTGGCAAATGCAAGCAAGTCGCTATATAATGTTTGCATTAAAAATGCCGCGCAATATGTAGGCAAAACGTTCTTTCCTCAGAATGTATACCAATACCAAATTATTATCAGCTGGAAAAAAAGAGTAACACGAATGTGGCAGAATACGCAATGCTTGTATTCATTTGACAGTTATCCAAATCTATCTTGCCTGTAATTGTGTTAATATATTGGACGTTTCCAGTTGTTCCAAAGAGCATTTGAAAAACTTTGACGTAGGAAATGCCAGGTGGAAATTCGCTAAAAGAAAACGCTCCACACAACTTCGACTGTAAGCGATGAACATGTGCTGCTCCACTGCCACACCCAACACTCCATAATTAACGTCTGCTTATTTCACTATCATTATTTTCATCTCGAACTGAATCTCACTCCTCAGTGAATGCTCATTAATGAAGCTCATACCGAAAATCCCTCCTGACCGGTTCTCTCGAGTTCCTACGTGTCATACGCCCTTTGAGCTGCGAAAGAGAGATCAGTAGATTATTAATATCTCTCGAGGGAGAAAAAAATCCAATACTCAAATGAAAGCGACCGCGCGTTTTCCGCAGCAGCAAAGTAGCACGGTGCGACGAGAACGGAAACGTAATAAATCGATTATATTGAACATCGATCCTCGCGTCGTCAGAATGGAGCTTTCTCTGGCGGACACGAGATGAATCTCAGAGAGGTTTTCTGTGTCCTCCGCTCCTATATTGATCCTCACTGTCACAGTCACTTCCATTTCCGGTAATAATAATACCGACAGCAGTCTTCCTCGGACAGGGCTGGATGAAGGGGGGGCGTGACGGGGTCTTGACTCTCGGTCTCTCGGTCAGCTGGGATCATACCGATAAAAGATGCAACCAGTGGTTCAAAACAGTACATACTTTCTTTCAATATTCGTAACTTTTGCAGTTTTCGAAAATTGAGAGAGTTCAACTTAAATGAGACCTTCTTAACCCATTCTTGTCTTTTTCGCTATCCGAGCACAAAGTTCAATAAAAACATTTGGAGCTATTTTTGGGAAAATTTTGACTGACAGACGTTTTTCTGTCGTAAAATCGCCGTCTTCCGGCGCACGATTACAATACTTTCGTTACTTATGAAGTAAGGCGAGAAAGGAGAATATCGCGCTGGTTCATGGCTCGTTGTTTAGGTTTATGCTGCGGAATATGTCTGAAAGCGATCAGAAAAAAACACTGATCAGAGCAATCTCTAGCGATTCTATTCCGACTGGCACAATAGACTCGCTGAGTTTTCGCTCATTCTTTCCTTCCCTCTCTTTTGCAGTTACATTTTGTTTGTTGGTCAGATCTGATTAGTTAATAACTTTCTTTCATTTAATTCATTGCCCAGAGGTAATTCATTTCCCTTGCCCATTTTACGAAAAGGCTGTTCCCCTTTCAAAATGGTCCCATTTCAAAGATTTTTCTGAGACAGAATGTCCAAAATCAAATTGTTTTGTAATATCAATTATGTCAAAAATACTGAAAGAACTGAAACGTGTTGATTAAAAATAATACACCGTTAATTTGCAGATTTGGATGACTGCATAATTTTTATTTGTTTTTTTTTATTTATCAAGCTAAAGGCTCCCTACGTTACAATAAAATTTGACTCTGGTCTCAGTATTTTAAATTTTTATTCATCAATAATTGAAGCCGTCGCACTTAAGCGAATACGGTATCTGAATAGGACGGAAATGTTGGCCGATTCGATTTCGTCTGATATTTAACCAAGGTAATTTTACATGTCGTTAGTACGACATGACCATTGTGGTTTTCCCGACCTTGGAAAATCTACGCGTGCCAGTCGGGATCGAATTCGCACTCCGGAGGTTGAGATGCCGGTTAGCCGCCACGTTATTCCGCCACGGAGTTGCGCGCATTGTTTAAATCTTCAGGAAGCGAAGAGAAAATATCACGGTAGTCACAACCCTGGCCCTTCACTTTCCGTTAGACGAAATTACGACCGAGCAGCGGTCGCGCGCTTCTGATGGTGACAGCTGCCCGGAGGAGGAAAGTGACCGGCGGCGGCTTTGATAGCGGCGCGGCGGGGCGGCAATGGCAATGGCGGTGATGGCTTTGAAGGCGGCGTTTGCAGTGGCGATGTGATGGCAGAGGCGTTGGCGGTATCGATGGCGCCGGAAACGGAGAAGTTGGCGATGGCGGTAGCAATTGCGATTGTGATTGCAGTGGAGGCGTTGTTGTTGACATTGTCGTTGTCGTCGTTGTTGCCGTTGACGTCGTTGCCGTTGCCTTCGTTGCCGTTGCCATTGATGTTGACGATATTGTCACTGGTGGTGGTCACGATGCATTGGCACTGGCGGTGGCGGCGGTAGAAATGGCAGAGGTGGCGGCGCTGGCGCGAGCTGTAACGGTGGCGGGCAGCAGTCATCTAAGCCCCCTCCGACTGACCCCAATGCCACTGGGCTTGTAGCTTCTTCACTTCTTTCTCTTGGGCAGACGTTCTCGCTGGCTGGCATGCGTCGTGCGGTGCTCTGCCGCTCGGAAAGTAAACAATGCTACGATTTAAAATAAAATTGCTAACTGGAAATATTATTATTATTATTATTATTATTATTATTATTATTATTATTATTATTATTATGGCTACTTGCACTGTGTCGTATGTGTCGTGGCTAACTGCACTGTATTTTGGTGCATATGCACGCCACGAACATGTAAAGTGCAGAAACAGAAGTATTGAAGATGGAGCCTGTTGAAATAAATGCAGGTAATATTGGTAGATCGTAATGAAGTGTTCTGATCATTTTTAAATTCGTAATTTATTTTAACGGATTTACTGTACTCCAGAATAAATGAACATGTAAAATACAATTTTTGTTTTCATAAAATGAAAAGGTAGAGAAGAAGTAAGTTATTGGAATTATTTGCACATTTATCTATTCTTTACCGGAGTTTAGAATTACCTGTGCATGTTACCGTATACATGAAATGATTTACATACGTGCTTTAATTTCGTCCAAAATCAGTTTGATAATATATAAAACAAGAAAAACCAACCAACCAGACAAAAAGAAACTATCGATATTATAAATAGTACCACAAAAGTGTTCAAGTACTGAAAGATTCTTCCTTCTGAACATATTATATCCAGAGAGGTATACATAACAGAGCACTATTCGTATATGTAGAGAATAACGTATATTATTGGGAGGAAGTTCAGTTTCTGTGAATTCATCACGTTCTCCTCGGACTATGTTTTTTACATAAATAAGTATTTTCTTGTTCTATCATTGCGCTTCTAAAAGGCCTTTTCCTCCTTTCTTTCGAAGAAGTCTTTCGAAGAAAAATTCTCATGCTAGTTTTTTAAAAGAAATTGAACTTTCATTTGCACCACTCTGGAGAGAATGTTGAAACATCAGAAACTTTTGAAGTCTTCTGAAGTACACAATGTTCACCAATTGGTAGAAGGCGCACCACCCACATGTTATTTAGTGATTAACATGCATAGGGAGTGCTGCACGAAGGCAAGGGAGAGTTTGTTGGTCGCTGTCCAACGCGGCCAATATGTCTACGTGGCGTGCCCTAACACACACCTCCACAGTGCCGCTCGTCACGCAGAGGGGGATAGCAGAACCTTCCACGGGTATAGGCAGAGAATGGGAGATAGTGTGAAAAGGAAAGGTCCCGTGTAGGCGATAAGCAAGCCGAAACATGACGCTTTGTGGAGTGTGAATTATTTTAAACGCGGTAAAGGTTTTGAGTATTCCAATGATGGAAAGTGTAAAGGACAGAGAAACATTTCACAGCTATTTCTTTGCATTTCTATATAGTCTGTGCTAAATTTATTGCATAAATTACTGTTATTTGTTCCCCTCTTCATCTCAATTTCCATTACCCCAATTTACTGCCTCCTATTATTTTCCTTCGTGCATTTTCCGTCTATTTTACTTAATAGACTGGAAGTCTGCTAAGATTTTGTTCTTTATTGACACCTTTCCTTGACCCTGGATTTTTATCTTCTTCTTCAGTGTGTATGGCGTAATCTGTCCAGTGATCCTTGTAGCAGATTATATCTCTTTTGACGGTTTTATTAAGCTTCCATTGTTTTTCATTTATGATGTATTTCTCTAATTCGCTCCTTCTCTGTTCGTTATGCTTAAGTTACAATGCTGCTTCATTAAAGTGATTTGTTGACTGACACTGTTTTGCTCGCCGTTTTAGCTCCGTGAAATATATATAACATGTCTGATCTTAACAGAATTACTAGAAATGCATTGTCAGCATTGGATCTTGTTTCTTTAACATGGTGTTATATTATCCATTATTTTTTAAGTAATTCATAACTCTCTATATTTAAACTGTTATGTGTAAACACTCTTCAGTAGATCGGTGCTTCAATTTGTAATTTTTACGCTGGTAATTAATAATTATATTAATAATAATCATAATAAAAGTACACAACAGTACTTTTAATTATTTAGCATTTAGAGAGTTTTAGCGGAAATTGGAATTGCAAAATTTTGAGGGCATAGAGAAATAAATTATATATTTCTGTATACCTTCTGAATCAAAATCTTTAAAACTTGTTTGATTTCAAAAACCTTTATGAATAAAGTCAATTGCATTCATAAAATTAATTTATTCATTCAATAAATCATGTGATGCGATATGATTTTTAAATACAGTGGTAAAGCTAAATTAATTAAAGTAGATAGCTTATTTATTTCTCTTAAGTAATAATTCAATTGAAAATGATAAATTAAAAAACACTGTATTTTATCCAATATAATATATCGATTGCAAATTAAGAGTAAATAGACTACAAATTACTAGATGAATATATCTTCAAATCCTGTGTAGAAACTACTAGAAATATACATTCTGATTTAAAATTATGACTATTCTAAGGGAAACTACACTCGGCTCTTGTTTATTGTACTCAAGCACAACACTTGAAGTTACGGGTGAAAGCAAGTAAACATATATTACCGTACCCCATCTCTGAATGTCTTTCGTGATCTTTTTTTCGTTCTTATAGAACATTTGGAACTGTGCTATTTAAAAGAGAGAAGAGACGGTTGTTTTGTTAAAAATTTGTTTCCATTTGTCATTTACGATTCCGCTACACCTCATCCAACTTCCCACACTGTTATTGGATCATTCGTGATGCTTGGTAAAGTCTTCTCTGGTAGTAATATTTTAGAATTTTAATACATATTAATGCATTTTTAATTCTGTTCCTGATAATGCTGTTTATTAAGCTTTTATGTAACGCGTCACTTCAAAAATAAAGGTAGTAAAATCATTTTGAAAGTAAAATATGATAAGGAATCAATAACGACACCGAGAATCATTTAACAGTAGTACATTGGTGAATAACGTTGAACGTCTGAGATGAATACAAAGCTTCTACTTTCTCCTTTCTCATCTGTTTCCTCACGGTTAAATCAAAGTGCCTTAAATACCGTGCACTGGTATTTTTGTATGAAATTTCTTTTTCTCCACAAAGCATTTTGTTGACGATAAGCGTTATATAATCTCTGTTACGAAGTTTTGGACGAAGAACATTAATTGAATATAAACTGTTGATACTTACCTTTGAGAAATGGAAGGACTTTCAATTAAGTAAGCACACATTCTGAGGTCCAAAATATTTCATGTTCTTACTGAAAAATGAAGTAGTTAAAATGTAAGTGTACTTACAATTTTTGGCACGGCAAGATGTTTTATTAGTTACATTATAAAACAAATACAAATTAAATGAAAGATGTCAAGAAACATATTGAATATACTTGTATACCTATATGGTATATGTAATATACCTATATGCTTACATCATAATGTAATCAATCATGTATATGTAACCAATGTAACCAATCATATATATATATATATATATATATATATATATATATATATATATATATATATGATTATATCATAATTCACACTTGAACTGCTACTTACTAATACGACAAAATTGCAACTTCTTTAACTGGGCAACTGGTTCTTCTATCGGAACTCGAAAATTGTCTTACGTAACTTGAGATGCTCATCCTTAATGAGAATTTTAATATTATTCATCTATTCTAATAACCAAGCATGTTGAAAAAGAAAGTGAAGTTCAAGGCGTCAAACAAAAAATTGATGACGAAGCTTTCTTCATCACACCTGTCTTACAAAGAAATTAACATCAACAACATTATTATATTTTAACTGAAAATAAAACTTGTACATGTTTTATGCATGTTCTAGTTTCATTGTTCTTGTATTTACATGCATGCAGTTAATTCCCTTGTTACTGATTTGAAAGGCATATTTTGAAGAACATTCCTCAACAAGCTGTCTCTGTCGAAATCATATGCAATAGTTAGTATAATTTCCTAAATGAAACCCTATATACTTGTGATTTTGAGTTCTTCAAATATTCTGTATGATACCGGGAGCTCAAGAAACTCAGCGGGTTGAATATATAGTAGAATTCCCGTCGTATCGGGTCTCAGGAGAGAAGCAAAACTCATCCATACAAGTAAAAGTTGAATGAATTCTGTTTATTGTGAATTTCCATGAATACTGCAAGAACTGTCTGTAGAGAGTACATAAAATATGATTTTGAAAAGTTTGGGAACAAGCCAGTGACTAAAAAATTGACACAAAATTGTCGAATTGCAGCGCTATTTTCGGAACTGTTTATTTGGAGGCCGAAGACAGTGTTTACTACTCTGTAAACGGACAGTCATGAGACTTACGAGTATTTTTATGAAATTTTTATTAGTAAAAAACATACTATTTCCAAAATATTTCATCAATTAGCTGAAAATGATACTTTAAATGGGCCACTTTTAGGAGTGACGAAGTGTGATTAAAATATAGTTGATGTTCAATTAAATATATTTTTTCAGTAATCTGAAAAGATTAAAATTACATAACTTTGAAGGTGCCGGAAGTTCAAAAGTGTGGTGAATCATTTATTTACCAATTTTGAAAATAAATTAAGAAGTAAAGTAAATGTATTTATTTACTTTCAGTGTATAGTCTAAGTTAGAACAACTAATTAAAGGGAAATTTAAGAGATCGAATTAAGAGAAGTTAGGGAGGACAAAAATGCTCTTAGGAAAATGTGAACGAATTCGACTAGCATAGTTATTTTGACCTAGCGTAAAGTATTGAGCCCCGGTAGAATGTAGTAATTCATTAAAGAAATTTTGAGCTTCTCTACTTTAAAAGGTTTTAATTGAGTCAATTTGAAGCGCTGTATGAATTTGTTTCCTACGTATCAACGAATCAGCTTTTCGATTATTCTAAGAATTTATTTTGTATAGTTTATTTTTTCCGAGGCTAGTAGAAGAGGCATTGCACCAAATAACACAAGTAAGAGATGGGTGAAAAATCGACTTAATAATTAAAATTTCTGAAACTATTCTTAATTTTGAATTGTTATTTAAACAGGATACAATTTTGAAATATCTTGAGAGAATGATGACATTTTCAATATGTGTCTTCTACATAAGTCGTATGTCTAAATGTAATCGTAAACGTTTGACTGGAGTGTTTTCTGAAATGTGAGAAGTTCAATACACAGTAATAAACAATCTCTAATTATTTACGCAATTTGTTACTTGTAAATTATATAGTAAAAGAGTGTGTTACTAATATGGAATGAACAGTACAATTTCCCTTCTTGTTTCTTATGGCAATGTTCTTTGCTACAGATATTCATAGATGACTCGTTTTATATGTAATAAGTTCTATGCACCAATTTCAAATTTTTCGGTTTCAGGTGAGTTGCTGTGGTGATCTTTGTGGCCGGGTGCGTCCCCGGACTTGGTGAGTTCAGTCCCTGAGATATTTTTGGACTAGTAGAAATTAACAACCTTTACCTGAAATATGACTTCGAAGTTAGCATTCTGCTTAAAAATGATAAGCATTGCCTGTTAAACGAAAAACTTCAGAATTGGCTGCTTATTAATTGTTACGCTTTCGTGTTCTTTCCATTTTTTTCTTGCTACCTGACAGTACTCAGATTAAACTTTCTAATACTAAGTATACATTTCTTGCAGAGTTCAAAAGGAAAGCTAGTATTTTGGGTGAAATTAAGTAAAAGTAGGAAAGTATTCTTTGTGTTTATTTCATGTTCATCATTTCTGTCATTTTTTTGTCAACTCTAAGATTATCGTACACCTCCAATTATTTTGAATTGTCTATAGGCTTGCGTAACGTATTAGTACATCACTGCCGGATCTCTGAATATTAAATAATGCTTGCCTTCTCTGAGGACTCAGGGGATACACGATGTTACTCTAAACATGCGTAGTATCTATGGAAAGAGAGAACATGTTGTAGACTACCCATCATAATTCGTCGTGTTGGCGTTCCTAATTATCGCTGTAGCAACGGCAGCTTGAATTTACAACCACTGCATCGTAGGCAGCCCTGCCAGCATGTGCATTTGATTTACAATGATTCCCTGTTCCTGTGGATATACCGAGAATTACGAGTGATGCTACCATAATGATAATAATGAAGGAAATGATAATGGAGCATTCGTGAATAGAGGAAAGGGATAATCACGATCATTCATCCCGAAATTCCATTTAGGCAACGCTAATCCCATAAAGAGCGGCAGGGACGTCGTAACTGCAGAATTCGACTAAGTTTCTGGCAGAACAGCAAATGCGGATGGTTCTCTGCTCTTCGTCAGTGGCCTCGCTAGAATGTTTTCAACTTCTTTTAAAGCAGTAATGATTTTTTTTTTTCGTATTGAAAAGACAATTTTCGAGGGGGGGGGGCTGTCACTAGGAAAACTAAACCTTCCCTTTCCTCGTACCTTAGTCTGTGAGCTATTACCATAGATCACAATCACTTGTTATCTCCCTTGTCCGCGACTCCTGCTTCTGTGGTTCATGACTTTCTTTTAATTCCTTGCCGTCGGGTGCTTGTACGAACAGTCCAGAGTAAACGGTTTGAATGGGATGGGAAAGAATGACAGTGAAAGTGGGAACTGAAAGTGAGCGCGTCTTCGTATGTGCCTGAGAGATGGTAACACCGTAATTTCATTGTACATCTACAAGAGAGTGATACCTTTGCTTAGTGTATGGCACCTTCCTGTTATTAGGTATCATGAACTTACATGTTTAAGTATTTTATTGTACACGTTTGCTGAGGGGGGAAAAGTCTTTCATTTTGTGCGCTCAGAACGAGGGCCCTTTCCGTCCGTGCTACTACAAATGTACGAACTGAAAGTAATGGAGCGGAAATCCGGATATGTTTCCTAGTGTAGTTGCGAATCTGCTACTAAAGCTTCGTTGACTGGTAGTTTATAAGTTCGAATCCTGAATTTTACTGATTGCTAGTTCAGTTAATGCATTCTGTTTGTTTGTTTTTTTCCCATGAAAATCTTCTTTTTTAAAATAGAATACAATAGAAATCTACCTAAATTGGTGGTCAGTGACGTAGTAAATTCAATATCACTATTGTTTGTTAAACATTCAGAATAATTATGTGTTAGAAAATATAATTTAAAATCCAATTCTGTTTCAAGATTTGTTTTTCACAAAGTATATAATGTTATGCAAATATTTGTTGAACATGTCATGAAAAAAATTTTTAAATGTACCAAATTAAATGACGCAATTCCGAATAATAATTTCCGCTTCACTGCATGTTTAATATCGACAATCACGATTTTTGTGATCCGGACTTTAAAACGAGGCGAGTAAACATTCATCACACCAGATTCGCTGCACCGCGAGCAACAGAAAGTGCAGACTGCAGCGCACCTCCTGAGAATCGCTCTCTTCCCATCGCGAGGCAAGGGACGTAAGAAACTCCGTACGACCGCGAGGCCCCTGGGAGAGGAGAGGTTAAGTTTTCGCAGCGATGGCGGCGCCGGCGGGGGCGGCGGCACAATCCGAGCGCACTGAGAGAGTCGCGCGGCAAATTAGCAGCAGGAGGCGCAGCGGCCGAGCGCGCGCTGGGCCGGTGAAGAGACCCGCGGGAAGACGCGCAGGGTTTTGCGCGAGTGGGAAAGGTTGCGGCTTTGTGCTAACCGGAGGCTTTGTGCTAACCGTTTTTTTTCTGCAGGCGGGGCGGAACTAAACAATTTGTTTGTGTTTATAATTTATTAGTTTATTAGTGAGGGTTCCAATGTTTTTGTTTTGCGAATCGGCCATAATGGGGCGAAGCGATATGTGCATCCCACCGGGGCTCAGACTTGATTATTGTGGTAGGTTTTCTATAGGGAGGAATCAGCAGTTTAATGCTGATTTGATTTTTATACCCCAGGGTTGTTAGCCCTGTGAGATGGGGAAAAGGTGAAAATGATGATGATGACGATGATGATGATGATGAAGTAGATACACACAAACAGACAGAGACACACAATACAACTATTCCCAAGGCGGGACTCAAATCCGCGATCTGCTGGTCCGCGATCACTACTGTACTACTGCCTTACCGATCTCGGCCAATCGATCGGCTCCATTGTTTTTTACATGCAGGCCTAATAAAATCTTCCATCACACACGCATTTGCATATATATATATATATATATATATATATATATATATATATATATATATATATATATATAGTGACGTACCTGGTTGTCGGTACTTTCCACTGCAAATTAAAGATTATAAAGGACGGGTGTCTTGCTCGTGAATGGGTCTCCTGAAGGAATCGATAATGCATTGGATAATCAAGGTAATCAGTTTGAATCAGCACAAATATAATTTATTCATGAACTAATGTAGTATACACCTGATCAAATACACAAATGTTCTCTGCCCTGGTACCAAGGATCTATTTACCATCTGATTTTATCATATGTGGGGCCCCTATGAATACCTTCTTTGTAGTCGCTGCTCGCCTACGGCGACAGCGGCCGGTGGCCTTCACCGCAGCCCGGCGTCCCCCGGGCGGTTGATGTTGCAAGCACGTGCCTCGTCGGCCTACGATGGCGGCGACGAGAGTTCCTCGGTTCCAGCCCTTGGTGTTTCCGCATGCAGTTCACTCACGCACACACGGCATCTTGGTGATGTCCGTATCGCTCCAGCGGAGTGCTCGAGTTATGTTTCCGCACCGTTTCTTGATTAATATTCACTTTCCTATCGTAACTGCGGCGCACGTGGTCACTACTCGCACCGGCATCGATTACACTACGCACAGTTTTATTGTTCCTTTCACTGTGCTTGATGGCATAAACACGATCAATAGTTTTCTACAAACCAACCTCTTCCAAGTTCCAGTTTATCGGCTTATGATCAACTTTACTATAATCTTGCACTGTTTCATTTCCTGCGCAGCGGCGATGTCTTACCCCGCTCGCAGCCAACCGACTTCTCTTCAACTGCCCAACTCTCTAACTGACGCTCAGCTCGTAACGGCCGAATTCTCGTTCCCACGATGTGCTCGCGGCGGCGGCGGCGGCGGCGGCGGACCGTCCCCTCCCGTCTCCGGTCGTTCACTCCTGCCGCTTATGCCACGCAGTTCAAAATGAGTTGCAGTGATTATGCTCAATGTTAAATACAATTTGCATATAGAAACGCTCCGCGTTTCAATATATATATATATATATATATATATATATATATATATATATATATATATATATATATATGCTCACTTTTCATTACATGTATAAACAAATTTATTTGTGTGTAAGGCAGTGTGGTGGACGCGGTGGCTTGAAACCTGCCGAAAGAGCTGTCCTGGAGCCGATAGCTACGGGTTCGAATCCCGTGAGTTCCCGTCATCTCGTTGTAGCGGTTTGCTCATACAATTACGTAACGCATTCTGAACGTCATTTCATCTTTAATTCCATTCATATATAATCATTTACGCGAACGATGACAGCTATCAGAATTCCCTGCGCAGGGAAAATGCTTGTAGCGATACCGCGGCAACGAAGCATTGGAATAGATTGATTATTTCGTGTTTCTGCGCGCTTCAACTGTTGCGCTAATTAGTCCCGAATGTGTAGTGCATGTTTTTTAACACGAACAGTGCTATTTGCCCGCTGAATTGTGAGAGTCTGCCGACCTTCACGTGGGCTTGTGGAGTTTTCCCGATCCAGGTATCTCCCGTCTGCAGAGCACCGCCTCAGCCGCGTCAACCTGTAAGCTCCGAACATGAGTAATAGTTTAGTGCATTTAAGTGTATGTATGTTTTTTGTTCGTGTCAGGAAAAAGGGATAGGGGTAAGAAAGGAGGAAAGATCACGCGCGGTTCGTTACCCGTTTGTTAGGGTTCTGCTCCGGCATTCGCTTGGTGATGGTCGGAGAAAGCACGGAAAACTACCGATCAGAACACCCGGTCTCCATAAAGAGGCTGAATTCGACATAGCTATTTAGCTAATGGCGACAATTCGAATCGTTGATACTCGAACCCTACAACCTTCCAGTCGGAGGCACTGCAGTGACATCAGTTGATGCCCCGTATCATCTCAGCAGGTACTGGGTGCGAGGGGTTGAGGGTTCGAGTTCCGTATGTTTTTTCACCATGTAGTTGTGGCGTGGTTGTCTCATATCCCCACATATTTCATCTGAACTATAAATCCATTCACAACTTTGGATGAAATATTTACTTCTACTTAAATTTTTACATTTTAAACATTTTATTATGAAGTGTGGAAACTTGTTGCGTCACTAATAAAAAACTAAACATCATTTGTTGGT
This sequence comes from Gryllus longicercus, assembly GCA_038098605.1. NCBI lineage: Eukaryota > Metazoa > Arthropoda > Insecta > Orthoptera > Gryllidae > Gryllus > Gryllus longicercus. The sequence goes on from JAZDUA010000070.1 coordinate 1,580,395, forward strand.
CATGCAATAAGGTATTTTCCAAAATTCGTGATCTTTCGTCATGTTCCTTTCTTAAGAACATCTTAGTGAATATATTGTTTCTAGTTGCTTCCGAATTTTCCGCGGAAACAGACGAGCACTGTTCTAGTTCGTCGGTAAATGGTAACAAATAATACAAGGGAGGATCATCCAGAGAATAGGGATGTCACATCTGTTTCCATATTTTTTGCAGTGACTGCTGTGTTGAACAGTACGTTTAAATATTAATGGTCCATAAAGGGATCGTTCCATGTTTTTATGTTCAGCGTCGCTATGCGAAGTTTTCTTTGATGTCTTTTCATACTCACTGTAAAGAGGATGGTTTGCATCCTATTAATGGGAATGAGAGATGTGTCCATCTGCGTATAAATATATGAATGAATATTTTATAAGCTTTTTAAAAATTCTAAGGGTATGTATATAAACAGGAGAATTAGGTTTCATACGTAAAGGTAATTAATTCACATATAATTCACTTGGAAATGCAATGAACGTTCGATGTGCAGCTGTTCGAAGAGAAACTTTCATTTCTGAAGGTCAACGACGCAACATGTGACTCATATATTTGTTTCTTGTGCAGATGGTGAGCTAGAGCTTGCCAAGTACGCTTAGAAATCAAGACAAAGATCTTGAGTGAATGCTCTTTCCTATTATGTATTAAAATAATTATATGGAATTTTAAGTTTCCTGTTGAAACACATCCTGAAGTTCGAATTCTCAACGAGTTCTTTCTTAACTAATTTTATTTTACATTGATATTTCAACTTTTATTACTTTGTGTTCAATGCTGTATTGTAGGGAAATAAATTGACTAAGACTAACAATTTTACTCTAAAGTACATCGTACATCGACTGTGCACAACAAACGCTAATATATCAACACTTTTTAGGTATGCGAATAAATATGATTAGAAAATATAATATTTTCACTAGTAAACGTTTCATAACGATAATTTACTAGTCATTCGGTATGAAAACGTAAAACAATTTTGTTCTAAAATAACAATTTTTCGAAGATGTGCAACGCCGATATTACGAACACCGCGACAGTTGTTCCGAGTGGTAATAATCGATTTTATTGCAATATTTTGCTACCATTTTCTAATTATATTCTTTGCGAAAAGGCGGTAATTTATGACAAAATAAAGATTTTCACTCACTCCGCAAATAAAACGTTGGTGACATTTGACGGTTCTTATTCAGTTAAGTCTTCCATCTGAGCAATTGCTACGCAATGCTTGTCATATCGTGCCATTCGCGAACTTGCAGAACTCCCAGTCTTTCTACCAGGCTTGTCAACCTCGCCCGAATATATCGACGATCGGAATGATGGGAGTGGAGACATGAAGGATCGCGTGGTTCATGGTTCGATGTTTGGTACTGCTGTCTGCATCCTTTTGGGGAAACCTTGCAAAGGACCGAACATAGCAGATGGCCTCTAGGATTCTCATCCTCGCAGTGATGTCGACCCAGCTACTTAGCTCCTGTCGATAATTCGCTTCCGTGGGGCTTGAACTTAGGACTTACCGGTAAAGGATCCTTCACTTGCGGAAGCGATAGCATAGGCTAACGCGCGTGTTTTACTGCGCAATAAATATTATACATAATTTTATTATTTACATATATTATTTATAGTGCAGTAAAACACGCACTATTATATAGTTATATACTATTAAATAATACATTTATAATATTAAATTATATATAATGATCAAATTAAAATATAGACGTTTTGGCGGATTCTGCTAGACATCTCAACCAAATGTAATCAGTTGAACTATTTGAAGATCATGCCCAATTTACCACCTTATTTCTCCGTGATGGTCGACTATCAGTGTTCGGTGATACTAAGGAGGGAGTTCTAATCGGATCTCATCTGTTTTCTGGCTATGTATCTATAAACATTGCTCCAATGTGCAGATAATTATGAACTTGGAACGTGGGGTCTCGATAATGTCAATGTGTAACTCAATAGTTATGGACAATTACCTCAAAAGACAATGTAGTAATTACTCGTGGGTTTTCGAGCCACGGGGTATCTCCCCAACGTGTGCCTAGATTTCAATATGTTTTTGTTTTTTTTTAATAATAAAAAAAACATTAGCCGTACCTGAGTTAAATATAATTCTACTGGAAGGCGTATCGCAACAAACTATATATTTATAAATATTTTCCTCAGAAAAATAAAGACTAGCACGTACTACTTTACAACTGATAGTTGCGCTCACTACAATCACCTCAGAAATATCATCGAAGAGGACGGTAAGTGCTAATTATTATGTACAAGTTATTGACCATTTGAATTATTTTTTGTTAAACTGTAATTGGAATTTTAATGCAAATGTATAATCTTCTATTTTTTTTTTGGAGAGTTGTTTCTGAAGCTTTGCTTGTGGTATTCCCTCAGTTCCAACAAGCCATTTGCGTCAATGAATGAAAGTGTGTAAACTCCTTGACGGGAGACAAACGTTTCACGAAACGACCTTCGGTGCGTATTAATAACAAAGGACACCACTACTACACAGCAATGCGTTTGAAGAAAGTCGCCGGACTCCAGTGAAAGTTGCTTGGATAAAAATCTGTGTGGGTGTCTTTTAATCTTGTACGAGATACCCTCCTCATTTGAATTCCCTCTCGGAATTATCATACGCAGGTGACACTACAGCTTCTACCGAGGCAGGGGGAGTATGGGGCAGCTCGTTGAACTGTCAGTCCGAGCGCTTTCTTAGCCCGGGCTGCGTAAACGGTTGGGTTTTGGCGTTCGTCCAGCCCCTCCTTTCCTGCCTGTAAATGTCATGGAACCTCCTCCTGCTCCTTCTCCTGTTCTGCTGCTGTGTCCGTTATCGCGCAGGAAGTGAATGATGGCGCTTCTAGAAACGCAACTGACGCGCGGACCGCTGCCTTTTGAAAGGGGGTTGCGTTATTCCTTTTTTTTTTTTTGCGTTCGTGGAATATTTTGCGTCTTATTGGCTGAAAAAGTGAGTGCTCTAGGGGTGGTAACTTTCTTCATGGCAATTTCTATTGCACTGTCTTTACTCCAAAATCTGCATCCATTAGTATATCTCTCTTTAGATTTCCTCTTTTTATTTCCACTTTCCGGCGATTTTTCGTAGCCAATAAATTAAATTCTACTTTATTTTGTTCATCTGTATAGCGTAAAAGTTATTCCAAGATCAATGAACAATTCGTACTTTTTATGTTTCGAGTAAAATTAGCGTGCTATGAAATGCAGGATGTCATGTTTTACGAATTCACTAAAATAGAGCAATTTCCACTGAATAAAATAAACTTCAATAAATTTTTTCTAGCTATTCTGTAATAAAGCGTTACAGTTACAAAATGTAAAATAAACTCTCCACTTCCGTACCATCAGTAAACTAAACCAAAATGTAGTGATCTTCCATCAATTAATTTTTGCTTAATGCACTGTGTTGTTAATGCAAAGTAGTCTGATTTCTTTCCTAAATAGAATAAAAGTCACTGGTTTAAGAAGAATAGAGGGAACAGTTAAACAGTCGAACAATAATATACCAGAAAAATTAATTATATGTTCTCTATCCGAGGCTTCATCTCGTTCGGTCTTTTTTGGCAAGAATTAATTACGTTGCTTGAAAAAGAGAGGTGTGATCTTTTATTGCTTGAAGTATTAATAGTTATATTATTTATTGTGTCATCCATTATTTATCAAAAGCTTCATATTAACAACGGTCACATATAAAAGTATTGACAAGGCAACTTTTCACGGTTGATGTAGAGTTTGGTTGTGCCTCGCGTGAAAGTGCGCCGAATGCCTGCGTCCGGTTCGCCTGACTTGCGTTAACGTTTGATCTGCCCGACGATTCAGAATATCGGGCGTGGTAATCTTGTACAACTGGTAAGACGTTTCTGTCGAAACACATGACCAAAGCAAACCTTGGTGAAATTAAGGATAACAGTGAAGAAAATGAGGGGGAAAATCGTGCCTGGTATCTCGTGTAAAAAATTAACCCTTTTTTCTAATATTAATTCAAAAAAATAAACAATGTAATATTGGAAGGCGAATATCGTTAATTAATGCGGGTCGACGTGTAACCTCCACTTCAATGTTTTCTTACGTTGTTTTTTTCAAAATCTACAGTAAATGCAAGAGGAAACACGTTGAAGGAACACACACCCCTTACGTCACTCTCGTTGCTTTCCGTCTATTTGTGGGCTCTAGCATTCTAGATTTATTTATTTGTTTCAATTTTTTGAAGAAAAATACATCACTCACCTTATGTTTACCTTATATTCATGTTTATTTACGGATTTACAGGATAATGTTAAATTTTAAAAAATTAGTGTTAAAAAGGGAGGTAATTCTATTTTGGAACCTGTCTTGATATAAATCAGTGATTATTTTTTCAGGAATATGTGGTATGGACATTTGATTTGTTTGGGTGGGATTTTTTGGCAAGTTTAAATGCGATAGGACTGGGATTTTAAGTAGGTTGTGATATAAGTTGGAGGCCAGATATGTAATGTGTTGATCAAGGATTTCCAAGTTAAATTCGTTGTGGAGTGGATGTTCGGTTTGTATAAAGGGCATTAACAAATAATCTTTGGAATTTCTTTAGAATTTTGTTGGACATGAAGTTTGTGGAGTTTAGTTTTATAAGAATTAATCCAGGTTGGGCTGTCATGCAATATTATGGGTCTTAAAATTGTCTTGTAAAATGTTGTGGCGAATTTTTAATGAATTGGACTGTTTTTGTAACTTAATGATCGCAGTTGGCAAAGTTGTTGTTTCGGGCATTTTAACATTTGTTTTCTGGCATTCAGAACAATAAATGCTCGACGGAAACCGGACATTTTTAAATGAATAGTACTCATTTGTTTTTCATTGGAAATTCCGATTTATTATAACACATTTTTGTAATTACATGCGATTTAAATAGCACATTATTTACGAAAGATAAGTCAGATTAGTCAGTTGGTGTCTACTTGTTTAAAACAGGGAGAATATCAATGTATGTGCGACCCATCATCTCTGAATTCTCACTACTTCGCGCTTAACCTGCCTCCATCAGATCGGTCAAAGTTCGAGGGTTATGACAAATGGCGCGTGATGGACGTGCCTTGACAGTCGTACCATAGTAGTATGCGTCATAAGGTGTTCTAGCGCCCACTGCTCTGTATCTACTAAAATGGCATTGTTTAGCGAGGTCAACGATCGCTGGTTTCCTGCCCTACCACCTCTACGTCTCGTTCTAGCCATTTTAAAAACATCCGGTTTCGGCTTGTCTGTGCTTGTCCAGCATACGTACGCGACCAATCGGCGCAGCCGGCCGTCAGGATTCTCCCCATCCAGATACCACATTACCCTTTGATAATTCATCGAAATTGAAGATCTTTAGTTAACTAAATTCTGCAAAGCTAAAAATAAAACTAGCCCATACTTTACACTTTAGCGAAATCACCTTTAGAATTGCAGTTAATATAATTATTGAATATGGAGCATTCGTATGTTCGTATATTCGTATATATATATATATATATATATATATATATATATATATATATATATATAATTATATATATATATGTGTGTGTGTGTGTGTGTGTTAAATTATTAACAATCAGTTGCGTAAACAATATTCAGCCATTTTGTCACGAAGATAATTATTATTATATCTATTGTCCAAAAAGATATTGGTCAATGTAATAGCTTGATTAGGAATATGGCGCATCTATGCATCTTATTTCGAACAAATTTTATAGCAGATGAACCAGCATATAATTCTCATACTATTGTTAGATCACATGCATTTATTATCATTTATCTTCATAGTATTACTAATTATAATTGGGGAACTTGGAAAACGATTAATACAAGGTGGTTCAAATATGACCGGGACTGATTTTTTTTCAAATACCCCGACATACGCATTAACTGCGCCGCCTGGAGAGAATCTAGCCACAACCCCCCACCTCCCTCCTTTGCAGGTTAGAACCTGTTCAGTCGCGTCTGTGTCTTGCTAGAACGATGAGTGAACAAAAGGTGCCGCGGCGCGTGGAACAACGCATTATCATCAAATTTCTCGTTGGAGAAAACGTTCAACCGTCGGAAATTTTGCAGAGACTCAAAAAACAGTACAGGGAAGAGTGCCTCTCACGGACCCGTGTGTTTGAATGGTGTAAGTGTTTCAGAGAGGGACGAGAGCGCGTTGAGAATGAACCTCATAATCGTCGGCCGCGAACATCCATAACCCCAACAAACATTGATCGTGTTAATGCGGTTATTTGTGAGAACAGGCGCATCACTATCAAAGAAGTTGCATCAGTAATTGGCATCAGTGTGGGTAGTGTAGAAGACATGATAAAAAAACACCTAAAATATAGAAAAGTGAATGCTAGGTGGGTTCCACGCACTTTGACGGACGAGAACAAATTGATGCGCATGCAAGCTGCCAGTGTTCTTCTAATGCGGTTTGAAAATGAAGGAGATGCATTTTCGAAGTCCATTGTAACCACTGATGAAACGTGGGTTCACTATTTTATTCCTGAGTCCCAGCAGGCATCACGTGAATGGCGACACGCCTCTTCTCCAAAACCCAAGAGAGCGCGGAAGATCCGTTCGGCGGGAAAAGTGATGGCAACATTTTTTTGGGACTGGATGGGTGTTATCCATGTAGACTTTCTTACAGAAGCTAACACCATCAATGCAGCTTATTATTCAGCACTTTTGGAAACAGAAATCAAAGAAAAGATCCGATCCAAACGAAAGAGAGGTGGGAAACGGGTAGCATTCCTTCAAGACAATGCACGGCCTCATACTGCTAAAACAACCATGGCAACCATCAGCAAATTGAAGTGGGACCTTCTACCACATCCGCCGTACAGTCCAGATTTGGCCCCAAGTGATTTTTACCTTTTTGGACAGCTTAAATCACATTTGCAAGGCATGCGATTTGCGGATAATGACGCAGTCATCCACAGTGTTCGGGAGTGGATATGCCGACAACCAAAAGACTTTTATGAAAAGGGCATTAGGATGCTCCCAAGACGTTGGAAAAAATGTATAGAATCTGGAGGGGAGTACTTTGAAGAACGACATGTACAAATAAATTTTTGGTAATAAAGTATTTCGTAAAAAAAATCAGTCCCGGTCATATTTGAACCACCTTGTACTAAACGATTAATATCTGTGGCATCTGAGTTAGCATTTCCTCGCATGTGGAATATCCCCGTCGTCGGGACTCGAACATTCTAGACCACGAAGCTTCATTTGCGATTGCTGAAGTGAAACGGCGATAACTAAATCTCATCTACATGAATCTCCAGAGAATCTTCAGAGCCCCAGATGCTACGAATTAACCAAGAGGTTCCAAGCGAACACCTCACTGTTATACTCACGCCTGTCATATTATGTCGACCCTTCTCACGGTACCTGTTAAGTAAATTAAGGCTCCTTGCCAGACAGCTAACTCCTCCCTGATGTGAATGAAATGGAAGGAAATGCAAGTAATGGCATCAAGCATGACGAGGAGAACTCCATAGAATTTCTAGAAGATGCTCTTGCTGGACCAGCCAACTTCTTCGTGGGTAAATTAGGCGGTTGTCTAGAGCTCCAATCTCAGAGGAAGTGCAGACCATGGGAGATAAAAGTATAGTGGATGCTTACTATTTCATCTCTAAGTTCTGTTATGTACTTTTAGTTGTTTAATTTCTAAATTTACCTAAAATGAATAAAAATAGATGTAAAAATAATTTTGTCCAACTAGTTTTCCCAAAAAGGGGTCCCTTTGTTAAGCGCATAGAGGGTCCTGGATCTCCACATTTTACCCAGTCTGCGGGTCTGACTTCAACGATCGCATCCATTGAGTTGAGTTAAAACTGAAGTTTATAATAAACAGATATCATTGTAGTAAATCATTGGAGGTATCCTGAAAGTCTTTGACTGTAATGCAAAATGCGTATCGCTTCGTGTATTTTATAGTATGTATCGGCCTTTGAACGTTAGATCCTTTCGCGTCTGACTTAGATCCTAAACCATGATCCTGATAAATCGGCGTTGGAATTATTGGTAGTTGAGATCAGATGAAATGGATGTGGGCGGGGGCCTGTCAGTCACGCATGCGGTCGCGTTTCTGCGCTTGGCGGCGCGAGCGGAGCGCGAAAGGAACGCCACGTGACCTGCTCGAACAACCTTTCATTTTATTAATTGTTCGAATGTCATGCATCAATGTGCGAATTTATCGGTGTGGGCAAGGGTGATAGAGGATCATCTCTCTTGGAAAGTTTGATACTCTCTCTTGGAAAAGTTGTCTATCCTTCTGGACATATATACATTTAATTTATATGTAGGCCCCTCATTTGTTATTTCCATACTTTGAAATTCTCAAATTAAAAAAAATTAGAAGTAAATTTTGGGATTCATAGAGGTTGTGCTGGGTGTATGTGCGAACTTAACTTATGGATTCGTCAATTGCAGGCTTTCCCGAGGCAGGCCGTCATATCTCCTCAGATTGTTTACATTTTGTTTTTGAACGTCTCCCACGGAGAAAATGGTGAACTGGGGCGTAGGTAGTTGATGCACAAAGCGCACCTGCTAAATACTTTTTAAATGTTTACTTCGAACGACAGGTCGGGTGGACTTCTGCGTTCACAGAACTCTTAGTGCAGCGTTCTTGATATGAAGTGTTCTGTGTTTTTCAGAACCGCGATCACAACAAAGTATTGTTTCTTGAATTTTATTTTCAAATGGATATCAGATATTTGAGTATACTCGATGTCGATGTATCAGTATTTTTTTCTGTTTACAGCGTTTATTGTATCAATTCATGTCTCAATGTTCTCAGGATGAGTCATCCCACGATTTTTAATCGTCGGAGACTACAGCATTACAGAAGTGAGATTTCCAAACTCTCCTCTGTAGAACAAGTCAAACTGCTACGGCTAGAAAACCGATATGGCTGTTATATAAAGCATTTTACTAACGAATCTCTGAACAAAGTAAAAATTAGTCCTTGAAAATTGGAGAAAGGAAATCAGTAGGAATGATCTGTTCTTAACACAATTAATAAAATCATTGCTAAAAATGGAATGCAATTTAAGTATTCGTTGTTTAATTACAAAACATCCGAGGGATTGCATGATATTCGAAATGACATAGTCCGAAAAAGTGATATTTCATTAATTGTATAGAAACAAGTGGCGAGAAAAATCATGTCTTCAAGGGGCTCATGGCGTAATAGCTAGTACATTCGCCTTCCCACTCTGGGGTCCGAGTTCTAGACCCGACCAGTCTACATATATGGAATTTATGGTGGGCAATAGGAGCTCTGGGAAATACATGTCGGGGTTCTCTCGCTTTTTTTGTTCTCATTCCATCATTATCATTCATCTCATCATCATTACTACCATCAGCTATTCATTGGATCGCCATTCGTAATACCTCAACGACAGCAGTAGAGGAGCCGCCAGACGTACACAAATCGGCTCGGTTGACTCCAGGCGTCAATTAATGCATCTGCGGTGCCTGTGACTGGGAGGTCCTAGGGTTTGAGTCCCGACGGTGGCAGGGTTTTCGATACTAACTACAAGCCGGGAGACCTGTCAGAAAGTCGAGCTCGTCCCGACTGGGCGGTGCTCCGCTGGTGGGAGATATCTGCTTGGGTAAAACCCCACAAGGCGACGGGTAGGTCGGCGCCGAATCTTCCCATCATGGGGGAAAATCAACGCCACCTCCCCGCGATAAAAACATGCACTACGCTTGTGGGATTAATGACCTTAGCGGCTTCGCGACCGGAATCGCTAATCAATCAATCAATTGTAAATAAATGGATTACGGATTCCACACACCGTTGTGGTGTTGCAACACGCAGAGCTCGCCGGGACAACTCGCAATTTCGTGAGCCGGGCCGGATCGAATTCCGCCTGCCTCATCGGCACACTTCAAGCTCCGCTCCTCCGGGCCGGATTGAAGAGCGAGAGTGGCGGCGCGGCGGCCGCGCTACTAGGAAGGGCGGGCGCGGGCGCGTGGGGGTCTCGGAGATTGTATCTGCGCAGAAAAAAGGACGAGCAAGAAAGCGACAAGAGGCGCGCCCTGGGGCCACGGCGCGGCGCGGCGCGGAGCGGTAGGCGGCGTTTCACCGGCGCCGCGCACAGTGGGCTGCAAAGGGCACAAGCGCGCGCGTTGGATGGCACAGTAGAACCCCGATAATCCGAACTAATTCGGGGTGTGGTCTGTTCGAATTCGGAAATGTTCGGAGTATCCGAAAAAAATGTACCGTACTTGTACGGTACAAATACGTGTAGGGTAGCAGTCGCGTCTTCTCATCTCACCGTGCAGATTCAGTTCCATACTGCAAAAGAAGATTACCGATTTTGCAAGTTGCTCGAAGTAATTACAGTGCAACGTAGCGTAGCGATCGCATCATAACACAAGCAGATTTAATTCCTTACGTGAAAAGAAGATTACTGATTTTGAAAGTTGCTCGAAGTAATTACATCATATATAAACATGTGATATACACCGTAGTACACCTGTGCAATAAACGTTTCATTTCGACAATTTGTGTTTCAATAATTCGTTGTTCAGTTCTGCAGTAATTATACAATCCTTTCTTTGTACTAAAAATAAAGCATTTTATTTATTGTGTTTATTTTGCCTCCCTTCCTAATTTTGTTCGGGTTATCCGAAATTTCGGATTTGCGGGGTTCGGTTTTGCGAGGTTTTTCTGCATTTGTATTTACCCAGGTCCCGTGAAGAGCAATTGGCCTGGGCGCCGTTTGAACCCGAGGGTTCCTAGTGGGAGTCACCGAAGCAGGAACCCGCGATGTTTCAAATTCGCTTAAACTACGTGACTTCACTGCGTTAAATTGCGCTAGCGACGCCGGTTTCACGTTCGTGGCCTTTCAATAGAACCATCCCAGCATTCGCCTGGATGACTGAGGGGAAAGCACGAAATCCCCAGTCAGGATGGCCGGTATGGAGATTGAACTCGGACCTCCCGAATCGAAGTCAGCGCGCCATGCCCTGAGCCATTTCGTTCGGTATTTCACCTGCAATTCTTGTTCAAATAACGCATTCAAAAATGTTGTTGCAGGCTACAGATGTTTAATATAAGATCTAAAATAATTAATTTTCGTAAAAAAAATGTAAACGACAGAAGACTCTAATTTTTAATACTTTTCCTGCTGTTTTGACGACGATTCGAACACCACAAGTTTGATCGAGATGGGAAAGTGTAGAAAATACAGTATAGCAGTGGTCTCCGTGGATTTTTAGGGGTACAGCCGCGCTGCGTGCACAGGGCTGAAAAGGGCACAAGTGCGCGCATGGGTAAGGCGGAATGCTCCCTGTTTTTGCCTCGTTCTTCATTGCAAATTATGAATGTCAATTATCTTAGGCCACATGTACGTGAAGGAAGGCACAAAGTTCAACATCCAGTAAAAAATATGGTTTTGTAAAGTGTATGTTGCTGAGAAAAAAGGTCTGCCTCAGTGATGACCAGTTCATGTCGCTCATTCACGCGCAAGAAATGTTCGGCATCCAGAATTGTCTGTGTTCATTCTGATGAGGATGATGTTTATTTTGACTAAGTTACAGAATACTAGGGAAGAAGACTATGTCGTGGAAACGTCGCATAAAATGGATGTTTCCAGTCGCCAAATATTCTAGTTTATTTGATATATTTTGTAGATTTTTTTCTGCAATGTGTGTCTTCTCTATAAATACTCTATAAAATAATTTAGTTATTTTTCGGAACTTGTTTTTCATTTTCGTTGTATACACTTATTATCATACTCAGATATTATGATCCAACAAAAAATTCCATTGTTCTATAATTTCTTTGTTTTATTCGAGAGTCATTGAATATCGTAAAATTTACCACATGCGCCTGCTGGTAAGAAAACTTTACGAGCGCCCATTGGAATGCCCCATGGAATACAATAGTTTTTATATTGAGTTCGTGAAACGATTGAGTTTTTGTACGAACGAGATTGAATTCTATTTCTCGTAATTGATATGCCAAAGAAAAAACAGAATCTTGCAAGAAATAAAAATGTAGTTCACGACGTAAAAATAATTCTTCTCTACGATTGTATAAAAATGCTTCTATCAGAAATTATTTGTTTCGTATCTACTCCTCATGGTTATTGGACAGACCATCATTTTCGTTCGTCATTTTGTATACAAAAAAGTGTTTTCACGCTGATTTCACGTTTTTCTGTTGCCCTAAGAAAAGACTTAACTTCACGCACGCGTAACGGTACATAAAATCCTTCATTTTTATACGATCGTAAAAAATATTTTTATCACATTTGCTCTCATTTTCTAGCATTTTACCCGAGCAGTTGCAGGGTCCACAAGGTTCACCCCGCCCTCGTTTGTCAGTTATGATGGTATATTGTCTCCATGACGCCTCAGTTCCAGTTGGGGAGATGATGATGATGATGATGATGATGATGATAATAATAAATGATAATGAAGGGGAAGGAATGGGAAGGAAAGATCGGCGCAATTTCTTGCCAAAGGTGTTGTTTCAGAATTCACCTGGAAGTGATCAGGCGTTGCCTATGCCTTTTGCACAAGCCGCTGCCGATGTTAGTGAACAAAACATATTTACCGCAATCATTTTTGAACTCTGATGATAATATAAGTTATACTTGTAAACTAATTTTAATGTACGGTATGTTAAAATTCTATTAGGGAAAAGTGCGTTCATTTGCACTTCATAAAATATTATATGGTCATTTTTCTCAATGTAGCAGGTCAGTATAGATGCTTTTAATAAGATACTCGTATGTTCATTATTGAAAATTTGTTTTAAGTGGGAAGTCTTTTTAAGTATTTTTTAATCGGCCGTCTAGGTTTGTTTCATTAAAACGTGTCGGCTGTGGCTAGTTTTTTGTGGCTTAATTAATTTAACGAGAAGTTTTGAAAACGCATAAGTTTCTAGTTAATTGAAATTTCTACAATTAATTTCGAATGTAAATAATGGGAATTTATGAATTTTCACAAAAAATGGAAACGGAAATCTACCCGTGCGTAATGGCATGGGCACCTGGAATTGATAAGCAGTGGAATCGCATTTAATTTTCCTACGAAATGTCAGATACGTCAGATATGTCAGAATAAATATTTATTCGTGAACATCTTATAATGAAAACATCAAAAAGTTCCAAATAACTTTCCGGTTGAGGTTTTCAAATATTTCGGGCCCATTTCGATTTCTAAAAACAAAATTATTTGGGTGCCGGATGCTGTTTGCAGACTGATTTAAACCATTTGTCCTTATTTTTTATTAAAAACTTTGTGTTGTAACTGATTAATCTGCGACCCTATCCATCATCATCAATCAACGAAGATTTGCGTAATGTCACGACCTGTCGTGGCGATGCGCGCTCATTAGAATCGGAATTTAGGGCAGACTTTAGTTATTGACAATCCAACTAGCTTCGTTATAAACAAAATTGAGTTAAATTTAGTTAAGGGAAGGTCACCTAGTGTAAATCAATCTTGCTCTGTGAGTCACTTCTAGAGACCCAGATTATGTTGATTAATTTTTTCGGGCACTTCAAATGGCTATGGTCATTAATCCTGTTCTGAAGTGAATGTTTTATTTCGAGAGGTGGCAATGTTTCCATGCCCACTAAATGTTGATATCCGGCGCCATTCTATACGTGGACTTGCCGGGACCACCACCAGGTATCTCCCACCTGTGGTGAACCGCCCCAGGGATTCGTTCTTGGCTCCCGACTGGTTTCCCGAGTGTATTGCATGTAAGTGTTAATGTGTATAAAGGGAGACGAAGGACACAGAAGTGGAAGGAAAGATGGTGCGCAGTTCTTGGCCCATTTATTATGGCACTGTTCCGGCATTCACCTGGTATTTATCGGCGAAATGACGGAAAACTGTCGATCAGAGCAGTTGGATGCTAGGATTCTACTCCAACCTGTAGTTAAATTCAACCTAATCATGCAATACCGAAAATCCGTCCAAGTCAGGATTCTCAAATTTTTTGCCTCGCGGTCAGTCGCAGTGGTGGACAGCGGTGGTTTGATGCCTTGCTTATCAACAAATAACATTTTTACTTCCTGTATTTCACAACGTGAAGACGCTTGCTTTTTTACTAAAGGAAACGTTGGTCTGGTGAATAAAATATACGTTCCCCAAAGCTTCGGTAAGTATTATTTCGTTCTCAGGGCTAATCACACAGAACAAAACATAACCGAATGAAATGGTTTCGGTTTTTAAAAGGTCGTCATGATTGCGCGCAGCTTGATATGCTGAATTCACTTTTCAAGAAATGATTCATAGTATAAAATATATTTACAGTATACACTTCCCCTAATTAAATTTATCTGCATTTTGTTTATCACAATGGCTGTTATGACTCACAATTAAATAACTAAAATTTGTTTTAAAACCCGATTCCGAAAGAGCACGCGTTGCCATATCAGGTCGTGAGTAGTAAGTGAGTAGTCGTGAGTCGTCGTGAGTACAGTCGTGAGTAGTAAAGTAGCTAAAGGCGATGGATAATACCAGTTAAATACTTTTTCGTATTACATCGAATTAACGCAACCACCAGAGGAACGAAAACATGTGCTTAACATCCGTTAAATCTGATATTCGATAAGTGTTGAATCAAAGAATTGCAGCAAAAGATTAAGTACAGTTATTCAAGAAATGATATTATTTGTTTGGCATAGTTTTAAGAAAGGTGTTGAACGGAATACAACCGATAACACAAACAACGGGCTCCGTTGGTTGTAAACCTGAATGTCTCACAGCCAATAGAAACTCTTATTTTGCTTACGTTTATATTAGACATTATGAATACTTCACTCTATCACTTATGTTAATGTGTATGTCTATGCTTATGTTTACGTTTGCATTGTCAATGGGCCTTAACAGCTTTCTGCCTATCCGCGCGTTCGGGCCCAGTTTCGACTACTGTGCTGCGCGGCGGGGTGCCCGTTCGCCCGGCGGGCGCTGGGCGGTGGGCGGTGGTGGGCGGGAGGCGCGCCTGCCTGTCAGTCGCCCGCGCGCCTCCACCCCCCAACCCAGCCGCGCTTCTTTCCTTCGCAGCCACCGTCGCCTCCGCAACGCGCCGCCTCCGTGGGAAGAGCAGCGAAAGCCCCAGCCAGATTTGCTCCTCTCACACGTTAAGCGTCTAGCGCTGCGCCCTCGTTTGAATTGATTCGCGCATTGTATAGTGTTTCCGGATGCGGCAGAGGCTACGACTGTTGGTCCCGCAAATGTAGTGTATGTTTTATCATGGGAGGTGAGGTGATCATTCCCCCCAAGATGGGGAGATACGGCACACGTCGATTCTCGCGTACTTCCCCATCCAGCGGGCCACCGCCTCTGCTGCGTTCAACTAACTCAAAGCTCCCGATATAAGTGATAGTGTAGTGCTTGTAAGTATAAGTGTGTAAGTAAGGTTGAAGATAAGAGAGGTAGAGGAAGGTATGATCGCGTTCGATCCGTATTCCTTTTGTGAGGGTGCTGCTCCTGGTGTTGATCGGGGGAACCAAAGAAAACTACCGATCAGATGAGCCGCCCGCTGTAAATCTCCAGACAGCGGCTGAATTCGACCTAGCTTCGTAGCTAGTGTCGAAAATCATACCTGGAACCCCCCTGTCAGAAGCATTGCGACGGCATCCGTTGATGCCCTGAACCATAGAAACCGGTCGTTAAAATTGAAAATGCTTGAGTTACGTGTTTAAAATGGGACTTAACATGTTTAAACAACTTAAAAGGTAGCAGAATATTTTAAATTTCTCTTTCCTTGAGAAAATAATGAAAAAAATGCTTCAAAGTTTAGATTTCTCTTTAAGAAGCTGACTCATTTTAGTGTTGTATAATAAAAAAGATTTGTTTGTTATAGAATCAATGATAAGAGCATTATTTTCTTAAGGCTCTTCAAGATCATCATTTCTCTCTCTTCTTTGTCTTTTGACAAGTTTAGTCTACTCGCACAACTGTCGAACTTCCTGTGTTCAAGCGACTGCTTTGCACGAGACCCAGCACTCTCTCTTCTGTTTCAAGCGGATTTATAACTGTGTGCGGCACAGAATTATTGAGCCCGAGTCACGAAATTTAGTGTTGTCCGAGTTCCTTTACAAATGCGTAGGAAAAAATAGTGTCCTGTCTAATGTGCTCGCTGTACAATGAATTCACTTTCTTTTCGAACGAAACTCTACACTAGTGAAACTTCTCGTTGGTCACCCCTTAATCTTGAATTTCCCCGTAAATCGATATCTTTTTCAAAAGTTCAAATACCTCCTGTGCCGGCCTGTGACGTCAAGGTGGTTAGAGTGAGTCAGTGTTTATATTCATTCCTGGCGCGTCAATTGCATAAGTCATTAGTCTCGTAAGTGTAGTGAAGGTGGTTTTTTTTTGCAACTTACAATGGCTATTTATTCGTTATTTCCTAAAGCACACTTAATTTTATATTTTCTTCACATCGTGTCCAGAATTCTGCCAAATATAAAATTAGATTCTTCTATAAAAGTAAAAGTAGTATCCTCCAAACTTTTTCCTGCCTTGTTAAAATTGTTAATTAGAATTTCAAAGTAATCGTCTCTTTGTACTTTTTCCCCTCCTTGAATTTCTCTTGTATATTCCGTGAATGAAAAATATTGCCATACTGATATGACATAAATATTAGCGTTTCTTTCAATTTTTTTTATTTACTATAACACTGTATATTAATTCCAGGAATATGTTCAATAAGGATTCAGGTACTCGCATCAGAGAACTGTACCCTTTATGAATGTCATAGAAACCCATTCCATTTTCACGAAGATGCTCTTTGAAACTCGATACATTAGTAACAACATGAGCATTTAGGAAAGTGCAGGACGCGGAGTGCTAATTCCTTCCATTACGTCGAGCTTCTGCGATTCCCTCTGGTGGCCATGATAAGCCTCTCTGAAAGACAGTCATCGCCGAAGCTCTTGTAGTGAACGCTCGTACTACCCCTAATTGCCCGTTTTATTACCAGATGGCGGATAGTGGGTTGTTTCCAGGGAAATTCATTTCTTGTCAGATGACACTCAGTGTTCGAATGCCAAAATTAAACCTTCAGAAACATGCTAGTAATGAGAAATTCTTCTTGCAAAAATTAGATTTTTGTTTTTACAAAGGTTATGATATTTCAACAAAACTGGATTCAGAATCTTCGTTTATGTTTTCAAGGCTCTCTGATGAAAATCTTTGCACGTGTTGGATCCGAAAGAATCTTGACTCTGTTTGGTAATTTCCTAAGTAGTAGTGGGCTTTTGAGGTTTTCTTTCAATGACGACTCTTATATCGAACAAATCGCACGTATTTCCAATGCGAATTAAATATAGAAAAGTATTTAATTAACGGTAACAAGACAAATGGACTACGAAACAACTGTCAAATCCTTCATCTGTGTCATAAATCCGACGTGTCATTTCATTTTCTTTCATTGTACGGCAAGGACATTCGTATTTCTTCAAATGGGCTTGATTGCCGAAACACGTTAACATAGCACTGTCACAAACATGATTTCTGAAACATTTTACAACACTTTCTTCACTGGACGTTCTTTCCATTGCTTTTCCCGGACTTTATGAAAAAGTTGATAAGAGTGAGTGTTGGGTGTGGATATTCTCCTTTTTCCCTTCGTATTATTCCTTCCCTTCATTTATGTATATTTTACTAACATATTTATCGTGCTAGACCTTCCCAACTTTTTAACAACTGTGCTTTCATAAGCCTTACTGTACGAAGGAAGTCCATGTAAAGTTCGTTCCTCGTTTCTGCATATTTGGTTCACCTAGGACACAAATAAAGAATTTTCTAAGCACGAGCGACCGGCTCTGAATTTTGTTCTTCTCGCGGTTCTCGCAGCCCTATTTTATCCATCCCCTTAAAATTATTCAGTGCGTCTTACTGAACTCGCTTGTTACTGCTGTTCTGTAACTTCCACGCTCTTTTCATTCGTTCTTATGAATTCGTAAATTAACTGGGATATTCGCGAACAATTGTGATCTTAAATTTCTAATATTTTAGATTGCGATTTTTGTGACCTTTTAATTTCTAATATTTGAAAATGCACATGTGGAATCCATTCTCCCTCCTTTCATAAAACGTCAAAACCAAGGTCTCAGCGAAAATTGAGCACAATGGGATTTTTTCCATAGATGAAACCTAATTTGACTTATCAAGAACACGAGATTATATTGGAATGAAATAGGTGTTTATGCCGACCCGGTAACCGGGATCGTTAAGGCAGTAGTGCCGTAGCGATCTCGGACCGAAGGATCCGGGCTCGATTCCCGCCTCGGGTATGGTTGTATTTGTGTTCGCCCTTTCATCCCCTATCATCACCATATCATTTCATCTTCACAGTATTCATAATGTTAAATGCAATAGTAGTCGCTAATAACCTAGATGTTGATACGACCGTAAATAACAAAATAAGAGAGAAAAATTGTTTATATTGCACAACAATTGGTTTATTCTGTAGAAAATTAAGAAATTTAATCCACGGCTAGCAATTTTAAATTTACTTCTAACTCAGTATACTCAAGGCGTTAATTTGTTTCCTTTTTCTTGGTAAGTATCAGTACGTCAATGCTTCCTTTGAGCGTACCTGTATGTTACAACTCTTCTGATTTTTCGCTTACATTTTCTTGCTTTCTGTTAAACAGTGTTAATGACGAAAATACTTGTTCGCCAGCAATTGTTTCATTTACCCTTCAGATTAATTATCCTCTGAGATCTTAACATCACGTCGTATCGGACGTTACACTTTCGCACTCGCGAATTAAATTTTATTTAACACTCTTGTATAATACCTTATATACAACTTTATGTATGTATGTATGTATGTATGTATGTATGTATTTGGTGCGACAGGTCGTGAATGAGCTCAGGCCTACCGGCGACGTCCCTGCCTTGGGTGGCCATGGGTTCGTGGGCCATCGTGGCCATGGGTTAAGGGGGTACGTGTGGTTAGCACGTAGACATCCCCGCGCCATATTACGGTCTTCTCAACCTGAGAAGCGAGTTTTCTCATCTTCACACAGCAACATATACTGGGACATTGCAAGGAAAACGCACACTGTAATCTTGCCTGACCGGGGCCGCGTAATGGAAAGTGAGCACACTGACCAACAGTTAGCCTCGAGGACATATATACACAACTTATTAGAAATAAAATTATCCGGTGAACTCCGTTGACAGTTATAAATTTAAACAAATATTAAATGATTAATTAGTTGAATCATTTCTGTGTACATAGTCAGTAAGTGCTCTCCTACGTCCTCTGGGATTCGCCCCTGTTCCCTTACAATTTCCCTACGCGTTTTATCATCCTTTCTTTTATATTAATCCAGTCAAATGAAATTTCATCTGTGGCAAAATTCTTTTGATCTGAATTTTCGCTGACACTTTTTTGACGTTTTATTAAAGGGGTGAAAAGTTTCAATCGAAATCACGAATGCGTTCCAAAATATTAGAGGTGAAAGTTTATAAAAACCTCTTTTCGCAAATATATGCATTTTTTGCTGAAAATGGTATTATATAGTTTGAAGAAAATGGAATGATCCACAAAATTGGTTTTAAAAAAAATTTTTTAGACTAACGTTTTGAGGTGTTTAATGTTACAAATCATAAAAAATTGTTTTTCGTAAATATCTCGACGTCAAAGGTCACAAAGCGAAGTTTGACCTCTAATAGTTTGTTACTTACTCGTGATATCGATTCAAACTTCGCAACAATTTTCTAAAAGGTCAAAACAAAGGTCTCAGCGAAAATTCAGCTAAAAGTCATTTTTCGAGACTAAAAATCATTGGTCTAAAGTGAAAAGAAAAAATGACATTTCATTAAAATCCGTCCCCATTAATTCCTAACAAATGATTATATAAAACCCTTCTACATTCCCTAGAAGTTTGAAACATTTCTTCCGAGTCACTCTGTAGAGAGAGCAAGACAGTGGTGTCTAATAGGCTTTTTTCTTTTATAATATTAATTTCTTCCTTTAAAAAAATTCTTGTGAATCTCGGCGGATCGAGGCTAATCTCGGGTGGAGTGCAGGGTGCAGGTGGTTCACAGCCGCTCTGTGGCTAACCCCACCCTCTCCCCCACCCTCTCCCCCACCCTCTCCCTCACCCTCCGCCCTGCGGGATTAGAGCGGGGCGTGGGCGCTGCTCATCTCCCTAATGCCAGCGCTTCGCCCGCCCGGCCCGCCGCTCTGGTTGGTTCGAGCGTCGAACGCAATGCTCCGCCGAAATGTCGTGCGTGGGAATGAGCGAGACAGTGGTTTGAATGAGGGGCATGGAGGTATAATGTAGGCCAGTGGTTTTCAAACCTGGAGGTTTATCCCCGATTTCCACGGAACCCTATAAGACACGTAAACAATTACAAGTGGTACAGGATCTATGACCTAGCGAAGTGGCTCAGGAAGTTGCGCGCCTATTTCGCATTCGGGAGGCCGGGTCCGTGGGCGAGAAAATGGTGTGAATAAGGGGCGTGGTGGTGTAAGTTGGTCAGTGGTTCTCAACCTAGGAGGTTTATCTCAGATATCCACGGAACCCTGTAAGACATTCAAACAATTGCAATTAGTATACTTTCTTCGACAGAGCAAAGTGGCTCAGGGCATAGCGCGGTGACTTCGCATTCGAGAGGCCCGGGTCCAATCCCCGTGGCTGCCGTAGGGCCACCCCTGACCGGGGTTTCCGTAGTTTCCGTCAGTCATCCAGACAAATGCTGGGATGGTTCTACTTGAAAGGTCACGGCCGAGAAACAGGGGTCGCTAGCCGAATTCGTTAACCATGTGAACTCACAAAGGTTAAGCGAATTCGAGACTTGGCGTATTCCTGGTAGGGTGACCGACTAAGAATCCCGGGATCTAACGGTGCCGAGGCAATTGCCCTTTAAGGATCATATAAACGCGAAATACAAATACAGGTAGGTTCTTCGGGGTGCGTGAAGCAAATAAGCGTACTGAATTTCTCTTTTATAGTGTTATTATTTCGAAAACTGTAATTGATGGAAATTATACATTTTATTAAATAGCATCATTCAAAACATACCGATATAGAGAGGAGACTTAAATATATCCTTGAAAAGAATAGAAAAACGTGCAATTGGGGTTAAACACACTCCGCCGAAATAGAAAAGTATTAGTGAACACCCCAACAACTAAATAATTAAAAGCGGAATCTTCGTATTGGATAATACATACCTGACTTTCGGAGCCACTGCACTATGATTTGAATATTTTTCTGCTATTCTATTCCAACGTTCGTGTGAAAATGCTTGGATAGAAGTACCTACGCGGAATGCAAAAAAATAGTTTCTGTTTAAAGGACGATTTACGAATGATAATTTAGTGGGATATTTATTAAGGATTAATAATTTAATGATAAAGTAGAATTGGAATTGTATTTGCAATGCAATGTTTCAACTCTTCAATTATAGGCTATTCGAAATATTGCATTAATGTCATTTCAAAGGCTTTCATTTAGTCCTAGAGCATTCATAACATACGTAATATGCCGTAATAATGCATTATTATCGTTAATAACTCAATTACGTTATCAACATATCCCTGATAGCGTCAATTTAGATGATTGTGTACCTCCACTTGAATATATTACATTTTCATGTAACTACGTATATAATAATTGGCTGTTTCAAAGATTAACAGTGGATCCGATTTTCCTTAACAAAATACAAACGTGCAGAAAATTTGGAACCATTTTCCACGAAACCTATTTTGTTTCCTTTACTAAAGTTTTCTTGGCAATTAGTTAACAAGTAGCTTTGTCGTGATATAAGGTTTTTAATTAACATTTTCTTTTCGGGTGAATATAATTAATTTTAAAGAGTGAATAATATTTGAATTTCCCTAGAGTGAAACAGTACCTTGAGGTGCTAACAACAACGACAAGATGTAATATCTGTAATGGAAACAGGAATTAAATTCTTATTTATGGAACAACCGCAGTCTTATAAAACAAAAACCGCTACAGTTCTCGCAGACGTTAGTTTTCTAGCCTCTTTAATCTGGGCTAGGTTTTTGATTTAGCGGCCTCATTCCCAGCTGATATCTATCGACGCCAAAATGACATTTTCTCAATTTTTCGGTGCCATAATAGTAAATTTGTAATATAACTTTAGAAATATTATAAGTGAATGAAATCTAGTCAATGTTCACATTTTCGTAAAAACATTTGCGTCCGTTTTTGAGAAAATATTGTTCAAGCGTTCTGAACAATCGCCATTTCGAGCTCATTTTTACAGAAAACATTTAGTTTTTCGAGAAACTTCATAAAAAATCATTTGAAGCATTTGTACCCTCAAATGTATTTAGATGTGAAAAACGTCCATAGTGGGAATGGAACTAAGTGAAAGATATAAAAACTTTGCGAGAAATCAAAATGAATAAATGAAAATGGCATTTGTCGCATTATTCAGTTCATTTAATACTATTCATGCAAGACATTTAAAGAAAAAAATTGTTGTTTTGAAGAAATTCATGTTTTTACCATGTTATTCCCATATTGCCTTTGTTTCCCTAAAAATTGCGAGAAAATTACTTACATTTGCAAAAAAAGGCTCAGAGAGGTACTTGTAAGTTCGCAATCTAAGCTTCGTAAACCAGAAGATCTTAGGTTTCAGCCCCGAGGTAATGCATGTTAGATTGAAATAGCTGGGTAGGAATTCGGCGCAGCTTCTGGTTAAGTTTTAGGGGTAGAGAGTAGTATCTTATACATCGAGCCGCTATACAGAATTCCTAAAAGAGATACTAAACTTTCAGATATCCGACTTGCTCAAAATCAATTACGACCGTTTTAAAATCCCAAAAAGATGCCTAGTTTAGCGCTTTTTATAAGGCGTATGTAGTCATCTCTCCTTGGAAGGAAATTTGGAACTGGCTACTGAAACTGACGTATTTAATCAGAGGGGGACATAATTTCATAATTCGAACACAAGCGCAGCGATCCGATACCGAGAAATTCTTCTTTGTAAATCTCACTATAAATGACTGGAACTATTTGTCTATTTGGGACTGGTCGTGAAAGTGTAAATAAATTTAGAAAAAAATAGTGATGTAAAATATTTAGGTAATGTGTTTAGTGCGCGCCCTGCGTGGTATTGTTTTCTTTTTTCCATTCTTATTTTAATGGGTTTTAATATAGCAATATTCGTTTTATGTACATTGTAATACTTTTTAGAAATCTATCACCGGGTGTTAAACCGTATGTAAATCAAATCTATCTAATTTTAGGGTTAAAAGGAGAGGAAACACCTGCCGTAGTCGCCAAAGCTTTCATCAGCGATGCGAGTGTGTGGAAGGTCGAATTGAGCTGATGCGTCATAAAAAAAAGGAAATTTAAATAACCTCCTAGGCAATAGGAGAGAAAGAACATACTCTTGTGGGTGGAGAAAATATTACGAGCAAGTGACCGCAACCATCTGGAGTCGGGAATGATTGAAAGAGATTGGGTGCCGGAAGAGCGAAGACAGAATAGAAGATGTACAAATCTTTCTAAATTAATTCCATCAAAGTAAATGATCTGTCACCGATAGTATTCATATCTTTAATCTGGTAGAACTTTTAGAGAGGTTTTATTAAGAGGAAATTGGTAAATGTAAATTTAAAGAACCTTAGTAAGAATTAGGAAAAAGCGAATTACTCCTATTGGTAGAGGTATGGTGGAGAAAATAACCAACGATTGGCAGCTACCATCGGGAATGATTGAGGACGGGGTGAAAAGAAGGGTCGTGTCGAACGAAGACTGAAAAGAAAAGTAAGGATTTCAAAATGAATTCAATCATAAGAAGCAGTCTTACGTGATAGAATTCGGATCTTTCATGTGGAACAAATTTTATTAAGGTGGAATGGGTCTTTTTCACACAGGACGAAGAAAATTTAAAAACCTCTCCATATCGATAGGAAAGGAGAATAATTTTTTAGGTTTATAGAGGTATGAAGGAGAAAAATTGTCAGCGTGTGGCAACTACCAGATGGAATGATTGAGGGCAAGGAAAAAGGTTGGGTTGATGGAAAAGAGTTTAAGTGAATTCCATCATAGTAATTGGATTTGCGCCAATATTAGTATACATATATTTAATGTGTTAAGAGATTTGATTTGCAAAATGCTTTTTTATTGACCCGGAGAAATTCAGCCCGGCGCAGGGGCTTGAAAATGCATCGCATTAGCTGAGAGGTGTTGTGCTTTGAGGAACATATGGAGTTGCTCTCTCGAGCGCACTCTCATCTGCCACGGAGTGGTACTCCCCTCCCCTCCCCTTCCATCCCATCCCTCCGCACGGCTGTTCTAGAGAACGGGGTTGGCCACACGGAGGTTAACAAGATGGGGAAAGGAGTTTGCACCAATTCATTGATAGCTCTATGCATTAAAAATATAACAAAATCTATTTTGAATAACTATCTACGATACAAGTTTTGGAGAAAAAACAAACGTGTGAGAATAAATAATTAATTTCAACTGTTTTACTTTATTTTATCACTAAAACATTTTCATAAGATGGTTGTCCTTAAAGAGATGGGAGGGGTCGTTACGCTCCGTTACATACGGGTAACGGGAGGGGGGGTCGTAGTTTGTTTTGTAATGCTGATATTTATTTTAAAAATTCTTCAAAATTTACTGAAATATTTCCTTTTACTCAGTCATATGCTAAAACGTTAAAATATTAAGAAATTAAATTAAAAAAAAATATAAATCAAAAAGTTGTGATGTATACATTGTTACTATAAATGAAAATATTTGTTCATCAATAATATGTTGGATGAATGAGTTAGATTACGAAGAAACTATTTAAAATCCATGTATAGTATATTCTGGAATCTAATTAAATTGCCGCAGTGGACTCTGTGCTCAAGCGCATACCCTCGATGGCATTTGCACGGCAAGTCAGTTTTCTCGCCTACGCCTCCTTTCTTCATTCAAAAATTGTCCATAATCTTATTGCTAGGTGCAGTCCGCATCCCCAACTAATTCTTACAGGGAGAGGTGGCTCAATGCATTATTTGATGTCACCGCTGTGCCTTTGACTGAGAGGTTCTAGGTGGACAGTAGCGATATTTTTGACTC
The DNA here is from genome assembly GCA_038098605.1 of Gryllus longicercus. Taxonomy (NCBI): domain Eukaryota; kingdom Metazoa; phylum Arthropoda; class Insecta; order Orthoptera; family Gryllidae; genus Gryllus; species Gryllus longicercus. The sequence continues at coordinate 1,605,487 of JAZDUA010000070.1, forward strand.
TAGCTTGTCAGCTACGTCGAAGTCAGTCGCTGTGTGGAAGAGAATTCTAGAGGTCAGCTGCTCTGATCGGTAGTTTTCCGTGGTTTCTCCATCAACACCAAGCAAATACCGGAGCAGTACCCTAACAAACGTGCCGTGGACTGAGCGAGATCTTTCCTTCCTCATCCTTGGCCTATCCTCACTCCTTACACACACTTACACTAACATGCACTACACTACAGCACATGCTGGGAGACCGGTCGGTAGCTTAGAGCTACTCCCGGCTGGCTGGGGCGATGCCCCGCTGGTCAGAGATACCTGGATGTGGGAAACACCGTTAGCCGACGGTAGGTCGGCGCCGGATCTCACCATCCAGTAGATGTAGATTACCGCCACTTCCTGAGAAGAAAGCATTCTCTACACTTACGCGACTAATGACTAGCAGTTACAGTGCTCGGAAGCACTAATCAATCAGTCAAAAAAATTAACCTCATTGTCTCTCCCTCATGTCCTTTTTGTCTACTCTTCTCCGCCTCCTTGCTCTTATTTTTGCCCTTGTTCCCCATTCGGTGGCACGTAGGAATCTTCTCTTCAAGGCGCAGTTGGCGCTCGCTCGTCGCTTGCCCCGCGCGCATCGCTTTGGCCCTGTTTTATCCAGTCGCCTCCTCACATTCATATTTCCATCTCCGACCATCATTCCATTACAAGATTGCTTTGCCAGGGAAAACACCGTGACCCGAGGAAAGCCTAGCGGTGAATTCATTCTGACGTAACGCTCACAGATTTGCGACGGAGGTCGAGTTGTTGAATTAAATTTGCGGGTAGAATTTCCATTTTCTCGTTTGGGGAGACCTTTCGAGTGGTGTCCGTACCAAATTAAATAAAAGATATTGCTGTAGGGATTTTCAATTAGTGAGAGCATTTAAAAGTCTCGTCACGTATCTATCTCTTGTTCGTTAATTTGCGATGATCCCTAACAACTTATTTTTTCATCCGTTGTTGTTTTTCTTTTAATTTCGGAATGGGCGACACGTTGTTGGTTCTCTTATCAATACGCATTTGATGTTGATAAAAGTTAAAGTGTATCTCTCATTTGAAAAAAAATGCACTGAACATTGCATTTCGGAAGGTTGTTTCGATATTTGGAACATAATGTAAGTTTGGACATAATTACAATACATCCATGTCTTTTCATACCAGTAATTATTCTAATTTCGTGTGTGGAAACAACTGTTAATTGTGGGAATTCGTAACAAGGTAGCGTTGATTTTTCTAGTCCATTATATTCATATTATCATCAGTTATACTTGTGACATTCTCAAGGTTCTTCCATTAGTCACACCTTACGAATGCCCACAGACTGAAGTGTGCACTGGTGGTTAAACGCTTAGTTCTGATGTCTGGATACTTATACTACACAAAAATAAAATAAAATATCACCTTCAGGGTGAAAATAGATTGTTCATTCAACAAAGACCGTTGATTGATTCAAACATAAGAGCTGGATGCTGTTCACGATTAAAAAACGTCATACTTTTACATTCGTCGCTCATCCGTGAAATACCATTGTAAGTAGTTCACATTCTTTTTGTACACCCTCAAGAAGGTTCAGTGATCTTATTGTTAGCAGTGAGGTTCTCGTTACTTTCATAATGAAAACGACTTCAAAACTCCTTGTAATATTTTTGGGCGGCGGTGCAATTTCATTTAATTTCCGTGCCCGTCCGGGGCACTGACGTCAGAGGGAGTCGCGCTCCTCGTGGCTCGGTGGGGAAACGCGTGGGCGATGAGCAGGCTCGCCTGGGTCCCCGGAGACGAAGTTAGACGAACTCCGCCACGGAAATTATGTCCGTCTGTCGGCAACCCACGCTGCGACGCATAGGGTCTCTTGAGGTCTGAGCTTTCACATCCGGTGTAGTCGGAAGGTGAGGTGCTTCCCGCAACGAAACGATCGGTGACCTTTGCGGGTGATATGCCTTCGGCTTCAATCTCCTCAAGCGTTCAGCCTTTGTGTTACTGTTTTGATGGGCTCTGTTTCCATTAGTTTTCGTTACTTTCGTGGAATTGCGGTTGGAAGTTGGCTGTTAAAGCGGGGAAGCAAACCATGACTTCAGTCGTTGAAGCGTTTCAATCTTTTCGGTATTTCGGAAATTATTTTCTGATATGTGTATTCTGTTGATTCTTATTCCAGCATAATTTCTTTTTTTTCTCCTTTTTTTCTTTTTTCTCCTCCTTTTTTAAGGGGGGTTCCTTCGAATCTCTTGCTACGTTAAGTTGGTGATTATTGCAGACGTTTCAATTAATTTCGTTTCGACTAATATTTATTCTGTTTCCATTTCTCAGGCTGGCAGATTCAGTTAAAAAAACATTTTTTGTTTCATTCTTATCATTTCTTTATTGACGTTCCACGCTCATTGTTTATTTATTCTTATTGTTTCTTCTTTCAGTCTTACAATTTCCTATTGTTGACGTCTTGCTATTTTTATCTTTGCTGCGTTCTTGCCATTTCTTTATACTTGTCGCACTTTTATTATTTCTTTAAGTTTACTCTGTTCTTTTCAATTTTGATTTCATATATGTTCATTTCGTGCGATAGAATATCATTTCAACTCTTTGCGTAGGAGAGCTTATATTTTTTAAAATTCTTGTTCCATAGTTACAATTTTATTGTTGAATTCTCACCATTTCGTTGTTTTTGTCGCATGTTTGCTGTTTCCTTATGGCAATCCGTTCTTACCGTTTGTGATTTCGCCCGATGTGAGAATACCGCTACAGCGCCTAGCGCACGGGGGCTGGGCCGTGCAGGCGCAATCGCGTGGAGGCGCGCGGGCGCGTTGCTGCTGCTGTTGCGGCGCGCGTGCACCCGCGAGATCACGTGTTCCACGCCGGAAAGGCAGCCTCGCGCGCGCGCGGCTTTTGACGTCACCGCAACAATGTAGCGAGATCGATAGACGGGGCGGCGACGGCGGGGGCCGCGGCCGCGCGTGCCGCAGGTCCCGGGTTCGATCTTAGGCGGAGCGCTGGGTGCTCTGAACCCGGTGAACTTGGCGCTCGTTCCAATTGTACTATCGTTTTTGTGGGGATGATCTTTTTTTGTGAATGCTGTTAATTTGCTTTCGACGTATCTTTTCGTATAAACAATTTCTTCTGATATATCCTGAGATGTAAAGGGAAAATGGAAATCTAGTGAAACGTAATCATTTTGAAGAAGAACGGTTTTTCTCTTAAGGGAGACGTTTATTTGGCGGCCAAAGGCAGTGTTTTAATCAATGTCTGGTGATTTCCTTGTACACTTTTTGTTATATTTACTTGTACAAAAACTACTTTCTAAATACCTTTCTTCACTTTCAAACAAATGAATTTTTTGTTCAATGGCGATATATAAAATATTTTCTTTTTAAAATTAAGACTTATTCAGTACAATTAATTTCAAGTTTGTAATTACGTTATAATTTAATGTCTGGAAATCCTTAATTTCTCTGTTTAACTTGTATTCCTTTAGTAGAGACTTTGGATACTTAAGGCCCTGACTTGTGTCCTACTAAATTCTGCCAATGAAGATATGATAATTTGTTTCGTCTTTCAATGATTGCCGCCTCTCTGAAAAAAAATCGGCTTGTTCAAATATGTAGGCATATTATTCGAAACGTACCTCGTAGAGATTTCGGACTTACAAGTGTAATAAAGATATTTCGTTAATTTAAAAAAGAATCATAACTGCCCGGAAACTAGTCTAAGTTGGGCGTGGACAAATACTCCAAAAACCCTACCATTCGTGTTTAATCGCCCTGTTCGTGTGTTACGCGTTATAAAAGAATGTTGTAGCCCTTTACCCTTGTGAGTCCCTTGGTCTCTTGACGTACGTATAAACGGCCCATTGGATGTGAAATACGCCCTTAAAAATAAACCGAGAAGCTGATGCTCGTGCTATTTGATTCTGCATACAATATTAAAATGCGAATCAGACGATTGATCAATTTGTTTACTTCGTACATCAAATTCATTCAAAATAGAATTATTTTGACGCTCCTTTGAAATTTAACTCTTCGAATTTCCTCCCTCGGTTCCGATTACTAACCATCCGACAAGGTTCGATCCCTGCACGTCTCTGCGGATGTTCGCGTTTCATTCAAATTAAATGGCTTTGAGTCCACTTAACGCAAATGGGGAAAAACCAATAACAGAACGATTTAAAATAAAACAAAATAGAATGTAATTGAACAAAAAAATGCTGGTATTAATTACAATTAAATTACATCTCTGTATAAATTGAAGTAAGCTGGGGATTGATCACTGGCTTCCTCGCACGTTTCATTTGAAATTCGCCGGTAATGGTGTTGGTATTTAAATCGTACCGATGGAGGCAAAAGATTTATGGAGTTTCTTGCATAGTTAAAGTGTATGTGTATGTTTTAAATGTCATTTTACTAAGAAAATGTTCGTTTCTGCTCAGTGCTTGGTATCTACGCAGTAGTCAAAAAGTAGTTTCTGTTAAACGGACGAATTTAAAGATTTACTAATGATAATTTAGTGGGATATTTTGTTAAGGATTAATAATCGCTTTTACTTTTCTGTCGATTTCTCTTCTTCTGTAAGGTACAGAATACTGTATTGTTTTTAAAGATAGTAACATGCTAAGGCTATTTCTAAGATTGCCGAAGTAAAAAAATAGACATAACGAAGTATAAATATATGAAAACAACAATAAGAAAATAACTTTCCGGTTGTGTTTTTTCCTCCTGAAATGACATCCTCCACTTTTATCTCACAATGATATCACTTGCGTGAAAGAGCAAATGAATGCTCTGATAGGCATTCAATGTGTCCAGCAATGGGTCAGAATCACGACATTGATTGACTTGCTTCTGGATTGTTGACAACAATATCTCGTTCTTCGGCTTAAAAAACAATCTTTCGAGGTACTGAATGAAGTACCGCCATTTGACTCATATTGTTGTAATGGAAGCACATTGTTTCACAAGGAATTTATTTTCACAAGAATTCATTCACATTCATTTTAAGCGAAGACGAAGACGCATTGAAAAGTATAGTTCATGCAAAAATGTGTATTGTTCTACTTTTGTTTCGAGGTTAAATCTTTGTGCTTCGTTCTTTGCAAACTCAGAGTGAAAGGTATACGAGAAATGTGCGTAAAGTAATTTTATTATACAGGTCAGTTGGTAAGGTTTTCTTGTGCGCTTTTCCTCGTGCATTACAATGGCAGTAAGTGCTTAAGTTGTATTTCACTGCAAAGTAAGAGTAAGGACGCCACATTGAGATCAGAGATATAGCACATCAATGTTCTGTTGTCACAAGTAGTCAGTTTGTTATATTTTTTCTCTCCTAACTTAAATTCTTATTCGTTATCTTAGCCACTCATTTTAAGGACGTCTCATTTCTATTTTATTAGAATACTGATTTATTACTAACACTAAAGTACACATGACGTTTTGACCTAGTTCTTCTAGTAAAATTAATAAATAAGAAATAAAATTCTGATATTTCGTGTTACTTTTGAAAACATACAAATAATCAGGTCTATATTGATTGACATTTTAATTAAGTTTTAAATTTATTAGATCGGTTTAAAATGCAGTATGAAAAAAGTACTACGCACATTTCTTTAGTTGGTAGTTTTTAGTCGAATCGTTTTCCACAGATTAGCAGGTTACATAAAAGTGTTGGTCTTCAACTAAGGAAGTCTCGTGATAGAAGTTCTCTTTCCGAAAAATAATATTGTATGGAAAGCCCAGTGTAATAAAAAATATGCAAAATTCGTGCAATTTCCAAACACAGAATAACCACCAGAACGCGTCTAGGTGTCGAAAGAAAATGTTTTAAGAGTTTTTTACTTTGTTTTCATTTGTAATTTATTTTATAATTAAATGCAATGGGAATCATTTTGATAAGCCGAGTAAATCTACCAATGCATTCGCTCGTGTATTGAACTCTGCGGCTTTACACCTTCACCTTTATGTTCGTGCTTGTTCACATCACAGAACGCTCGTTGATAATTCTCTCATATTTGCTGTTTTTTCAGAGTAGAGTGCTGTTTTTTCAGAGTTTTTTCAGATTCTCTTCGCTATCTGTTTTAAACGCAAACATTGCTTCATGGAAGAGTTTATAGGAAAGAATATTTCGCTGTAACAACAAACTGGATTCTGTGAGCGAACAAAAGGCTTCTGTTGAAGTTCTGTAGGAAATATAACTAGTAAGTGCATTCGACTTTTCTTATCTCATAATGGTTGCATTACCATACTACTTTAAATAACTGATGTTTCGATATTAACAAAATACAAACGAAGAGATAAAATACTTTTACTCGTACATACTAGAACTTTAGAAGTTAAATTAATAACGAAAAGGAATGATATCTGCATAGATCATTTTACCCAGAACGACCCATCAATCAGAGAAAAATCCGTGCTTCGCATCTATATTGAGGCTAACATTGACGCCTTAATTACTAGATTGAAGCACTCCATTTCCTAGATTATTAAATCATTTAGAAAATTCGTTGACTATTCGTTTTAAAATGAAATGAATATTACCAAGAAATTACAAATTTTGCTGCATTTTGAATGTAGAATTTCGGGCAATAGACCCCGACTGCTCAGCCAGCACATACCTTAAATCTCTACAAAGAATATTTGTTTTACAGCCATTACCTGCTTAACTCAGAACCTTTAACGTTCGTAATGTCTTTCAGTTAATGGTCTGGAAGGTCATCTGCCGCAGCTGGGCTCATTAATAATTCATTGGCTACAATATTCATCACTACGAATGCTTAGCTCCGTCAGTGAGACAATATAACCGCGTCGTGTGTTAAACCAGGTTTCAGTGAAAGACAATGCTGTTAAAACCACAGAATTGTATTTAATATTTCAAAGAAGCTTATTACGAACATATAATATTCTCATGTTATTTATCCTACTTTCTTGTCTATATGTAAACAACTGGAGATGTGGCAATAATGCCTGAAACATGTCTGGTTAACATTTGAAAAATATTTTATTACGAAATATTCTTTCTTTCTCTGTTCATCATGGAATTGTTTCGCATGATTTGCTCGGAAACTATCAAAACACTATTTAATTTATACATTACTTTGAATTTGGGCATTTTAAATTACGAACATTTTAAAAATAAAGTCTAAATACTATTTTTTCAATCTTTCTACTAGTTTTTTTAAAAAGAAGTTTCACTCTTACATTTTTTCTAGAAATAGTTTGATTTAAAATTCGAAGGCAATTTTTAAAATGTATATTCATATAACTATGTTAATTGGAATAGCATTATAATAATTTCGAAATATATATAACTAAATTCCGGTACGTACAGAAATTAAAAGAAAACTGTTCAGTCTACGGCCTTTTGCGAGATGTTTATAGTTTCGTTAGATATCCAGGAACTCTGGCAAAATGCAAAGAGCTGTTTCGATTTTGACTGAAAAATGCAAATATTTGTCTGTATTATTTTGTTTATTCACTTACTGTGCGCACAGAATGAATTATCAAATTCACAACAGCTGACGTCATGCGTTAGCAATGCTTCAAGGAAGATGCCGCCCGTCATTAAATATTTATTATTGCCATCTTACGTTATGGAACATATTTTTTTATCTTCTTGGAATATGTAGAGAACTGTTGTTCTGTATGTATACTATACTACGTTATTGCAGTATTTGCGAAGACTGTATTTGATACATTATTTATTTTTTGCGGTATTTTTTTCTGTTCTCAAGTATTGTGCGTGCTTATTTTTGAAAAACCAGTTTGTGTTGTTCTGTTCAAAAGCATTTTTAGCATGTCGCTGCAGGCCACAAGTAATATAATTTTAAAGCACGTTTAAAGATGTTTAAAAAAATGTATTTTAATGTAGGACATATTTTAGGAGAGAGGGTCATACCCTTGCTCTGGAGTCGCCTTCGCATCAGTGACACCAATTAGAAACACGCGGCATGTGGTGGAGCGCATGTAGAGTCTGTGCGGAGGCGGACTCTTTCTCTACCCATGGGGCTCTCGTATTGGGCGAGCATCCACTGACCTAGTTGAGGCTGCGATCCAACGTTATCTGGTGAAGCAAAGGGGGATAACTTCGTTCTGTTGGATCCCCTACGGTGGCTCTTGGGAATGTGGTGGCTGCAGTGTAATACACGGGCGTGAGTGTCTAGAGACCATATACGCAGTTGCAATGCGATGAAACAGCAACGTTTGAATAAGTGTTTCATTGTATTGCCCAAATAAGGCATTAATTAAAAGTACCATGTCATCATAATGATAACCCTCATTTCACATAAAAGTATATTAGAATTTTCCCCAAATAAGTATTTTTATCCCATCGCAGTACGTCCGTTTAGCATTGCAAAACTTGCAGAAAAATATTTTGATCTGATAGTGCCCTTTACATTCCTCTTTTGGTATCACAAAACAAATTGGCCTCAGCATTTTTTTAAATATGAAACATAGGTAACATGCGGAGATATTTCCAATTGGTAAAACAAGCTAATTAGTTTTTCCCCTTGGATGTGGATAGAAACCGTTTTAAGGTGGGGGAAAATAGAATAAAATGCAGGGACACGGCTGCGAAAGCAAATTCACAAAGTCTCCTTTTCGAAGTGTGAATACAAAGCTGTAACGTTTGGGTTTTTTCCGTGGGATTGTCGTGCTGGGCTAGAAATTACTTGCATTCTTGCATTTTAATAAAAGTAATTGTTCTACCAAATCACCACTCCACCATTTTTTCAGTAATACATTTCTGAAAGAGTGTAGTATGTTGTATTGCAGGAACGTGAGAAACGATCTAATATATGTCGGTTTCCAGAATGTTTCTCATGGAGGTATCTTCCTGTGCTGTACACTGGCCCACCCAGACAAGCTCTCAGCTCCCGACTTGTGTAGTAGTGTGCATGTTAATGTGTGTGAGTGTTAGGGCAGAGGAGGGAACAAGGTTGAGGAAGGAAATGTCAATGACCCATTTGACCAACATGGCGCTGCTCCGAGACACAGAAACCGTGAAAAACTACCGCTCAGAGCAACGTGTCAGTAGAATGATCGTCCAGTCAGGGGTCGATTTCGATCCAGTCCACTAGCCAGTGCCAAAAATCCGCCCCCATCGGTTAATGGATTGATTTGGGATTTCGTAAACGTAGTGCATGTTTATATCGTGGAAGGCGGTGATCACGCTAACTGGCGATACCTGGCGTCAGGATTTTCCCAACCACGTATCCACAATTTTCCCACCCGCGATGCACCGTTCCAGTCGGGACAAACTGTAAGCTCTCCGACAATAGTGCATGTAAGTGTGTGTGTGTGTGTGTGTGTGTATGTATGTGTGTTTGTAAGGGGTGAGGATAGAACAAAGAAGAGGAGGGAAAGATCCTCCGAGGTCCGTGGCCCGTTTGGTAGGGTACTACTCCGGCATTCGCCTGGTAATGATCGACGAAATCACCAAAAACTATCGATGAGAGCAGCCGGCCGCTAGAATTCATCAGACTGCGGCTGAATTCGACCTCGCTCACAAGCTAGTGTCGAAAATCCTGCCACCGTCGGGACTCGAACTCCAAGATCTCCCGGTCCGAGTGATAACTGTTGATCACCTGAGCCACCTAAGCCGGGGCTCCTAGCCTCGGTTCTCCCAGCCAACATTTCTGCCGATGCAACGGTGTTTCCGCAGCGCTTGCACATCCTGCACAATCGCCAGGTGTTTTCTTTCGTGCACTTGCCTCCTCAAACACACTCCTGCGCGCGAGAGCCTGCCCGGGGCGGTGAGAGGACGCTCCTTGCGGGGTCACCGCCCCCTCCCGTGGGCGTGCGCGTGGGTGTCTTCGCCCGCGGGGCTTCCGGTCGCGCGCATTTCCGCGTTGCGTTGCGCAACCGCGCGCACATGTTACCTTCATCGGCGCCGCCGAAGCGACCCGGTCGGCCCGCCCGATGGCCCCGGGCGCCCCGCGCAGGCCAATTAAGACCCCTCGGGTCGAAGGAGGTGGAGGAGGAGAAAGCGCCACCGCGTCGCGCCGCGCCGTGCGGATCTGGCGGGCGGCACGAGGCCGAAAAGCACCTGCTGGACGCGTCCGTCGGAAGAGGCTGGATGTCGGAAGTTGCGGCGGTGACTGGACGAAAAACCAACAAACTTTTGCTTTTAAGATTTCTTTGACAGATTGATTAGTGATTCAGGGCGCGCTAGCTGCTAAGTTCCGTAAGTGCACGGCGTGCTTTTATTGCGGGAAGTGGTGGTGATCTTGCGCCGCTGGCTGGCGAGATCCGGCGCCGACCTAAGTCGGCTTGCGGGGATTTTCCCCAACCAGGTATCTCCCACCAGCGTGGAAGCGCCCAAACCAGGACAAGCTCGATGCTCCCAACTGATCTCTCGGAATGTGTGGTAGTGTAATGCATGTAAGTGTAAGAATGTGTTAGGAAGAGATGAAGATACGACGAGGAAGAGGAAGGAAAGATCGCGCGCGGTTCGTGGTCCGCTTGTTAGGGTACTGCTCTGGCATTCGTCTGGTATTTGTCCGAGAAACCACGGAGAAGTACTCTTCAAAGCAGCCGGCCGCTATAATTCCTCTCCGGGATTTAAAATTCAACGTGTCGGTCAAATTTGTTGCCGAGATAGGTAGCTCAGGGCATCAACTGATGACACTGTAATGCCTCTGTCCGGGAGGTCCTAGGGTTCGAGTCCCGACGGTGGCAGCTTTTCGACACCAGCTATACAGCTAGGTCGAGTTCAGCGGCTGTCTGGAAGAGAATTCTAAGGGGCCGGCTGCTGTGGTCGGTATTTTTGCGTGGATTCTCCGATCAATACCAGGCGAACGCCGGAGCAATACCCTAATGGAGCTATCTTCCCTTTCTCTTCCCCTCCCCCTACACCCTCTTCTTATTTAGTAACCCTTTCACTTGCACCCACACTCGTCGGGATCTTACAACGTCCCGGCTGGGGTGGTGGGAGATACCTGGTTGAGGAAAATCCCCGCTGGCCCACGTGTTGGTTGGCGCCGGATTTCACCATCCAGCGGGAAAAGAACACCGCCACCGCTGTGACTAAAGACTTGGAGACTAATGACCATAGCAGTTGACGCGCCCCGAAACACGAAATAATCAATCGCCAGTTGGTGCGATTACTGCACAAAAATTAACAACCTTTTAGTCGTAAACTAGCGCGGTATTTTTTTGTTTCAAATTCATGTTTTAAATAATCTTCAATCTTTCACTTTCTTACTTGGTAATTTAAATTCTCATTATGTATGCGTGTCGGCTCGTGGCATAATAGCTAGCACATACGCCTTCATCGCTGGGTTCCTGGTTCTATCCCCGACCAATTCATGCTAAGTGAGCACCCGGCAGTTTTCTCGGGATCTCGAATATTTCTTACATTCCATGCTATCATTTCTTCAGCCACATTCACCTCATCATAATTATCGCTATCATCTATTCATTCAGTCACGATCCTCAGTGATTTTAGTAATTGAAAGGCTCCTATACCTAAAAAATTCCTACAAAGAATATTTATAAGGTAATTATTGCGGAATTTCTTCCTCTTTTTCTCACTTACTGTACTCATCTTTCCATATTTCCGTGTTTCTCTCCCCCTTCATTATTTTATCTTTCCTTTATTTGTACCCCTCTTTTGTTTCTCCTTCTCTTTTTCTTCCCCACTCTCTCTCTCTCTCTTTCTCTCTCTTTCTCTCTCTCTCTTTCTCTCTCTCTCCTCCTGTTCCTATCGTCTCATATCTCGCTTCTCTTCCATTCGCTCATATTAAAGTCCGTAGACTAGTAGACCGTAGACACAGTAGTATTTTATACGTCTCTATTTCTATTCATTGAGCAGATGCGCGATCTCTGTCCATTATTAAGAGATTTCGAATAAAATTATTTAATAAAATATATTTATTTTAGTACTACAGTTGAATTTCAGTCATGTATAAATAAACTTTGTTTGTACATTCAAAATTACGTTAATATTGTAACAGATTAATCCCAGATTTTCGCTGTTATGAGATTTTTCATACGCGGGGCAGTCTCTGTTCCAGTGGACATGAATAATCGCGAGTTTACTGCAGCATCTACATGGCATCCAACTATATATCAAAACAGTGATCGATCAATTAAATAACTATTCAAATACCCGGAAGTACTATTTTTCAAAGGTTCTATGAATAAGATACTGCAGAGATGTGCTCTGTGAACCATAATGTTAATGTTATTCGCTTTCAAATGTGTGAGTGAGCAATTAATATCATTTCCGCTCGTAGATAACTTTCATTTTAATAATAAAGTTCAAAATTCACGTAGAAATGGAACATGAGGACAGTGTATTTTGTACTCTTTTTCACGTGGTAATTGCTTTCATTAGTGACTGGAAGTTAATTTTTCCCCATATAAATGTAGAGGAGAAAAAACATTTTCAATTAGATTCTCTTGGCTTCTTGAATAATTTTTCTCCAAAATAATTTTTAATACTCCATTGGATTCGCCGCATTTGTGCAATTAAATTGTATATTAAGGAAACGACATAGGTGCTTAAGTGGTTACAAATGGTACGAAATTTCAGTGCCAAGACAACGACCGGCAAATCTCAATTTAAAGCCCTCTCTCCAACTTTCTCACCTCCGAATGAACGGGTCATACAGTTCGTGACTTGAGCGTGCTAGCTAGTCGTACAGTGCAGTCACGACAATTTTTTGTCAGCATTCTGCGGCGGGGTGCTTGTTCTGTTCCAGGTCCCCATAGTCCAGCAATGCCATTATCGTTTGCATTTCTCACGAGCGCCGTGGCTTCAGAGGAAGTCTAGGGGCTTTGAACTGGAGATCTCCATGAGCTAGGTTTTTTCAGGGGGTTAAGTTAATGTTTCTAGAGTTCAAACCAATACCATTAACTCAAATAAATTCGTCATTATATTTAAAAAAAAACAATATGCTCCCTTTGGTGTCTGCATTGGAATGGTGCATTGGTGTTAGATTTTATACGTATTCCGAATTTTTAATGGTACTAATTTTTCATTGGTACTACAATTCATTTCTTGTTTTGGCATGACGGGCGCTTATTATTAGCTCTATGGTCAGTCTTTCTAGGTAACTAAAAATAATACCTTAGGAATGGGTGATGTAAGCTCCTGGCCCGTTCTGAATGGTGATATAAGGCACAAGATGGAGAAATCCCATAGTTTTCTGTTTCCGGAACCATCTGGAATTGATTGGAGGAAAGCGCAAATCAGCCTGTAGAATTCTCACCCACACAGTGATCCATCGTGACTCAGCTGTTGAAAAATCTTCCACCCCCACTGGATCGCCTGAGTTTAGATCGTTGTCAGAATTGCCGCTGCCTCACAAGCGACATTGACCGGGAGGTCCTGTTGACCGGGGTTTGAGCCCCGACGATGGCGGATTTTCGATACTACGTAGCCAGATAGGTCGAGTTGAGCCGTTGTCTGGAGGCGAATAGACTGGTTGCTCTGAACTGTAATTATCTGTGGTGTCTCCGATCAATATCAGGCGAATGCCGGAGCAATACTTTAACGAACGAGTCAAGGAATTTTTCTTCTTCCTTATCCTACCCTCTTCCCTTATTTACACACACCTACACTTACATGTCCTACACTATCACATGATTGAGAAAGTGTCCAGGTTGGTGCCCCGCTGGAGGAGGTACCTGGAGGGGAAATCCGCCATATAGGTCGGTGCAGGATCACACCAACGGGGAAGGAACAGCGGCACCCCCTGTCACACAATCATTCACCACACTAACGAAACTTATAACCAATGCAGTTGTCTTGTCCGAAAGAATCGATTATTGGGAGTCGAACCTGGGATCTCCCGGGCTACGAAGTTTCAGCTGTCTCGCAATTATTTACGCCCAAGCCCCCGTTGTTTAGCTGTTTAGACGGACATATTCGAATTATTTTGTATTTGGGGTCATGTTAGGTAAGAAGAGTTGAATTCTAAGAAAGATCCAAACTGTTACCGAATAGGTTCAAGGAAGAAACTCGTGAAAGCTGAGATAGGATTGACGAAGAGACAAAAAATGCTTCGATGTTGAACAAGCAATAATAATTGTAAATATTTGACACGTTTGAGGTTAGAATGTTGAAGGGAGGAAAATAAGTTTTGGGCTTAATTTTGGAGGAAGACGTTGAAGTGCTTCGGGTAGCGGAAGGAATTTGTGTTGCGTAATGATGTACCGTTGTAAATTCATTTCCTTTTCTAATTTCGTTTTCCTTTCCGCCGTTGAAGTAAAATGTGATAGTAATGGGGATGAGAACCTCTGGAAATTACGTAAGTTCTAATTTATTTTAAATTAGATTTTGGATTTTTTTAAAATTAAAAGTCTATTTGAAATTGTATTTGTTGGTTAATTCGATATTTTCTGTTCGTTGTCGTTGTCCACTGAACTTACATTTTAGGACGTTATGTATGTCAATGTTACAGGCGCAGTCACTTCTTTTTATAAACTGTCATGAGTAGTGTTCCGAATTGATGTGAAAAAAAGTTTTGTATTGTTGAACTGAAACTTTGGAGTTTAAAAAAAAATTGATATGCATTTTAGTGAATTGAGGGGAAACGCCATTTCAAATATTAATTGACTAATATTGCTTACCTGTTGTGTTCAATATAAACTTTATTAACATTTCTGGCTTCGTACTTACAGAACATTGTAAATTTCTTTGTGAATATTTTGGATTATTTGTGTATCTTGTTCATTAGTTACACACATTTCGGGAATTTTCCCATGGTGTTCGTGAGCGTCTACCCTCTACTTAAATAATCATGCCTTTCGCTCCTGTGAAATCGTAGCAAGCACTCGACACCTCTTCCTGGCGTGTAGTGACCATGAATGACGTCACTCGTCCCTTTTATTGGCCGCTTGATCCTTGCGGGGTTTCCTCGCTGTTGACGCCATCTCTTGGCGGCTCTGGTAAGTGCATTGGCGCCACTTTCAAATTGCTGTTTCGGTTGGTCGATTAACTCACTCCGTTCAAATACTGCTGAAATGTTATTTAACGTAACGTATGAAGAAAATTATAGCAAAACAGGTACGGAGAAATCATCAGAGGGCGAGCATTGAAAATAAATTTGAAGCGAAATGTCTGTAGTTTCTTGTAGTACAGTGATGATACTAAGAAAAGTGATTTCAATCGTTCGAAGCTAGTCGTAAATTGTAAATATGTATATCCGGCGCATTTCTTTAAGTCTTCAAAACATTGCCCTAATTCATTTTAAAGTAAAAAAAGTAAGTAGTAAAAAAAAAATTTGCAGGTTATGCTTGCAATTCCACTTTCGCCCACCACATCTAGTTCGGTGATTTTCACTTTCTCGCCGCACTACGCCAGTAGTAAAAGAAGTAATTGAACGGAAATCGGCGAATTTTCGAGAGAAACACTCTTACTGTGGGACCCTCGTAATGAAATGTGGATAAATCATATTCCTATACATAGTAGGGTACTTCCTCTAACAGTTTGTTAGAGGAAAATTCATCAAAATTCCTTGTTGTCAAAACGTTTTGTTACTCCTTGATACCGGAGAATCAATTGACGGTAAAAGTTTGCGTGTTTTCCATCTGTAATCAACTCTAGACCCTAAACTCTTCAGGCGTTTTTTCCAAAATTTATATTCGGTCGATCTGAACAAACTCGAGGCTCTGTACAAATGGATATTTCAATTTTTAGGGTACTTGACATTATGGAACATATCATTAAGTTTTTGAGCGTCGGGAAAAGTGTGTAAGCCACGTGGCTACTAGGGCACGCCACGCGGCCGAGTGACTGCATGGCATAGTGG
Organism: Gryllus longicercus; assembly: GCA_038098605.1. NCBI lineage: Eukaryota > Metazoa > Arthropoda > Insecta > Orthoptera > Gryllidae > Gryllus > Gryllus longicercus. The sequence goes on from JAZDUA010000070.1 coordinate 1,621,238, forward strand.
TGAAGTACATGGCGAGTCATCTCCGTGCCCCTGACTTCGAATTTCGTCGCGGAGAAAACATATTTGTTGGTTGGAAACACTTTGGCAGGTTCACGTAGTAGTCTAACTTCGTGTAGTCGTTATACATAATGCGAGAAAGTATGTGCATTTGAAGAACAACTACTTACTCTCTGATGCCAAGGGAAACTGATACTCGTAGTTGTATTAGCGAGAGATAGAAACAAAACAAAAGAAGGTCATATTTCATTTACATCAGCTACATTTATATTCTGTAAACAAAGAATAGAGTAGTTCTCTTGCAGCGGTTCAGTTTCTTTCTGGTGTCGTATTGTTCGTATGTCAGTTTTGCACGACTTATTCCGTAATCGATCTCTTAAAACAGCGGAACAACGAATGCACGTTCCCATACTATTCTCTTTAGCTAGTAACATGCCGTCATACCAGAGCCGAAATATCAACAAAATTTGTTTGTGCTATTCATTAAAATCTGATCCTAAAATATTGTATCTTAAAGAAAATCGAACAGCAGTCAAAAAAATAAAATAGACGTTAAAATAATTGCATGTGAAATGAAAAATAATTTGTAACAACTTTTCAGGCAAATAACTTCGATGTAACCTAGTATTGTACGGAATTTTATATTTTTCAAGGTATTCATTCAGCTATTTCTGACTATCAAGTTATAAATATTCAAAGGGAAGCATTTTTTCATAGAAACAATGATTTGAATTGATTTTATATTCAACTTATAAAATAATAATAATAAATTATGTATTCTCTTCTATTTTACGTAGAAATATTTTAAAGAAGTTAATGTAAGTTTCTACAATTTATCCTCTTCACCGCTCCCGTGGGTATTTCACAAATCGCTGATTTCGACCGAGAGACGGAAGTAATTTCGCTAATTAGTTATTACTTGTCTTTTTCTGGATTCTTCATTATCCTGGATTTAATCACGGAACCTCTCTGTCACTGTAAATAACAAACTCGCACTTGTCCGAAAAAGTGCGTCAACTTACGTATATGTCTACACAAACACACACTCTTTCGAAATAATTTGACTTGTTTTAAAACCCTGATCAAAGGTTACACTTGCCTTTTCTCTCTGCTCATCACAACCTAGAACCCAGACAACCAACCAGTCAAAATGTGGGGTGACGTCAGGTGAGTGGTGGAATGACGACGGTCCCGTGAGGGTATGTGACGTCAAAAATCGATAAAAACCCGTGAAGTAGCGAGCGCGAAGTTTATCCGGGCTGCTTGAAAGCATGTTGCTTCACAGGGTAGTCTACCCGCAGGCGCTTTTGAAACCATAACTTTGAACTTGCCAAGAAAAAATATAATAGTTTCAGATCGTTTGAACATTGATCTACTCTCTCGGTATGCAATAAAAATTCCATAAAGATGGCGACTTCTATGCTACCCGTGACTGGAGGGGGTCACATCTTTAGGAGCCCTCATTTCCTGAGCAGATAATTATTCTGATGGGTTACCATTCCTTCTATTATAAGGATAATGTGTAGCTGATCATGAAAGGCTAATTATGACGAGAGATGAATGATTATCAACGGGATGATGATCCAGAGGTGATACGTGGTTAATGATAGCGAGTGAAGGAACTAAAAACGTCATAAACACAACGGTTGAAGAGAGAGGTTGAAGGAACTAACAACGGTGTAAGTACACATATCGTACTCCAGACCAGAATGCGCAGCCTACAGCTCTGCGTACTTGGAATCTACTTCTAGCCCCTGAACCATCGAGGCAGGCGTAAAGTATCATGATTGTTTTAAATGAAATTTAAGAAGTAGAACATAGTTCTAGAGGAACGTCTGTAATTACCAGTTGCATTAATCATAGTGGCTGTTGCCTTTTTGTCCAATGGAGTGCAAGTATCCATTGAAACATAATCCAATTTCAGATGCATTCTGTTCACATTTTTTACTTTTATTGCTATAATCAAAATAAAGTAAATTTGCTACTCTTTCAGCAATCAAATAATCCTATTTAATGATCTATACAGCATGTCATAACTTACTGGTATTTGAATCGTGTGGAATTTATAGTTCTTTTTCGTATTCTTCTTATTCTTCTTTCCTTGTTTTAAGCGAGTTGCTTTTATTACTTAAATAGAATTAGTAAATATCACTCGTGTTTAGGAAATTCGTAGGTGAATAATTAATATTTCACCAAGGGTATTATATAAAATATTATATAACAATATAATTTATATTTATCTTATTGTTGCGTACACATACACTTTTCATTAGAATTGAAGATTTATTATGTTGATTTTTCTCTCGTAAATTGCTTTTTGTAAAACTGTGAAGTGTGTATACATTAACTTTTTATTCGAAGGACGTCTTGAATCTATCATACATGTTTTATTGCATGAATGTCTTTCATAAACAATTTTACAAAGTAAAGTCGTCTCGATATCTGTAAACAAGTGTGACATTGCCACCTCAAAATGTTCTGATTTTCTTATGATGTATAATTATTTTCCATATCCAGAGCACCTAATTTCGTAAGAAGCTAGTTATTAATTAATTTAGTTGCAGCAGCCGTTATTATATAATTGACGCTGTTTCTAGAACTCTTTTTGGTAGAGACTAACCAAGAAACAAACTCATTCTTTGCATACTCTGTGTATCATGAAAGAAATCGTAAGTTTATAGGTATTGCTTTGAAGATCGGAATGGAAAGATTTTAGACTCAAATTCCAATTTTTACTTCGCAAACATAATATATAGAAAACCGTATTGAGTACCGATCACTTTGAAGGCCAAAACTTCACTACTTTTCATCAAACAATCGTGATGGAGTAGGCCGAAGCAATGCCCCAGCGGTTATACCTTGCTCCCCTGTTTTCGGTTGGGAAACTCTTGAGGACGACTTTCTCAAAGGAGCCCAAGTTCGCTCTTTTGAGGATTCTCAGAACACTCACACTTTCTTCCCATTCTTATTCATGGCAAGTACCTCATTGTTCATCGTTTGTTCGTTGAATTTATAGATCCGGTACTTTAAATTCTCTGTTACAAGTTAAAAGATGAATAAGTAAAAAAACAAAATGGAAGCTTGAACTCTCAATAATGTCTCTCTTCCTCCCTTTCTCTGCACATCCTTTTATTCATTACGTGGTGTAGGAATCTGAGAAGGTTTCTGTTGGGTTAACTTTGTAGCTGTATTTGTTCTTAAATAGAGATGGTAACTTTTTTAATTCTTAATTTTCAACTACATTTCTCCAAAAACATTAAACTTTGATTATTACAAGACTCATGCACTACGTTCCTTGGCCATTCAACAACTCTCTTCTGAAGAATCCATTTGATATCTCGAAGACTCCTGTCGGAATACTTGTGCAAAACGCTCGTTCGAGACGAGCTTAATTTTAAAATTAGGATGTTCATTCTGTAAGAAATATTTTAAACAGGTTCCGAGTTAGCGTTTCAGTCTCAATTGGGTTTTGTCCAATTTCCGTTGACCTTTACAGAAAATGTTGAAATAGCGCCATTTCTTTGCTTCTGGGATTTATATGTAATATAGTTTACTCTCAGAAATGCAATAACAACTTCTTTGTCCTTAATAAAAATAAACTGCTCTAAATACATGCTGACACTTTACTACAAATATCTGTAACTGTAACGAATAATAAACATATATTGTGTGTTTTCAATTGAACGTTTTTTTAGTTCCTTATTCAAGAAAATCATATCACTTGAAGGAAATAATATTAACTTCTAAAAAAGCATTGTTATAAGATAATGTATATGTTTTAATGTTTTCCTGTGCAATCCTATATGTTGTGAAAATGTAATGATGCTGTGATATTTTTGCACCACATGATGCTGAAATAAATCAATAAATCTAACTACAACATTTTTGAGTTAGCAGCAGTAAGAAATAAATGTGTACTGAAGGTACACACATGAGGTCACCTGGAAGCTCAATGTTTTAATCGTTCAATTGTAGTTGTTTTATCTACTGGTGGTATGATTTCTAATTCAAAGGGAGGAGGCAAAAGATGACGCCGAAGACAAAAAAAAGTGTTTGGCAGTAAGTAACAGGCTGCAGAAACTTACATGAAACCTTGATTGTGTTGCCTAACGTCTCCTCCGGTGACAGGTGGAGCGTGGGCGGTTGATTAAAGAGCCCAATTTCCGCAGAACCAGCCAAGTTACTCCCAGAGGCGAAGTTCCTCTATTTCTCTCCCAGGGTTTCTCAACTAAGCTTTGTGGCCTACCCCGTTTCAATTATGTCACTGGAGGAAAAATTGTGATCAAGTAATGGGTGTTGCAAACCAAGGGTGTTACCGAAGTTTCAAGTAGATGACATTTGACGTGGTGTCTGCATAGCTTCCCTTGATCCTGCGAAACCGAGTTCCGCCATGTATTAGTCTTCGCATGGGTTATCATGCAGAAAACCGTCAATTTGCTGGAGTTGTACGTAAGACGTCAGGTACTTGACGAGGTAGTGTTCTGAAGATTCCTTTAGTCACTTCGCAATTAAATCTTATCACACACCTTGAGTACAATGAAGTAGTGAGGAAGTGTAGTTCTCTAGTACGACGTCTGACTATGTGTGAATTGTTCCAGAACAACCCTGATTTGATTAGTCTCGGAGAGCACCTTCTGAACACCATAAAAAAATATTTTGGGGATTTTCGATTGCTGTACTTTTTTGTTGTATTTTTTTACAGTTCTTCGTTCTGTGCGATTAAGTCGTAGGGATTTTATTTCTTAGTTAGTCTGCTTTGAACATGCCTTCTTTTCAAAGAATAACACGTCAACAGCAATAAGTAGGTTATCGATGGATATGAGTGTTAGCGACTTAAATTATACACCAACTTTACGTTATAACACATTAATTTGTTCCATATTTAAGTTAAAGAAAAAGTTTCACAGACTATACATATTTTGCACGGTCGTCTGAGGAGAGTCCCAGCCTCCAAATGAGACTAGCTCAGCACCACAACTCACAAGAATGCCACACTGTTCCCACTAGGCCATATAAAGCGCGTTCGTGAGCTAAATTCCTAGGTCGAATTTAGCCAATGTCTGGAGAGTAACAGGGATTTAACAACCGGCTGCTCTGAACGGTAGTTTTCCGTGGTTTCTCCGGTCTTCTCTCCATTTTTAATTGTGTTTTTATTTGTCCTCGTTGCGGAATTGCATCCTGCTCTTTATTTTGTAGTTTTACACTTCGGTTATATTCATTGTTTTCTCCTAAGAAAAATACTAAAACCGGAGTGCGTAGGAAGGAACATACTCTTACGGTATAAACATTACTATTATACACCATGCGACATTAAATGGCTTCATTTAAAGTAAACATTAACGAAATATGTTTTATTCATAAAATATTGATTAGTTTGTCATGAAAACATAATACTCACTGTTAGTATTTCTCAGCATACTATAAAGTGTAGAAGATTACCACAGTGAAAATAGACTATATCACAAAAGGTTTAAACGTGACTTCTTGCAATTCTCAGTGGGTTGCGGCAATGGTCGTAAATTCTGAGTTGTTACAACTTTCTAGTGAGAACTGTTGTTATAGCCTCCCCATCTTATTATAATTCATTACAAGCGTTTATTGGCATTGTAGTCATCGTGCTAAAAGAGTAAAGTGGCGTGTTGTATAAAGGTTTTCGTAATATTCGTGAGATGGAGTTTTTATGGTACTTAGAAATCATACGATAAAATGAAGATGCAGTTGTATCCTAACACTGAGTGTAATTACATGAATTGCCAAATATATTTGGGATGCTTCCATCTTTAGCAAAAAATAGTGGAACATCTTCCAGGAAATAGAACTTTTTAAAAATAAAACAATTGGAAAAAAGGAGGACCGTTTAATTGTTTCAACCTCTTGTTTAACATAAAAGTACTGCTAAATATGAACCGAAATTATTTGATAAGAATTTTAAAATATCTTACGTGACAGATAAATGTGTTTTGGAAAAAATAATTGTATCATGCTTGATACCATCTATATAATATAACATATGCATGATATATATTATTACCTATATTCTAGATTTCGGTACATTCACAGCCAGTTCTGCGTATAAAGAAGGATAGTGCTGTGTAGATGGTCGTGTGTACAAATTCATGAAAAACGTCTCCCACGAAAATGCAAATAAGATGTTTATGAAATTTATTTTGCGTTTACTGTATTTTTTCGAGACCGTGAAAATGAAATTAAATAGGGATGTCTCCTAGGTAACTCGCAAAATAGAGAAGGACAGTACATTATTTTATCATGTTCAAATAGGAAATGTGTGATCTTCAATGGTTACTTGAGAAAATGTAAGTTGTGCTGCAGAAAAAAACGATCAAATGATTAAAAACATGAAGAATCACATACACATACAAACATGTTAAGTTTGATTGTTGTTTACTTTCTGGCACTTGATAAATTGTGTAGCTGGATGTGATGGTAATGTTTCAACGTTACATATCTATACATTTATAAGTGAAGAGAAAATTGTGTACCACTTTTTAAGCACATTGTGCGCACGAAGGAATGTGATGCTTGTCATAGTTAAGGTTTATGCAGTGGACGAGTGCTGAAAGCTAAAATGATTACTTAATATTGCTATAAATATATGAAATAAAATAAAGGATATAACGTGCAGATGCAACCCGTCAGTCTTTGCAGCACCCTACTGTCGCGCAAAACTCGAATACGATGCGTTCTAGAGCCCTAACACCATATTTTCGTTTTTTTTCTGTCCCTATTTACAAAATGTGATTTTTAGATACTTTATTCCAATATTAGCGTTTAGGAAAAAAAATACTCTACTCGATATACATTTGTGCACGGGAAAAGCACATTGTTAACAATGTATTTCACTTTTGGACGACTTGCTCTGATGACGGTTGAGGTAACAGGACCAGATTCCGTTGCGTTTTTCACTGATGTTAGAGATGGAGAATTTAATGATTCCTCCGTTGGTGCGTCACTGATGTTATTTCAAAATAATGTGCTAAAATAATGAAATATCAGTTATTGTGTGAAAGCTGCTCCTGCTCAAAATAGTTGTTACTTAGCGGTTGCGGTACATTGTTTATGAGCACTGTGTACGGATCGTATTGCCGTTTGTCAAGGCAACACTCTTGACGTGGCTGTATAGCAAATTGCCTACAGCGCAGGCGTCGAAAGCAATTACGTAAATACGTTCTGGAGCGTGGCCGTTTGCCTTTGTCAACAGCGTGAGGGGGCTCACAGACTCGCTGAATATTAAAGCATATAAAGTTGGGTGCGTTATACTGATGCGCTTCCGATTACATTTAATGTGTTTTCTCTATTTGTCTGCTAATACACAATATTTAGTTACATCGTCTGTGAAATGCCATTTTACTGTTGCGTATCTATTAACTTGCAAGGAGCTCTGCGAATGGGTATCCATATTGAAAGCTGTGGACAAAACGTTGGTATCATTACCCGGCAGCCATTCGCAGAATTAAAACACAGGGTAGTGTCAAGAGAAGAAAACACCGTGGCGACACGAATCAATTTCTCTGCCGTTTCGCATACTTAAAATAACTCTAAGATTATATAATGCTACGTTTCCACGAGAATGTGGAAAAATACTCAACACACTCGAATGAAATTGTCTTTGGTATAATCGTTTTAAATGTTCAAACTGTGTACCTATTGTCACCTCGTCCGGGAATATAGTTCGAACGCCGAAAACTCACTTTCTATTATAGTCTTAAGTTTAGAAATATTTTAATTGTGATGTTATAAAGAAAGCCTTTTTTGATGTAATAGTGTTGGATCGCCGTATGTCCGGTAGTTCAAACTCGACTGAAGTCTTACGAATTTTGACGGCAATAAATCCTTAATTCACAATCCTATCTTTGAGAAGGAAATGGTAGATTTACATGTAAAATAATTGCAAGCCTTAAAGACGGTTATGATTGAAATTTAAAGAGAATTCTCCTAATCGAAGTAAAGTCACAGTCCGTAGGCAGATTGCATTTTGGTGACAAGCCGCCCTCTTTCAAGCAATACCTGGGGAATCGCGAAGTCCCCTCGGAACAGGCACACATGCCAATTTTTTATTCTGTAATACATGATGCGACGTGAGATTCGTATATTTAGTGTATGAAGAAATGTGAAAACAAATCGAAAAATATGCTCAATATTTGAGAAATAAGTGAAAGTGTGTTACTCATATTTCAACAGACTATCAGATCCAGAGTAAATTGTGTCTATGGAGGGGATTGTTGACTGTGCTTTTCTGAATGAGCGTCTCTCGTGCGCAGGTGGTGCACGGTGTGCACACCGGCCCCGCCCACGTGATCCGCAAGCGCAGCCCCGACCAGCCGCTGCGGGTGCTCCTGCACTACGACGAGAGCGTCTACAGGTGAGCTGCGCACGACGCGCACCTGTTATTCTGGTTTTCCTTTTCAGTGCTTTTTCTTTTAATTTTCTTTAATCTTTTTTCGTGAGTTCTCTTCTTTTCTGTTCTTCACTTTTGTTGTTCTTCCTGTCCTCGTACCTATGCTTCTCCTCTTCCGTCTAACTCTTCCTTTTCTTCTTCCAAATCCTGCTGTTGTTCCTCCAATTTCTGCTCTCCTTAGCCCTTCTTTTTCACCTTGTCGCACTGCGTCTTCTTCTCTTCCTGTAATCCTACGTATTTTTCTATGCCAGAGGTATCGCCTTGGTACGTAAGAGTTCTGTAATCTGCATAAATGCATTTCGTAATTTTATAAACTAAGATCTCGCGAGAATAACCACTTCTTAATTGATGCTCATTTTTCCAAAGCACGTTGTTCAGGAGTAAAAAAAATGAAGCAAATAAGAGGTAAATCTCTTTTCTCAAATGAACACTTATTTTGTGTTCTCTATTGGCTTGTTTTTACATCTAGTACCGTGTTGAACTTTGGGTTTCGAATTAGTGTTTTAATAAACCAGTGCGTTTTCTTTGTTCCTTGAAATACTATTTAATTTTTCCAGCACTTTGTGGTACCGTAGATGTGTTAATATAAATATGTAGCTATGCCAGCTTTCCTTCTCAAAGTTAGCATGAATAACAAGCTTTGCGATGTTAATTTTATTGCAATTCCACCAAATTGCACTCACAAAAATACCTGCAACGATTTTAATGCTTGCGTACCGGCTGATTCAACTTGAAGAAACATCTGTTACCACTTGAGCAATTCTAACCGGGAAGATCTTAGGTTGGGGCGGATATTTGGGTGCTAGCTAGATTGCTAGTTCGAATGCATCACTTCCTGGAGGCGAATTTTCATGGCCGACGGCTCACACTTCGGGAGACCATTCGAAGACTTTATAGCTTGTCCCGGCTGTGGCAATCTGGCTATGGCAATCTGGCGGAGATACCTGCAGGGAAACCTCTTCTCCCCCGCAAAGGGACGTGTAGGTTGGTGCCGGAATTTATGTTTCAACACAGAAGGAACACCCCATCTCTCAATATATAACATTCAATACTCTAGGGGGCTAAATACCATACTAGTAGACAGGCTCTGAATTAATCAACTGCACGCGTGAAGGTGTGGAAGGAAAAAATACCGACATTTCCCTTACTAAAATTAAACAAATTATTTCATGGTTAGTAGTTTATTATTCATATTCTTCGTAACAAATAAATTAACATCAAGAATAAGTAAGCATGTACTTACTCCTATGCGTAATTAGTGCTTTTAATATTCGTATCAATTATTGGGCATTGTCGACAATAGCCCTGACCGAAGCTGAAGGCAAATTCTTGATCGAGCCTGTCTGCCCCCAGAAGGAATCGGAAAATAGTGGTAAAATCTTTGAACTATCTCATTCAAATAAAATATGTTGTTGAAAAAGGTACGTTAACTTTTCCTTTTCAAAAATTCGAGGCTGTGACAATCAGAATTACCTTGAAAAACATTGGGCCTGTTAATCCTACTTGTTAGGCGTTCATTTCTGTGACTGATCAGTTTTTTTCTACGGGGGCTTTGAGTGATGTGAGTGCATTATGTACGTTTTGGATTAAACTACCACCTGTGATTTCTGGCCGAGATCACTTTTCCCGTGGTTTCGTTCGTCCCGTGTAGGCAGGCAGTTTACACTTTTGCGAGAGATACAAGAGAGATTTACTCCCGTCTAAAAAAGGAGGAGAATCGCCTCCCCCAATAACCTTGACTCTTTATTCGTGTTTCTAGCTATTTCCCTCTTTCTTCAACCTTCGCAATTTTCTTTCGCTGCTCTCTCCAGAGTTTATGAGCTCGAATCATGCGAAGTATGTTTAAGTATTCAGTTTCGCTACAATTTTATTTTCACGGAAATAATCTTGCGTGTACTTTACTTGTCCTTAAATTATGTAGAGTGTTATTCTTGAGATTCTTAACGTACGAACTGAAGGTTTTTAAGGCAAAATTGACATGATTTCAGGGTTATATTATTGTTTACGCTCGAGTTTCGATTTTTTGTACCTTTTATCATAACATTAGTATTCTGAATGTAAAGTGTGTAATGTATCATAAGATATACCCTACATGCTAATACTCGCGCAATACTGAGACAACATTGCAGTCCACAAGCTACATGTTAATGTATTCATTGCTTAACTACAAAAATGTGTTATTTAGAATACTCTCCTTAAATATCCGGGTAACTCTTCTTTACATACAACGCAAGTTTTTCATGCAATGTGTTGTATTATTTGTTTCATTTGTCGTATAAAAATTCACAAACATGTGAATGCCGATTGTAATAAATATTTCTCATTGATCCATTCTGTGCTTTTATAATATTATTTATTATTTTCTTGTGAACCATGAATTGAATTGTTCTTGTTCTTAAGTTTTATACACTCCTATGCCCCTGAAGCTCTTACTAGTCCATTTAAGTCTTTCAGCTTTAAGAATTCTTATATTGCTAGACGGAAAGAGTACATTTGATTTTCAGTTTTTAATAATAGGAATATGAAAATAATAGTAGGAAACTCGGGGTAATTAATGTCTTAATATATTCATTCAGACTTTTGTTTTATTTGCAAGAACCATCTTTTCTACTGCTTTAATTTCTTGACGTTTCTGTTCATATTGTGATACTGTATTTGAATGAACTTTTCTGATTCACTTGAAAAGGTTTTTAAACTATTCTTGTGATTTATATTGCAGGTTGGACCAGGAGAAGTTCGCACTGATCAACGTAAGTAGTGATAGCTGCTACGCTTCGATCTGCATAGTCCTTTGCATGTTCGAAATCCTATTCTTTAATACAAGTAATTTGTACAATTATTTCTAATGTGCACAAAAATGCACATAAAACATCACCTGAAGCTGTTCTTCATGGTTATTCTGTAATCCTAATGTAAGATCATTCTCAATTGAGCGCTCAGAATAATAAGGGCATTTCTCAACCGAAGTCCGTTTTGAAAAAACAACACTTTTTCGTTTTCGTTCATGTTCATTTCGTTTTCATTCCGGATAAAATGTTTGATCGTAAAATTTGTGGGTTTGACCATATTCCAATTCGTTTGATATTTCATCATATGGTAGGTATGGCAGGAGTTCGTCATACTTCTGACAATGCGAGGTCTGTTGAAATCTACCGTTATTATCCTGAGCGCCTCAATTGGTTTCGAAAATTCTGTGACAAAACCTTCTACATATTACATTTGATTCTTTTCCCGCATTCGCACCCTTAAGAACAATGTTCAAAACCGAATACGCAAGTGCTTCCGTTATTTAACATTACTCACAGTTATGGTTTTCTTCGTATTAACGTGGAATACGAATTATGGACGTTAAACACGTATTACGAAACTCACTTCTCAAGTTCAAATTAGCAACTGTCAACAATTGACAGTTCTGCAATGTGTTTCACATGTTCCAGAACAGTTTTCCCATCTTCGTAGAAGTAAACACAGTTTTGGAAATTGCTTAGAATCTTCTAGCCGGATCCAAAAACAAATTGTTTCCCACCCAGAGACCGAGAAGCGTCGAATGACACCTCATTTGTCTTAATCGGGGGCACGGAAGGTGGTCTAACCGTGAGGGACGGATCCACACACAGACACACACTCTCTCTCTCACACAAACACACACACACACACACACACACACACACTTGCAGTTACGCGAACACTGTATGGGGATATAATAATGGAATTTTGAAATAAACGTAAAAAGTACGTACATTAATGTAATGAAGAAATCACAATTCATGTTTAAGCACAATTGCGCCATTCTCCTCGTCAAATGTTACTCTCATCGACGATTCCTACTGTGATGTCTGTGGTCTTAAGTTCTTCTGCTTCGTGCTCGATTTGAAATAGTCGCCACCCGTACGATTGCAGTGAGCGTTTGCTTACAGAACTCTTAGGGAGACAGACGCCAGCAGACCCCTACACCTAGGGTTCAATGGTTCCCTTAATTTCTCTGTGCTTGTGCACCATTCTCTGAAACGCCAGTAGTGAGCGCCCTGAAGTTCCCTGAAGTAATCGCAACGATGAGAGAGCAGTGAGCAACAGGGGTCTCTCGGTCAGCAAAAGCGAGAAGCTACTTTAAATAAATCATAAATTTTAAATTAATAAATACTTCAAATTATACATTAATCAATAAATAATAAATAGATATATAAAGAAATAAATTAAATACAACATGCGCATTTTGGGTCATTTACTTATGTATAAATATTTTCTTGCCTTTAACTGCACCTAGAAAAAATCTTATAAATCGTGGTTAATATTGATAATTTCCAGATCAAAATTATTACGCCAGATGTCTTCCGAGCTTACGAGGTCTTTGTGTGTCGTATGTCGGATCTAATCATATACTTCCAATATTTTTTACACAGCTTTGGTCACAATATCATTGCGCTTTTGATTGTTTAATCACCAACTGTTGCCTGTGTAAAAACTAGAGCGTTTTCTGGGGATTACATTTTGTGGTAAGTCGAATGATTTACTGTCGTAGATTCGCGCTTCATAAAAACAATGGACATTGAAAAATATTGCGTAGATTTCGTAAATGGCTACTATTTATCAATGTGATTTACTCTAAATGTTACATGTAAAACGCTGGTGTGTGGTGTGGAGATGAAGATGTAGGATATAACACACGTAGTGGCTATGCCGATTTTCTACCCACTCCATGATTTCGCGTTTATTTTTTGTTACTCTTTAGAAAACGTCGTTACATTATTTCATGCTTTGTTTTAATGTAATAAACCTTGATGACAAAAAATGTTTTTGTAACTTCACTTTACATTTTTGTGGTGCAAGACCTTCATAAGAGATCAGGCTTGTCAGTAATAGTGATTTCCTTCGATAACAAGTTGTAATATTGAGATCCAAAACTAGAATAGGTATAATTGCGCTTTTTGTGAAACCCAAGTGGATACATATTCTAATTCCACGTGAACCCCCGGATGCTACGTAAAGTTACTTCTGTACCATAAATAAGATTTCTATTACAAAGGCAAATTCTTCAAATGTACGTAGAATAAGGAGATTCTTTTGGAATTAGAATTCCATTTCACTAATGACCTTTTACCAGAGTGGAGTCGCGTGGGACGGGGGTGGCGTTGCGGCATTGGGCATTGAGAATTGAGCTTCGAAAAGAAACGAAAATAGAGACCATAGTTTGTAGATGAGCTTTCTCGAATAGTCAACCGCTAGGGCTCTTCTATTAGACTAACGTAGTTCCGGTAGACGCGACTCGAACGAAGGTCAATAGAATGACCCTGTCATTCACAGAAAACTTATAAAATTAAAAAGTTGATTACTCTTTTCTCTTACCTATAAACTGTTAGAGTATGTATAAAACGTAAGTGCTGTTACGTGACTTTGAATGTACTTGCATTAATTTGGTAAGGGCAGTTTATTAACTCATAATAAAATTTGAAACAAATTTAATCTCGAGTAAAAAGGAATGAAATCCGTGCAAGATTTTCTGGATCTGTTTGCTGTGCCAATGTTTTCCTGTAAAATTTAAACAAACAATGTGTCGGTGACTGGGGGCATACGAAATTCGTTTATAAATGCTACGTAATACTGTTGGTATTTGGTATTCTGGTTACAAGTCAAATACAACCGCTTAGCAAAGCACAGGTTGCAAAAACGTTAGAGTGCCGCGTTTATGAAAATGTCACCATAACTCTTCTATAGAGTAGGGATTCAGAAAATATGCAGTATTTCTACTATCAAGTAAATTCTTTCAGCAGATCGTGTACTAACATTTAAAGCGTTATAAAAAAGAAATGAAAAAAGAGATGAGCGGCTGAATAAATTTCACGGAAAATATGAGCCTAAGTTATGCAAAAAAGGATATAAAAGGCATCACAGACAATGTATTGTATTCGCTTGAAATTTTTCCTTTAAAAATTCAACTTTATTTAAAGTAAAAATGTTTTTATAAAGTCGGACAAACGTGTCATTTTGCTACCATTATTTCTTTGGACATTAATCTTTTTGAGAAACCGTCGGAGTAACAATAGCCAATTAATTCGCACATTAACTGAATGATGTAAATAAAGCTGTAAAATTGACGACGTACGGAATATTTTATACTTCATCCGGCTAAAATTCATACGCTTTTCGTATTAGCCATGGGTGTTGGCTTAAGCTGTTCCTATTTCAGACGTTATACATCCACTTTCAATAATGTGATCATTAACCGTCTAATTGAATGAGGCAGATTTGGACATACGACGTAGCAACACTTCGCACATCGAAGGCAAAAGTGACATGGCTCAAAACGCACTTTTCAGCACATCTTGAAAACTAGAAAGATAATGATTTTACCTTTAAATTGTGATATTATATTAGGTGGATGTAAATAGAAATTTACGACTAACGCAGCGGAACCCAAAACTACAGACCTCACTTCCGATGAGACTAAGAAACTCTTCACCAGCAAGCACCAAGCCTTCGGAACAATTCTTATCACACATTTTCTGCTATTATTCTTCACCGTAACGTATTCAATTATCCTAGGCAACTCACAACGTCAACTTCATTCGGTAAACATCTAATCTGTTAAACGTGTACTACATAACTAATGTAACTTGTATAAATTGTGTATGTATATATATATATATATATATATATATATATATATATATATAATATACCTATAAATATATAAATTTAAAAATATAATAAAATTAAAATATAATAAACTTAAATACAATTGCCTTCTAGTTCAATGCTTTCTATTTAACTACTTCCACTAATTTTATTAACTCCATATCGTAAACCGAAATTTGCTCATGCTGTAGCAATTGTTATCCCAAATCTCCAATTTGTAAGTAGCGTCACTTGTTTATGTGACGTGAGATATGTATGCACTGTGTATTTGGAAGTGTGTTGACGCTGAGGCTGAGGTCGCGCGTGCGCATGCGCAGGACACGGTGCTGCCGGAGGCGGTGCGGTTCTGGGAGGCGGCGCTGATGGTGCGCAAGGCGGAGGACGTCATCCGGCTCAACAGGTGAGCCGATAAGCCCCCTTGCACGAGTTACAAACTTTTATATGTAGCTCTTACGTACGCATTTTTTATTTATATTTTCAAGTATAAATCGTAGTGGGGCGAGTTTGTTAACGTTTGTTAACCTACGGCGCCCTTGTTCAAATCCCAACAAAGTTGGGGATTTTAGCCGTCTATGTCCTATGCTGGGCGTTCCTGAGATCCACTCAGGAACCTCACTTTCCTTTCAAAATCCACTCACTCACCTCCTTTCAAAATGGGTACCAATTGTTAATGGCTTTATGAACAGTAAATATTGGTAAACAAATATGCGCATGAAGTATGGCACTTTCCACGCCACTTCTTCCACTTCCAGAAAAAGATATAAGAATTTCTATGGCCCGTTAATTTACAGAGGGCCCTGGAAGTACAATGAAATGCCAAAAGGCTATTATAGGAGTCCTAACCTACTGTAACCATAAACAGGTGGTTCCTGCAGTACGTATTGTACCAAAAAATATGAATTGTCGTGCACGTACTCTGCAGCATTTCTCAGAATAGAAAGGCAATCTCGAACCTTTAAAATACCATAATATTTATGAAACGAATAGTTCGAACTAAAGAAAATAAGTTAAGAGTGAATTACAATAATTTTATTTGTAATGACTTTCATTAACATCGTAACAGAACATAAATAAAGTAAGTCAAGATAAACAAAGAAATTAAGATTAAAGATATCATTGTCTTCGTGATGATATTTTTTTATAATTTTATTTAAAATGTTGGAAATGTTGGATTGCCTATTTAGATAAAGGTGTATGGTAATCAGTTAAATACTGCAAAAATTTAATATTTTCAATTCAAAGTTTGTGCGGAAGTCATGAACTGTCTTGAAAAAGAAATGAGATGTGGCCCGGATTGTGGGCGCCCCGGGGCAGAATTCGCGCGTTGAGGCCCTTAAATTACTCCTTCTTTCTTGAACGATGATTTTTGATTAGGGTCGGGGCAAATCTAAATTTGATTTTGTCTTAGAAAGTAATGCCAAACAATACCATCTATTATGAAAAATTATTTGATGAAATTTATATTTTTCTGTTGTATTTAATGTGCTCCTTATAAAAGAGGGAAAGAGAAAACGGCGTTGAAAGTTAACGGACCCATGTGTTGAATGACGGCTTCTACTGTCTTGTGTCGTAGGTTCACGCATCGACTCAGAAACTTTTTTTTACACTTATCATCTTACCGCCATGAAATTCGCGTGTGGCTATTTGTGGATCGCATTTCATTAATGCTTATCTCATGCGAATATTTAACTGACGTAAAGAACAAGTTCATTTGAACCCTTCTAAAACTACGTAGAACTTCAGAATTGCGCCTCACCGCTTGCGTAGTATCAAATGAATCCGCGTAAGGAAAATCGATTTCCTCTCGCAACGGTACTCTCCGTGTGTCGAACTAAAATTAGTTACATTCACGGAACATAGAGCGAATGCAGATCCTACACCGAGCGCTGTACGACACGTGAACTATAGATGAAAAATTACGAGGAGAACTGCCAACACTGAACTTGTGAATCCAACAAGCCGTATTTCGCATGTGATATTTTTAAGATACGATTCATTATGCACTCTTTTGGGTAAAAAATGCATGTGATTTACATTCTGAAATTCAAACCAAAATTACGTGAGTTGTACAAGTAGGCGAATAAAAGAAATGCTTTTTTAAGCTTTCTACTTTTAAACTCTTTCCTCATTTTCGAAATCCAAATGCATTTTCATTGTCTTCGAAAAAATATGCTAGCATACGTTGTAATACCGTTCACATATTTCTTGCGCACATTTTGTTTGGAGAAGAAGTGGAACCTAATTCTTGCTTTAGGTGTTTGGTATTATTAACACGTGCTCAAACAATTCTTTTATATTAACTCAACCGTAATGAAGCTATAAGGAAGGCTAATAAAAGGTTATTCGAAGGAAAATTGATGCACGATGTAAAAATCAAAATACTCTCAATTTGACAGTTCCCAATGTCACGTTTTCAGTTTCTGTGTAATCGTAGAGTTAAATACCTCCGCATTGTTTTGTACTCATAATTCTGTTCGTGGTTTTGTACTCATAATTCTGTTCGTGAAATACAGCTTCGAAAGTGTTCGGGTTCTAAATATGTAATTTTTTATACTAATATTGAACAATTTACATTATTAATATATATACCACGTTTTTAGTAAAATATAGTAGTACAATATAAAATACAGTATAGAAAAATCTTTAATCACGCTAACAAATGTGTAAAACAGGTGGACACGGAAAAAATGTACGTGATATTTGGCATCGCAAACGAAATTCGGAAACTCATTCATTTGTAGCGAATTGCGCTGTAGTATACGTGTACTGATATTTTATGAATTAGTGGGAGGGGGGGCATCCGTTTGAATTGGCGCTGTGAGGCCGCATGAATGCCCGGAACCGTCTGTGTCGGTGTGAGGTTCCCGGAAAGCGACCTGCGCTGTCACTGGAGCTTCCCCGTTCTCCTGTGTCGTAGAGTGATTCCATTCTGGGATCGGCCAGGCGAATCCAATTTCGCTGTCCCCTCGGGGCCTACGTTTATTCTCGTGGACTCTCGTGTTCCGCGAACTGCATGGCATTATCGAGGACTCCTCGTTTTTGGCCTTCCTGGAAAGGGGATTGTGGTGGCCAAACGGCTTTAGCCAAAAAGTTCCTGTGTGACCCATGCATCATTTGTGTGAGATAAATTTATTCGATAATTTACTTTCGGTCCTTGGTTTCTTAGCCGGCGGTGTGTGTGTGTGTGTGTGTGTGTGTGTGTGTGTGGTTGGGTGACAATAGAGGAGAAAAATATGCAATAATCTTTTATATTGATAATCACTCTGCAATATCTCCATGATTTCCATGATGTCATGAAGGGAAACAATACGAAAATCGTTAATAGATGTTTCATTCTCTATTTTTGAGGAGTGGTAGGAATTATACCAACGTTTCATTATAGAGCAAAAATGTTTAAATTGTGATTTTAAAAGTTCTTTTATGCTTGGTGAGAACTCATTTCATAAACATATTAATCTATCAGTAAAGCTGGAATTTTCATGTAGTTACATATATTCTTGCTCTTATTTAAAAGCTAGGAAATCGATTTACAATATTATCAAGTTAGTGTATTAAGCTTACTTTAATGTATTATTAATATTTGTATGCATTTTACGTGTTCTTGATAATTCGGCTTAAAAATACACATTTTATTTTTTGGGAGTTGCTGTTTCAAATTTTAACTTTTTTCCTATGGAATATCAACTTCAAAATGTCGATAATTTTAATGAAATTTGTGTTATGAAATAAGAATTATGAAAAGGAAATATGTATTTTCGTATAGTCCAGTAGCAACGCACCACCGAGCAACCGCAACACCTCCACCTCGGACTTCTACTCCCAACACCAACCTATTCGTTTTAAAATCTTTTTTGCAAATTAACATTGCAAGTTTTCTCGAATGACAATTCAATCATTAAAATCGGTTCAAAATTATACGGGCGTAAACGAAATATCATTGGAGTCTGAAGGGCAATTTTCACCTAAAGGGTTCCCCTCGAATATCTCGTATACCGTTGCACATATTGAGATGTCGTTGTTACTAAATTAAAAATATGCGAGCGTGACATAAACTGTAAAATGTTATAAGTATGTAAGCATGTAAAATAAAATCATATAATACAAATATTTCGGAGATATCGACACAATTTTTCATGTTTAAATGAATTTTCATGGCCCATGTCAACGAGCGCGAAGCGATGAGTTCATACATATGCATATTGTCGTATGTGACGTTAAACCTACATTAAAAAGAAGTGTCAAGAACGTTAATGGCGTGTACGTACAATTCAGGAGGTAAATGATTTTTGTTATGCAAGTTTCGGAAAGAGAGCGGTGGTAAAAAATGACGATTCGTGTGGCTGGCGTGATCATTCAAATGCGTGAGTTAAATGTCTTTCAAAGTTGTGCCAATATGATTTGTCTGTGTTGAGATACCTGAGATACGAACTTCGTAATTCGAGGAAATAAGTTCCGAAATCACCAATACTCAAAGCTTGCATGTAGTGAAAATTTCGATGTTTTTATTTTTCAATACTGTTTCGTATTGAAAGTAAACGAAAGCGTCGAACTTGATAGAAGTACTTCGGGGCATAATGTTAATTGTTAGATGAGAACATGGAAGAATTTTCTGATATTACCCTGTTGCAGGAAGTGCGAGAACAACGATGTGTTCTACCTGGGCAACGATCCACGGCCCTTCTGCAAAAATGCTTGTGAGTCAGTCACCATGTGCGGAGAAGTGCCAGTCCCTGAAGAACATCTAGAGGTGAGTGCTCACGGGAAGTTTGATGGGAAGACATTTCAGAAGGTAGTTTGTCATGACCGTATGGGACTATTGCTCCTCATCTTGTACAGTGAAATTAATATTCATATAGGGATGAATTTAAAAATAATAATAATTATAATAATAATAATAATAATAATAGTAATAATAATAATTGTGTGCCGTTGTTTAACCTTTTGTTTAATGAATGATGTGATAATAAATAAATACTTTTTAAATTAATAACAAAGCAGTAATGTAACACTTTATCTACGAAAAAATGCCGAAGAAAGTTGTTAAAAAAACGACTTGCGATTTGTAGTACTTTCAAGTTAGAACTCTGAAAAGGACACAAGTAGTGCGTTAATTCTCGAACAAATAGTAAAAATACTACAGAAAATGTCCGTATTTAAATTTTGTTACATCTATTGCAAGATGTTGTGTGGTTTTTGTTGCATTCGTAATAGTAATTGCGTAAATTGCTTGTTCCAGTCGCTTATTTTCATGCGTACACACAAAATATTGTATGATTTTAGAGAATCTCACCAACCTACAAATTGCGTGTAAACGATTATGAAGGCTTTTCGTTGACCCCCTATAACATTTTTAACGTACCTAAATTGACATTTTCATTCCATACCTCGATATTAGAAATATAACAATAAAATTCCCCGAAACATTTTTGCCATGGAGATGTAGGGCTTTTTCAAAGCGTTCAGTTTACTTTTAAATGAACTTCTTGAATTGCATTCACAGATGATTCTAAAGAACCCGCAATTTTCCGGAATCAAATATATTCAATTATTGCTATTTTATCGGCATTTCCTCTGTCATTCTAATGATCTTTATTATTTCATTGCAACTTGTTAGTAAAAGCATTTCGTTTCGTCGTAGTAAAAAAAACTAATTTTTAGTGTAATTAATCCTTTAACAATAACCTGCATTTAGTTCCCAATGACCAGCCACTTCCCCTGCAGAAGCGCTGACTGAAGACAGAAGCCAATGATTGGGCTCGTAGCTTTGTCGTCGTAATTGGCTTGCCGCAATCCCTGTTAATTGAGTTAACTAAATTGTTTCCATTGTTCAGCTGATAATATTGCGAACCCTGTTTTCAAAAGTAACATTGTCTCGTGTTATGGAACGGAGGCGTCTCCAATTTAGCTGCAATTTAATTAACCTTCCTCTTTGTTTAAGAAGAATGCTCACTTCACTAGCAACATTATTTACAAAATTTTGATTCAAATGTATTTATAGTTGTGGATTGACTTGCATTCGATAAAAATCACTGTTGATGCATCCTACGTTTGCATACGTACATCATACGTTTGCACGTATTTGAATTTTATCTTATGTGTCACAAAATCCCTCGAAAGTATTTATTATGCAAAGCGTTAATGTCAATTACTTTGATTGGTTAATAAGCTCGTTCTGTTGTAGAAACACGTGAAAATACCATTCAACTTAATACACGCTCCTGTAATTTTTTGAATATTTTTACGAGTTTGTAATCATTGGTATATCAATGCGAAAGCACATTTGATAAGGAATCAGTGATTCTTTCTAGGATCGTTATTGCAAAAATTATAAAGCGTTGAAGTAGATGCGGGGAGTTGAATCTCGCTTTCAAACACACCGTGGAGCAAGAGGGACTCTGCTCTTTGTAGGATCAAGGGTTCTCTTCTCAAGTCTGATCCTGTCTCGAAGGAAATGTTCTTGTTTGTTCTGGGGCGGTCATGGCATAAATTAAATAGATGCTCTTCACAGTTGAGATGTATTCCCGACTGAATGCAGGCTGGTGACCCTACTAGGTGTGTTTAAATGTGTGTTTCAGTGTTTGTGTACTTAAACTTTCGCAACCATTATGGGAGTGATTTGGAGGTAAGAAATATTATAATATTTAATATATTAGGCTGCAAAATCACGAAAGACAGATTATTTATATCGTTAAAGACAGATTATTTATATCGTTAAAGACAGATTATTTATATCGTTAAAGACAGATTATTTATATCGTTAAAGATAGATTATTTATATCGTTAAAGACAGAATGGAAGTTTTGGCAATAAATAATTGAGCCTAAAGACTAAGGCGACCATTGCTGAAGAAAGCAAAAACTGAATATACTAAGGAGGAAACAAATTAAGACTCTTGCGACATTTACTTGAAATCAAGATTAAATCGTTACTGATAGACGTGTAAAGTGATATTATGAGGCGTTATTTATTTCTGTTCACTAGCTAATAATCAGACCCCTGAGAAAAGAGGTAATGCATGAGGATGCCCATCGCTAAAAGTAACATTTGTTTAATGAATTCCCCTGAAAGGCAGAAATGCCGAGCAGGCAGAAATAAATTTAAAAAAAGACATTATTTATCTACTTCAGGGGGAGGGGCAGACCAAAGGCCGTTATCAGGCGTGCAGAGCAAGTGAAGGACTGCAGAGGGCGCTGTCGGGGTGAACACTGGAAGGGCCATTCGCGACAATCGCAGTTTCTGTTCGGGGAGAAATGGCGGACGAATTGAATGGTGCACAGAGAAAGTGGTTGACTGCTGTACTGGAAAAGCTATCACCTTTTGAAGATTGTAATGGATAACCCAAATACTTAGTATGCCACAAAGTACTCAATTACAACTTTAATTTAGGGCAGTATTATGCCGTGAACCATTTCTGCGTGTGTGAAAAATGAACTCTATAAATATTAACGTTTTCCAAGGTATTTGATGTATTTGCTCCCGCTTGCTTGCGTGATCCTACAGTTCTGAAGTGTAATCCACGAAGCACTAGGGCTCTAGAACGATATTTTAGGAATGTCATCTTGACAATGCACAATGCATTCTGACAATAACCTTATACCATTAGGCTTGTCAACTTAATTTTTTTAAATTAATAATGATGTATTTTGCAGATTGTGTTGTATTTGTATATTGCAACGTTGAGATGTAAATAATGGAAACGGAAATCTTATATTTCGAAGGGAATGCAACGGGGAAAAATGAAGTAGAGGCCGTAACGTACGTGCAAATTATCACTGCCTCTTTCTCCTTCTTACGAGTACACCCCTTGCAATGACTATTTATAAAAGACAATATTCATAAAAGACAATAACCAAGTGTACACACGTCGTTGAAAATGTCTGATAACATTATTTAAAATTCGAACATCCTAATTACACGTCCCAAAAAAGTTTACTATAGATTATTTTATTCAATTTATATAAATCATATCTAACATACATTGTTAGTTAATTTAATATTGATTTTCTTCCACTATATTTGTAAGTGCGTTGTTATGAGAGTCAGTGCGCTGTCTGTCGCAGGCGTGCCACACATGCAACGCGACGGGCCAGGCGTGCGCGGAGGGCGGGCCGCCGCCGGGCCGCGGCATCGTGGGCGCCGACTTCGTCTTCTACGTGTCGGCGCTGGAGACGGCGCGCTGCCACCGCGGCCTCACCGTCGCCTATGCCGCCCACTGCCAGCAGGAGGCCGCCCTCGACAGGTCAGCACAGCACTGTGTACTTGTAGCACAGCACAAAACAGCACAACACATAACAACACGACACAAAACAGCACGGCACAGACCAGCACGACCAACACATTGCGTGACGACTTGCCTTCTGCTTTAGTTGTACAGACTGCCCTAAAGAAAAAAGTTAACAACCTTTTAGGCATGTACAGAGGTCTACGATAAGCACTTTTTATGTCAATACACAGTGATGAAATTTTCTAATAACGTCGTTTCACACTTATAAATTTGCCCCTGATTGGTAGGCAACTGGTCACGCACTGCTGTTTGGCAGGACATTATTTGCTGCAGGCTAATGGATTTCCTATAACTGCCAAACTCTCTTGCAAAATGAGTTGTTTTCGTCACGGATCAGTATTTCCAATTAAGTTTGTAACTAATAACTTATAAATGCCTATATTTTTGTACCATTCATTTTCAGACACCCTTTTTGTTGGGAAGGTGTATTTACCTTCTGGGCAGGTTGTACGTCTACAACTTTCGTCAGAAGGAGATATTGAAAACTCCAGGGGGAGAAAGGGGGGGTAATTCGAATAATTGAGACTGAAACGAAGTACATCATCGCTTATGCAACACAGTCATAATAAACCCTTAACTGAACAGACCATATCTGTACCAGCCACATTCCTCTTTTGTATACTTCAACCCACCGTTGCAGCCGTTGCACAAGGGCGCACTTGTCAGATGTTTGAAGTTGGGTTTCAGTATGAAGGTTATATTACTTTAAAAAATGATTTACAACACAAAACAAATAAAATATATTTGCCACACAAACACAAAAAATATTTACAAAAATATTATTTAAGAAGTGCATTGTAACTAAGTGCGAAAAATTAAATGAACTAAAATTAACGTCAGGATATTCATGGAATTCTTAGAAAAAAAGCTTATTTATGATCAAACTTCGTCTCAGTGTCCTGTCAATCTTTCAATTTATTTCTTTATGGAATCATTCAAAATGGTGAGTTTTTTAACTTGCTCTTGAATCAAACAGCAGGAATCCTTATAAATAAAGCAATGATTAATACGAAAATTTCTTGCAAATTCAATATACTTCTGTAAATTTTTCACATGTATTTTAAACAAAATCCTTTCAATTGTGAAGCATGCTGAATGATGTGAAGCATGCTGAAATCCGTTCTGGCCCGGTCAAGCTAATTAAATCATTTTCTTTTGTATCTGTTTTTCGTGAAACAGAAAAAAGTCTAGTCATTAAATCTTTCCAATCTCGCGTTAACCCTCGATAGAATCATTAATTTTAAAAACATACTCATCGCAGAAAGAGATGAGTGAAAATAAAAGAACACTGCTAACACGACTTCGTAGAGCACGTATATACATACATTAGTGAGTAATAAAATGCGGAATACGCATCTGTTAATTAATTGATCAACGGAATACATGCATTCTTTTTTAGAGAAATCAGCCACTGTATCGTATTGCACGAACATATTGTGTCCGATAGAGTTTCGGAACCGGTTGAGTGGATATTCATGGATATCATTCACTGGGAAATGAAAAAGTTTCGTAGTGGGAATTACTCGGAACGTCTGTGAAGTGGATTATTGGTACTTCGTTTTTTCGTGTTTGAATGTGGAAACGTCATACTTTTGTTGTATTGATTTCCATTCCGTCCAAATGTAACATTAAAGGTATTGCTGGCTGGACTATTGAATTGTACCACCCGTAGACGGGCTGTTAGGTAAATTCTCTTGACTGATAAATTCAAATAAATACTCGTATCCTCCAATTAAATAGGTCATGTAGTGAAACATAATAACTACAATCTGAAGATGAAAACTCCGTGTTTGTTTAATTATTTAGTGCTTCCGCGATCATAAAGATCTTAAGCCCCAGTCCCGTAAGTGTAGTGAGTATTATATTGCGGGAGATGGCGGGGCGCCTTCCCATGAGCCCTGGTGAGACCTGGCGCCGATCTGCACATCGGTTTTTCAGAGTTACCGCTTCCAGGACTCTCGCCAGCGGGGAAGCGCCGCTGCCAGGAAAAGCTATTAAGCTCCCGACATGTGCTATAGAGGGCAATGCACGTACATGTAAGTGTGTTTTTTTTTAACGAGGATAGGTTGAAACCTTCGAAAGACACTGGGCAGCCCATACTACTCGTACTCGATGATGTAACGGTTGCTGTATCGGACTGGTATACCCAAGTTGGCGGGTTCAAACCCGATCGAAGCCGTGGATTTTTAAGGGCGAAAAACTCCTTCGTACGCCTTCCTTCGAAGGGGAAGTAAAGCCGGCTGTCCCATGTTAGTAGATTTACTTGCATGTAAAAGAGCCTCAAGCCTAAATTTTTACTCACTAAAACCGAACCTCGTTCCGAACCATCCTCTCCGCGGGACCGCCTATAGGCATTACATCGCGGAGAGTGGAATAGTGGAACCCATTCACGGGGCGATTTAATACATCCTGGTGTTAGTCGAGTAGGATCA
This sequence comes from Gryllus longicercus, assembly GCA_038098605.1. Classification (NCBI taxonomy): domain Eukaryota; kingdom Metazoa; phylum Arthropoda; class Insecta; order Orthoptera; family Gryllidae; genus Gryllus; species Gryllus longicercus. The sequence continues at coordinate 1,647,000 of JAZDUA010000070.1, forward strand.
CGATTTTTCCCTCCTTTCTTTTTCAAGGCATCTCGATTCGAGGAATACTTCTTATGCAAATTCACACCTTGCCTTGCAAACTGCTTTCAGAAGCAAGCATAATAACAACCAGGTTTCTGGATTCGTCTGCCCTACCCTACGTCTCTTAACGATTACTCGTCGTTGAGAATCGAACGTGGGCACTGAAAGAACATGTTTTCGGCATCCTCGACAGCATGTTCACACTCAGGGCAGTACGGAGTACTAACCTGTTTGAACCTGTGAAGGTAGGCTCTGAAGCATCCATGTCCCCCTCAGAAGTTGGGTGAGATAATAATTTACCCCGCCGTGCTTTCGACTAATCCACGATTCAACTGCAGAAATCAGTCGGTAGGTCCACCTTCCCTTGGATGAAGTATTCCATCGCTGCTGCCATTTAGCAAGTTGATCCAAGCAGTTTCGCGTCCTGTCTTTCATAAGGGCCTTTGCCGTTCTCGGGTCAATATATCCATAGGGATCATCCCAGCTATTGCAGAAACAGCTTCATTAGAGACGGTGCGTGACGCACAAGCCACCCTGAGCGCAGACACCCGATATATCGACGCCATTCCTGTCACGTAGCACTTGTAAATGTATGAGGGGGAGAGCAGGGGCATGATTCAGGTAGGAAAGATCGCACGCTGTCCGTGGCTCGTTTGTTAAAGTACCTGTCTGGCATTCGCCTAATTTAAGGAGAAACAACGTAAAACCACCGATCAGAGCAGCCGGTCGCTAGAAAACCGCTCTAGACAGTGATGAATTCGACCGAACCTGTAGGTATTGTCGAAAGTGCTCCACCGTCATAGTGTGAAAAATATCCACAGTCAGGATTTATACCTTAGGACCCAGGAAAGTATTACATTTGGTAAGCAATTGTATGCGTTTTTCTCAATCTTGCTTTACTCTGCTTCTTCAAACATTTGCTCTGCGAGTAGATACCTTCCCACAAGTAGGAAATGCGGGTCACGTTAATGAAGTCACGCCCGGACGGCGTGCTGAACTTCCACGTCGGCTTGAAATTGCTGGCTGTCCAAGTGCTTCTTCATTGGTCCGAATAATGGAAAATGATGAAATGACGTAGAATTAATGATTCTTCTGTAAATTCTACGAGGAGAGACGGTTACCTAGAGATGAAAAGTCAGCTCGCTGGCAGGTAAAGTAAGTGTCGCCTCTAACTACTTCCCAGTGATTCGACATATTGGCTAAACAAAACTCGCTTACCTTACTCGCAAAACAATAGAGTGACTATTCTTGTTGTAGAGAGTTCACAGATCTGTGTTGGTCGACGTAAACTCGACAAACATTCGTTTGAATGATCCTAAACTCTATTTTACGTAGATTCATGACGTATGTTACATGCATTTGTATTGTTCCTATATCTTAAAGAAGCCCACAAAAACGTTGATCTCAGAAGAAAGGTTTCGTTCAAACTATACGGTTGAGGAACACCGCTTTACAACTTTGCCGGTCTTCTTATCACTATATCATGACCATAAGAGGGACACGGTGGGTCTACGTCCGAACCGGTGGGCAAACTATTTTGCTTCATACCATTTTGATCTGATCGAAAATTCTTTTGAAGCGCTTTGCGGCGGTCGTATGATTTTCTCATTTTGTACTTGTCCCATCCCAAGTGGCCGTTGAATATTTATTTCGCAAATGCAGAAACTCATTGACATTTAAACTCAGCAGGCATCACTACTTCCGCTCGGAATATAGGTTCCTAGTAACATGTAACTTCTAAGAAAGGATTTTTGAACATTTAAGTTCAGAAGGAACAAAAATGCTTATTTTCTTCAGTTTTTGTTTGTTTGTGTCTTTCTTTATGTACTTCAAAAACAGTTAAAAACTATGTGTGACGTGCTATGGGGAGAATATAATTTGAAGTTCCATTTATGTCCAGAAGCAATACAAGGGGCCATCTCAGCATTTGCCCCAGGATTAGGGAAACTGGACGACAACCTGATCGAGAAGGGGGTCATTGACCCAGAAGTTGAAATACTATACTTGTTACAGATTCATTACAATTATACAATCTAAATTTTATATAATACATTAAATGTCATTGTTAAAATTAATATTACTTTAAAGTGATTTCCAATGTATCTAGCCATTAGGGATTGGGTGTTAGCAGGTGAGTAGGATGGAGGGCAGAGCGGAGCATGGTCGAAGCTGGACTGGGCGTGGCAGGGCGGGTCACAGCGAGACAGAGATGGGCAGGTCGGGGACAGCGGGTTAGGCGGAACATGGGGGGGTTGCGAATTGGGGCGGAGCCGAACCTAACGGAACTGAGCGGGGATGTAAATGAAATTACTTCCTTGTTAAACTAGATAAATACGTTGCAAAGTTATCGCTGTGTATGTAATAGATGATTATGATAGACAGCAAGGTCACGAAACTTCTGCTAGTCATGTATAAATTGGAGCCTAATCGTATCCTGGTTTGTGTTATTTGTAAAACTGTATTGTAATATGTAGTTAACACAAACAAACAGAGGAATGAAAATCTACTCCTAAGCATTTTAATAGCATGTGTAAAGAACACTGGGGACAAATGAGTTGTAACTAAAGATAGCGAATTAGTAGTTTTATTCCAAGAAGAGGTATTTCTTATTGAAATGATTTTTTCCTACAGAAGCTGGTATGATGAAAAGTATTGAACAACAACACACGGCATATATCATAAATAACAGACTTTATTGGTTTAAAATGTCGACTACCGACCACGTCCGTTGTTGGTGCTACAGTATCTCTCAGTATGTTACCAAATTCTAGGGCATGCAGGCGGGTCGACGATTATCAGAACATACCAATCAGTATTTGTCAATGAATAGGTGGGAAATCACTTATTACGAAGTTACATGTATGCTATTTATGCTTGGTTGGTATACAGCCCATCGTTCAGTGGTGATTGACAGGTGCACGAAATCTTTTTAATACATAAACCACTCAAGGGCAAATGTCAGATATTAACTTCTGTTTTGTTATTGGTCAATAAAATTACTTGTTAAATACATGAAATAATAAACATGAATTTCATTGGAACCTACTTTAATGTTAGCGTCATTTGATTCATTCCATAGAGTCCTACCGTATAAATAATGTCTACAATCTCATGTAAATTCAAAAAAAGGATGTCTAATTTCTATTTTTTTTCCTGAGCTCCAATTTCTTTTTCATTTTTTTTAGTAATTTTTACCATCAGTCCCATCACCGACCTCGTGCTTGCAGGTCCCCAGGCGATCGCCCGGTCTGCGTATGTCTAGCGCGGGCGCTGCCCACCATATATTTTTTTTAAAAAAAAGAGAGATTGTTTTAATCTCTCCACATGCCCTAGAAGTTTGCACTCCTGCAGAGGGCATTTCAGAATATATGATGTGAATTTCTAACGCATGTTCGGGGGTGGTGAAGACGGATTTTGTGTGTGTGTGTGAGCCGTGGATGGCCGTTGCAGGCCGGTGGCGGGCCACGCGAACCTGTGCCCGGGCGCCATCAGCACGAAGCCGCAGGAGCTGCAGGTGCTGCTGTCGACGGTGAAGCACGAGATGCTGCACGCGCTGGGCTTCTCGGTGTCGCTGTTCGCCTTCTGGCGCGACGACGCCGGCGCGCCGCTGACGCCGCGCGGCCGCCTGGGCAAGCCGCAGCTGAACGCGCGGCTGCAGGCGCGCCAGTGGAGCGAGCGCGTGATCCGCGGCGCGGTGCGCGAGCGCTGGGGCGTGGCCGGCGGGCGCGTGCAGCGCCACGTGCAGCTGCTGGTGACGCCGCGCGTGGTGCGCGAGGTGCGCGCGCACTTCGCCTGCGACGCGCTGGAGGGCGCCGAGCTGGAGGACCAGGGCGAGGACGGCACCGCGCTCACCCACTGGGAGAAGCGGCTCTTCGAGGTGCGGCGACGGCTGCGCTTGCGATGGTTCGCTTTAGGCACCACCCCGCCCCGCCCTCCCCTTTCCCTTCCCTCTGACTTCATCATCTTGGGTCTTTTTTCTTCTCCTTTGTTTTTTCTTTCCGTTTTTATATTTTTCTATCTTGTGTTCGCCGTTCTACCTCTCTACTTCCTTATTGAGCCTCTCCCTCTATCTTCTTACTTCTTCTCACTTGTGCCATCCATCTTCTTTCTTATGTTTTCCTTCCTTCTCATTGTCCCTTTCATCTTCCCTTTTGTGTTTTTTTCGTCCTTCTGCTTCTTTCCTTTCTTTCTTATCCTCTTTTATGTCTTTTTTCCCCCTTGCCTGATTGTTCCTCCTTGAACTTTCTTTTTCCTCCTTTCTATCTTTCTTTTCCTCCCTTGTATCTTTCTTCTTTGTGTCTTCTACGAACTACTTCTACTTTTTTTTCCTCTTTTTTTCCCTCTCTCTTTCGTTTCTGTATTTTATATATTTGTTACATTTCATAACCCTTAATTATCTCGCATTCGTGTGGACTACGAATTCTCTGGCAAAGAGTTCATCACATTTAATTTTCCTCATTGTTTACTGCTCACTAATACCCAAACTGAAGCTTCATGCTTTTGGTTAACTGCTCCATTGTGGGTTTTTTACCCCGGTTTCACACTTTTGCCCATGTTATCCGCTTACTAATATGCGAAGAGTAGTTCGGATTAACCTCCCCTACTCTGTTATATATTATCTTATATTAAAACATTGATAGCTTGATTTTTTTATGTATGACTCCTCTCCTGAGTTTATGCTGCATCTTTGTTCTCTTTTCCACACTATATATAATACGTCTAAGGCTCATAATTATATTTACTTGGTGCAATTTTTTGTCAAAGTTTTCCATTAGTTCCCTTTATATGTGCCCAGTAACATGATTCGCCACAAGATACTAATTTACATGCTCTCAGATATTTCATATGCACCAATCACTAAAGTAGTTCACTCATCGTAATGTGTGAATTCCCCCAACCTGCGGAAGCGAAGGATCTTCATGGCGGTGGTCTCGTGCGCAGAACGAGGCGATGACCGGGACGCACACGCAGAACCCGGTGTACTCGCGGCTGACGCTGGCGCTGCTGGAGGACACGGGCTGGTACCGCGCCAACTACAGCCTGGCGCAGCCGCTCTTCTGGGGCAAGGGGCTGGGCTGCGACTTCGCCATGCGCAGCTGCAAGGACTGGATGGAGAGCCGCGCCGCCAGGTACGCCGCGCGCACTCGCGCGCTCACATCTGCACGGACGTACACATTCGTACCCAAACGCACACGTTCGTACGCACTCGCACACGTTCCTACGCACAAGCACAAGTTCCTACGCACACGCACACATTCGTACCCACACGCACACATTCGTACCCACACGCACACATTCGTACCCACACGCACACATTCGTACCCACACGCACACATTCGTACGCACACGCACACATTCGTACGCACACGCACACATTCGTACGCACATGCACACGTTCCTACGCACACGCACACGATCCTACGCGCACGCACACTTTCCTACGCGCACGCACGTGCATACACATTCGCATACACTCGCGCACACACACGAGTATATACACAAACATACGCTGTCATATCCCCCTGTAATTATAATGCGCGAAGGGAAGGGTGTGTACAATTTATAAGACACCGTCGACAAACGATCCTATGAAAACGTATTGCTGTTAGGCAAAGAATTACCTCCTTGGGGTGCATCAACATTTAAGACCCAACATTTATCAATTTTTCAGATTACGACGCACGGAAATCACGAGATGCACAAACAACACGCAGCACGACAACACACAGCTTACTCTGCAACACACGTTACCGTCGTGCCCGACTCGAAATAGATGAGCTCTAAGGCCTCAAAATCCTATTTTGTGACCCTTATAATGGTATAATTCCGCACGTACGCCGTAATCTCAAATTGAAGATCCTGACGAAACTTCTTTTATATTTTTGGAAGGTACTCTCACTCTGCAACTTGGGCTTGTGAGAAACTTTGGAAGGTGCACTCCTGAATAAAGCTATTTTACCTTTTAAAACAATGATTTAAAAAGCACGGATTGATCGCACGGGTCCAATCCGTGTACAAATATTCGCGAATACACATACACGATCCGTATACTCGTAGGAACTCTCTCATACGACACTCAATTAGACGCTCATGCCTTCCCTCAGACACGCATTTTTACACACACATATATATGACTTTCATATGTTGTCCCAACGGTAGAGATAGCTAAGGCAGTTGTGCCGGTGCAATCTCAGACTGAAGGATCGTCGATTGTCTTTGTATTCATCCCTCATCATCATCATTATCATATTACTTCATACGGTTAGCCCTATCGTCAATCTATAGTCAGTATGGTCAATCTATCGTCTATATACAATCGATAATAACCTAGATGTTAATGCAATCTTAAATAAAAAAATACTTTCATATGTATTATTTTATCACGAACATGATAGTACCTACTTAATTGCTTAAGAGCACACCGCGTGAGGGAAAAGGTCGGAAACGCACAATTATCTGACGGAATAAGCGGATTAAAAACGTTTGTTCGGGCAGAAGTGGAGGATTTTCAAGAGCAATCCAATTAAAACATACACCACTCCATTTCCCCTTATAGCTGACCGAGAGTTATTTCAACATTTCAAAATGAAAACAGTATTTTTGGTTGCACATTCGAGTTATTAGAAAACTAACGTATTATTTTCGCATCAAAGATGGAAACTTAATATTAAAACGATCAATTTTTTGTCAATTTTTTTTGAAATTCATTTTTTTGTCATTAATGTTTACGTCAATTAAAAATAGAATTATAAACAAGCGGAGATCAGTTACATGACAATATCTTCTTACTCGTGGAGTTAAAACATGTGAAAGAGCGAATCATACACTGAATAATTCATAGACGAATTGAAAGAAACGATATTCATCTTCGATGAGAGATAAAGTGATTTAAAAATTTAAAGTGATTGTGTGATAAAATGAAGAATGTACACTTCGCAGTAATCATTCCTTTTCAAAGTATTACTCGTAAAATGTAAACAGAGGTCGTAGCTCGCCTAGGAAATTCTCATCGCTTTGTGATAAGTTAATAAAACGTATATCTGCGTGTAATTATTTTTCGTTCGTTTAGTTTGAAAATAAATTTCTCGATTTCTCTGGCACATTAAAACCGTATGACGCTGAGAAAGCATGTTCGTTCGTAATAGGAGCTGCTTGGAGGCTGAGAAGCTTTGATGTGGTCCTTTGCTACATTTTGCACAAGGATCGCGTGTGCTCTACCTGACCCTACCATCGCTCCCTGTTAATTACGTTGAGGAATTCTCTCTGTGGCTCTCTTTGTGCAATGCTCGTGTTTGCCTGTAAGCGAGACACGCCGTACAAACAGACGTATTCCTGTTCTCATTAAAGTGCACTTGCAGGGAACATTCAGCGATTGCAATATAAAGAACTTAGTCTATATATAATTGCATTCTGTATTCCAAACGTATAGCTGAATCGCGTAGAAGAACATTTCTATTGACAGGTGTATTCTTTGCATCTGCTGATACCGGGCAACTTCCTCTCCGTCGTTTGGCGTAATATCGATAAGCTTTCAATATCGGTGACAGTTGATGTTCGTCGAGAACGACTATGCCACAAGTATAGGACACCAACTGTAGCTAGTTGAGCGTAAAACTGTACAAATCGTTCTCGCAACAGACTCGACGTGCGGGCGAACGGAAAGAAAATGAAGAGTTACTATGGGGAAATATTGCTCGCTAGACTAGATCCGCTGTCAAGGTTATTATCAGGCTGCATTAGAACTAATATTTATTTTGTAAATAGGAGTACCAGACTCTTAATTTCTATCACAAACTATCATCATACATTTTACGAAAACGTGTGACGTTTACTCGAGAACGGTGTAAAATGCAGCAAAAAATGGGTAGTCCCTAATTTTTCTTATTTTGAGAAATAGCTAAACTACACATTCTGAATAGACACTATACTGCAAGATTTCGTTTTGAGACTGCCCAAGTGATAAGTGCAATTTGTGAATACAATTGATTCCATGCAAATTATTTTAAATAAAACCTGGGGTCAATTTTTTTCTTCGGAAATTATCAATATCTAATGTACTCTCTTCGCTCAAGGTAATAGGTAGTCTCGCAGTGATCTTGGTCGTGAGCAATTAATTTTCAGTGTTTTTAAAAACATATGTAGTCAAAACACATGTGTATACCAGCACTACTAAGTACGAGTCTTCAACTTAATTTTACGAAACGTAAATACCTTTGTTCGTGTAGGCAGTTCGTACAGGCAACTCAATTTTAAGCAACTTGTAGAACATTGTCATTTTATATTATCTTATCAGAAATGTCGATCTTGTGAATCGCATTCGCAAGCATGTATTCAGAAACTACGGTATTACTCTGCTGCGAATTTTGTTTTAACTGCTTCAAAAAACAATGATTTTATAAGAAATTAATGAATCTGCTTTCAAGAACATCTGATCATAAAACCACTGAATTATTCTTAGAGTAGTGAAACGATTTTACCGAAAACATTTTTAGTTTACAGTATTTATCATGATAAGATCTGAACTACGCTTCCCATAGCGTCATAATCTTAATTAAGCGGCCACCTCGCATAACGATTGATTTTTGACGGAGCTATTGGTGACCGCATTAGTCAGGTTTGTCTGTATTTTAAATATTTCGATTCACGAGATGGAGTTAACGGTCGAACGCAGTTCGTAATGAAAATCGCGAGTCCTGGCGAGTTGACCTCGTCGTCACTATTCCGAGCAGCTCCGGGGCTGTGCTCAGTGATTATTGGGCAGCCGCCGTCCGAGGTGAAGGCGGCCGGGGCGTGACCTGAATGCAGCCTCCCGCGCTCTCCGCCCGGCGCGGCCTCTGGCGTCTTCTGTCGGAAGCAGCGGAATTCGGATGTTTTCCATTTTCAGTGCGGATATAAGACATTTAATGTGAGTGCATGAATGTAGAGTTCTTTTTCGCTGAAGTGTGTTGTCAGAACGTGGTATAAATCATTTAAAGTAACTTGTTATTGTTTTCCCATATATTAGTATTTTGAATATTTAATTGAGGTCCTTTTTGATAATAACCGTAATCTTCATTACGACCACTGAAAATGATCGTAAACTTTTTATTTTGCAATTTGCGGTGTTGCCAAACGTATTATTCGAATTTCGATTCAACTCCTAGTCACTTTTCTTCTTTTAGGCATTCAACCGATTATTGCGACTCGATGAACGGTTTACTTTGTATTGCAACTGCTCTGTATAAACGTAATTACCTTTAAGACATTTAGTGTAAATTTAGTATATCAGAATTTAGTAACTAGATTTTCTTACCTTTTAATCTCTCATATGTCGTGTTATTTCAAGTATAGAAAACACTCATTTAAAAAATTGACAATTATCCAATAAAAAGTTATTTTGTCCTCATTTATTGTTGAGAATGTGTTAGACAATATTCCGTATTCTTAATCATTCTTTAGTTTTCTTTCCGAAAGAATATCAACGTTTATTTCCAAAGTAAAACTGCGATATCATCCCCGCATCAACATGACCGCGTGAGTTCCAGTTGGTCTGTAATCACTACAACTATACAATTTTCTTTTCATGTACTGACAGTACGTTATCTTTATCTGCAATTAAATCGATTATTTCGGAAAAGTAACATCTATATTCTTTGTAAAAATGAATTAAGTGTAAAAATTCATTCAGACTAATGCTTTTAGCTTTGTTACAAGAGTAAACACCACGTTATCTATTGTACGTTGTTATAATCTAAAACGAGGTCTTCTGTTTACTTCGAATAACCCTCCTATCCGGAGATGTGACATTTTCTAGCCACGCGCTCGCACAGGACGGCATGTGAGATGTAGCCTTCCCGAACTAATTGATTCAATTGACGAGCTTAATGCGGAATGTTAGCTTACGAGGATAATCTTTACTTCACTACAACCACCTGAAGGCGCTGTGAGTTTTATGTGATCTAAAAGTTTTTTGACCTAAAAGTAAATAAAAAATAATCCAAAATATACTTGTTTGTGGGCATTGCAGAACTCCAATGTAATGCATTTGTACGTTGAATTCAGCCGCTGTCTGGTGGACAATTCTAGCAGCCGGCTACTCTGATCAGTTGTTTCCGTGTTTTTTTTCGGTCAATCTCACGCCATCTTTTCTTCCTCGTCCTTCCGCTAATCATTTTTATCCCACATCCCAGCACTACTCTACCACAAATCTCGAGAGACCAGTCGGGATTTATAACTCCGTCTGGGTCGGTACCCCACTGGGAGAGGTACCTGGAGGAGGAAATCTCCCGCAAGCCGATGGTCGTAGGTCGGCGCCGAATTGCACCCTCGAGCGGGGGAGAAAAACCGCCAAAACCTGCGATAAAGCATTCACTACTCGAACAAGACAAGTGACCCTAGCATTTGATGTATCTTGAAACAATCAATCAGTCAATCTGTCTGGCAAAAGTGAAATTACGTTCAAATTTTCATTCCAAATTATATATCTAGATACGTTCATGCCCCCTTCGCCCTTCCCGCAGAGTCCGTTAATGCCACCAAGCGGAAATACCTTTTCGAAGTAATGATTAACCATTTGGGTCAACACCTTGCACTGAGCTCTTCAAATGAAACATTGCTGACGCCGACTGAAATTGCAATACTACGGTCTTATTTGGAGAGTTGCGTTGCACGAGGTGAAAACGCGGGTGTGCCGCAGGGGCGAGTCGCCGCACCCGTTCTGCAACAAGGTGAAGCGCGACCCGCTGGAGACGGAGTGCACCGAGGATCGCAGCTCCGTCGCGCTCTGCAACCTCGTCGAGCACCCGGACAAGCTGCCGCTCATGTACAGGGTGAGTGAGAAACGTTCTGTATTTTAACTTTGTTTTCATCGGCATACTTTTACCTTTCGACGTTGAAATTCGTGTTTCTTCAAACATTGAAAAACCAACGTGAGTGATGAAGTGTGTTTAAAGTATTTTAAACTAAGGGAAAGTAATTTTTTTTTGCGATTGTGAGTAAAAATGGTGTATTTGATGTCCAATTGTATTAAAATTGAACAGTAAATAATATTATACATTGTTGGACTTATTCTTCATGTATAATTCAGTATTTACTCATCTTTATAAACGAGCTGAGCGCGTAAAATTTGGTGCTGATTGTGAAGCCCCGAGACCGTTTAGATTGGGGCTTATTTGAATGCGTAGGGAGCGCGCAATCTTTAATTTGAGTTTCCACTCCCCATTACCTGTGGAGATGGGGCTGAGGGGCTCCCCTAATGTTTGGTAACAATTGTAAAGCCCCCGACCAGTTCGAGGGCTCATTTGAAAGCGATTAAAGTTGTTTCCTTTACGGACGATTTCATACTCGTCACGTAAGGAATGAAGAAATCGTTAAGCAATTAGTGATCGTCTTAAATGTTTGTTACAGTGGTCTGTATTTCATAGTCGTTCGTCGGGATCGCAGAATGAGTGAATCCTTAAGTGATTAAAAATATGCGTGTTCCATTCGCAACAGCTATTTTATGATTTTGCCCACTATTATTATTATTATTATTATTATTATTATTATTATTATTTATGTGTTTTTATACAAAGAGCGCCCAATTTATACACTTCTAATGGGTTATCCACATTGCTAATCTACCTATCCGTTGTAAAATGTTGTAGTAATAAGTACCCAAAATATTTTCCAAACTTTTTGTTATCGTTTTTCAGAGTAGAAGCCAACGCCGCTTTAGAACAGGATAGGTAAGAGGTAATTAGGAAGGCGAAATTGGAACTCTTTAGGGGTGAATAGGTAGTGTCCTAATACGAATGAGGGTCCTAATGCGAACTAGTGACTAGTCGTCGTGCGAATGAGAACTGTTTTTCAATAAGAATCGGTCATTTACGAATACTCCTTTGAAGTGTCAATTTAGAATTGGTCCCAGTGTCTGGTCAGAGTGTGTCATCGCCGACGTGTGTGTCCGCAGAACTTCGACTCCATCCCGCACGTGAAGGCCGGCGAGGAGGCGTACTACGGGGGCTCGGTGTCGCTGGCCGACTTCTGCCCCTACATCCAGGAGTTCACGTGGCGGTCGCGCAACGTGGTGGTGCGCGGCTCGCACTGCCGCTTCCCGGACAACGCGCCGCAGGAGGAGAAGAACTTTGCCCTGGAGCAGTACGGGCCCGACAGCCTCTGCCTCGACCACCCGCCGCGCATGTGGGAGGAGCGCTCGTGCCGGCAGGTGCGCCAGTGGCAGCACTGGGGGTCGGGCTGCTACCGCTACGCCTGCCACTCCGGGCGCCTGCACCTCGAGGTCAGTCTCCCATCAACACCGGGCGAATGCCGGAGCAGTGCCCTAACGAACGGGCCAAAGACCGCGCGCGATCTTTCCTTCCCCGTCCTTGTCCTATCCTCACCCCTAACGAATACACACACGCGCGAACATGCGCTACGCTACCACACATGCCGGGAGACCGGTAGGGAACTGAGATCTTGTCCCGGCCGGGGCGGTGCCTCAATAGTGGGAGATACCTGGTTGGGGAAAACCTCGCTTGCCCATGGTAGGTCGGCGCCGGATCTCGCCATCCAGCGGGGATAGATCACCCACCAGGAAAAGCATGCACTACACTTACGGGATTAATGCCGCGCCCAGCTTCATTAACAATTATCAATAGAGTTCAAGCATCACTATGTAACGGATTTTGATAACTCAAAACATTGCCAAAAATCAATAAAATCTTCATCTTTAAACGAACTACATATTTAATTTCGTAGTATTGCTGACAAAATAACAATTTCCCTGCTTCTACTCCTGCCACTTGCATAAAGAGAGCTCAACCAAACATGACGGTGCAAGTACAGACCAGAAGCAAAGCAAGTGGGCGCCTGAGCATTTGCTCAATGTATGAAGGGAAACTGCACAAAAAAAAAAAACTGATCGAAATGGGGGTCGTTGGCACAGGAGTTGACTAATGGCTGAGACAAGCGATAGTAGACTAAAGTATTTTCGGAAATAAAAATAATTCCGCTTCGCGTTCTCAAATTATTATATGATTTTGTCAAATCGAACGTTATGCTTATATAGTTATTTATATTTACAATTGTAATAAACAATAAATAATACTAAGATCAGGTAAATAATTATCCCTGATCCGTGACCCATTGAGTAAATGCTGAGATGGACCCTTGTTTTTCTTCTGGACCTAAATGTATTTTCACTATGCGCTTCATGAGCTCTTCTTTTGATAGTAGTGGTAGGAGTAGAGCCGAGGATGTGATACTATTTTGTTTGAAAATCAAAAACAATCAGATCTGTAGTTCGTTTACCGATGTATATAAGTTTTCTACAACTAAACTAGTTTTCAAATGTTGATATCCTCGCTTTTTTTAAACTTTTATTCATCATTCAACTATTTATAATTAAAATGTTGGGAGGAGTTTCTGGAGCTCACCAATACTTGCGCAGATGGTACTTCCCTCTCATTCAGCATTTTTACTTCGACTAAATAAATCATATTAAAGATTTTTTACATATCTCAAACAAGAAAACGTATTATTTCGTACACTGATTTTTTGAAATATCACCTAAAAATGTATTGACATAAATGTTCTTGTATCAAATTCCTAATTGTCGAGCTCTCCGTAAAGAAAACTCTGGCCCAGGCACCGTTTCCATCATACTTCAGGGCGTGAAGAAACTTCTGAAGTCAAAACATTGGAACAGTTCTGCGAGACCGGAATAGATACGGTATCTCTGAAGTAAAGAAAACTTGTTTATATTTTATTCGAGATCCGCAACAACAGTGACAATAAGAATAACAGTCATACGAGAAGGTAATTCATCCTCATGCGTTCTACATTTTCAATAAATTCACGAGTCACGCACCGACGAGGGAATTTCTCAGGAAATTTGGAATGGGAGGTAGTATTTAAGAAGACATTCCGCAAGTAAAGTAACGTGTGAAACGAATTACATATTCTGATTGCGTAGTAGATTATTCTATTAAATTTTACGTTTTTATGATTAATTGTGTTTGATGAACCCCTAGAGAGGCGATACCTCTCCAACACTAGCAAACTTATGGTATTTTGTGTCGATGCATGCGGCGCCTTATGCATCAAACATCATCATCAATCTTGACATTATTTTTGTAAGACAATGCAAAACAATACGTAGAAATAGTAACAATACGTTATAATAATAATAAATACAATAATAATAATAATAATAATAATAATAATAATAAAGATGATAATTATAATGATACTGTTTACGAGAGAAACTAGGAAATCTAACAGGGAATGGAAAGCGTACGGACATCTTAGTGATACGTGATTCGCAGTTACTAAAACCAGAAACACTTTTCAAAACGCGGAATCCATCCCAGGCTTGCTTTTGCATCGCTTCGAAATGCCCTCCTGTCTTCTCTCCTCGGGGGACATCTCTCTGTAGATTACTGCTTCGACTATCCACACCAGAGGCCTTTGGGTTCGATGTCTTGGTATGAGGTACCCTCTCAATAACTTCTCCGAAATCCTCGGGGAAATCAGAATTAAGTTACAGCCCGTGGATATTTTCGAAGAGAACTCGAATCCGCCAGAAGTTGCTGCGAAATGCATCGCTCTTTCAACTCGGCATGTAGGCAAAGAGCTGGGAATAACAATATTTCTGTAGATTCCAGAGAGGATCAGAAGATTAAAAAATAACGATATATCCTGGTGAGCAGACCGAGCTGGGAAGACTGAAAAGGGAGGGTCACGGTTGTTCGAGCAGTAGTAGTGAGTCCAATCTCAGAAATCTGATAAAATACGTGTGCACCCTAAAACTTTCTGCAAGGCACGCATACCAACTCCAAAATTATGTTCTGCTGTGCTCGGCAAACTCATATTCCGTGGGAATACCTCTGTGATTGGTTGGTACTTTAATAGTACGATAATGCAGAGAAATAGGAAGCCTAAGAGCTCTGGATCCCAAATAATACGGAATTATTATTAAAAATGAGGTAAGTTAAGAAGAGTAAAGAATGGAATTGCAAGTGCCCGACTGATGCGAGTAAATTTAATTTGTACATAACTTTTTTAAAATTTTTGTTGCTTTCCAATCATTGCAAACACGGCTAACAGTATTGCAATTCGCGATCGATCATTACACCGACGTTGCGGTAAGAATTCATTATTTGGAATAGTGTTAAATTTACTGATTCATTCACGCTTCATATAAAACTCTCAAAAATAATTGAATTCATTAAAGTGTTTCGTCATTCAAAATTATTCACTTTCGAAATTCCATATATTCGTACTATGCGACAGTCCTTTGAAACTTCTCGACCACCGAACACATGGTGATCGGTGGTCATTGTTTTTCTGTGCGTTGTTTTGCCGTTCGCACAATGGTGAGTGGGTAAAATCCAGAGGGTATAGAATTGGGTTAAACTGAAATTCGAATATCGATAAAACGCTCGTTTATATGAAAGTCTATAATGCACCGATCCCTGTTTGCCTTTAATGTAGCGGCGACCGTATTAATGAGGTTATGAAAATCGATTGGCGCGCATGATTAATATATTAATAATGATACTGCATAAAACTTGTTTCTCGCAGCGAATTAAATAATTAGGAACTGGACATGACGTCTTGTGATTAATAAATTATATAGAGAACCATTGCCAAAGTAATGCAAGTAAATAGCATATAATTATAAACATCCGAACTGTAGCACTATACATTTAAATAATTGAAAGTGTTTAACCTTTCAAAGATCAGCATACTGTAGTGTCCGTAAAGAGTTTTCTTTCAAGGAAAGATCGAAAAAAAAACATTTCTTAGAGAAATATTAAAATGCAACGTGACAAGATACCATATTCATTTTACGAAATCTGATCACGAAATATTCATCTCGACGAGAGGTTAAAGACCATGATATCGGTTTTGTTCTATGTTTTTTGGACTTTAAATATGAAATTAGTAGCGCTTATCACTTGAAACTACCAAGAAAACATAATCTTGATGTGGTACAGCGTTTTGTGGAATTATGCTTTTATTTTTAGCCTCTTAGACTTCTGGTTGTGTGACTGGCAGTCAGAAGATAGGTATTCGTAAAACAGAGAATTCTAATGAAAAAATGAGATCTAATCAAGTTTTCATTCATATTTTTGGAGGGTGAAATGAATTTAGTTTAAAATTTGTGTTTGCCAACGAAACATGCTTGTTGCAAGGCCCCTTCTTTTTAGGCAATCATAACAAAAGATATTATAAATCACTCGATCATTAATATTGTCTATTTTCTGCCTTGGAAGCCATGGTTCAATCTTCCAAAATTCTAGAATAATTTAACAAATTAATTAAAATGTTGTTAAAACAATTGAATTTTCAGTACTATTATTTTTCTACTTTATTATCTTATTTTAAAATTATTTCCTTATATTTTCAATCTGGAACGCAACCTAAGAAAATGCTCACATTGATCATTTAATTATTGAAGTATGGATAAATGTTACACTGTGTACGCATTTCGCTCATGTAACTGGTAAGGTAATCATTAGTTGGAATTAGTAACTGCATGCGAGCATTCTTTTGAGACACAGAGAGTTAAAAAATATTTTTGCGAAGGCCGTGGATCCTCCACTACTCCCAAATATTTTAACTGCCCAGTGTGAAAGAGCAGCATGGCGATCTTATGCGGTGTGTCGCAGGTGGCCAACTACACGTATACGTGCTACTACCCGCGCCAGGAGGTGCCCATCCGCATCATGGCGTACGGCTGGCTGCACCAGGGCGCGCTGCTGTGTCCTCCGTGCGAGGAGCTCTGCCAGGTGAGTCACAGCACAAGGGCCACACGATACGATCTCGCCGAGCCTTTCTCGACGCGAGTCAGGCTCGCCGAGCCTTTCTCGACGCGAGCTAGGCTCGCCGAGCTTTTCGCGACACGAGCCAGGCTCGTCGAGCTTTTCGCGACACGAGACAGGCTCGTCGAGCCTTCCTCGACACGAGCCAAGCTCGCCGAGCCTTCCTCGACGCGAGCCAGGCTCGTCGAGCCTTCCTCGACACGAGCCAAGCTCGCCGAGCCTTCCTCGACGCGAGCCAAGCTCGCCGAGCCTCTCTCAAAGCGAGCCAGGCTCGCCGAGCCTTTCTCGACACGAGCCAGGCTCGCCGGGTCATTATCCACACTAGCTAGGCTCACCGGGCATTTCTCTACATGAGCCAGGCCCAGCGAGCCTTTCTCGATACGAGTCTGGTTCGCGAATCTCACTCTCACGTGCACGAGCGTGCTCTTTGCCTTCGCTGGACCCCACGGGTGCGTGCAGCGTCTCTGACAGGTAATTCATGGGGTTTGAGTACCGACTGGGGCGAATTTAGTTAGGCCACTGTCTGTACGCATTCTTTCTATCATCATCCTTGGTCTCTCCACTCCTATTAGATTCAATCACTTACAAACATTACTCTACTCACCTCGCACAATGAATCTGTCAAATACCTAGGACTGAATCTTGATACCAGACTAAATTGGAAAAATCACATAACAGTAAAAGCACAGAAAGCCAAAATGAAATTAATTCAACTAAAGCCACTCTTAAATCGCAATAGTAAGCTCTCATTAAACAATGCCATCACCATCTATAAATCAATAATTAGACCCCTAATGCTTTATGCATGCCCTATCTGGATCAATGCTTCTAAAACTAATATAAATAAATTACAGATCATCCAAAATAATTCCCTCAGACTTGCCACTCATGCACCCTGGTTCATCTCAAACATTCAACTGCATAAAGAATTTAATTTACCCCCTATACTTGACCATATCGCGCTCCTATCTAACAATTTCTTCTCCAAAATAAACACAATAACCCAAGCCACCCATTATGGCCTAGCCACCACCTACCAGCTCCCAACAAGAATAAAAAATAGATATCCATTAGATTCATTCCTCAGCATATTTTCAGAACTCAATTAATCACATAGGTGCTCTGTGAGTTTCCTATTCATGTGTATTTAGATTTAGTTGTAAGATTAGCATTTAAGTTAAATATAAGTCATAAAATATACATATGATGTAGTATACATAATACTGAACTATGTACATTCGTTCACTAATAAAGATATATTAAAAACACACACACACACACACACACACACACACACACACACACACACACCTCTACTCACTGTAACACTATACCGAACACATCGGGAGACCGGTCGGAAGCTTGGAGCTTATCTCTGCTGGAGGGGAAAACCTCGCCAGCTGACATAAAGATCGGCGCCGAGAGAGGAACACCGTTACCGCCCCACGCAGTATACTCAACGGAACGAATTGCCAAAGCAGGAGGAGACGTGTCCAGCAACGCTAACTACACTGGCTGAGTGTCTGAGGCGCGCGTCTCGTGCTGCGCAGGAGGAGCTGGCTTCGAAGGGCGAGCGCTGCAAGCCGGCGTCGCCGCCCCCGCGCGGCGTGTTCTACCCGCGCGACGAGCTGCGCTGCGCCGCCGCCCTCGCCCACCCGCCCGCCGCCGCCGCCCTCGCCGCCGCCGTCGCCCTGCTGGCCGCCCTCGCCGCCCGCGCGCAGCGGCTCCCCGGCGTCCTATGACCCCGGGGCCAGCCTAGTCCAAGCAATTAACGACGGGTGGACCTTTTCGTGGTTGCAATTTTAAGAGTTGGATCATTGATAGTTTAATGCGGTTTGTATCAAGAAGGATGGGTTGGATGAGGGTTGTCGATTTGCGACCGATATTATTCTTCAAAGTGAATTGCCATAGTTGGATGAACGTAACGTTTCGTCTTTGTAATTCTCGAATTAGAATATCGATAGAATTTTGTTTTGTGTCAAGGATGATTTGGGCAAAGGTTACTGATTTGTTAGTGAGCCGATAGGATTCTTTTCAAGTGAATTGCTGTGATTGTATGAACAAAACGTTTCGTATTTGGAATGTGCGCAATAGGGATGGTCATTTTAGCTTGTATTTTCAATAGTCAAGGTGGTAACTGATTTGCAAGAGAATGGATACAAATCCTTTTCAAGGTGATTGATGTGGTTGGGTATACAGTACGTATTATACAGGATGTCCAGGGAGGAAACAAAAAAATAAGTTCTTAAGATAATTTTAAGCATATTTTATCGAATAAACTTGTTTGACATTTCCAACGGCTGAGCTGCAATAGGTACTCAAAAGTTGGTTCATAAAAACACTCTGTTCGCAAAAAATTGCATTTCATAAACATAGAAACACCTCAGAAACGCGTAAATTGTTCATTGTTTACAGAAAATGAATATATTTGTTCACAAAGAAAATTAGACAGAAATAAAACCCAATTTGCAGAATTCAATTGCTTTTTTATTTGTTTTAATTGTAGTAGTGTTTTTTTGAACAAACTTTAGGATGATTATTGTGGCACAGCCATTGGAAATATCAAAATTTATAAGGCAAAATATACTTAAAATTGTCTTATGATCTTATTTTCGAAATTTCGTTTTTTCTGCTCTGGACACCTGTATAACAAATTTTGGAATTCACAGTATCTATATTTCGTTGCAGCATAATACTCAATGTTATTGATTTGCGAATTGATGGGTATGATCCTTTTCAAGTGAATTACTGCTGTTAGATGCTTGTTTTGATTCGTATTTCAATTTTTCGAATTAAAAACATTTGTGTTTCTATGCGGCAATTATTGAGTTGTCAAGATAAATTAATTGATTAGTGGTGATAGAACGTTACTTGTGAATAATGAATCTTGTTAATGGAATTAGCATGGTTGGATGAACAGAATAAGTATTTCAAACTTGCAAGTTCATAATGGTTCAAGAATGATTTCCAAGTGTGCAAATGTGATCTTTTTTAGTGCTAAGTGTTTCACAAATTAATGAATATCAACTTGTTAATGTACGAGGTGATTTGTTGTGTGTTGTAGTGACCCAAACATGTGACAAATTGGGTTTTTAAAATATTTTTTTCAGGGTACAGTGAAATATTTGAGACATCTTGATGTGCTGGAAGAAAACACTTCATAGGATATTTGTGTCACTTTCAATGGAATGAGTGTTTAAACAGTAAGAAAACCAGGAGTGCTACTTCAGAAAATGCATCAGAAGAGCATGTTCAGATATCACATCTGCAGATCAGAAATGCTTTTTTCTACCAAGGTGCCTCAGAGTAAATATTACAAACATCTAAAGAACAGCAAAGGTTGAAGATAATCTCTTTTTTGTCCAGAAACATGTGCAAAATCTCATGTAACAAAGTTACATATGTAGGACTTGAGGGAAATTTCATGTAAATATGTTTCACAATTTCTCCTGATTGGTAAGCTATTGAACTAGTGAATAACAGGTAATCGAATTGCATACCTACCCAAACACCAGTGCTCGTCTAGTTACTTATCTGTCAGGGGCATGTGTCACATTGATGCGTCTCACATAGCATGTAATTTCGCTTTATGAGATTTCCCACCACATGCTCAATAACAAAATGTAACAATCTTCATCTTCCTAAAATGCCCTAGAAGTTTGTGACATTTATTCTGGTACACCTGTAGAATAATATTTTAAAATTTCACTTGTAAGTGAAAGAAAATGTGTATATTGTAGGAAACAAAAAAGAGAGAAAAGTAACATTCCTATTTTCATTCCTAGTTTCATGAGTACCTACTCTATTCTGGTTTGTCTAAATAATATTCTCATCCTACTTTGCAGTCTTAGAATTTAGGAAATGTGTCATTTCTGTTGTGTGGGAGAATTGCTTCATTTTATGTTGTTGCTTATTTCCTTGCAAGTTAAAGAATAAAAGGTTAATATTATTCAGTATAAATGAAACATGATGATTTAATTAGCTTAGTCATTGTGATACTTTCATTTATTTAATACATTTAAGAACAATTTGCTAATTGTTTTGTGAGATTACTATTTCTTTTCCGAAGATGATGTCTAATATTACGATATAACAGTGGTTGGTCTATATTTATGTATTTTCAACTAGCTCCATTTAGGTTTAAATAATATGGAATGGGTGAGATCCCAGTCATTTGATGATATTAAATCATTGTTATATTTTCTTGTGTATCAGACAGATGAATGACCTGTATGTAAACTTTAATATTAGATGTCCCTTTTTGGTGTTCTCTTGTTAGTGGGCAAAGTTTCGTTATGCCCCTGTGATTTCTATGAAGAAAATATGAATGGATACATTGCATTGTAAAGTATCAATCAGTATTCCATCAGAAACAGTTTGCAAGCCATTTGGATCTTGCATTTTGTATATTTGTATATATTGTACATATATTAAATAATTTGTAAATATTAGAGTTATGTTGCCAAAGAAACAAAAAAAAGGTTCCAATTTAGAAGTATAGAGTTTATCATATTGACAATATTTAAATGGAACTATTCTATGTTCAAATTTCTGGGCGTGATTGTGCTCTTCTTTTCTGAGATAATGTATGAGTAAAGGCTTTTGTAATATTGCAGAGTTTTAAGAATTCACAGAGCCTTTCAAAAACAATTGCTCACTGGTGCCTGGGTCACATTTGTATTCTCTACACAGCGGCCTTTTGTACTTTTCTATAATGGTGATGTGTGAGAAGAATAATTCCTCATGGAATAGTGCAAGGCTCCATCTTTAGCTCTGCCAACACACTTCTACATTATACTGAACTTGGCTGACTTTCTACTTTTTGTTTATTTTTTCTTTGAAAGTAAATTTTTTTCAGTTTTACTTGTAACAAACTATATCATTGGTTAACATTTCTGTGGGAAGAATGCAATAACTACAAATTAATAAATTTGACTTACAATTTTATTTTGTATTAAAGAAGAAATGTGTTGGATAGAGGGACTGGCTGAGAGGTTCATTGAAAACCATATTCACTGCTCTATTAGAGATTTTTTGAAATCTGACCTATACATATAAAATCAGCTTCATAAAATTTCGAGGTCATATTTCTCGTGAACCAGCTGTGAGTTTTGTAAACAAACAATATTTATTCCATGTATGGCTTTTCTTATTCATAAAGAAATGGAAGCAATTTCCCTGTGTTATTCACAGAGGTATATCCAGGTATTCAGGTACCTGCATAGAACTTGCGCCACTATCAGGTTACTTTGTTATTTGTATTTGCGGTCATACTCTAAATACTTGTAGCGCCCCATGTGAGTGGCATTCATGGCACGTGCCATGTCCGCTGTGCCATAGATATGCCTCTTGATTATTCATTTTGTAGAACATATTTTGCATGTTTATGTTAAGTGAGAAAATCTGTTATTGTTTTGATAGTTCATGTGTATGTTTAATACAAATATCATTTGATTTAGACTGTATATTAATTGTATTTTTATTTAGATATAATTTTTTATTAACTCAAATTTAGCCTTTGGTCAGAAATATAGTAGCAAGCAAAATTTTTATGAACTTAGGGTTCACAAGATTTTAAAATAATGATTCTAGTAGTCCCTGTCCATTTCATGTTCAAACAGATATAAAATACTTTCATCTTGGTACACTTCAACTCATCTGGTTTACTTCTATTAGCCTCCTCTTTGAAGCAGTCTGAAAATGGAGCTTTCGCTGGTTGATCAACTTCTGCACTTGACTGAGGGGATGGAATGTTTGATGTACAGTCAGATGGAACACTTGTGCTTCTATTTTATTGTGCTTTACCTGCCCTCATAATTGTCACTCAGCGTGCAGAGAAGAGCTTTGAATGTTAGGTATTGTTCTACATTCCTTAAATTGTATGGATCAAGTCCAAGATTTATTTTCTTGCTTATTTCATAAATTCATCCTGAGTTTCCTCTGCACTAGAAAAACCACAATTGAATTGTGGATAAAATGCTCAGAGTTCAAAAATTCTGACAGTCTTTGAACTCTGGCATTACTTTTCATTTTCTCATTTTCACTATTTGCTCTTCTTGCGTGTGAGAGTTTTCTTGTTAATTGAGGGAGTTATTGATTACAAGTTTTTAGTGTGTTTTCCCTGTACATCTCAGGATGAGAAACACATTTCTTAAATCAATGGATTTTTCAGTCATAAATGAAACTAATTACAGGTAAATGAAGAGTTAGTTGTGTTCAACTACCTATTTATTCAAGGATTGGGTGCAATATGCATTACTGCTTATTTATGTCTCTTTATCATTAAGAATTAAATAGAGAACTGTGGAACTTGCAACAGTTCCTGCTAATCCTGTTCTCTGTACTTCCTGACTTCGTATTTGGTGAATTTTGAATGTCCTTGAATAATATCAAGTACAAAAGTTTGTATTGCATTTCATGCATCCCATCCTTCATATACCGAGCCTTAAATATTTTGTGAGGCACGTTTCTAATGCATTCCAATAAATGAGATGTTCATCTTTGCCCAAGAAATTTGTGGATTAGTTTACTGCTAGAAAGAATTGATTTTGTTATCCAAAATGCCTTTTTATCATCCTGGCTGTGAAGATTTGGATGGACGTTTCTTGGGTGAAGAAATACAACTATAAGACATTTAATGTTATTTTACATATCATTGTATTATTTTGTACATTTTGTTACCATATCCTTACTGTATACAAAAGTATATGTCAAAAGACTGATGGGTCAAAATGTTCTTGAATCTTTTCCCATTCAGAATGTAGAAGTCCAAGAATAAATTCATGATAATTTACTGCCTTTGAGTTTCTTCTCCCCCTCATTAATATAATCACAATAAAAATTAAAATAATGTTTATGCAAAATTATCAATGTAGATAACAGGTTATTAATACAATCCAATAAAAAAATATTGCATTTCAAGATAAGTCAGATAATAAGTAACTGAAGAGAGAGTTTCTACATTGTAGTGCTGCAGACCAGAATTGCTGACAAAAGTGGCACTTCCGTTAGTGAATTTCGTCCAATTGAAATGGAACCTCTTATCTATTGTGCAGATGTGATTTACAGGTGCCCAGAAATTTCTTCTATGCACCAAAGGGTTTTCGCAAATATGCTCTGTCTACTACTCCCCGTGGTGGATACTCAGATTGACATGAAATTTTACCAGCTAATGGAACTCACGAGTCGTACGCAATTCTCGACGCAAATTTTCGGGCTCTTTGAAGGATTCCCATAATTTATTATGTGGAGTTTGCTTCATCGCTAGCATACTTTTGAACATCGTTGAATTGTCACATTTAAAGAAAAAATTTCAATTCACGAGCATAAAGATTTGAAATTTGAATTATGTGAAATTCGTAAATAAGTGTAAGGATTACTATAAAGCATATATAATAACAAATACAACCAAGGAGATCCCCATTCCATTCTACATTACTATCCTCAACCATTTATCGTAATCACCGTGTGTGATTTAGAGGTGTGGGCGGTCACAATCCAGCTCAAATGACATCCAAGAAACAGATGAAAGAAATATCCACTCTGTCTCCTGATTTCAGCCTGATATATACTCGTAGCAAGACCGATGACAAAGACTGATGACTTTTGACAAAGTCGTCAAAAGTCTCCATAAATC
Organism: Gryllus longicercus; assembly: GCA_038098605.1. Classification (NCBI taxonomy): domain Eukaryota; kingdom Metazoa; phylum Arthropoda; class Insecta; order Orthoptera; family Gryllidae; genus Gryllus; species Gryllus longicercus. Next base: position 1,671,444 of record JAZDUA010000070.1, read on the forward strand.
GAAGTTGACTACAATGACTTTATCTTTTCATCATTGTTTCATCCTTTAATATTTGTCTACACCTCATGAGCATTCTCACGAACATGTTTAGCGCCGAGACGCAGGCTTGATGGCAGGCCAGGGCCAGGCCCTCGAATGACCATGGCGCAAGTCACTTCTCCTCGCCCCGAGTACGCGGCCCACATGCGACCTAAGGAGGTAGTAGAGCGAGAGTGCGCGAGAAGAACTCCAGAGTGCACTACGATTCCCAAAGTAGTGTGGTGGTTTCGTTACTAGGTAGCGCCACTGTCAACCCACGGGTAATGAAAACTTTTGCTACTAGAATGCGCGCTGTATACGCAGCATGCTTGAAAGCAACAGACGACCTTTTCGTATATACTGAAAGCTGGATTATGTCTTGTCGCAGAGCCCATGCTTGTTCTCTTCGCGGGCGGCGGCTTTTCCCCGCGCTGGTCGGACACGGAAAACTCGCTCGCTCGCCACCCAAGGCCCAGAAATGCTTTCAGTGGTTTTTAATTGCTTAATTGTCATCCGCTAGTGCACCATTACTTATTTTGCAAATAATAAATCTCTGATTCGATCTCTTGGCAGAGTTTTTACAAGGATCCGAAAAGGATCTGGAAAGGTATTTGAGTACTAGTGGCATAATAGCGATTTTTAGTAGACCTTGCTGACCGCTGAATCTGTCGCAACTGAATCTGTGGTTGCATAACGAACCGCTCCGACTTCTCGGGTTCATTCAACGCCTCACTGTCCAATTCCACAACTTCAGCGGTCACAGTTTGCAAGAGATTGTTGCTACTCAAAGGTTAATGCTTGTTGGTGCTCTAGTGGTTATGCCAGCGTGACACACCCAGCCATCTCAGATTGAAGAATCATCACAAAAGAAAGTCGTAATGTTCGTCCCTGGAGTGTCGTGTTGACACAGATGGGGGTGAGGGCTTCGTCAGCTCTTTGCTCCTGCGCCAAGAGCGGCGTTACATTACACTCGACAATGTCGCATTCAGGGTCGTAGTTTGAAAATAATCATTATTTGCTACCTACATTCATTACCATTTATACCACAATTTCTTTCCGAATTAACACATCTCAGTGATCATTTTTTATAAAACTCGCATTTGAAATTGTAAAACATTTAGTAGGAAAGTAACCAGTATGCGAGAAAGTAAAATAATTAAAAGTTAATAAATCATTTGACACTGATAACATTGGCAAACAAATGCAAATAGATGGAAAAAATATAATATTAATTATTAAATACTATGGTATTGTAATATTCTACAAATATATAAAATTATTAGTTTATATTACCGCGAACAAAAGAAAGGCCGCCGTCATTATTGCCTTGTTATCAGTGCGGCGATGCAACAATGGGTTACAATAACCAACAATGACCGCTCTCTCTATTCGTTTTGGAAGCGGGCGACTGAAGGCTACCAATCTTCAATTTATTTCAATAGGATTTAGCCACTTTTTCGTTACCCTGTAATAAAGTTTTTCTGCCAAAAATTTGCCGGTTTTTCGCGCAGCATTACATTTACTTTCCCTTCTGAAGAAGTTTCGTCGTAAGCATGAGAAAGTAAATTTAGTTTATGTTTGAAGTCAGGAAATAGATTAACATGTAAGTGGGAAATCAATGTAAGAAAGCAATTCTACGAAACCTATCTTTTTCTCTCGTACTGGTTGAATCCGTCTCTTCGAGTGCTTTTGGCCGAAAAGTATGCCCTTTCATTTAGAAAATCAATGTCTCGTAACTTAAAATGTTACAATCTAGAAACAGAAATATGTTAGTTCCCTCATAATCTACAATAATTCGGCGCAAACCGCATACCGATACCTCAAACAGTTACGAAAAATATCCACTGCAGCCAACTTCCTGGCTCCACCGCGGCCGAGACCGGGGCCAGCCCAGTACACCTGCCTGCCACCCTCGAATGACCATGGCGCAAGTCACTTCTCCTCGCGCCGAGTACGCGGCCCCCAGGCGGACAAAGGAGGTAGTAGAACTCTGCGCGAGAACTAGTAAACTAGTGCGCGAGAGGAACTCCAGAGTGCACTACGCTTCCGGAAGTAGTGTGGTTATTTCGTTACTAGGTAGCGCCACTATCAACCCACGGGTAATGAAAACTTTTGCTACTAGAATGCGTGCTGTATACACAGCATGCTTGAAAGCAACAGGCGACCTCTTCGTATATCCTGAAAGCTGGATTATGTCTTGTCGTAGAGCCCATGCTCGTTTCCTCTACGCAGCCGGCGGCTTTTTTCTTTCCCCCGCTGTGAAATCGGTCGGACACGGAAACAAGTAAGTCGCTCGCTCGCCCAAGGCCAGATGCTTCTCAGTGGTTCCTAATTTTCATGCAAATAATAAATCTCGGGTTAGAGAGTTTTTCATGAAAGTTACCTAGGATGACATTTGAATACTAGTTGCATGAGTAATAAATATAGTTTGCCTTTAAGCGTTCTGACCTTGCTGACAGCTGACTGCATAACGAACCACTCCGACTTATCGGGTTCATTCAACACCTCAACCAACTCCACAGTCCCAGTTCGCAGAAGATTGCTGTTGAAACGTTCGTTGATGCTTGTTGTTGTAGTGGTTGTGCCAGCTTCACACACCCATCTCAGATTGAAAAATCATCAAAAAAGAAGCTCGTAATGTCCGTCCCTCGCGTGTTGAGTTGGCGCAGATGGGGGTGAGAGAGAGCTTCGTCAACACTTGCTCCTGCGCCAAGCGCGGCGCAACATTTCACTCGGCGCTGTCGCATTCGGGGTCGTACTTTTTAAAATGAATCATTATTTGCTACCTTCATACAATTTATTCATTCATTTATTCAGTCACATTATTCATATCAATTAAAACCCAACATTAGCATTGTAAAACGTTTATTTACCCAAAATTTTATAGCATTTTCGTGAATTCCCCACGAGCGAATGGCACCATGTCGAAAATCCGTTTACAGGAGGTGCCTGGTCCCCTGACCTCGGGTTGATGAAGACGTTTGCTGGTGGTGGGGGGGGGGGGGGGGGGTCTTCGTCAGATGTTGCTCCTACGGCGGCGCCGGCTGTCCTCGTCGCTGTCGCTGTCGCGGTCGGGGTCGTGCTCGTCGCTCGCGCGCCTCACCGCCAGCTCCTCCTCCGTGAGCAGCGTGCTGGGGCGACGCCCGCGCGGCCGCGTCGCCACCACTCTGCGCCGAGCCCAAGCACGCACTGGTTAGCCAACGCGGGAATGCGATGAAGAGGTACGGTGTATTTATTATTGCTTGCCATAAGGCGGAATACGCACTTGTTAACCAACGCGGGAATTGGATTAATAGATTACGGTGTGATGATTTGCATGCGGCAGAATGGGCACTGGTTACCAAACACGGGAATCCGATTAATAGATTACGGTTTATTGTATGGGGGCAATGTACTGGTTACTCTAAAACGGAATGCGAATAGGATATGGTACATTGCATAGGACAATGTAGGCACTGGTTACCCAACACGGGAATGCGATATACAGTGAATTACATGTCATGAGAAAGTCTGTACTGGTTACCACGCAAGGGAATACTCTTAATAGGATACGATGCAGTGCATGCCATGGGGAAAGGAAGCACTGGTTTACAAACAAGGGAATACTATTAATAGAATACGATGTATTGCATGTCATGGGGAAACGTGGGCATTGGTTAGGTAGCACAGGAATGCAATGAATACAATTCGGCGCATTGCTTGCCTTGAGGCAAAGCAGGCACTGATTACCCCATGTAGGTTTACAATTAATAGAATACGGAGCATGTACTTAAATACAAGTGTCTCAGAATAAATGTTACAATTTTAATGGCATGTAAAGGTGTCGAAAATTATTACTATTTGCCAACAATATTTAGTGAGAATATAATAGAATTCCGCGTATGATTTTTTTATTCTATGTGTTAGTCAACCCCTGATGCACAGATGTTTAAAATGTTTATACTTGTAATTCTGCTTCCTACGAAAGGACACTTTTTCTCTTCTGTGGCATTTATGGAGATTAATTATGATCACTTTTTGCCAATGTGAGGTGGGAAATTTCACATAACTACTTTTAAAATTGTGTACCATCTCTAAACAACGGTTAGACTCTTTTTAGTGTCTCTTTTGCGAGGAACGAGGTGTCATCCCAACGCATTTCAGCCTGCGGGTGAGGAAATGAAAATTATGTTCCTATCCTAATCTAGTTACAAAACCGAAATTTTTAAATATTAAAATACTTTTAAAACCGTTTAAGTCGTCACAGTTGCCACACTGCGCACCTAAAGATCTGCCGGTGAGGAAATGAATATTATGTTCCTATCCTAATCCAATTACAAAACTGAAATTTATAAATATTAAAATACTTTTAAAGCGTCACAGCAGCCACACTAGCTCCTAAAGATCTCGAGGGTGTAATGAGAGCATAGGCTTGCACGGGCGGAGTGAGTATTCACAAGACGCCGCGTCAGAGGCACAGTTGCCTGCGTTTCGGGCTCTATTCTGCGACCTTCCTAAAAGCGTTCAGAAACGAAGTCCGACAGACGTGTTATATCTCGCCATGTGAGTGACAAGGAAGAGTTGTAAATTTGCTATCACTGTTAATCATATATATACATATATTATTGGGGTTTGTTATTTCTTTGGAGTTATACGATGAAAAACAATTTGGTTCTAAGAATGTGTATAAATATCATTTGCACGTCATTATGAAGTTGAAAGAGAAAATTTATTTTTCTTTTGTACGTGAAAGTGTTTTATGTTTGTACGATGGCTGCGTTTGTACGATTGATGTTCAGAGTGTAATAAATGAACGGTCTTGGATTAGTTATAGTACTAAAGAATATTTCAGTTGTATTTACAACAATATTTCAGTTGTATTAGAACCAAGATATTTACTTTTGCTTATCAGGCTTACCATTGGGTGAAATATACCAAGATTTTTTCAATGAAGGATTCCTTTGTTATAAATCATTCGAATTATTGTAGGCAATTAGAAAATTTACGTTCAGTGTGTTTAGATGATCGTGTGTTTCTTTCGCTGTTCCACGTTTGGCTTCTTTCGTTGTTTCACGGCATTTTGCCCTGAGGAAGGTCGACAACTTGGCCTTTGACGCGGTATCTGCCGCCCCGCCATGTAAACGCAATCTCGCGGGTGCGGCCTCACGTGGAGGGCGGCGGCGGCGGCGGCGGCTCGGCGGCCGACCACTGCGTGCGCGCGTCCGTCAGCGGCACGAACACCGACTCCATCTTCTTGGTGGCCTGCACCCGGCCGTCCGCGCCGCGCTGCAGCACCGTCAAGATCTGGTGGCCCAGCTCGCCCACCGGCACCACCATGCGCCCGCCCGGCGCCAGCTGCTTCACGAGCTGCGCATCCCCACGCACTCGTGGCCACCCCACCCCACCCCACTCGACTTGTGGATTGTTGCTTGTTTCCTCGAGCGTCGACTCCTATGGTTGTTAGTTGCGGAAGTGTAGGGCGTAGGCGTATTTTTTTATCACGGGAGGTGGTGGTGATCCTCCCCAGCGGGATGGTCTGAGCCTGTGCCGTTTTACATCCAGGCTTGGGGTGTTTCCCCATCCAGGTATCTCCATTAAGTGGGACACCGCGCCTCTCCCGTCATCTATTGTAGTGTATTCTTCATGTCTTCCGGGCTGATGGCAATTGGACCACGGCCCATCAGCCCGGAAGACATGAAGAATATTGACTCCTGCCGTGAAAGCCTTCAATGCTGTATATATAGTAGTGTAGTTCATGTAAGTATGGAATGTAGATAGGATAAGGAAGAGGAAGGAAAGATCGCGCGTGGACCGTGGGTCGTTTGTTAGGGTTCTGTTTCTGTATTCGCCTGGTGTTCATCGTAGAAACCTCGCAAAACTACCGATCAGTGCAATCATCCGTTTGAATTCGTCTCCAGACAGTGACTGAATTCGACCTAGCTATCAAGCTTATCTCGAAATTTCCCTGTCATATTACTTGTCTTTGTGTTGCTTTGAACTATTTTTATACTTTGTGAATAATTTCATATAGAAAAAACACACAAGCGTGCTTAACAGCTCACGAAACATTGTTTTACAATTTACAAAAGACTGAATAAATAATTATTGGTAAATGGTGTTTACAATCAGCAAACAAAAGGATGCTTCAACAACAACAAAAAACAGCAAAATTCTCAAAATATTGACAATTAATAACATCTTTAACCTTTTGACTTAAGAAGCATAGATTTCCACAGAAAGTATTTTTGCTATTTTCAATTACGTCACATTCTATGTATCCTCAGAACTTTGTGTCGCCGAAACGCTCTTGTAGACTCAGTAGATAATTATCGATATTTGTGTACAGAGAGTGCTCTGGAATTCTGACAGCCGGATGGTGAGATCGGGCGCGATCGGAGGCAACGCGTGATGCAGAGCTGTCGTAATAAGCGTTCCAATTCCAATTCAAAAATGTTCATTCTTTTGTCATTTGTATCCATGAACGTTAACTAACTTTATCTTCGCCAATACATAGAAATATTTTCATTATGTCGGTCCTTTTTAAGTGCAATCCTTTAGTCGTTGACGTCCAGAATAAGATAAATTCAAAAAAACCGCTGCAATAACGAAAACAAAACAAAATAAAATAAAACGAAACAAAATTTCTCGATAAAATGGAATAAGAAATGTTGGTCCACCTAATCGAGGAGAAAATGTGTATTTTTTCCCATCAGAAATTACTCATTTTATTTGATTAATTGTACAGATATTAATAAATTATTCATTTCGTACTTAATTAGTTCACTATTAGATAGAAGAATCTGATTGGAAATCGAACCCTCCTCTCCAATACTCAATAGCTCTCAATACCTTAGAAATTCTAATGGAACTGTAGGTAGTAATCCTAATGTTCACTTTAGGTTCTACCCCCCCCCCCCTTTTACAAAGAGTAGGAAAAATAGGATTTTTCGCGTTTTTACAAAAATTCAAAACGTGAATTTAGAGTCATTTCTTGCGGCTTACAATCGGAGGGTGGCCAAAAGCGTCTTAAAGTAATTGCGCTCACCTGCTCTGGCTCCTTCAGCGCAGCGGCGCCCACGTAAATGGCGTCAAAAGGCTCCTCCGACGGGTAGCCCAGCCGCCCGTCGCTCACTGCGGCCACGCCCACACACCACATCATTCCACACTCCCTCCCAGCCACGTCTCGCGCCCAGGCAAGCCTTATGCAGGTCAGACAGTAAATCTTTCATCGATGATGATGGATGCCTAGCTGGCCGGGGACTGCGCTACCTCGCGTAAGCTGGCACTACCATAATCGATTAATTAATTAAAAAAATAATGTAATTGTTTTTCACACGTCCGGGTAATTAATAGTGGATTTTCGTAATTAATTAGCAATTCGTTATAAAAGACGGTATATTGTTTTTGTTTGTAGTTGTGGTGGTGCCAGCTTTATCTTAAGCCAGTTCATCAATAATTACGCAAAATTTGAAGAACAATTAAATTCATTTTTGAATAACTAATTAGTTAGCATTCTACAAGACGGCATATGTAGAATTGTGGTAAGCGGTTGCAGTGGTGCCATTTTAAGTCTTACATGATAGTTCATCATTCATTTCTTAGAAGTTTGAAGAGCAATTAAAGTAAGTTTTGCATAATTAATTAGTAATTAAAACGTTCTACATGATGTTATTTGTTTTTGTGGTTACCGATTTCAGTGATGCCAGCTTAATCTTAAACCAGCTCACCATTAATTACGAAAAAATTGAAGAGAAATGAAATTAATATTTGCGTAAGTAATCATCAATTATATACTTCTAAATGTCATATTTGTTTTTGTGGTAACTGGTTATGGTAGTGCTAGCTTATGAGAGTTACGAACCTTGGCGCGCACACTCTGCTGTCTGTGTGCCATTTGAAATCCCAATAACCCATTGTCAAGTTGGAGAAGTTGGTTGGGTTTGTTTCATGATGGCGTTTAGAAAATTAATCAAAGACCATGAGGGAAGCGCTCATTTCACTTACGAATGTGAACATACTTTTTATAACTGTATAAAATTTATAAACTTTGAAAATATTTACTAATGTTACATTGAAATAAAGGTGTTTATTATTTTGGAGAATAGCATTATATTGTAAATTTACATTTCTATAAGTGAAGTACTTTCATTCACGGTAAAGTTGTCTTAAGCAACTTAGTGAGAGTGATTCATAACGCACAAAGTGTAAATATCATGTTAGAATTAAGCGTCGAGATAGCAAGTTAGATATTACAGAGCACCTCTACCATAATATATCTCTACCCAATATAAAGTAATACATTATATAAATATGTACTTAAAGAGTGTTTCGAGTGAAGTGTGGATCCACGGGGGTGGGGTGCAAGTGAGAGGTAAAGTGTTTAGGCTCGCGGGGCTGCTTCGAGTGGATGTGAAGTGTGGTTGCGCAGGGGGGAGGGGGTTATGTGTGAGATGTGAAATGTGGTGGCGCGGGGGGGGGGGAGGCGGAATACGAGTGAGATACGAAGTGTGGAGTCGCGGGGGAAGGGGGCTATACGAGTGAGCAGTGAAGTATGGTGGTGCGCAGGGGAAGGGGGCTATACGAGTGAGCAGTGAAGTATGGGGGCGTGGAGGGGGGAGGGGGCTATACGAGTGAGCAGTGAAGTATGTGGGGGGGGGGGGAGCGGAGGGGGGGAGGGGGAAGTGTGGTCACCCGCAATGCGCACGCGCCCGCTCGCCAGCAGGTCAGGCTGGTCGCGCGTGATGTTCTCGATGGCCTGCTGCGCCAGCTGCGGGATGTGCTCGATGCCCACGACGAGCGGCTGCGCCTGGCCCGGGCGCGCCGGCGCCATGTCCGGCGGGCTCTGCAGCAGCGCCATGGCCGCCGTCATGTAGCCCGAGCCCGCGCCCACGTCCAGCGCCTTCCGCTGCGGCCCCGCGCTCAGCACCGGCCGCAGGTCCTCCAGCGCCATCGCGTGCTGCAGCGCACACCACATGCGACATCCATAAAGGCCCATTCACAATGCAAACAAACATAAACATAGCGTTAACATAAAAGTTAGGACTACGTCCATAAGCGGACCCATTCACAATGCGTTCGCATAAGCATAATACGTAAGATGTTAACTTAAAAGCTTGCAAGCTTCTGTGCATATGCTTAAGTAAGACATAAGAAATGAACCAATCACAAAACGGTAACTCAAAATCGAGAATCGAAATTGGAATTAAGTCGATAGAACTAACGCCATATGAGCCATAGACACAGTCGATGCCTCGAAATCGCTTCTCACATCTAACCAACTCAAATCAACATCAATTCAACTCAAATTCCAGTAAACTAGAATGTCTCACAGCCAGTAGAAACTGTTATTTTGCTTACGTTTATGTCGGACATTGTGAATACTTCAGTCTATCTCTTATGTTAATGTTTATGTCTATGCGTTATGCTTATGTTTACGTTTGCATTGTGAATGGGCCTTAACAAAGCATCCACGTTGCGCAACATCGATGTTCGAAAGTTTGATGCGTGGTGTAAGCTATTGCGCATCTTAAACGACTTCAGCCTATGAGCTTCAGGCACCAGTTTGCATCACAATATTAGCGGAAATTTTAAATGTAGCCGGATACCAAAGTTATCACCTTGTTACAAGTCATTGAAACAGATAAATGAAGCATTTCTTTTAAATACGGCATTTTGGTACACCTTTATTATTTTATTATTATTAGCGTTATTTTATTATTATTAGCGTTATTTTTGGTTGGTCGCCGTAGAAAATTGTCAGTTTATGCCACTCTCAAAATGTTTTTCAACACTTCTCGCTCTCCACGCAACATGGCGGCCGTCGTCTCGTCTGGCTTTTAAAGCGAACGGCGACCAGATCTTAAAAAACAAAAAAACGGGATATTGTGACTTTTTCGTGTCTAAAAATGGGACACATGAATATAACAAAATTTTGACTCTCAAGAAAACCCGAAAATTGAGAAAAAAACAATGTCAAAAAATAACATTAGAATGGAACATTAAAAACCAAAACATAAAATACTCATTTGTTCATTTACACTTTTATTCATAATGAAGTTAGCTCGTATTTCTCAATTGAGATTGCTTACTGTCGCACAGAAACTCACAGAAGCAGAAGGTTCGGATTATTGAATTTCTCGGTAACGATATGGTTAGCAATAAAGCAAATGCAAGCCCAAAGGTCGCATTAGCTCATTTTCTCTTCCTAGAACCCCCATTGAGTCTCTCCCTCTTGATTTCAATAGTCCATGAACAGGAGCGGATCCAGAGACAAATTTTGGGAGCAGAAATCAAAAATGTTTTGGCCGAACGTGTCATTTCAGATTTTGTAAAATGTCGCAGGCTACACTCAGCACATGCTACAATATGATTTTATACGTTTTAATAATTATCCCAAAATATTTTTGCTGAAAATTGTCGTAACAGTTAAAATTAATAGACACATTTTACTTCACTTCCCTCCCCGTGGATCCGCCTCTGCTGTGAAACACTCTTGTAACGTGGTACATGAGCGTATGATGTCATCGCGCTTTTTATAAGCGAATGCAAACTCAATGGAATGATAAATTTAAAACTGTTGACGGTACATTACGCTGATTAGTCATTATCACAAAAAAGGGACATTTTAGTGTTCCGTTTTCCTTCCAAAAAATACGGGACAGGGAATTTTAAGAGAAAGAAAGTATAAAATTATGTATTTGCAGAGGGTAAAATATATCTTTGGCGAAGCAGGAACGAAATCGTTTTATGTTGTAATTTTTTTCTAGATCGAAATGTTGATAGGCAGGAAAATTTGTTAAAGAGTTGAAGAAATTAGATTGATTAATGATAAAAGTCTTAATTAATACTATTTGTATCTGCTTGTTGGAGATGAATCATCCACATGAAATGACTCATCCTGAATTGAATAGTTAATTTGAAGCCCTGATTCTGGGGAGGAGGCAAATACACTATGCCCGATGTCAGTATTTGTGTTAAAAGCTGTAAAAAAAATTTTACATTCTCACGTGTATGCTAAACTTTCCACTGTGATTGAGCGTTAAGTGATACCATGTGAGGAGCGCTGATTGTAGCACTGTAGCCAATGCTCTGAGGAGAATCGGAGTATGGGTCTATAAGGGTGTAATGGGCTCGGTCCAACTTCCTCATAACAGCTTCCACCTCTGGATCCTTCAGCAACCCATTTTCTGGAAACAAAAACAGATGAGTAAAAAGAGGATGCACAAATCTCGACAAGAGAACATCAACGGCCTATCCATGGTGGGGTCATGAAGGCCATGACACTCTCTCGCCGTCAGACGCATTTTCGTTGAGTTTTATTTTCAGTTGAGTTCGACAATCTTTATAAAAATAAGAAATCTCAAAAACTGACAAATGTTTTGAAAAACTCTGTAATACACTGATATTTTCGCCATGCTAAGACCGATGCACCAGCTGAAATCCCAATCAGCTCAACATACGTTTTTTGTGGTAATTTTATTTCATTTACAATTTTTACCTTTTCGAGCATTTGATTACATAAGGGAAAATGAACTTCCTACTTTTTATGACAAATTTTGAGTTAAATATAGAAGTTTGAATCCTTTGAGTGTTCGGATTGATTTAAAGTTGCCAGGATGTTTAAGGCCAAGTATTTGGGATATTCTTGGAGTGTGTAATCGAAAACATCTATGAGGAATTTAGAGAGACCTAGGGAGCCTGCACAAGAGCTACCTACGCACTTTCAGTATTGCAAACATGACCAGACGTCACTAAACTTAGATTTTTACTTTTATCAGTTTCTGAAATTTCACAGCTGTACAATGTGATTCCAGTGTATACGAGCCGGCGGGAAATCTGGTTCTAGAGCGATTTGTTTCTGGAAACCTCTGCGTAACTGCCATGAAAGGGATTCATAAGTATCACAAGAATAGTTTCTAGTGAAAATTCTTAGTATTTTGTGAATTAAGAATTAAAGTTAATCAAGTTTTCAACGATACATTCACTCTTATCGTAATAAACATTATGTATTTCATATTTAAAATATATTTTCGTTAAAATGTTCCTGTAAATACGGTAGATTATTATTTTCTTCTTAGATGACTTACTTTTTTTTTGAAAATAAAAAAATAATCAAAATCAAGTAAATTTCTTTTTTTGCTTGCTGCTGTCATTATTCTCACATAAAACACTTTACCGATCTTTAAAATACGCTAGTTAAAATACATTATCGTAATCACAAATTTTACTTCGGTTTTCCCGGTAATTGAAATGTCAGTAAATTTCGTGCACTGGTTAAAACATCCAGCTAATGCACAGCTAATGCTAATGCACCATGCGTATCTTCAAATATTATGTCCAGTTTCGCTAATGCAATACCTTTGAGTTCATTGATGAGCATGTCGTTGGTGCGTACCAGCGACTTGCTACGCCACGACATGGCGCCGCCAGGGGCGCCAACGCCGCCGCCCCGTCGCCTGGCGATGGCCCACAACGTCACTTCATACTCCTCTATACAATGATCTGCATTGGACTTAACATGCGCAACAGAGAAGCTCATTTTTTAAATTTATTTTTTCCCGTTGGAACTCAAGTCTTCTCGGTTTTTTTAGCTTTAGATGCTGACATTTCTGGATTTGTGAATTCCTGGATGAAATGATTTTATTTTTTCTCTTTTGACGTATTTTTACTTTACCTCTCTCAACTCAAGTAATTATTGGAATCACCTCAACAATACGATCTCTAATTTTCGGTATTATAATCTAAGTTAAAGTTTATTTTAGTCTTTAACTTTGCACGCACACCATGTGATTTTGTACCCGACAATCGGGATGCCTTTGGGTGGTTGAGAAATGTGTTACGCATTACTCTGTCAGATTATAAACTTCTAAGTTCAAACTTGACAAAAACCACAGGAGTGTTGTGCCATTCTGGAGATTATTAGTCAGGGCCGGCGGTTGGTGTAAAGTCCGAATGGGTAGGTGACCCCTGGTGTGGGTCCCTCTTCCTTCCCAGTCCCCCTCCATCACACACCGAAAATGTATATGATGAGAAAAATACAAAACAGAAGTTTTTCAAATTGTCGTTTTTGTCATTAAATTGTTATCACATTTATTTGTCATCACATTTATTTTTGTGAACTTTAGCAGTGTTCATTTCTGCAACGCAAAAACAGCTCTGCCCATTGAATTTTTTGTATAAACTAAGTAAACAATTTTTGAAAATCGATTTTGTCGGTCATGGTGCTATAAACATGTAAAATCGCAATACTGTTCAGAAAATCTTACAACATTGTTGATCCCATATACGTTTTGAGTCGAAGCAATACCGAAAACTTCGTTCATTTCTGGAATTTGACGTTTGTGGAATATTTCAATCCACATACCTAATAGCCACCGTATCCTAAGCCTCATACAAGTTGAATTCTGAATACAGAACAATTTAACGTTTTTCGCAATTGGTTTTTGGATGTAAAGGAATGCTTTTTGTGTGAATAATTTAATAGATTGTATTTGAACATTTTCCATAACTTCGGAAAACTAAGGCGCGGCAATCCCTTCATCTCCCTCCGAAATTTAGCAACGAGGTTCACAAGTTGTGGACGCTACACCCAATCCAAACCATTGCATGTGTTCAATGCTCCACGCAAAAATCACTTTGCACAAAAATGTGATTCGCTGTCGTTCCTGCTGCTAGTTCAGCTTGACCGGAACCCTCATCATTGTTATACTCGAACAAGCAAATCAACTCCATCCCATAATAAATTGTCATTCTCGTCTTCCTGCCACATGCACACTTGCTCTGTACAAAATAATCATACGATCTCTGTTATTATAATGCTGGTTGAAAAAACTGCGATATTTCGACTGAGAAACTTCCATTGCCCGGCCATAGTAACGAAAACGTAGATAAACTTTGTTCCTATAAGTAGTGAATTACTTATTCTAACTCGTAATGTAGTCAGAATCCACTTGTGAAGTGTCCTTGACGCACAATAGATTGCCGGCAAAATGCCCGTCCATTTTTGTCTGTGAACAACGTTAAACCGCAAATAAGATTTTCACCAAAATTGTTATTCCCCAATCGATCGACTCTTATCGCTTTTTTATTGACTGATTGAATAGTGACTTCAGGGCAGTGAACTAAGGTTATTTGTCCCGTAAATGTAGTGCATGTTTCCCTCGGGCGGTTGCGGTGATCTTCCCCAGTTGGATAGCAAGATACGGCGCCAACCTACTGTCAGCTAGCGGGGTTTTCCTTAACCAGGTATCTCCCACCAGCAGGGCACCGCCCCAGCCGGGACAAGCTCTTAAGCTTCCGACCGGTCTCCGGGCGTGTGTGGTAGAATAGTGGAAAGTTACTGACTCATGTCATAACCTCTTCAATTTGAAACGAATATTTTGATTTCTGTCTACTCTACAAGAAACCTCAACATTTTCAAAATTTATTTAAAAATGGCATATGCCACATTTTCATTGAACTCCCTTAATTTCCGAAAATAGCGAAAATTCAAAATTTTATCGGCATATTTCTACAGCTACAATTATGAAGGTAAACATTTTATAATGCGAATGATTGAATGGATGAATGAATCCTTAATGAGATGCATTCATCAGAAACATTTCTTCACATAAGGTCATGTTCAATTTTTTTTTAAATGTGAGTATTTTTGCGTATTTTTGCGTGAAATAGGCCTACGCAATTTTTGAATGATTTTAACAATTATTTTCGCAAAAGTGACTTCAAGTTTTTGCTTCAAATTTTTTCTTGCATGAAGGAAAGAACGGTAAAGAAAGTGGTTTGGTGGCATTATCGTTGAACTCTCTGAATTTTAGAACATTGTAAAATGTCGTATATTTTTGGTGTCTTCCTGTAACTACAATATTCAAGATAATATTGTTTTGATGAAACCTGTTCAAAATTAGATCTTCAAAGAACTTCGTGTTCAACTTTTCGAAAATATGAGCAGTTTTTGCATAATTTTGCAATGTTTTCGTGAAACATTGGCAATTTTTACACATTATAACAAGTTATTTCATCAAAAGCAACTCAAAATTTTTCTGTGCATTTTTTCCTCGCATGAAGTGACGAACGTTAAAGAAAGTGGCTCTGATCCCATTTTCGGTAAAGTCTGTATTTTAAAAAAATGCAATGAAAAACACTTCGCATTCAAAACTACAATAGTGATGATATTTTTTGGTTAACTGAAATACGTTCTAGAAATCGTTTCTTGAAAAAAATTCGAATTTGCGTAATTGAATTTCATGCACATTTTTTTTTAGAATCTTTCAGGAGTTATGAAGTTGCATTGCAACAATGCAATGTCGCGGCTGGGCGTTTCAGATTCTCAGAATAACTTCTTATTGTTCCATTGTTCCTCGCACTTCGTAAGAAGAGAATCGTGAGCCGGAAAACGGAGAATTTTCGTGAGAAAACTCGTATTGCCGGGCCCTGGTAGCGTAAATATGAATAAATCCTATTGCTATATGTAGTAAATTACTTCCTCAAACACGAAGCGTCGCCAGAATCCATGTTTTATGGGTCTTGCCGATTTTCTCCAAAATTCCCCGTTCGATCTGAAAGAGCCCGAGGCGTTGGGAGTTTCAAACGGATATTTTAATTTTTGAAGGTACTCAACATTAATTTTTCCAAATTTGCAAAAGGGCAATTTATTGGGCTTTTCTTAAAACTATGACTTTGAGAATATAGATTTTTCCTGTGTGTGTGTCGGCGCGCGCGTGCGTGCATGTGTGTTTTTCTCCGATTGGGTTTGTCCTGTCTGAAATAGATTCTTGTTTTTGGATTCTTCATCATTCGTATAATAACGGTCGATAATTGTTTTCATTAGCTGTAATTATAAAGTTGCTAATAGAAGGACATACAAAATCATCAGTAAATAGCAGTGGCGGAACCAGGAAGCCATCCCCCCTCCCCCCAAAATGGCCTAGAGTTTTCGTTCGTTACCTTCTTTTATTTGGCAAAATTGATTTGAATATTTATTTATGTTAACATTCTGTAATTAATAAAAATAATTTTGTATGGTATCGTATATACTGTACAAAATTAATATATAAAAACAAATGTTTATTATTATAAAAAATATATCATGGCCCCCTCCGAAATGATCGGGTGGATCCGCCCCTGGTAAATAGGTGAATAGTAAATACTCAGCAAGTTTAGCGTAGAGTTTTTGGCAGTAACATCACAAAACGTTTTATCAGACACGACCACAGAGACTGTACTGGTGTATACTCTTTGGTCTGCACTCTGCTCTACACTCTCTGCCTGTACCGACTGCTACTGAAAATGGCTGCGTTCGGATCCAAAATAAAAACAAATGAAGTGAAGAAAACATGGCGGGGAAAGGTAAGTGTTATCTTCTACTTCCCTTTTGTAGTATTATTTTAAAGTCAAATGAGGGCCTGCTTATTGATTTCACGTTTATTAATTTGTTGTTTTTTTATTTCAGGTGCTCCCGCGGAAACAGAAGATCAGCAACGACTCCGATTCCAAGTGGAATTGGAATTTGTTCAATGTTTAGCTAACCCCAATTACCTCAATTGTAAGTTTCCTTTACAAATCATAAAAACACATTTATTCGTTTAAGATTTATTAGTGTAAAAATTAATTAACAAATTAAAAGTATATGCATCTACAAGTTTTGAATTTAAATGATTTACTAACATGACATTCTTCACTATTGGTATCGAAAGATGATTGTGAAGGAATAAATGAATGTGGGTACTTCTTAATAGGTTTTAATCAATGGAAATAAAATTTCAAGCCTCTCAAATGTATATTCGTGTACTTTTTAGTGCTTACAATTTGTGAACCTTCAATCAATACACTTGAATTACTGTTGAGGAAGGAATTAGTGTTATATTTAGAAATCTTTCTCTCTCTCTTTTTACTGTTTTGTCTTCCAGTTCAAGAGGAAGTATAGGATTTGTTTCTTTGTATAAGCTCACATGCACCTTGCACCTCGTGAATAGAAAAAGATATAAAGAATTTAGTTTTTAAATTTTAAATTCAACAATTATAAACAAACTTGATGAATTGTGTTGTATAATATAATGTAGTCACTTGTGTGGGCCACATGATTCCAACAATATTACCATGGGGTGTACCATATATGGGGTGAGAGGCATATGGTGGTGGAGCTGTCTTTCTTCTTGTTCTGCCTGTTTAGGAAGAGCAAGACCTTCCTCTGATCAGAGTATTTTAGTACCCTGTCTCTCACTGCAATATTTCAGAAAACAGTAAATTGCCTTTCGTGTATAACAAAGGGAAATTATGCTGAAATGAGATATTGTTTATGTCAATGTTACCCAATTTTAGTTAAATAAAAATTAATAAAAACTGTTTCACAATTTAGAAAAGAACAGCTGTTAATGTTGCATCCTAGAAGTTTGCTGTATTTATTTATGCAATTAATGAATTCTGGTTCCATAGTACTAGGGAGATTTGAAGAAGGAAAAAAAAAAAATTTTTCACCAGTGAGGGCAATCAATTTAGAGTAGCACATTAATTTTCATTATAGGTAATATAAGTGTGTCAATTAATTGTTTTCTGCTTTCAAGTTTTAGCCCAGCGAGGTTATTTTAAGGATCAAGCTTTCATAAACTATTTAAAATATTTATTATATTGGAAGGAACCAGACTACGCTAGATATCTCAAGTAAGTGAAACAGATTTTCTTTCTATTTCCCATCTTCACTAACACTTATGTAATGCTATACAAAAAGTAAAGGTCCCTTTGAAATACATTGTTATGGCTTTTTTTAAAATAGGTATCCAATGTGCCTATATTTCCTGGATTTGCTGCAATATGAACATTTTCGACGAGAGGTAGTGAGTGCC
Organism: Gryllus longicercus; assembly: GCA_038098605.1. Classification (NCBI taxonomy): domain Eukaryota; kingdom Metazoa; phylum Arthropoda; class Insecta; order Orthoptera; family Gryllidae; genus Gryllus; species Gryllus longicercus. The sequence goes on from JAZDUA010000070.1 coordinate 1,689,278, forward strand.
CAGTGCACCAAGTTCATTGATGATCAGCAGATATTGCTTTGGCAGCATTACACTCGCCGGAGAACACGCCTTCTTCAAGCTGCTGCAGAACAGGGGCAACAATCACAGCAGCAGCCTGCGCAAGCAACAGGCACTGCTAGTGTTGCAACTAATGGTCAGAGTCATCCTCAAAAGGTGTGATGTGTTCAATGATGTATTTTTTTCAAACGTTGGACTGCTGGTGATTCCCAGGTTTCTCAATTTTACAACAAATGTGTAATTGAGCCAAACAGATGCTTCGTTTTGTGTTTGTGAGATTCCATTTTGTACATAATTTAGCTATAAAATATTCTTCTTTTGTAAATAAATAGTTTCTGATGAACTTTTATGTGTTTTATTGTTTCCAAACATAGTTAGGTTCTTTCAGGTTATTCCCTATTCATACTTATACTACTCCCTACTTACATTTTTAAATTTTAATGTTTTACCAACATTAGTGTTCAATATTAGAAGGTTTTTTGAAAATATTATTCGTGATATTTCCCCCCCCCCCCCCTAAATAATTAGAACTTCTATTAGAAAATGGAACTGAATCAGGGTTATATTTAATAATTACTTGATTTTGGGGGATTTTTTTGAGCGAAATCTGATCTCGAGGAGAAGTTAACTGAACTACAGGCTGGGACATGTTGCTTGACAGTATTCAACTGACCACTGACTAGACGCAGGTAGTGTTTTATTTTAAGATTTATGTTGATAGTGAATTTCATTTGTTACCTGTTTCTATAGACTAAAAAGCAACCATTTGCCCAGTTACGATCAATGAGTGAAACAATATGGCAACAACAGGGTGCATCAAGTTGCTATGGGAATATGAGAGCTTTCTTAGATCAGTTTAATGAATGCTTTGGGAAGCAAGGTTCCTCTGAATGGCCAAGTGTTTTCTCTGGATTTCATCCCAATTAACTTTGCAGTGTAAGGAATTTTAAAAGAAAAAGCTTATTCACAAAAATTCAACATCCGCACCTTTTAAAAGAATAAACTACTTATAATTTGTAGTACTCTAACTTGTAATAATTGTGGGGTTCAGAGGTAAAGGAGGCAAAGTGACATTTTCAGAAGGAGAAAAAAAAAAAAAAAAATTGTGTGTATCTTTGTACTAGATATTGAATACTATTTGATAAAATGTATTTCAAGCATTACCTGTTATGTCTGCTGATATCTGGGGGATTCAAAAGGTCAACTGCTTTTGCGATTTATTGTCGAGTGCAAAGAGTTTATTTCAGTTGAGAGACTTTAAGTTATGGCTCTCTGGTATATTAGGATATTCAAGAGCAAATTATATTCTATGGTTTGCATAGCCAGTCACTTCATTATCCTGATTGCATTTCAAGATAAATATTTTGTGCATGTCACAACAGAAAATGGCATTTAAGAACAAGCATAATCATGTTGCTGTGGTTAGCTTGTACAACTGTAAGTGTAACATGTTTCCAGCATTGCAATATCTAGCAAACTATACCATTTAATAGCTACTAGCTAATAATTGTATTATGTTTAAACTGTTCAAATTATTGACAGCTCTAGCTGGGAATTGAGGCCTGTAACACACGTGTTGCATTAATGTAAGTAATAGATTAACACTATCATTTGGAATGGCCAAAGTATGGGTTGTTTTGCATAGGATAGTGTTATTCTACGACATGTCAATGCAATGCTTGTATGCAGGAGTTCTGAATGCAGATCTCCCAGAGGCTCTACTGTTGGAGCTATGGAGGCAGTCAACTCTTTGAATACCATTTCGGGGCTTCACTGTAGTAATTCTAGCCTATTTACTTTGTTGTTATTGATGACAGAGCAACTGAGCATGAATTGGGAAATGAGTTTGCACTCAATTCTTTGAACAGGTTAGACATTACTTAATTTAAGGGTAAGTACATTTAAAACCATTAGAAGACTTGTGCTGTACATGACTACCTTCTCTACATGTTTGCTCCATTTCTTTTAAAACCTCATATATAGCATTTTGATTTATATTCTAGTGTTAATATTTTCTCTTTCTTATTTTTTTCTGAAGGTAAAAATTTGAAACAAAAAAAGTTATTGATTTTTCTTTAAGAATAGAGGACTATTTCAAAATTAAATATTCAGATTAAGTTTAGATAAGCACAAATTATTGGCAAAGCTTGTGCTAGATCATTATTCCTCAAATTTCAATTTTATTAATTTGGGAGTCTGATACAATGTGCATTGCAATTGAACTTGATGTGGTTGATGTGAGATGGTTCAAATATTTGTACTTCACCAGTTTCTATTTACAGTAGTAGCTAGTGTACTGCAACTTTTTAAATCCTTTTATAGTCAGATATTATTTGAAGTGTACATATAAGGGCTGAAACTCCTAGAGGCACAAGTCATATTTAATAGTGTGATAGAAGTTGGAGAATGAATCCTCCAACCCTTCATTTGATGTCCAGTAATTCTAGAACCATTACAATCTTGATTAATTCAATATTGTAAATTTAAGTATTCAGCAACTAATCACAGTTTAACAAATAAATTTTCCATTCTGACTTACATTCTTTAAATCAGTTCTACTTTTTTCATTTGTTAGGTATATTTTATTACCCTTAGAGGATTTATGTAGTGCACTAACCACCTACTTAGGGTTACAGGTTAGAACTCCTTTTGACATCAGCATTTTGTCAGAATTTGTTTCCCACTTTCAGGACCCTCTGTACGTGTCATAGGAGATCTTATTTACTTTCTTGGAAACTGGGAGATGGCATGGTGAGTACAAATCAGTTAACCAAATAACATTTTCTATTTCAAATAACTTTCATTCTGTAAAATATGAACTTCCTGTATTTGTTTGAAACATAATTTACTTAAAACAAATTTTTCTGTCAAACAATTCAGCCTTTTTACTTTAAAGTACACCCGATGATGTAACAAATATAGAAATTATTTTTCTTAAATAAATAATAGTCATAAAAATAGAGGATATGCTTTTCTGTTAATAATATTAAAAAAAAATTTGGAACATGAATGCAAATACATTTTTTCAGAATCAAACAAAGGTACTGAGAGAGAGAATCCAGTTTTTGAAGTGGGCTTTTACGCCCAATGTTGTAATGTACAATCAATCTTATCCAAGCTTATTTTGTGTAAGAAACACAATCTTTTCATTGAAGCTTATCTTTGTAAGGAACACTAGGTCAAAAATAAGAGTCACAGTCATTTAAAAAACTTAATCTCCTATTCAATTGAATAATCTACACATTTGATAATTAACAAACATTCGTGTGACTAACTGTAATGCGAGTGTTTTATGGTTTTTGTAAAGTTTCCTAATTGCTTCCTACATCTTGTAAATGGGAATCACACAGTACTTGTGGTTATTTACAATTTTTTTTTCCTTCACATATCACAATATGTTCATTTCAAATATTTAGCGATTCATTTTCACATATTGACTTATTTTTTAGCCTTTCTCGACATTTTTTTCTCTTCAATCTTTTCTTTTCTGCCTTATCTTCGGGAGTTAATACTTGGAGATTATCAGTTTTGTTTTTCATTTTCTTACCTGCAAAGTAGAAAGAGTATTAAAGAAAGCAGAAAAACAAAACTATAAGCATTACATATCAATTCATATAAGGCCATTAAATTAATGGCAACTTACATTTTGAGAAACATTTTTGACAGTTTTCTTTTGATGAACTAATACTAAACCTATAAGAACAATGTGTAAGGCCTCAGGCAACATGTCTAAGTGTTTTTACTTCATTCTTCTTGTAAACAATTTATAATCTACTGCTCTTAAGAGTTTTAAATCTAAATTAAATTATTATTTATTACTTCGCAGAGGGCATTCAGATTCAAACTAATATTTATGATATTTCTATTTCCATCTACTTACATTTGATGATGACATCATCTGCTGAATAAATTTCCAATTTGCCTTTTGTGGAAGGTTCCCATCCGGCCACAGCCTCCTTTGATAAAATCCATTCAGCAGGTACAGCAACTTCTTTGCACTGTTTCTTCTCAGAGATGTTTTCGCCATTTACTTTGCATTTCCATTTGGTCCTTTTCTGTGGACGACTTGCACCTTCATCTTCCACATCATCATCACAAGACACTGTATTTAGAGAAGCACCAAAGAGACGGATACCTCCTTCAGTATCCTTTTTAATTTGACAGGTCTTTGAGGAAATATCCACTTCTTTGATTTGGCTGGGAAAAAATGCTTTCTAAGGATTTGTTTGCATGATAACTTAGAATAATATTAAATTGTAATTAAAATAACTACAGATTATGATGTATAAAAGTAAGTTACTTATTCAAAGTACTTTTACAAAACTAAATCTCAACACTATACAAATTTTTCAGAACACTTTATTTGAATATAAATTAGGTGAAAAGGTTTTTACAATGAAAAATACAGACTGCATGTATTAAATGCAATTAATTAAAAATAGTTCTTTGCTCTCAAAAAATTTTAAAAAAGCAATTCTATTCTTCTTCACTGACAAAATATTTGAAACTATAACAACTTTTATTTCTTATCTGCAGCTTTGGTACTCTTTGAAGGTTGTTTGGCTGGACATATCAAAATTAAAAATCCCTAAAGAAATTTCTCCCCTAAATTTACTACACAAAGAAAAACACCAAATGTCCAAAAAATTATAACATTTTCTTTGCTGTATCCCCTTTGCAAAATTCCATTAGTGCCTGAAAAATTAGGATGCTGTAGCATATGTACGAGTTATGTTTTGCAAAATTTTCCTCTCAGTAAATATTTTGTTTTGAATTTACTTTTTCTAATAGGCTTCAGTTCAGCTTAATTTTGAATATTAGTTCCAGTTAATTCCTATAATTTCAAATGTTTTGTCATAACTCAAAATATTGAAAATTGTATGTTTTGCAAAAACAGTCATCACTTTTTTATGTAAATTTTAATTTTAACTACGTAAAAGATGTACAGTACCTGTCTAGAAACTTCATTAACTGCCCTCCAACATATTTTTGAAATCCTTCAGTAACACCCATAAGATTTTCTTCTTTGTCTTGGTAACGCAGGGATGGTTTTGATATATTTGGTTTGTCATCTATAATTTTGTACATTACAATAGTAATTAGAGCATTCACCTTCTCACATACAAAATAAAATATAACCTATATTGGTAACAAAAATTCACCTTTGCGTTTCTTGGGCTCAAACATATCATTATTAAGAAATTCATTGTCAACAGCCTCACGTAGACGATCCAATGTTTCGTCTTCTGAAGAATCAGAGCTCATTCCAACTTCTTTTCTAAAAACTTGGTGAGAACGGAATTCTTTTACTGCTATTATATCCGCACGTTTTCTTGAGCCCCGGAATATCTACCCCACTCCTTTCCTAACATTAATTCCATTAAGAACATATGATAGCAATGAGAGTTGTGAACCAAATCTGGTGACGAGGAACGTTCGCTCCCATGCATTAAAAGCTATTTTGCAGGGAAAAATGAACTACAAATTCAAAGTAAAATTCCGTTTGTCAAAATAACCAAACTCCCCACTTCTCTAGCATCTAGCGAAGCGAGGGCTCAAAACGTGCGCGAAGAATATCTGAATTTTAACTTTTACAACGTAATACAATTTACACAAAGACAAAAATGTTGTATAATAATCTAAACAATCAAGAAATTCACACGGGAACACTTGCAGAAGTGTGCGACTATTTATGTAAGTCACAGAAATTCAACAATAACTGGTAACAAACACAATTCACACGTCGTCGATCCGTTTACATCTTATAAAGAAAATAATTCAGCCTTTCCCGTGCTGTCACACTTCACACACGTGGATATAATATATTACAAAAAAAAACGTGCCCAGCACCTGACCAGTTGAGTAAATAACACTTCGTATAAAACATCCGCCATTAGATGGTTGTAAATCCGTCCAATAAGAAAATTATATTTCTAAGCGGGAAATTTGAATGTGCATTTTTTTTTTCGAGGTAGTGACCCTATGAAATGTTTGATTAGTTCTATTTTTTGTTGGTGAACATTGCAATTATAATTTATGTAAAAACGTATACTTTTTGCAATAAGTTATATCTTAATATTTTAAAATTATTTATGACTACAGCAGATGGGAGAAACACTTTAAGAGATAAAATAACACTTTTCAAAAGATATCATTTTATTTATCACATTGAAACTTTTGGGGATGATTGTACCTAAACTTGATTCATTGGTAGGATCAAACTCCGCAAGTAACCTGACAATTTCTATAAGATTTTCGTCGCTAGCCTTTTCCAAGTTATGTGTTTCTGTTTCGGGTGTAACTGGTGTAAAGTACTGGTGTTCGCACATACATCTGTTTGGTAAAACGCTCAAACATGCGTTTTGTTGGTTTGAAACCAGTGCAACAATATTTGAGTAGTACTTGCTGAAATATTTAATTATATATATATATATATATATATATATATATATATATATATATATATATATATTTGATTTTCATAAAGATATGAAGCACAATATTATATTTTAATACGCATTTTTTATTCATTATTAGTTTACCCTTGTATGAATTCTCATGCGCATAATCGTTAGCAACATTTCAAGCTGCATTTTGCTGCAAAACTGTCTTCACAAAATGCATGACGCTAAAAGTCGGTCCACGAAAGGATTGCTCACAGGCAACTCAAACTCACTGTTAACGTCGATATGTATTTTTAATTTTTTTAAAATATATTTTGTCGTAATCTGAAAACCCGCCCAAAACCACATATGATATTTACCGCATGTTAGTTACCGCATATGTATTTTCGCCCATTGGGCGGTATTCTGCGAAGTGAACTTTTGCCCTTGATTCGTCCAATGAATGTGAGTGTGTGTTTACAGGCACTGTATCTACACTTGTGTATTTATACACCTGGCTTTCATCCTGGTATATTTCTCCATATTTATTCACATCTCACTGATCTTTATCGTTTTTGTGGAGGCATGCAGCCGTTGGTGGCAATTTCAAACACAGCGTGCACTTGCGAAGCGGGTATTTATTACTCCCTGGTGCAAAACTCAGTCAGAGACATTTCGTTTTTCACATGTCACATGATATCAATCGCAGTACTTGTTGCACATTTTGCATTTACACTAAAAGTCTGACTCGGGAGTCTGTGATGACAACCGTGTAGAATCGGCCATCGGATGGGCGAATCGGGCCATCAGATGTCTGAGTTCGTTATTTAATTTTGACTTGTTTTCATTTGGATGTTGTCATTGCGTCTGTAGAGTAAAATTATTTCCATATCAATTTATTTTTCCTGCCAATTTCTTGCATTGCTTCTTTGTAAGCATTAGTGGACATCTAGAGCAGCTGCATTTGTAATTCTTTAATATAGAAGGGTTCGGTCGTGAAGGTGAATATTTCGATAGACACATCATCTTCTCGAGGAAGGTCGATTTTTCTTAATTTATTGTTGGAAGATTTCTCATCAATAGGTGTGCCCTGATGAGATGGAGTCCGTATACAACTACTGGAGTAATCTTCGTCCGTAATAAGTGTAGTACTGTATCTAATGATAGTTTGTTTAGGAGCCTGATGTCATTCATAGTGCCTTGGATTATCATGGGTTTTTATAAAGAATCAGCACAAAAAAGCGAAAGGAGCACGTAGGTGAGTTACAATGGAGGTCAATATTGACGAGAAAATTAAAATATAAATAAAGAAAAATATAATAATAATAATAATAATAATAATAATAATAATAATAATAATAATAATAATAATAATAATAATAATAATAATAATAATAATAATAATAATGACATTAATAATAATAATAATATTGGAACAATTCATATCAATCATGTTTGCAACTACATCAAATTTAACAATAGTAGTACATTCTATTTTTAAAACTTGAAATGGTGAGGAGGCAAGTTTTGAACAGTTTTTTTTTCTTCTATTCTCCTTCTATTTCACAGGATGCGATATGCCAGTTCTTTTTTCTTTGCTTCAGCTCGAAACAGTTTACACGAAACAGAAAGTCTAATGGGATAAGAAATTCTTATTTATTTATATTTTTTTAAGGGAAATGTAATTTGAAAATTCCTTTACACTGTAGAACATGTTGTTAAGCAGGAAAGCTTTCAATTTACTTTTAAATGTATGAATTGTGTTTATGTCTTTGATTTTTGATTGAATATAGATTGACAGGGCAGTTAGCGTTGAATGAGATTTCTTGTTTTTAGTTTAGTAATATAATTGTAAAAAGAGGGATTTAGAAGTGAACATCGAGTCCGAGGGTTCGTAATAAGCGAGTGGCAGATTATTTTGTTGGAGGGTCAGGAATTTTAGAATCTTAGTTAGAATTCGGACTAAATGGAAACCGAACGAGTTCCAACAGCAAACTAATGGAGGGACTCGTGGAGCCACTAATGGTAGAAACGAGTACCAAATGGTGGATGGCCAAATGGGTGGTACTCATCCATGGTCATCCAGGCTGTAGTGATGACATTTCGACTATCTTGTCGTGGTCTTCCTCAGGGCTAGTCTGCGAGTTTCTTCAGGGCAAGTCTCATTTTAGAGTAGACTATAATCAATCGAGTCACATCTTTAGTCATGAAATAGAGGAAATATAATAATAATAATAATAATAATAATAATAATAATAATAATAATAATAATAATAATAATAATAATAATAATAATAATAATAATAATAATAATAATAATAATAATAATAATAATAATAAGTCTTTGCTGGTAATTTTATCTCCTGTGAGACAATGTGCATGTTTAAAGGGAAATAATTATAACGTAAGCAATCACCTGAAATTCTACCAAAAGCAACAAATTAAGGGTTAACATGCAACATAGGATGATGCAGAAATAAAGAGAAGAATTTCCTTGATTTTACGTTAATTTATGTATTTGAAAATTAGCATTTATTTGTAAATGAGACAATACTCTTGAGACATCCTTTAACAGCAAAAACTACTTTTAAATCTGAATAGAAACGCGTGGTGCAAGTTTCAATTTCAACTTGCCATTTAAATTAATTTCGTATATAATTCTTGAGATAAAATAGAAGGTCATTTCTGATATACGAAGTAATCCAGAACTACACGTTCAACTTAGAACGTTACAGTGAATGTCATGAAACGATTATAACTCGGCTGCTTCTGACGTAAGCTTGTCATCAAATTTCGCGGTTTTTCGCGCTCCGATCCAACTAGCCAATCAGAGTAGCCTGATACTGAATGAATGTAAAGTTTCTTTATATATGCCTCCAATGCAGTAGTGGAGGATGCCGAACTATAGTGCAGCGTCAATTTGAGATCAGTCAAGTAAATCAGTGGTTCGGTTTAATTATGAAAGTCAGTAATTGTCAGTGGGAATATTTTAAGAATTTGAAATATACCATTTTACTCTTTGGTTCTTCTTATTGGATGTCGAGTTCTCTAGTACTATCCCAAAGAATAAGTGGACTGCTGTGGTCCGTTGCCGGCGGGCTTATTTGGCGATTCGATCCTGATTCAATCTTCGTGATCGGTTCGTGCAAGTTGTGCTGTTTGTGGTTGTGTATGTTGTACCGTTTGATCGAAAGAGTCAAACACCATTCATTCCATAGTTCCAAACTTCCGGCAACGTTCGTTTATTTCATGACTAATATTTCTATCAATTTGTTTTGAAAGTTTTAAGATCTTGTTACAAGATTTTGTAGGTATTTATGAAGTGGCGTTGAGAACATACTAAGATTGAAAGAAAGTTCGGTGTGTAAGTAACTTTCAGAAATGTAATGACATTTTCCGTATGTACTACAGGAGGTGAGCAATGGAGCAAATGAAAACACCTGTATCAAAAAAGAACCCAGCGTTCAACAGACTTTTGAAGAATACCATCGAAATCCCGGATTCTCCAGCAATGCCATGTATTGGAATGGGCTCAGGTAAGACTTTCAACGCCTTATTTATGTAAATAATTGAATGATGTTGTTTAATGCCTAAATGAATCAAAGTGCCTGTATGACACTGCTTTTTCTATGTAAATATTTACTTCTAAGAAGTTGAGGTTATTCTGTTGTTAAAGCCAATGTACTCATAATTTTTCATCAATGTTATTTACATATCTCCTCCAATGAATCCTCAAGTATTTGTTTGTATTAACCAATACTTTTTAGAAGAACAGTATGTTTCATTGAAATTTAATATTGCTTAAAATTTTTGCTAATTTTTGTTAGTGAGTGCTGAGGAAGCAATATATGTTGAGTAGTGTTTTGTTTATTATTATGACAGTCTTCAAATTATTAAAGTGTGGTATATTACTTCCTTAAATTCAAAGAATAAAAGATGACTTTAGATTTTTTCCAAAATTTGGTATCTTCCATTTGGGAGGTGTTATAGAAATCAAAGAGCAATATTCATCCTTTTTCTTAATTCTGTTAAACCCTGGAAGAATAATAATTATTTTTTAAGACAGGTTTGTATGTTGACTAACTATTGCTTGTTATGTTGCCTTGTATATTCAAATATTTTGATGGACCTCTCTTTCTTTAGAGTTTTTAACCACATTGTATTCAATTAAATAGTTCATATATACCAACAAATATATCAACTAAATGTTGGTGAAACAGATTACTTTCATTAATTAACAAAAACAATCCTGTTTGGAGTAAATTCTAGAATGTAAAATGAAGGATATCCTTTTTGTTTCAGGTGTAAATGTTTATAGTTTTGCAAGATCTCCTATGGGTGGTCAGGCCAGATCACCTTGGGCAATTAAAAAGATCAACAGAAAAGTTACTGTTCCTGAGTACGAGAGTAGATTGTTAGCCGAGGTTGATGTTCTTCGCAATTTAAAACATCCTAATATTGTAGGTTTTCGAGCAGTTGTTGAAAGTAAGGATGGTCACAAGTGTTTGGCCATGGAAGAATGTGAAACTTCACTTGGGGATCTTATTGAAGAAAGAGGTGAAACTTCCAAAGAACCCTTTGCTGTGGATAATATTCTGACAGTCGCCAGTGATATTTGTAAAGCATTGAGTTACCTTCATGATGAATGTCTTCTTTTACATGGAGATCTGAAGTCATACAATGTTCTTATTAGAGGTACGAGGAAAGATTTTTCACTTTTTGCGTATAATATGCAATAGCTGTAATACAAATGATTCGGTGTAATAGCCTGCCATTACCATCCAAAATAGGAATTCCTTTTAACATCTGATGTCTGTTTCTCATTATTTTATTACTGATTTTATGCTTTCTTTTGAGAAATTAATATTGTGAATAAACTAAATTGTTTGGAGATGGTAGTGCAGTATGTAATCAACAATGACAGCAAGTCTTCTCTATTTTGGGCCCACTGGAATGCAAATGTATACTGTTGAGCTTGTCTTGCATGTCTGGATATTCTCATAATAATTAGAAAGATCTTCTTCTTCTTCTTCTTCTTTTTTTTTTTTTTTTTTTTTTGTTGTTGTTGTTGTTGTTGTTGTTGTTGTAATTTTAGTATTATAGAAAGTGCCTCAATGTAGTTAATTATAGAACTACTACTAATGTTACATCATAATGATGTAGAAGCTGATTCTTAACATTGCTTCTTTTGAAATATTTGTTGTATAATTTGTTCTGTTGGTCATACACAAAATATTAATTAAAAATACAAATATTAGCACAACAAATTCTTATAAGCCCATACGAAAATAACACGTACAAAATCAAGAAAACCAACCACAATATAAAAACTTCATTTGCTTGTATTGAAAACTCTAATTTCAACCCTAATAAACACACACAAAGACAGATCAAGTACAACATAAACTTACAGTAAAATCAAACTTTTTTTCCATCTTTACCACATTACGCATTTGTTACTTTATTACCCAAACAAAAATTTATGTTACTAATGAATATATGAGTTTGAAATTGATAAACTAAAAAATGGGGAAGGTTAATCTTTGGGCACACCTTATATGAATATACTTAAGAACTGAATGTATTTAAGTTTGACTGTTCGAATGATGAAGATATGTTAAGTGATCTAGTGTTAAAAAACACTTCCCCAATAAAAGCCCTCGGAAACAAACATAAACCCCAAAATACCTACTGGGTCTCTTTTTCACCCTGTCTTTTTCCAACCCTGGTTGAAAATGATGTAGGTGCTGCGAATCATGACATTTTGATATTTGCGTGAGACAACGTAAATTTTACTATCTCTTCTGAAATGTCAGGTTCCAGGCTATGACACTATATGTGGACATGTCAACAGATAAATAGCTAGCAACACTTTTATTTTTTCTATGATTTATGAATTGTGTGGTTAGTAATGTATAATTTCCATTTTTATGTGGTAAGAAAAATAATATGTACATGAACATTCCTAGCTTTCCAGGGTTACAGCTGGCACTATAAGTTGTGTGAACAACACTGTTACAATAACTTATCAGTTGTTAACAGGTATAGGGCGAGAAAGAAAACAAAAAAAACAACAACGTTATAGCATAATAATGCAGTCCACAACTCTTATTGTTCACTCATTATTTTAACAAATGCAGAAAAGCTCTTGCTAACCAATGAAAGGATTCCAAGGAAATTGACCATGAAAGTGAAGCAGTCTTTGACGCGACAAGCTACTATAGGAAATATTGTAGTTTCTGTTCTTCTCAAATAATACTTCTTAATTATGTTCCAATAACGTTCAATGCAAGAAACCTTACAGAAAGCATGAAAAAAATATTTGTTCTACATACATTAAAAATAGAAATGAAATTCTGTAAAATGCCTGAATGAAAATATAAAACTAAAACTCCTGCAAAATCTTATTTTTATAGTTTAGAATTGTTTGAAACATTTTTTCTTTACAATTTATATTTTATGTTTGCATTCCAAAATTAATTGTAATCACCAGCTGCAAAAATGCTTTGTGTAGTTTTCAGTAATTTTTGTATGTAATCATTTCTTGAGTATTTTTATAACATGCCTTTCTTAAACAATTAGTGTTATTCATCACAACAGTCATGTTTTAGAATAAAAGTCAGAATTAATTGCCTGAAATTATCAATATTCAGAACTGTGTAAGAGATGTAGTATGTACTAGTAGTAAGTATGGAAGAATTGCAGAAGAATTCGAAGGTTAAAATAACGGGACATCAATAAAGTATTGTTAATAGATTTTCTGTTAACTGCTACTGCTCAAAATAGTAATACGAATCTTGGGGAAGGATTGATTTTGAACTATGTATTTTAATTAATATTGGAAATGATACAAACATTTATTTGACTAAGGAAATGTTAAATTGATTCAATGTAACTTGCTGATCATAAGATAATGAACATTTGTTAGGGAGACGTGAATGTATATAATTGATAAAATATTTAATAAAGTAAAAATATGTTTATTTAAATTTCTCCAGGTGACTTTGAGGTAGCAAAATTATGCGACTTTGGTGTGACAGTACGTGTGAATACCAAAGGCGTAGCACTCCCTGACCAGTATTACGTTGGAACTAAGATTTGGAGTGCTCCAGAGGTGTTAGAAAATGATGGAGCAGGTGTTACTACAAAAGCAGATATATTTTCTTATGGCTTAGTTTTATGGGAAATGCTGTCTCTCAGACCCCCACACATTCCTGAAGAAATTCCAGATGACCCATCTGACAATGATGACCCATCTGACAATGATGACCCATCTGGCAATGATGACCCATCTGGCAATGATGACCCATCTGGCAATGATGACCCATCTGGCAATGATGACCCATCTGGCTCTAGTTGTGAAGAAAGTTTCTTTGGTAAATTAGGTGAGTTGCAATTTTCACTTTGTTGCATTCATTGTGCTTCCACGCTGTCAATTGATGTATGCCACTTGTAAAGGCTGCATGGAAACAAGGCATTTTTTTTTTTTTTTTTTTTTTTTTGTAGAAAATTTGTTATTGTAGGTTCCTGGAAAAGAAGAGAATTTTTGCTCCTAGTAAATTACTTCTTGTAATGCATTGTAGAGTGAAAATCAGCTTTTTGAGGGTCTTTAAAACCTAAAAATAGTTTTTCGGTAAAATGTTTCTCTGTCCTTTTGTGGAGAACACAAAGTGCCTGAACTGTTCATAGGATGCTCTTCGTAACTGATATTTCCTGATCAATATGTCTGATCTTAGTCTTGTAAATTTGAAACTTGTATTTTGATTTTGGGTGGTTCTTTGCATTAAGCCTCAATGAAATCTTCTCAAATATAGCTCCAAATCCTTTTGCAGGTTTTTGTAGTATAATACTAATGGTGTGCAGCAGTAAAAATGCTGCGGAACAAAAAAACACAAAATAGTTTTCCCAAAAGTGACATGTATACCGCTGAAGAACAACAATTAAAATACTCTCATATATCACTACCTTAAATTAAATATTTAACAAAAACTGTCTGCATGTTTGCAAAAACGGTCTGTAATGATGTGGTGTACATCAGTTAGTATTTATATACCAAGAAAATCAAAAGAAGTTGCTGTTCTATCACATCACTGGTGAATAGCAAATATTAAATGGCAGACAATGACTCTTCCACAGAGCCATGATGTCAGTTGTAAGCAATGACAGAGTGTGTATGAGACGTCAGTTCGTGTGCACAGTATGAGAATAGGCCGAGTAACACAATCAAATATTTGTATTTTTTACTCAGACTAGAAACGGTTTCTTTATTTGTATTTTCCCATAGTTTTGATTTCATTAGATTTATTTTTATTAAAGAACAGTAAAAACCATGCGTGACATATGGGGGAGGGATATGTGCATACATACTTGTATAACTGTAACAGTAACATGAGTAACTGTACCAATATTATTATTATTATTGTTGTAATTATTGTTATTATTATCATCATCATCATCATCATCTTCACATCTAGCAGTACTGACTGTGCTGTAATAATTTAACAGCTTGCTGAATTTGCAATTACTCTTGCCAAGTGACAAATCCTACATTTCCTCTTTGTTGCTTGTGCAGCAGGTGGTGTGTTTTAACATTTTTTTTTTTTTTAGGGACTCGGCCAGAACTTCCTACTGGGTTAAGCTCTGTTTATGATGAAGTAATATATCTTTTCAATTGGTGCTGTGAAGCAGAGCCTGATGCCAGACCATCTGCAATTCAAATTCAGGACTTCTTGCAAGCTTCCAAAATGCAGTAGGTGTTGGTGCTTCAAATCACAAGTGTTTTTTGTTGCACTTTAATTCACATTCTCTGAAAAGACAGACCATAAAAGTTTTGATTCTTGTTTACATTTTATTGAAGAGAATATAATTTATTAAGGATTATAAACAATTTTTTGATGACAAAATATCATCTTTAATGAAGAGAGAGGATTATGCTTGTACTTTCCTGGACACCTACCACCACCTTCCTTTGACTACCATCTTCCTCCCTCTATCTCCTCCTTCCCACCCTCTAGCACCTCCTTCCCACCCTCTACCTCCACGGTCCCACCCTCTACCACCACGGTCCCACCCTCTACCACCACCGTCCCACCCTCTACCACCACCGTCCCACCCTCTACCACCACCGTCCCACCCTCTACCACCACCGTCCCACCCTCTACCACCACCGTCCCACCCTCTACCACCTCTTTCCCACACCCTACCACCTCTTTTCTACTCCTTGCCTATGGGTTGAAATTACTTACTGTGGGATTTTCTACATGGGCTGCAGTTTATTAGCTGGAAAAGTGGATAAATTCATATTCTGAAAGGGAGAATTATAAACCTAATGATATTTTCTTACTTTTTCTTTAAAAAGGCATATTCAGCATTGCTGCATAGTGTGCTATTTTCTAGTGTAGTTTATTAGTTGTTATGTGCTTTTGATCACTGGTTCCTATATGTCTTTGTATGAAAGAATTATTTGCCTTAATTAAATATCGTATAGAAAGTCATTACACTGTTGAATTGTTATTCTCCTTGTTTGAAACCCTCCATTTAATTGTTTCCTGCTTCATTTCAACCACAACCATTTTCTAGAAGCGGAGTTGTTAATATAAAATGTATTTTATCATTAGAATTTCTCTCTTGAGGAACTGTTTCATGAATGTCATTAAATGCTTACATATATCTTTACTATGGTAAGTACAGGTTAAAGAATGTCAGAGTTCTTTGGCCATAATTTTCCTCATGCAAATTAGGCTTTGAATGTTTTGTTTGCTGATTAATTACTACTTATTTCGTATGTAGTCACTGATCAGTGTTCAGATGAAGATAAATCTGGCAGTTTGCAGTTGAAATTTCCATGACAACAATATTTTCCTTCATTTCTAAAGATGTAATAAATTAAAAAATGTAATTAAAGTATATATTGTCACTTCTCCTTCAAATGAAAATGATTTACATAAATCAATTTTTTACCTCTGATTTAAATCAAGCCTTCCTAGTCTATTTTTAATCATATTTCTTTCATGATGTGTTTTATGAGCTGTTTTAATATGAATTAATAAAACATAATTATAAGTTGAAACAAATCCAAACAACACTCTTGTGTTGCATATCTGCACTTATTTCGATAATCAGGAGCAGTAGCCCTTACTTACTTCTATATAAGAAATAAACATTAATCATTTTCATCCGTCACATTTTTTGTAGCATATTGTACCGACAAGGATAATTTCAAATTAAACATCCAGAACTGAAAGGCATCCAATATATTGCCTTATGAATGAATGCCTAAAAATAAGGTTACAAATCTAATTCCTTTTATCATTTAAATATTACATGTGCAAGACAATAGAAATTAATTCTTTTAAAGCAAAAGCATTGCCACCAATTCAACATTTGAGCATTGTTTCATTGTCGAGCAACCAGGTGGCCAATGATTCAGAGTGAAGTAGTTTGCCTGTCACCAAGGAGGTCCATGTTCCAGACAATCTTGTGTGAAATTTGTTTTGACAAAACTAGTTTGCCTGCTTCACAGGGGCTAGTCCAACCCCTGTGAAGCATCCTAAACCTGACCACTTTCTTAATTCTGGTCGTGAGGTTGTGACACGTGTGGAAGGCACATACTGGGAAATGCTACCGGGCTGTCCTCTCGACGAGGATGTACAGAGTACTATGGCTACTACACCTTACTTACTTACTTACTTACTTACTATTACTTACCGTATATATAAAGTAACAGAGGATTATTCCATAATAGGAATAAATGCATAAAGAAAAGGAGGATTAATCCAGGATCAACTATCTTTGCCATTTTTTGCTAAGAAATGAAGAAACAATTTGCAGCCATTTTTGAAAATTATTAAATGTTGGATATGCTTCAAGAAAAATAATGCAGAATCCTCTCATTTTCAAATATTGGAACTAGACCTTATTTGGAGATCTGTTTTTTGATGAACAGATTCCATGAAGGAATTTTTTTTTTTATTATTATAGTTGTTGGTAGATGCCGATATAATTTTGAACTATTGCAATTTTCAAAAATTGGGAGAAAAAAAACCCTTATAAAGTTAAAGAAAAAAGCCAATTCTTTAAGCATCTTATGTAGTATCAGAAGGGGAGAAAATCCACTCTCCAATAAATTTTTAAAATGTTAAAACTTTCTCGAAGAATCTGTTTGAAATTCAAGCTTCATCAGTCAATGATTGAGGAATGTCAATTTTGGTGAAAATTCTGTTTACGGTTTGGTCACTAGTGTTGTTCACAGATGGACAATCATGTTTTCCGTCAACCAATTTTTCTTTGTTAAGCTACCAAGCATGAATTCTGACTAAACAAATGTGTGAGAGAAAGTACTTTACTACAGCCCGTGATTACATGGGTATATCACCTATCGTCTGGCAGGGAAAGGGATAGATTCTATTTGTTGCGTAAAATGGAAGTAAGCTTAATTAAATCTCCCCCATCCCCTCTCCGCCGGATCTTCCTCACGTTCACCCACCGCCGCCTCATTCCGTTCTCCATGCTCTGTGCCACTGCTTCCCGCGCACGGGTGATCGGAAGGTCGTGTTTTTTATCCTAGCCTTGTGCCTAATCGATGCTTGATTTGTGCGAATTTGCAAAGCCTGCCAGGACTTTGCTGGTCGACAGCTCTGGTCCAGGGCTGCTGATCACTTCGACGCGAATGCCGCACGAAAAACAAATTCCCTTGTTACAGTATCATGGATCTGGTACACTGCAACTGTTTTTCTTTTTTTTTTTTTTTTTTTTTTCTTTTTCTTCGTGAGCACCGCAATCATTGGATCACGTACCGCGCGTGATCTTACCTTCCTATCCCTTTCCCTTTGTATAAATAATATTTCCAGCGGAGTTGCCGATACTTATTAAGAAAAAATAATGAAATCTTAGCGTGAAACAGCTGTAAATTGAAGAGCGCCATTACTTCTTTGGTTATGCATCACGTGTGCGGTTCTATGCCCTCAACTGCTATGTGCTTTTATTGCGATTAGTTTCTGTCTCCTGTTGTGATCTGTTGCAAGAACGGTGACGTGTCTGCATCTCCAGTAAGTGACAACATCGCTCTACTCCCACCCCAGCTGTCGAATAGACAGAAATATTATTCGAACAATATCTACTCTCCCCTGAATCCGTACTCTGACGTCGTGTGTTGGAGAGTACGGCCAGTCATCTCATACCTTCTTCCTCGTAACTAACAGTCGCCGATGGGAACTAAGGCTAGCTGGAGGTAGTAGAGAAAATACGATCTTTGTAAATAATGGTTTTACACATGAACGAGAACAACATACACGTCTCCTTCTGGCATTTCCTTCAGTGGGGCGTCACTTTAGTCACGGCATAGTTTCTGACTGGTCTCGCGGCATGTGTGATAGTGGAGTGCATGTAAGAGTCTGTGTGTACGTAAGGGTGTGAGGATAGAACAAGGAAAGGAAGGACAGCACCCCGTCCGTAGTCCGTTTGTTAGAGTACTTCTGCGGCATTCGACGGGTATTGGTCAGAGAAGCTTACCGATCAGAACAGCCAGTAGCTAGAATTCTCCTTCAAACAGGGAGTGAATTCGACTTGTCTAACTAGGTTGCAAATACGCCGTCGTTGGAACTCGAACACTAGGGCTTCTCGGTGAGACGCTGTGTGTGGGGAATTGCGTCCACCGTAATTATCCAGTTCTTGCGGCATCCTCTGAGTGGAAATGAGATCTTTTTTAAATGGGAATTCCCGGAAGATTTAATTTTTACTGGGCTTTTGCCCAAGTTTTATCTTAGCCCAAAGAATGACATGGAGTACTGAGGATTTTTCTTCCTTCTAAAATTTACACATTTTTGTTATATTAATCCGCATTCACCAACCGAGCGACGGCAAGCGACTAGAGAAGGCGAAACAACCAACTGCGTTCTCTCTAATGTGCTGTTCTTTGACCGCAACGATGATAATGTATAGTATTCAATTAAAACATGTGTATGCCACATTCCACTAGGCATGTGTATTATGTACTAATCTCCCTCTGAATTTATTGCGTGGATAATTTTATTGTTGACTTTTAATTACTCTCTGTGAAACAAAATTATAAATGTAAATGTATTTGCAATGAATATATGCATAATATACTTGTGAATTAATTTACAATCTGAAATATAGCGAGATGTGTGGGTGCATAAAAAGAGGATTCTGGCTGACCTGGTGTGATGCTGGTTTAGCCTAGCATGAGCAATCGTACTTCACATAATTGTCACTATTTAAATAAATATATATTGCAGTGTTCCTGATTCTAAATTAATTATTTATTGACATTAAACATTTCCATATAATGTATACTTACTTAAGAGGTTAGAGATTTGTTTTTATATTTAAAATGAATCACACAAGGAAATATATTACAGAAGGGATCGTGTAAAAACAAACGTACGCTTTACTTTATTTCGAAACATCATAACGTATCATCCGGTTTTCATGTTTACTTCCGAGAATACAAAAGAATTTTAAGGAAAGTAATTATTCAGGCAAAAATAATGAAAAATAATCAGGATATTTTGAACGCTAGTAACAAAACTAGAGCAGTGTGGAATATCGTAAAAAAGACGACCACATCAACTCGGTACTTACTAGAGAATGTTGTTTTAAAGGATAATGAAAGAGAAGCAAGTAATCCGGAAAAGTGGCAAATCTCTTCAACCAACACCTTTGTCGAATTGCGGATGAACTCACGAAGAAACTAAAACCACAAAATTCAACATCATTCCTTTCCCCAAAAAATTTCCATCCGGTACAAGTTTTACACTCCTGAGCGGTCTAAGAACAGAAAAACGTATGTGTGAGTGTGTAAAGGGAGAAGAGAAGACAAAGATAAGGGAGGAGCAATGTCTTCCTGTCTGTGGCCTGGTTGCTAACAAAATTGTATATAAGCGGTACTGATCCAGCATTCGCCTGATAATGAGATAAACCACGGAAAACTACTGATCAGAGCAGACGGCCGCTTATATTTCGTCCAGACAGCGGCTGCATCCAGCTACGTGGTTAGTGTCAGAAATGCCACGATGGGAAGTCGAATCCTAGGACCTCCCGGTGAGCGAAGTTGCAGAGTCTTTTGTGTTACTGCTCATCTATTGCAGTCGACTAAAGAAATTGTTGTTTCTGTTGGAGATTATAAAATATGTGGAACACTTCGATATTCCAGAGACAGAGCTACTAATGTATTGCGCGCATCAGACTTTTGTGACTTTCAACGCTGATGAGTACGAACAGCCATAGCACTCGCATATGTGTAATCTCAGTATAGTCTAGTTGTAATTGTAGAAAATGACCAGGGTTAGGGTTGGTCAAAAATTCTTGAAATTTAGTATTTAAATACTTTGCTGAAACACTCTGACACAAGTATTTAAATACAGTAGAACATCGCTAATCCGAAACCCTCAAATCCGAAATATCGGATAATCCGAACAATCCGGGTAATCGAATAATCCGGGATGGGGGAAAAATAAATAAATAAAATGATTATTTGTAGTGTAAAGAAATTTTATTATTATTGTAGAACTGAACAACTAATTATTGAAACAAGTTGTCGATATGAATCGTTTGTTCCTCTGATAACTACGATGTATATCTGTTTATGTATACATGTTTATGTAGCAGTAATTTTCACTTAGAGGAACTTGCAAAATCGGTAATTTTCTTTTGCCGTAAGCAACTGAATCTTCTTGATGATGCGATCGCTACGTTACGTAATTACATTTATTGTAATTATCAATTACAATAAATTAGTAAATGGCTGACATTCAAATTTCTGAATTATAACTATTATATACACATACATACATGTGTTCCAGGAGGGTTTCCTCAATATTTTGGTAGGCCATTCTGAGTTAAAAGTTACTCTGAGTAAAAATGTTCATCTGAACATGTTTTCTATTTTGAAGGGTTTCCGAGACAGAGCATCTTGACTGTACTGTTTTTTTTGATTTGGCCTAATAATGCCCTTTCTTCCCGCTGTACTGCACCACTTTCTAAAACATCTTATTCCATGAAGTGTCAGTTATGATTGTTGGTACTACGTTTTAGTGTGTTGTACCACATGCTTACCATAGAGGACAGCATTAGCTAGCCGGATAAGTCAGACATTTGGCTCCAAAAGCCCAAAACATACTAACATTGATAAGACAGTTTGTGTTATATTTGTAAATTAGATTTTAGCGCATAAAAATGACCAATGTTGGCAATAGAAATCATAAAATTGGTTAGTACTCCTAAATGAATTAAATCAAAACGTCCATAACTTCTAGTATATTATTTATTTTTATTAGTTTGTGCTTGATCAACTTGAACATTTTTCAGGTAGTCGAAGAATATATAAAAAATAATGTTTAGGAAAGATGCTCGCAATTACTCAGCAGATAAAGAAAAATTATCAATAATTGAAGTGTTTGTTAAAAGACTAATTTAATGATTTGGACAATAAATAAGTGGACGCATTTTAAAGAAGGGTGATAAAAATAAATAGAAAAATAAAATATTAATGACAGAAAATTTCTTTAGAAAAATGATAATGAATTCGAAGATAAATGAAGTAATTGTATCCTAGTAAGTAGTGTAAATTTATTGAGAGAAGAATAAACTAATTATTTATTATATGAATTTGGATCTTGCTACAGTGCTCAAACAACGTTCACCACAAATAACCTAATTAAAGACGCCGCACATTTTTTTAAACCAACCTTTCAAAATACACTAAAATGTGAGGAAATTTATATTTACTTACATGAGTTCTTTCAAATGTTTTGATAGTCTGTGCGTATTTCGCGTGGTTGTAGATGTGTTCACACCACGTAACATCTGTAGCCAATCACGAGCCGAGAATGGCCTTCTGGGGCCGAGAGACCCGGTTTCGCTCAGTCGACGGGGACACGTGAACGGTGAATGAGTGTTTCTGAAAACTATGGTTCGGGGGGACTAGTGCTCCATTTTACCGGAATAGGTGAAAGGTAAGCTTCTGTTGAAATTCTTTTATTTTCTCGTCACGTAGTTAAGATGATTGTTTATGATTCGGTAAAAATCAGAAATTTTTCAACAGAAAAACGCGTATTGAGGAGACATGGTATCCAAAAAGCGGATTATTCTTATAGTAAATTATTTTATCTCACATGTCTCACAATCCACATTTTGTGTGTTGATACCGTGAAATTAGATGACGATAAAACAAAATTTCCGTTCGCCTGTGGTCAATACTAGTGCGCAAGCCGGTGAGATAATTTTCTTCTTGGTATTCTTCGATCGATGTAGTTGATCTCGAGGCCCTGCGAGCTTGATAAGTGTTTAGATTTTTTGGAAATATTTTAAGTGAATCCTTTTCATTTTTCAAAAATGGCTTAAACTTCCAATAATTGCAAAAGTTCAGTATTATTGTTGAACATATTTTGAGGAAAGGACTCCACGAAGTGTATAATAGTCAAGGTTAATTAATCATAATGTCCTTTGTAAAACTGACAAGCTTTGTTCACCTGAGGATTTACATTAGAAAGGATCCTAAAATCGTTTTTGAACACATTTCAAAATAAAACTTTGGTTCATAGATGCCGTGAGATGTTCTAGGCTTTACGGAAGGCGAAAGGCGTCAGGTAAAATCCACATGATAGAAGTCTGCCATATACTATTTGCAATACTGAATGTCGCTTGAAACATTTAAGCGTTTTCGACAGCGTGGTACTAGCTGGCGAAATTTCATGTCGGCGAGACTTAGACGTTAAACTTTTCTATATAAATTACGGATAAAACATTCAGATCATAGATATTCCATGTGCCTGCCGTGTGATTTAGGTAAAACATAGAAAGCGCAGTAAGGCAACTTTAGAATGGTTACTTAAAAATTCTTCCGAAATTGAGCATTTGTACAAATGTTGATAAAGAATTTATGGGTTGAAATGCTACAAAAGTTATCGATTGAGGTCGTATATAGCAGATACAAGAAACTGTCGAAAAAATTGACATTTAAAAAAGAATGTTGAGTGTTTGACGTAAATGGTAATGAATTGATAATTGTTAATGTAAGTGGAAAAAATTAATTCATTATAATAAAATGCTAGAGGAACACAAGGCCTAGAGAGGTGGTATAATTTGTGCAGTTTATCCAAACTACTATACTTTTCTGATTCGAGCACTCTTCCCAGACTGCTTCTCATCGGTAAAATGGTTTGTGGAGAGAGCCTTCGCGGCAGCTGGTAGGAACGAAGGCCATGCCGCTGGAATGGTGCGTTGATAAGAAATGCCTGGGACGTTGTAGTCGTAAAATCAGAAGTAGGGCCTTGGAAGTTCGTGTGATTCAGGGTTTGTTTCCTTCATTCATGAATCTGTCTTCCTCACGTAATAAACAGTCCATTTGAAAAACTTATTTTCGATTAATTATATAATTTAATTATAAAACAATGCAATTACTTGGAAAATAGACGTTTAAGTGTTAGGAAATCTCTCAATTTGGTCAAGTTCTTCTAACTTCTCATGTATTCGTGTAAGAAATAGTTAATTATACGTAAAGTAATGTTTACCCGACTGTACTTACATTTGTTTTAAATGTGTGGATTTTAATAAAAGGTCATTTTTCCTTTTCACTTCAGAACAATGCCTCTTAGTATAGACATTATTTTTGTTATAACCTTACGTTGTAACAAAAATGTCTATACAGTGTGTTTTGAAACTGCCCCAGCAAAGGCTTTTTTGACTTTGTAGTGTTCGTCTGTTTCAATAAAGTATTTTTTAACCTTTTTCGTCACTTTTAAAGACATTTTTCGCAGATTTCATAGGTTTTAATATCATTTCAATAGTACTTGTTTCAAACAATATTAACGAGATGCAACAAATGTTCTCCACAGAATTCCTGAGTAGCCTATTCGATTTCTGTGCTCGTATATTGAGTATAGCGATCGAGTACTATGTAATCTAAGGTTCCTGTGACTTCTATCGGCGCCTTTGTAAGTTCGGCCGATTTGGCGATAAATAAAGAATAGTCAGTCAAAAGTTTGCAACCTTAGTACACTTGAACAAAAGGAAGAAGCCTCGATTAAATCTAACGGCTCAAACGGCTTGAGTTGTCCATCTGAAGTAGGTTTCATCAATCTTTTTCGTCATTTTTCTTTGCTGGTGCAGTTTTCAAACGCTTTAAGATAATTTTATTGATCCTTTTTGACAATGTTTTGAGTCATTAAAATCCGCCCCGGTTGAAACGTAGTATACGGTACAACATAAGCAAGTCGTTTAAACCGGAACTTCGCGCCGCTCCGGAGAAGGGGAAATCGACGGAGGGGTGTTTAGGGGAATATGAGGGGAATCTTTCGGTGGGGAGGAGTGGTGAGCAATATGCGTTACTTAGTACGTATATATATATATATATATATATATATATATATATATATATATATATATATATATATATATATTTAAAATGCAACGCGTGGGCGATTTAATTAAATTGTAAAGACACTTCTGAAATAATTATAATGGTTCGTAAATGGTCACGAACGTGACGTCAAAAGTTAGGGGGGGGGGAGGGCAATTTCACCGTAGTATCTTGTCGGAGCTTCAATACATGGTGGTGCCTAGTAGCGTTGAAGTGATTTTTTTTCTGTGTCGGGGTAGCTGTTGAAGTGGTTAGCTACGTTGCTGTCGTACAGTTACGTTTCTTGCGTTCTTAAGATTCTTTCTGATTTGTTTGAGTGAGAATAAATGGCTTTTTTACGCGCTGCGCCGAAGGGGGTGTTTGGCTGTTATTGAATGGGCGCAAGAACGAGGTTTGATTGCTGCAGGATTTAAGTGACCTGTGTGTAAGTGTCCAATGAAGTTGGCCAAGCATCACCAAGAAAGGACTTGTGTGATGGTTTCGAGTGGAAGTGTAGCAAGAAAGGGCACTCCTCATGGGTGAAAGTGTTCAGTGCGGAAGGGATCATGGTTCGCGGTAAGAAAGTAGAGTATGATACTGGTATTGGTAATGGCTTATCTTGGTCATGAAAGTACCGTGCGAGTTTATTATGAATGAACTGAACGTAAGCAATAGAACCGTGACCGACTGGATGAGTTTTTGTCGTGAGGTGTGCGTCAGTGCGGCTGATAGTGAACCGTTGGAGGCGTAGGTGTAGAAGTGGAAATCGAAGAGAGAAAGTTTGGTCGCCGAAAGTACCATCGTGGCAAGAGAGTGGTTGGGAAATGGGGGTTTGGGGGTGTCGAACGAAAGACTAAGCGCGGCTTTTTCAAGGTCGTTAAAACACGCAGCAGAGAGGAGCTTCTGGGCGTTATTAAAGTATTTCATCAAGCTAGTGTTAGTGTTCTCAGACTGTTGGAAGTCTTATAACTGCTTACAAGACGAGGGTTTACAGCAAAATGCTGAAAACCACTGTGTTTTAGAGACCCTGAAACTGGTGCGCACACATCATACAGAAGGAACGTGGAGCGCTATGAAGCGTAGTCTGCCTCGGCGCCGCGCAGCTGGCCAGTGCGACAGCTACTTGGCAGAATGTCTGGAAACGCTTTCAAGGGGACAAAAACCCAACTGAGAGGTTTTTGTCGTTCCTTGAGGGCGCCTCCGAACTCTACGAGCAGTAACAATCGCCAATCGGTAAGTTTTATTAATTTCTATCAGAGTGCTTAGCGTAATTTGAGGGATGGCTTAAGGAGACTCCCCTCCTCTCTTCTCCTACTCTCGCCTTTTCCTACTCTCCCTTTCCCTTCGCATCCTCTCACCTTCCCCTCCTCTCCACTCCCCCCACCGTCGCGCTTCTCTAAGGGTGTACCGTGTACTGAACTTTAACCTCCGCTCCTACATAAGCATACGAGAATTTTTAGTTTCAGACCGTTGCAGTAGTCAAAACCAAAAGTTTGCAATGCGAAATCTACAGCCAAAAATTTCTCATGAGTTTATCTTCCGAGCTGGAAGGTCTATTGCGTTTGGAGTTGTCAGATAGCGAGCGGTGTAAACGGTACAGTAACGATAGTTATAGCGATTCTGGAGTCTCTTTTACAAAATCCCATTGTGAAAAGGTTGACCTTAACGCTAATTTTCTAATAAAGGTGCAGTGTGACATTTTCTGGTAACAGCCTGCGTTTTTAAATTTTCATTCCTTAAGACATCTGCTATAAAATTAAGTAATTTAAATTTCTTGCCTATATAAATGGTTGTTAATGTTAAAATATTCAAATTTCCTAGGAATAAGATTTCGTTCCATTATCGCAATATTCAAATGATTTTATAAACGTATCACAATCTGACCGTCTATGCTTAAAGATCGTGTTAATGTTCCTTCAAAAGATGGTTAGTAATGTTCCCTCAAAAGATAGTTCCTCGTTTGGATAGAACATAATTTCAGCTGTTGTAATTCTAACATTAAAGTTTAATTATTCTACCTTAGTTTCGTTTATAAATTCATTATTAATAAATTGCCAAATACTCAAGCTTGTAATTTTAATAGGAATCCTCTTGTAACTTGATTAATTTGTCAATTTTTCTTGATGACAAATTTCATAAAGTATATACTGCTCAACAGATGACTTTCGTCAGATACGAGCTATTCACGCTGCCTTCGCTTGGGATATTAGCGATTCTGCCCTTCGCACGGGAGCTTCGGTGTTCGTCACCAAAGATTACTTAAAAGGGCGTGTAAGTTTCTTGTTCATCATTGTTCGCGAAGCAATTAAATATCTCTGGGAGAGGAAACATTCCTGTAAAATGTAATAAGTATAGGTAATAGGCAGAATTAAGTAGGGATATTATTTTGTAATCGTTTCTTAAAGGGAAATTGTTGTATAAGAAATTTCAAATATGAAAGGTCCCTGCGCTTGCAAAGTTTTCTGTGGGTCTGCATTTTTTTAATAGAATCGTTGCTCATGTGTAAACATTACTGTACTTTCATTTGTGTGAAAACTTATTTACTTTCTCGTATACATACTCTTGGAAACATTAAGTTTCGCTTCGAAAATGACTTGGCCCGAGACGTTGATGGCGCTGGACATCCCTGCTTGCCGACAGCGCTATCTAACGTTAATTTTCGAAACTACGTTCTGTACATCGAACTATGAATATTAAATTTATTTTATTGGAGAGCGTATAAAATACCTTAACGTCCATTGAGAGCTAAATAGTAGTAGTGCAGAGCAGAGACTTCAGTGGTTCCTGCCCATGAAACCGAATTGACATTAACTTTTGTAAACGTAATGTTGCTTTCACATCGCGTTAACATAAAATGTTATAAGAACAGGGTTAGAAAAGCGAAAGAATAGCTCAGTGACAGTGTTGTTCTAAAACTCGTGAAGCAGTGGGTTCGATTCCCAGTCTGCGTAGATATTTATCCATTCTAGTGCCTTAAATTCTTCTAAATTACAACCTAGATTTGTATTGACAGTTTTGTGCATAAAGCGGTCAAAATTCGCTTGCGCGAAGAAGGCGGATATTTCAATTTTGAAGAAATTAGAAAATTGATCGCTTGTATATGAAATTAAAAATATGCATTGTGGTGTGGAGAGAACAATAAGATGTTAACCCTAGATCGCTCGACGATTTTTACGATTCATTTATTGGAGCGGTGTTTGAACCGCCCATACGTTTTTGGAGATTTCTAAAAAGTTCGTCGGCATGAGCAGGACCAATAATACCAAAACATTACATTTTTTATTTAAAAAGTAAACTAGACTCAAACTCACGTAGAACAATCATGTGTAAAAATTAAATGTTGGCAGGTAACCGTTAGTTGAGGGGTCTAGTTTGAAAATGGGACTTTTGCATTCCAGCTTCTTTTGAGAAAAACAAGAAAGTCATATTTGTTTAAAACATTCTGCTGCTAAATGTTTGGGATTGATGCGCTTGGCTAGTGAAGGTTAAAACAATAGTACAAGATACTTCAAGAATATCTAGTAAATATGAAAAAAGTGGAACAAAAAATTTGGAAAGTCTCAATTTGAAATTTAATTTCTATTTCTTTTTGTATGTTTGGTGAAAAAGTATTTTTTCATGAAAACAAACTTCGTTTTCATTACATATTTACACAAGAGTTAATCATTTCCTTTCGATGTCAATATTTTATGTGGCATTTTTCATCGTATATGAAGATCAGCAACTCCTAACTGCTGACTTTCACAATACTAATCATTTTCAGTATCAGCTTGGTCAATGCTTAGGTCAGTTTGATTTCTATAGAATGATAAATTTTCATTTTCATAGAATACGGCGCCTAAACGTAGTGACACAAGGATATCTGATAGCTGGATTGGAAAGATCGTACTTTGCAACGAAATGAAGGTAATGGAAAGTTCGCGTTCTGTTATGAAGCCTTCACATTATGAAGCCTTCTGGAGTGAACAAAGAGCGTTTGTTTATAGAACGACGTATAACTACAACGGGCTCCTATGGAAACAAATCTCATTTTTTCACCAAAAGTGGAAAAGTCGCTTTTTGAAAGTAAACCCCTCAATTCACTCTCTCAATGTTCGAACAATTTTGCATTTATTTCAGTAGCATTGACATTTGATGCAATCGGAGATAACGTTCTGGCACTGCCTGCATCCGTTCATCATTCTCATCAGTGCTGCGAAAGGAAACATTCTGAAGGTGTATTCAGCGCAAAATTCGGTGGCAGGTATCACAGATAAGTCAAGCAACATGAGATAGCCTCGGTATTCTTCTGAATGCATTGAGACCTGCAATAATGCAAAGCCAACGTTTTAAATAAATGAAAACAACAATAATAATAATAATAATAATAATAATAATAATAATAATAATAATAATAATAATAATTAATAAAGGTGTTCATTCGCGCTCACGCTGCTCGCTGCAGCAAGAGTTGTCCATGGCGTTCGCGAAAACAACGCGGCTAATCCCCTTAACATCTCTTTTTTCCCCCATTAGTAACTTCAGTGCGCAATGGCAGCTAATTTTGTCCACAGCACAAAGGAATAGCGAATGTATTTCAATAGAAAAGTCTGGCCAGATTTCGACCTGCACTTCTTGAAAGGTCTCTTACGGGTCCGCGCAAGTTCGGCGAATGGAAAACTGTAACGCGCGTTTAAATGTTAATAGTAAATATGATTAGAATGGTGTTAATGTTAGTTGAACATTATTAAAATCACAAAAGGTGTGTATACTACAGAAATACAGGAGACTATAATAACATTCCATACAGAGTTTAAAGAAATTGGTGCTTTAAGAATTGGATTAAAGAAAGAGAAGAGACTTCAAAAAACATGTTCATGGAGAAAAGAGATTATCTGAAACGTTGAGACGATCTTCGTTGAGTCGAGTTAAATTAATTATTGAACATTCAAATGGTATTACTATTTTATTGTAGTAATCACGATTATTCAGAAATGGAATGATAGGTCATACATAAATAAAATTGTGTACAGAGCATTCGTAGAAGTAAAAATGAACATTAAATCCTGACAATTGTGTAAAAAAAATAATAAAAATTAAAATTGAAACTATTGTTACATTAAATATGATTTTTTTCTAGATTCACTCTCCGGAGTGCATCGGAGAAGTTAGACGACTCCCTCGCAATGACGCCTTAGGGTGGCAAAAAACGTCCTGCCTAAGCCATCGGTCCAACTACAGAGCGACTGTGCAAGTAGGTCGATATAAAAGACAGCGACTTTCCTTCGGTTACAGTTTGTTGAAATAGCGGTGTAGAGGTGCATATTAGTTCACGGATTTGCAAAGTATGTATCGGAAGATAGGAAGGTAAGTGGCCCATAATATAGTTATTGCGTAACACTGGCGCTTCAAGGCAAACTACAACAAATATCTCTAAGTGTGAATGGGAAAGAAATTCGAGGCAATATCATTCGTCTCAAATCATAAATGCAGTTTGCAAAGAGGAAGACAATGAATGAAGTTATGCTCATTTACAGAGTTTGTTATAATTCGTGACCGGTTTTATTAGATTTTTTAATGATCCGTTTTTTGGTGTCTGTAAACGAATTGATTCGATATGGTTTGGTGAATGGTAATTAAGAGTAATTATTTTAGCAAGCAACTGTCTTAGTAGTTAATTGAAATATGATTTGGTGAAAATTTACTAATTTTTAGTAATTGGTTAGCCGACAAAGAGCTGTTCCAAAAATAGGAATTATTTTTAGTTAAGGGTCGTGAATTTCTGTGTTTGTTGTGTGTTTCGGTAACGGTGTTGCGTGTTTTGGGAAGGGGGTGGGTGGAAGGGTGGGTGGGTGGAGTGTTGCGTGTTTTGGGAAGTGGGTGGGTGGAGTGTTGCGTGTTTTGGGAAGTGGGTGGGTGGAGTGTTGCGTGTTTTGGGAAGTGGGTGGGTGGAGTGTTGCGTGTTTTGGGAAGTGGGTGGGTGGAGTGTTGCGTGTTTTGGGAAGTGGGTGGGTGGGTGGAGTGTTGCGTGTTTTGGGAAGTGGGTGGGTGGGTGGAGTGTTGCGTGTTTTGGGAAGTGGGTGGGTGGGTGGAGTGTTGCGTGTTTTGGGAAGTGGGTGGGTGGGTGGAGTGTTGCGTGTTTTGGGAAGTGGGTGGGTGGGTGGAGTGTTGCGTGTTTTGGGAAGTGGGTGGGTGGGTGGAGTGTTGCGTGTTTTGGGAAGTGGGTGGGTGGGTGGAGTGTTGCGTGTTTTGGGAAGTGGGTGGGTGGGTGGAGTGTTGCGTGTTTTGGGAAGTGGGTGGGTGGGTGGAGTGTTGCGTGTTTTGGGAAGTGGGTGGGTGGGTGGAGTGTTGCGTGTTTTGGGAAGTGGGTGGGTGGGTGGAGTGTTGCGTGTTTTGGGAAGTGGGTGGGTGGGTGGAGTGTTGCGTGTTTTGGGAAGTGGGTGGGTGGGTGGAGTGTTGCGTGTTTTGGGAAGTGGGTGGGTGGGTGGAGTGTTGCGTGTTTTGGGAAGTGGGTGGGTGGGTGGAGTGTTGCGTGTTTTGGGAAGTGGGTGGGTGGGTGGAGTGTTGCGTGTTTTGGGAAGTGGGTGGGTGGGTGGAGTGTTGCGTGTTTTGGGAAGTGGGTGGGTGGGTGGAGTGTTGCGTGTTTTGGGAAGTGGGTGGGTGGGTGGAGTGTTGCGTGTTTTGGGAAGTGGGTGGGTGGGTGGAGTGTTGCGTGTTTTGGGAAGTGGGTGGGTGGGTGGAGTGTTGCGTGTTTTGGGAAGGGGGTGGGTGGGTGGAGTGTTGCGTGTTTTGGGAAGGGGGTGGGTGGGTGAGTGTACTTGAAAATTGGGTTTGTGTTGTTTTTTTGGAAATTGTGGGTGGGATGTTTTGTACGTTCTTGGAATTTGGATTAGTGGGTAGGGTGTGTGGTGCGTTTTGCGAATTGTTGGTTCGGTTGTGGGTGGTGTTGGGTGTGTTTTGGGAATTATGAATGAGAGGGTGAGTAGTGTGTTGTGTGTTTTGTGTTTTGTAAATTGTATGTGTTGTATGTTTTGAGAAATGTAATAGAGGGGTGGGTGGAGGGTTGTTTTTTGGAAATTGAGGGAGTAAGGGTGAGTGGCGTGTGTTGGGTGCGCTTTGGGAATTGTAGCTGGAATGTGTTTATCAGGAATTGTGGGTAGGAAGGTGGGTAGTTTGTGCTTTGTATGTACTTGGAAACTCGGTTTGTTAGTGGGGGTATGTTGATTGTTTCGGGATTTATGCGTAGAATGTTTTGTTTTGAGAATTGTGGGTAGGAGGGTGTGTGGTATGTGTTGTGTGTTAGGGAATTGTAGGTGGGATGGTGGGTGGAATGTGTAGTATGTTTGGGAATTGTGGATGGGATGGTGGGTGGATTGTGTAGTGTTGTGTGTTTGGGAATTGTCGGTGGGTGGGAGTGTGTAGTGAGTTGTGTTTTGGGAATTGAGAGTGGAAGGTGAGTGGATTTGAGTGGATTTTGTGTTTTGGGAATTGTAGGAGGGCGGTTGGAGTGTGTTGGGTATGTTTTATGAATTGTGGGTGGGAAATTGGGTGGAGTGTTGTGTGTTAACGGGATCATGAGTATGTATTTTTGGTATTGTGGGTGAAATATTTTGTGTTTTTGGAATTATGGTGGGTGGTGTGTGTAGAGTTTATTTTGGGAATTCTGGGAGGGCGGTTAGTGTTAGGTGTTTTATGATTTGTGGTTGGAAGGTTGGGTGTAGTGTCGTGTGAGCCTTGGGGATTGTGAACGGGAGGGTGGGAGGAGTGTACGTATTTTAGAAATTGTGGGAAGGAAGGAGTGTTTTGTGTGTTTTTGAATTTGAGGGTAGGAGGAAGGGAGTGTTTTGTGGGTGTTTTTGGGATTGTGGGTGGGTGGGAGGGAGGGAGGGAGTGTTTTGTGGGTGTATTTGGGATTGTGGGTGGGTGGGAGGGAGGGAGTGTTTTGTGGGTGTTTTTGGGATTGTGGGTGGGTGGGTGGGTGGGAGGGAGGGAGGGAGGGAGTGTTTTGTGGGTGTTTTTGGGATTGTGGGTGGGTGGGTGGGAGGGAGGGAGGGAGGGAGGGAGGGAGTGTTTTGTGGGTGTTTTTGGGATTGTGGGTGGGTGGGTGGGTGGGAGGGGGGGAGGGAGGGAGTGTTTTGTGGGTGTTTTTGGGATTGTGGGTGGGAGGGAGGGAGTGTTTTGTGGGTGTTTTTGGGATTGTGGGTGGGAGGGAGGGAGTGTTTTGTGGGTGTTTTTGGGATTGTGGGTGGGTGGGAGGGAGGGAGGGAGTGTTTTGTGGGTGTTTTTGGGATTGTGGGTGGGTGGGAGGGAGGGAGGGAGGGAGTGTTTTGTGGGTGTTTTTGGGATTGTGGGTGGGTGGGAGGGAGGGAGGGAGGGAGGGAGGGAGTGTTTTGTGGGTGTTTTTGGGATTGTGGGTGGGTGGGAGGGAGGGAGGGAGGGAGTGTTTTGTGGGTGTTTTTGGGATTGTGGGTGGGTGGGAGGGAGGGAGTGTTTTGTGGGTGTTTTTGGGATTGTGGGTGGGTGGGAGGGAGGGAGTGTTTTGTGGGTGTTTTTGGGATTGTGGGTGGGTGGGAGGGAGGGAGGGAGTGTTTTGTGGGTGTTTTTGGGATTGTGGGTGGGTGGGAGGGAGGGAGGGAGTGTTTTGTGGGTGTTTTTGGGATTGTGGGTGGGTGGGAGGGAGGGAGGGAGTGTTTTGTGGGTGTTTTTGGGATTGTGGGCGGGATGCGGTTGGATTTTATTATCTTCGGTTTGTAACTTGGTTGAAAGGATGAAGTAAGATTATTTATAATGTTTGAGAAAAATCATTGTTTTTTTTATCGTTGCGTCAGTGGTGGTTGAATATATGGATGTGAAATATAGGTATTTTGGTAGGAATGTAGAAAATATGATTTAGTTGCGGATGAATTCAATTGGAGAGTGTAGTAAAATCGTTTTTGTATATGATTGGGGGGTATGAAATGGAGTATGTTTGGGAAGTGTTTGGTTTTTCAGGTGGGGTGGGTTTGCTCGCAATGTTCTTAATTTATAAGCTTTAGAGTTAAGAGTTCATTGGCGTTGAAATGCGTAGTTGGAGACGCTGTTTGTGTGTTTGAGAATGTGGCATTAGTACGAATAGTGGTATTTTTATTTTTTTTGTTTTTGCCTTTTGGCAGTAACGTGTTTTGGATAATTGTTTTCAAACTCTGCTTTATATTAAGAATGGTCGTAATTGTGAGATATATAATACAGAAGGTTAAGGAAATAGTAAGGATACCTTCTGTGTTAGCGACGAGATAGCGTGACCTGTCCTTTATTATGCAATAAAGATTTTCAAAGAAATTTACTTCTATCAGTAATATTTGTAAACATTGTTTTTATTTCCCTGCTCTTAATGCTCATTAAAATAAACGCATTCGGCAATTGGGTGCCGCCAGGAATTTTGGTAATGAAATTGTTTTCTAATTATATATTCTTGAATTAAATACAATTTTGTGATCGTGAAATGATTTGCTTCTTCGTATTTTTTTAGGATGTTTATTAAACACACATAATGTTTTATCTTTGAAAATAATTGTTCATTATTATTTTAGTTTTAGTATATTTCAGCTTTGTCTTTTGTGAATTTTTATGATTTTGTTACACAATTGCCTTTTATATGAATATATTTTAGTCCCGTTCGTTGTCTAGTGAAAACTCCATATTTTTTAAGGTCTTGGCACATTGAAGTACATTTTCTCAGGATGATTACTGAATTGAAGGTTTTCTTACCTGTGGTATAAATGTAAAGAAATGTACATGTAAGGTAATACTAATGCTCTCCAGGGTCACAGTAGGATTTTAACAGGAATTTTGTGTTACGTTGATTGACAAGAAGGTATGTAATTAATTGTGCCTAACTCGACTTCAAGATTTTAAAATTTTGCTTTAAATTTAGGTTAGTTTGCTTACATGTTTTTTGAATATATTTTTCCTGTAACTTTTTCTCCCGTCTAATGATTTGTACTATTTATTTTTTGTGAAGTTTCCTAGAGTATTTTGTATTTTATTGATCATATATGTTAAAATTCAAATATTAAATGTGCTATTGTATATTCTATTAAATACTTGTTTTGTACAAATTTGTTAAATACATTTGTACAAAATGTCTGCATGCTAGACATGATATAAATAGATTTAAAGGATGGTTTCTTTCTGTTATCATACGTTTTACTTGTCTTTGAAAACAAAGTGAAAACTTGAATGGATTCCTTTTTAATTATGTTTACTTCCTTAAGTTTTTTTTAATCTAATAGATTTTTAGATGTCGAGAGCCATAGGCCTTCTGGGAAGGAGAGCTCTATAAAATACTCCTAACGAGTGTTTTTGCCGAATCGCAAGGTCACTTGGAAGATGGCATATTAGGATTCTTGCAGAACGATTTTAGAAACCAGAAATGTAATGCGGTTAAGCAGGACTAATTTCTTGGCTGTATGGCGATGTGGAGCAACCAGACCTTTGGTGCACTTAGTTATGCAGGCAGAGAAGAAACTGTCAGCAAGGTCAGATTTATTGAAATTGTAGTTCATTAATGAATGCTCGAAATCTTAGATAATTTCGAATCAAAGACAACTATTTAAATGAAATATGTAACATTTTTATCATAATTTTAAGCAAATGAATCGCCATTGGGATAATTGTTTCATTAAATTCTACTTTCACCTTTTTCTTACATGAAACAAAATCCTGATCTCATGCAGGTGATTCAACAATCGTCCACGATCTGTGGAATATAAAGGAAAACTCCTCAAAGCTTCATGGATCCTGCTCATCTCAAGGTAATAATTGGACAGACAGGCCGTAGCATTTACAGAAAGTACTTTAATCTCGCTGCGAACAGTCTGAGTAGGTAGTACGCTGGGATCTTTAATTCGGGTCCCTTAACGTAATGAATACCCAAATGCCGCGAGATTGAAAGAATGCAAGGTCGTGGACGAATACTATGAGTAGAAACTTCGAGGTATTAGCCTTTAGAGAACAGCATTTCGTGCGATGAAAAGTCGTGTGAGCTATTGCGCATTGTATCCGAAGCGTGGGGATGCTGAAGTAAAGGAGCTTCAGGCACTAGTTTGAGTCACAGTATCTGAGAGAATTTGAAATGCAGAAAACAACCAAAACTATCACAGTAAGTCATTGAAACAAACATTTGACTGACTTAAAAAAATTACTTTCATTTCAATTACACCTTCGTGTTATTTTTTGCTGAAAATTCTCTTTTTATGCCACTTTCAAAAAGTTGTCAGGACTTATAGCTCTCCATGCAATATCGCGGCCAGCTCCTGGTCCGGCTTTTCGAAATACGTGCCTGTGTCGGGAAAACCTCGAATGAGTGTGCCGAAAATTGCTGAGTTGTTGGAAGAACGTGAAAATAAAGTACACTTCGGAAACTGCTAAGAAACGAAGGGTTTGATAGTGGCAAGGAAAGAGTTCATTTCAAATAAAAGGCTGAAATTTGCGAAGCAAACAAGGGGACAGAATAGTGGTCGACGTTAATTTTGCTGACGAGAGCAAGTTAAGCTTGTGGCAATCAGATCACAGATCCAGGGTATGTCGCAAGTGAACGAAAAGTAGAGAAAAGGAAATCTGCAGCAGATGGTTACGTACAGCGGATGCGGTATCATGATGCGGGAGTGCAAATCTTAGGCTGGACTGGGAGAATTTGGGTTTTTAGAAGAAATAATGTGCGGATACTCTCGGAAAAACAGGATGCTTTTAAATTTCATGAGGGCAATCATCCAAAACACTAAAGCCTACATTTTACGCACCTGGCTGCTCTAAAATTACCCAAAGATTTTGTAAACTTTCCGCAGACTTCAAATCTTCACACAATCTAGCATTTGTGGTGTGAACTGAAAGCTCAATTAACAAAAATTTCCAGAGAGTGAGGAAGATATTAGTATCAATAGGTTCTAGAGAATAGGGATCTATAATCCGTTCATAAAAATAATCCTGCAAGTATGCCAAATCGATTAAAAGAAGTTATTTCACAGATGGGTTACTTTACCAAGTACTAACATAATTTAATAATTATTAATTTGAAAAGTTTTTAAATTTTGTTATGGTTTTATTACCCCATGTAAAGATTATTTTTGTTTAATTTAGTACATACTTCTCTGCAATAATAAAGGTTCGTTTGGGCATAAACTGTTATTCGTTTACCTTCTTATCATATAAATACAACAAGAAAGTTAGTGTGACCGAATATTGAAGTAAGAGACTGTATTTCCATTATGGTTCATGCTGATATGTCTTTGACCACACCGAATGACCACATAAGTCAACCGGGTGTGTCAAGACTGTACTCGTAATGGAATGTTCAGTCTCCCGCGTGAACGTTAAAAATCCCTAACTGCTTTATGTTGGAATAATTTATCTTTAATACATGTTTAATGACTTAGTTAATCGGTCACGAGTATATATTTTAGCATTTCTTTAACATTTTAATTTAACATTTTAATTTAAAATGAAATTTCATGGTAGTTCTTCTGTCCTCTTAATCGTGATTATTAATTATGAATCAAGTTCAAAGTTAAGTTTTCATCGTGGCAGCGAACTAGTCACTGCGTGTATCCTCGTCACCACCATTGCAAGTTCAAAAGTTTTTTCGATCAGATTTGTCAATAACTGCATTTAAAATAAAATCTTTTACGAATTTGATTTCAAAATTACTGTCCCAAATTCTTTGAAATATTCTTTGCAAGTTTCTTGCGTAATTTTCTTCCACAAGAATTTGAAAGCAGAAGTCCTTTAATAATATTATGGTATGTTCGTGCCAGTCGCTAGTCTAACACTCTCTACCATTTTTTACATTTACAGATTAACAATAGCTGCTTGTAAAGTAAAAGGAGTATCTAAATAGTTATTTGTAAATAGTTAAAAGAGAAGTATTGAATTATTGATTTAGAAAAAAAATGTTTACTAATTTCGTCTCTCACACGACTTCTATTTTCACAAGTTGGTGATACTTAATATAGGTTAGGTTGACTTCGTCGCCCGTTTTTTTTCTTTCTTTCTTTCTTTCTTTTTGCGTTGAATATTAGTCCTTTTTGAAAGCGAATTATTGACACTTTTTTGGTTATGTGATACAAAATTTTATGTTAGCATGATTTTATCTCGTATCCAAAGAGAAACAGAAGAAACAATAGCATGATTTGTACAGCATAACTATAAGGCCGAGAGCCAGTACTTCCGGTTGCGGTGAATTTTTTTACCAGCGGTTTTTTTATCAATTAATCCTTAGAATGGGTCCGGTCAGATCCGTTACATTTAATACTCCCTAATTGCTAAAAAAATACTACGTATTGAATAAAAGTTCACCGTATACATTCTTCAATAACTTATGAAAAACCTTTCGCGGGCATAGGTTTTCTTAAGAGCCTATACTAATATTGCACCCACACCCTTTGTGTGGCTGCCCGGACTCACCCGATAACCCGTATTTCGTCCGATCCAGCGTTGCCCCGGTTGCTCAGTCCGCAGATTCCCTGAAGGGAGGCATGCGTAATACGGCTAACTCTAATGCTAACATTACATTTAAACTCACGGTTTAATTTTTGAAGATAGTTTCAATGTGCCTTTTTGAACGAGGTGAAGCTTCTGGCTAATATTGATCCTTATATCTAACTTCTGTTATATAGCCGTACGGGCCAGAGTTCATCATCAGCTTCTGGACGGTGCTCTCCCCGGCGGTTACGACCTTACCCGCGGGAGTGGCGGCACCGCGCCCCGGCGTTTGGCTTTGTGCGCTCGGCGACAGGATGCGTCTCGCCTCACCTCTTGCCAATCAGCAAGGCGAGCAGTCGGCCGGCAGGCGGCGTCCTCCCCGGTGGCTACGACCTTGGTTACGGGAGCGGCGGTCGTCGGCAGGCTGCGTCTCGCCTCACCCCATTTGCCCATCAGCAAGGCGGCCGACGTGACAGACGGCGTGGTGTGGTAGGCAGCGCGGCCGGGTGATGGCTGCAGCGTCGATGCGGCGTGGCGGCGTCAACGGCCGCCAACAGCGCTGGTCTGGCGCACGGTTCGCGCCTGCGTTAATCGCGCTTCTGGCCGTCGTCAGTCTGGGCACTTGGTCATAGACTACTCCGTTCTTTCAGTCAGCGTCCCCAGCGGCTGCCTTCGATGCGACAAGGCATTTGGGCGGCGATACGGCAGCTGGCGTCCCCCCGTGAGTCAAAGCAACTCGCCCCACCTCGGCAATGCCCACCTACTTTTTGTCTCCCTGATCGCAATGACAGAGATGGCGCCTTGCAATTGCCTTATCGGCTTCGCCGGCCATGGGCTCCTGCCCCACTTAATTTTCTGCCATTGGCGGGCGCGCGTCACGCGGTTTCTTTCGCCCAATCGCGGCGTCGTTGATGGACGCCAGTCTCTCGCCAAATTCGGCGAAACTCGAACGTCATCCAAGTTCCGAGGTAAGGGTGCAGCGGCGTTGTCGGGATCGGAGACGGCGCAGTCTGTATTTTCCCGTGAGTCACCGGATGCGGCCGGGCGTCGGTTGTGCGGAGCCAATAGGGCTGCATGCCTCAGCATCCCCACGCTTCGAATACGCTTGCAGGTAGCGAAAAACTAGTTTCCTGGTATCTTTCGCAGCAACGTTATATTCAATAAAATTTTCAAAACAAACGTCGCCACCTGACACATGCGAACGTCACATTACAATATAAACTTCTAAATTGTTTTTCTTACCAACTTGAACTTTCAGTTAAAGTACTTCACGGTGGTCGATCTAACGAACATACTACCTTAATGCAAAAAGGCACAAAGGTATGTAACCACAATTAATATTTTATTACGAAGGTCCAGAATGAATACATACTTCCTGAGTACTAATGACAAAAATGAATTATTAAAAATTTTCTTTTTCAATTCATAGTTCCCAAAAACAAATGAGTAATGCAAAATGACATAACTAATAAAAAACAAAAATACAAAATTACATCAATGTATAGGCATGTAAAATCTCTTGGGACAGGTTTATTTAAAAAATTAAACAGGATATAAATGATCGGCAGTCTCTTCAGAAGGTCAAGGCTTATCTATGATGCTTGTTAATGAGCCTTGTTTTGTATACATGTACGAATGGAGATACTTGAAAATGGTGTCACTTTTAATTTCGAAATGAGAATAAAAATGCGGTAATGTAGCGTCCAGATTATGAAGATTAAATAAATATGAATGTACATAAAACATTTCTTACATTAACATTCAAAAGTATGCAGTAAAAACAAATTTAGTAATTACAAATATTGTAATTACAGGGGAAAATTCAAAGTATTATTCAACCTTAACAATGACAAAGTTTCTATTCCTTTGTTGAAACAATGTTTATATCGCCATTTTCATAAATACTCAGTTTTACCATATACAAGCTTTTGAAATGCTCCTGATTTCTATCTGGAGTAGAACTATTACCTGTAAGAATAATTTAAGAGCAACTGTGAAATGTTTTCGGGTTGTGCAAAAAAAATATCTGTATCAATTAGATACCGCATTCCATCCATAGAATTAGGGTTTTAAGCAGTAGCTTGTATTTCGTTGAACAATAGTTACGAAAAATCTTTCATAAAATTAATCCTAAGTTACAATATTCTTACTTTTTTGTGATGTCTCATAAAACAAACAATATTGTAAAATATAGGAAAGTACACACAGATTCACAATTAGCTCGTGGTAGATGGCCTTATTATTTCAGATGTTTAGTATGTTGACATTAATATTAATTTGACCAATTTTTTTAGAGACCCGTTAAAACAATTGTTTTGAATGTATGTAATATAATAAATTTGGCTGATTCTACTAATATTATAGTCACAAAATTATTGCACCGTTTACGTGTTGATTTATTATATATGTATAATACCCCATGTAGTCGTTACGTGTAAAATGAACATTATCTGGATATCCTTTAAAACTATTACCAGTGTCCTATTAATCACAAGTATTTGAAAAAATAATTCTAAATACAAAGTTTAAATACAAACTATTCGGAATCGAAGGTACCTGCTAGATCTGTTCTCTCCCAAAAGAATCAACATTAGTATCTTCACAATGTAACAAATCGTATTGGTATTACTAGAGAAAATGGCTAATTGATAATTTGCCGCTGATAATTTGGTTATATTGTTTTAAAATGAAAAGTAGAAGTTACAATTAAGTCTATTAGACTGTTATATTTTAATGTATTTTGCAGAGAAATGTAATTGTTAAGAATTGAATAAATGGCTCAACTTGGTGTTTCGACTGTTTCATATATATTTTTCATTTGAATAATTTGTGTAGCAATTCACTCCCATAAACCATATTTTCCTATCAACCATTCTAGTTTCTTCAAGGCGGTAATATTACTGAAAATAAATTTATTGAATTAGTTTCATTAGTGTTTTAAAAATTAAGAGAAAATTTAGTTTATCATAAAAATTGCAGTTGTAGTCTATACTCGCACAAAGTTCTTTGCAAATGGTTCCTACTTGTAACTAGTATAACGTTGGCAAAACATTGTTGATTTTTTAGAATGTAATTTGTCAATGAACAGTATAAACTGATGTATGATGAACACTACGCATTTTTTCTTGAGACCCAGAATCTCTTCCCAACTTTTCAAACTTCAACTATTTATCGTTAAAAGTAAAACAAAAGGTCAATAACACTCTAAAATGGATATCGTAGATCCCAAGTCACAGAAAATCGATGCATTGGTAGAACTAGAGAATGAAGTATCTAAAATATAATAAAATAAAAATAATAAAACCTATACTCCTGACCCTACTTCTACTATTCTAACATTTGGTATGCACAACTAGTGAAGCTACATTTATGTCCAGAAGCACAAGTTGCCATCTCAGCATGAATCGGAGTAAGTGGACAAACATCTTCGATACAAGAGGTCATTGACATAGAAGCTGTAGTTAATTACAAGTATGTTAAGTAT
This sequence comes from Gryllus longicercus, assembly GCA_038098605.1. Taxonomy (NCBI): domain Eukaryota; kingdom Metazoa; phylum Arthropoda; class Insecta; order Orthoptera; family Gryllidae; genus Gryllus; species Gryllus longicercus. The sequence goes on from JAZDUA010000070.1 coordinate 1,730,958, forward strand.
TTTTTTAAAATTATGACCCAAGTGTAAACAAGTGCATTATATATAATTAACATATACATTTTTGATAGCACAGTCTGCAATTGTATAGACACAGTTACAAAGAAAGTATTTTATTTGTACTTCAATTGGTAAATTTCTATTGCTTACTGGCATCTGGCAATGTTGCAATTAAAGGAGAAGGGATTGAGGGGAATATAAAGAACTGGTCGTTCAATCCAGTAACGTACTAACGAAAGCATTTTAATATTTAATTAAAATTAAATCTTCATTTCCTTTATAAACTTTTCTCGGTTAAAATTAGAGAGGAGCAGTATTAGAATGAAAAGATATATTTGTGCAAACATAATTTAATCTACTTTATTCACGGGAAAAATAATTGAAGTGAATATTCACCTAGTGTCTTCTTGCAATCTTGCTGCCTCGTTTTAAAAATATATCAAGAACCTACATTGCACAAGTATTTTATAAATTGAAAGAAGATAAAACAACCACAAAAAAATCAACCCAGAAACAGCGCGTGTCGCAATGGAAAGTGTCACCCGTTGTAGTCACAATACGTCTTCTCAAAGTGCAAAATTACAGCATTGAAACTTACGAGGAAAGGTGTAATCCTTGTCAACGTAAGGGTAACCAAAAAGCAGTAACATAAGTAGTTGTTCAAACAAGGCGTTGTAGAGGTGGCTCCGCAGCTCAGGGGTTAAGTGTTCTATGTTATCTTTGGAGTTTCCAGGTTCGATCCTTGTCGGTGTTGATTCGTTTTATCCATAGAAGATTCTACAGTTTCGAAGAATAACTAAAGAACAGTAAGATAAGGGATGTTTGGCGCGTGTCGCGATGGGACCGTGCATGCATTGCCGCTTGCGGAAGAGGAGGTCGCGGGTTCGAATCCCGCCCTTTTCGAGGGATTCCCGTGGAGCCTCGTAACGAAATTAAAGTAATATAATATTACAAGTTTCGTTACGTTGCTCTCGGAAAAGTCTCGTAATGTTATAAGTGCTATTTAAAACTTATAAGTTGCATTACGGGGCCTTTCCACCGGGAATCACTCGGAGAGGGTCTCCTCCGCCGGGAGTCGGCGCGCGTCTGAATCTTCTTCGAAAAGCAATAGCATGAGGTCCCATCGGGGGGCGTTTTGCAAAAAGTTATGTTGAATATTACAGCAAAAATTCATTAAAATGCCCTACACATGGCATCACACTGGGACCTCCCAAAGCAGAGCAGACGGGGGCGGGCTGGGCGGAGGCGTCCCGGAGCACGGGCCAGCCTCGAACCCGAATCCTCCGCTTTGTTAGGTCTCAATGCTAGCCATGCGCCACCAGGGCACGAAGGCAACGCTTGTAAATCTTCCATATGAAGTCAACAAGCAGTTAGACAAATGTTCACGTGGTAAAAATGCCGCCCCCGTTTCCTTACATGATTCGAAACCGCAATCTCCTGAACTCAAGGCAGACACTTCGCCAATGTGCTACTACTTATCACGATTTAGCCCACCATTCTTATCAAGAATCGTCAATCGTACACATGTTAAAGACATCTACAAATTTTAATCATCTATACATTACATCTGTAAATATTCACAACAGGAAAATTATGTTCCTACTTTGAATACGATCACACTATATTACCTATATGTCTCTTTTCTAAAATTAATAATTTTGCAATGCCCTAGTTTCAGCTCGATTTAACTCGATGTTTGGTCTGTGAAGGTAAAAGAAAATGAGGTAAATCTTCAATGTTATGCGCTACTACTCGCATCGTATCAGCAGCACAGTGCCACGGTGTGAGCGTGGTATGCGGATGCTGGCGAGTTCGTATCTTGTGATTGGGGAGTGATCGGCATTTTTACTATGTGATCTTGTTTCTATCTGCTTGTTGACTTCATATGGAAGATTTACAAGCTTTGCCTTCGTGCCCTGGTGGCGCATGGCTAGCACTGAGACCTAACAAAGCGGAGGATTCGGGTTCGAGGCTGGCCCGTGCTCCGGGACGCCTCCGCCCAGCCCGCCCCCGTCTGCTCTGCTTTGGGAGGTCCCAGTGTGATGCCATGTGTAGTGCATTTTAATGAATTTTTGCTGTAATATTCAACATAACTTTTTGCAAAACGCCCCCCGATGGGACCTCATGCTATTGCTTTTCGAAGAAGATTCAGACGCGCGCCGACTCCCGGCGGAGGAGACCCTCTCCGAGTGATTCCCGGTGGAAAGGCCCCGTAATGCAACTTATAAGTTTTAAATAGTACTTATAACATTACGAGACTTTTCCGAGAGCAACGTAACGAAACTTGTAATATTATATTACTTTAATTTCGTTACGAGGCTCCACGGGAATCCCTCGAAGAGGGCGGGATTCGAACCCGCGACCTCCTCTTCCGCAAGCGGCAATGCATGCACGGCCCCATCGTGACACGCGCCGGTCGCTCCTTATCTTACTGTTCTTTAGTTATTCTTCGAATCTGAAGACTATACTGTGGAAAAAACCAAACGACAATGACCAGGATCGAACACAGGAACTCCGAACACAAGTCAGACCACTTAACCACTGAGCTACGGTACTTTCTGCCGTGCTCCTTGTTTTAACAAGTACTTATGTTACTGTTTTTTGGTTACCCTTTGAATCAATAGAATTACACATTTCTTCATAAGCTTCGATGCTGTATTTTGACACTATGCGTAGACATTTTGTGACTGCACAACGGATCAGTCTTCCGCAACGGTAATGCTTACGCGGTCTCAATGTGACACGGCGGTTTCTGTGTTGGGTAATTCTATTTCTCCTCTACAAACATGTGCACTCTTTATAAGAGCGGTATTGGGACCAGTTGTAAGATTGATAACAAGAAAAAGAATTTTACTACGCCATTTCAAGTTTCAAAAAAGTGCAATATAGCATTTCGTAGAGACTGCGTCTCGGTTGAAAGATATTGTACTTACAATACAGAAATGAAGTATTATTTTTAGTTAAATTTAGCATAAATTAAGCGACTTTCATTAATTTTTAGCACTGAATCTGAAAACTAATATCTGCTAGCTGAATGCCAAAAAATGATCGTCATGTGATATGAAGATTGCAAAGAAAATATTTATATTAGTGCTAATGAAAATTTTAGAAGAGATTAAAATTTAAGCATTTTAAAACTGATTTTTCTGAAACATTTATTTTACAAGATGCTTTTTAAGCTCTCATATCTTTTTTCACTCGTATATTAGGCAGAATTAATACTCTTTATTCGCCCTTTTTATTAAAACTAAATGTGTTGCCTACCGTCATGATAAAAAAGTGTCAGTACTTCCGGGCTCAATTTACATTACATATGTTGATATTATGTATATGCGCCAAATAGTCTGATATATGTAGAGATAGTAGTTGTGAGCCTTTCGTTGGAATTTTTTAACCGTGCCTATGAAGACATAGATAACATAGAAAGTCATAACTTCTTAAGATTGAAATTGTTCAGCGTGATCAGTAGCTGCACAGTGGCAAAGTCTCTGCCTTGGGCGCAGAAGCTTGCGTGTTCGTATCTTGAAGGGAATCGGGTGCGGTATTTTTACCATGTCAACAAGTGTCTAACAGGTTGTTGACTTCATATGGAAGATTTACTAGCATTGCCTTCGTGCCCTGGTGGCGCATGGCTAGCATTGAGACCTAACAAAGCGGAGGATTCGGGTTCGAGGCTGGCCCGTGCTCCGGGACGCCTCCGCCCAGCCCGCCCCCGTCTGCTCTGCTTTGGGAGGTCTCAGTGTGATGCCATGTGTAGGGCATTTTAAAGAATTTTTCCATAATATTCAGCATAACTTTTTGCAAAACGCCCCCCGATGGGACCTCATGCTATTGCTTTTCGAAGAAGATTCAGACGCGCGCCGACTCCCGGCGGAGGAGACCCTCTCCGAGTGATTCCCGGTGGAAAGGCCCCGTAATGCAACTTATAAGTTTTAAATAGCACTTATAACATTACGAGACTTTTCCGAGAGCAACGTAACGAAACTTGTAATATTATATTACTTTAATTTCGTTACGAGGCTCCACGGGAATCCCTCGAAGAGGGCGGGATTCGAACCCGCGACCTCCTCTTCCGCAAGCGGCAATGCATGCACGGTCCCATCGCGACACGCGCCAAACATCCCTTATCTTACTGTTCTTTAGTTATTCTTCGAAACTGTAGAATCTACTATGGATAAAATGTATCAATACCGACAAGGATCAAACATGGAAACTCCAAAGATAACATAGAACACTTAGCCACTGAGCTAGTGCTAATGTAAATTATAAAAATGTTTAAAATTCAAACATTTTTAGATCTGAATTTTTAAAAATAATTTGTTTGTAAAGATGCGCTTTTTAGCTCACATATCTTGTTGCACCCATATTTAAAGCAGAATAAATGCCTTTTAATTCACATATTTCTAAATGGTTTTTCCTACAGTAACACTTTCCTACACATAAGTTACAATATTACTGTGTGCTACAACAATCTACAAAATGTACAATAGACTCCACAGAATAAATCCACAGAACTGTTGCAGATATTTTCAAAGTATATTTAAAATTAAAGCGATTTAAAGGTGGGAAAATGTTAATATTAAAATGTTTTTAAAAGCTGCAGCCCACCAGTAAAAAATTGAAATACTTCCAAAACAATTTGTGTTTTGAAAGGAACCTTCGATATTTTTAGAGCATTTTCTAGGGTTTTATGACACAGTAAAAATATTTTTTTTCAGTTTTTGGCGGTAGAGCAGTGTGGGTGGTAGGATGGAGGTTAAGAAAACTTTCAAAAATATTAATTTTGTGTCAGAGTCATAGTGTAGCTACTTATATGTAATTTGGTTGTGGGGAACTGTTTACCATCTCATCCAGGGTTCCCTTTATGTTAATATTTTGATTTTATGTTGACAAATTAAAATTTGTGGAGTAAGTTGTATGAGATAATGATGGAAAATTTTGATGATTTAAAGGAAGGGATTAGTATTAAGCTTTGCAGAAGTTTTATCTATATTCAAGGAAAGAACTCGATTTAATTTTAATAATTTAAGATAAGACAATCCTTGTAATTTGTGGTGTTATTCGCAGCAATTTACAGTTTGGAGAGGTGGTTGTGGGAAGAAAATAATGATGTTTGAATAATTTTGGTATGAATAATGATGGTTCCCTAGACATCGAACGCAAAGAGGGGTTAAATGATAATTAGCTTGCGTATTATTGCATTTCTGACATCTTTAACATTTAATGGGTAATTGATTTTGAGATTTAGCTAGAAGATTTAGCTAGCTAACTATGCTATACATATTTTTACTTTTTGTATACGTACGTATTAACGGAGTAATATACATAGTATACAGAAAGTTGTGTAATGATGCAGAATATCAATTTCGAGTCTTCACGAGTCACTTTTGGGGCCCCCTGATATCGAAAAATGTTTGATTTGAAACGTCCGTCCATTTGTCCGTCCGTCTGTCTGACCATCCGTCTGTTTGTCCGTCATTCTGGTGTATGTGAAAAACACTAGCTCCTAAACAAACTAAATAAACTTCTGACGATTATGCCTGAGTCAAAGCTCTACGTATTTTAAAGAGCTTCATTAATTTTTGGGGGTATTTTACATAAAGCTCCTGAGACATTTTTAATATTTTCTTCAAAATGACTCCATTTAAAAAAATTCTTGTAAGAATAGAGTAAAATACACTTCAAAAGATGGCATCGGTGCGTTTTACATTGTTAACTCTGAAGTTTTGAAAAATGCAAAATATTGAAAAGTTTCAGCATCTTTTAGAACTACAAAATTGAAGATACAAAATTTTCGTTCCAATAAAATTTTTTCTCCATAACTAGTTTTTTCAATGAGGTCATGTACAATGTTTGAAAATTTTATTAGTTTTCACATAATATTGCGGGCAATATGTGAAATATTAAAAACTAGCAAAAACAAGAATTTTACAAAAACGAATCCAAATTGTTTCCTTAAACGTTTGATAGAGATAGATCTAAATGTACTAAATGATATGACATACAAGCCATGTTGTCTATTCTTTGATTCTTTTTTCAAAAAATACAAAAATTTAATTTTTTTACATCTCTCACATCGTTAATATTTACATTGACGACGATTTGTTAACATTTATTTAAAGGTACTTGTGCTTTAAATGATGTCTTATAAAGTTTTCTGTGAAAGGGGCTCAAAACTCAGCATTTCAGGAACGCTCAAACGTTATTTACTCAAAAGCCGCTAGAAATGTACTCTTCAAACTTTTCGTATATTCGACTAATTAAACTGTTTATGGTTACATAAATATAATTTTACTGTATTCTTTTGTTTTTTTTCTTCAAAAATTACACACTTGTAATATTTTTGAAATATTTCTCACTCCTTTAATATACCTTTTTCCAGTGATTTGTTAACATTTTTTCCATTTGTAAGTTGAAGTGCTTTAAATAGCTTTAAATTAAGTTTTATGAAAACTCAATTTTTTGTGTGAAAAAGAGCTTCACATTTCCATTTTCTTCAAACCGACTCCAAATTTTTTTAATAAAAATTGCCATGTAGGACGAGATTTTACTCTTTATAATATTATTTAAGTAATATATCGGTTCTACCATTAGGAAACCGAAAAATTGATAATATTAAAAAAGACTGTACATTGGGCGGCGATAAGTGGCAGCTGGCAAGAGAATGTGGCAAGTCCAAATAGCTAACCCAGATAAAGAAAATAAAAACTAATACGAGAAAGTCGTCACCATTATTGGATGGGGTGGGTCGAGCGAGTGGACTACGCGTGAAATAATGAGGCTTCGACCCCTCCCAAACATTCCTACCATAGCTCAAATTAAGTTAATTAAGTTCGAAGGACCACCCAGACACCTGTAATGAGAGAATAACAGGTTATGACCATCATTGCAGGTCTGGGACTGCAAGGATGGAGTTGGATGGAGAGTGCTTGTTACCATAAAAGCTGTAGATTAGATCATGTAAAACATATATTCTATAAAAAGTACAACTTAGCCTATAAAAAATAACAGAAAAATAAGAGGGGGTTTTGCAGGACATAATATTAGAATACAATAACACTTTACGTCCGTGGCGTGGAAGCACACATATGGTGCGATGTGCAGGACATGTTCTTGTTATAGAACGATGAGGAGATTGTTGCATAGTGACGGGCGGGCAGCGAACCCACGCCCGAGAAACAGGCAGACGTGTTTCAGGAGACACGCAGCAGGATCAATCACATACACGCACTCGTTAGAGGCATTGTTGAGCACGGACGTAGTTGCGGAAGGCAGCATTATGCCCGGCGTACATAGTTGCCGAAGGCAGCATTATGCCCGGCGTACACAGTTGCCGAAGGCAGCATTATGCACGGCATGTAGTTGCCGAAGGCAGCATTATGCCCGGCGTATTACATTACCAGCGTAGAAGTTCAAAGTATTGAACATAGTGTCTTGAATTATGCCCGCAGCAGGCGAACACGTGCACAGCACGGCACGTTACAAGTGTAGAAATTCAACGGGCGCGTAGAACAGCATCAGTTGAACATACGTAATTACTGAAGGCAGGACCATGCGCAGCGTCTGTAATAACAGGTATGCTGAGTGCGGCACAAAGAATAAAGTTACGTGCAGAGCGGCACGACACATGCTTCACACGGAGCCCAGGCAATGACATGGAGAGCGGCACAGCACGTCTGCTCAGTTCAGATTCTCGGCCAGGACTGAAGTGTCCGTTGCGACTTGCCGTTTGGCGAGCGAGCGCAACGGCTTTGTTGCGTCATAGAGTTCTGGAGAATTCTGCGGCGACGAGGTAGGAGTGGGGTATGGCCACGTCAGCCGAAGCTTCTCGAAGTTCTTGCACAAGCAGCGCCGGTGGCAGAGCAAGAGACGGTTACCGTTTGTTACGTCAGCCGATTTCCAGGAGTGTTCAGCGCGACGTTGCCACGTGGCGTATACTACGCAGTTGCAAGCGGCGTGGCCACGGCCGTCGTACCTGAAGGCTTGCTTAGAAATACAATACTTAGAAATTGCCCGCTATGGGCGTACAGAAGTCTCAATAAGATGTGCGTCTTCCTGAATAAATATAAAATTAAATTTAAGTTATAGCTTGCTCTGACAATTATGTAGCATCAGTAGTTTCTAGTTTAAAAATATTTGGAGCTTCTTGGCTTTTAATTCGTTCCATAGAGCAAATTTCAATTGGTTGCCAATTTTTTATATACAGATGATACACTTTTATTACTGGAAATTAAGGTTGTAATTAATGACGATCGCGCTGCTACTTAGCTTATTGGTGACCGCACCGCTACTGGACTGTGTCGGAATATATTAGGAATAAATTTGCTCTTAGCGATGGGCAAAAAATAGTGATCGTGGTGCATCTACCAACATATTATTTTGTTTTTTTATTTTTGCTCCATTCACCTCACCAAACATTGCAAGGACATTGCAACTATTCTGAAAAAGAGTCTGTAAAAATTTCGTGTCTATTTATACACTACTTTTAGACGTAACGGTGTCGGTTTCATGTCTTTGAATTCACTTTTATTAGTGTACATTCGAGTAACCTAAGTACGTCCGTGCGTCCTTCGATTAGATAATTAATAAATAATAAATTTATTGAAACTGCAAGTGGGTGTAACCCACGGATTGACGGACCGACGGATTGACGGACGGATTGACGGACGGACGGACTGACGGACGGACTGACGGTCGAACTGACGGGCGGACTGACGGTCCGACGGACTGACGGACCGACGGATTGACGGACCGACGGATTGACGGACCGACGGATTGACGGACCGACGGATTGACTGACCGACGGATTGACAGGCCTACGGATTGACGGACTGACGGATTGACGGACCGACGGATTGACGGACGGATTGACGGACGGACGGATTGACGGACGGACGGATTGCCGGACGGACGGGTTGACGGACGGACGGATTGTTGGACGGACGGATTGGCGGACGGACAGATTGACGGACATACTGACTGACGGCCTGACGGGCGGCCTGACGGAGAGACTGACTGACGGACGGACTGACGGACAGACTGACGGACGGACGGGCTGACGGACGGACGGGCTGACGGACGGACGGGCTGACGGACGGACGGGCTGACGGACGGACGGGCTGACGGACGGACGGGCTGACGGACGGACGGGCTGACGGACGGACGGGCTGAAGGACGGGCGCGCTGACGGACGGAAGCGCTGAAGGACGGAAGCGCTGAAGGACGGACTGACGTACTAACGGACGGACGGCCTGACGGACGGCCTGACGACGGCTTGCCGGACGGCTTGACGGACGGCCTGATGAGGGGGACTGACTGACGGACTGACTGACGTACGCACCGGCGGACGAACTGACTGACGGACGGCCTGACGAACAGCCTGACAGACGGCCTGACGGACGGCTTGACGGACGGACGGCGTGACGGACTGACGGCGTGACGGACGGACGGCGTGACGGCCGGACGGCCGGACGGACCGACGGATTGACGGACCGACGGATTGACGGTCCGACGGATTGACGGACCGACGGATTGACGGACCGACGGATTGACGGTCCGACGGATTGACGGACCGACGGATTGACGGACGGACGGGCGGATTGATGGACGGACGGGTTGTTGGACGGACGGATTGGCGGACGGACAGATTGACGGACATACTGACTGACGGCCTGACGGGCGGCCTGACGGAGGGACTGACTGACGGACTGACGGACGGACTGACGGACAGACTGACGGACGGACGGGCTGTTGGACGGACGGGCAGACGAACGGACGGGCTAACAGACGGACGGGCTGACGGACGGGCTGACGGACGGACGGGATGACGGACGGACGGGCTGACGGACGGACGGGCTGACGGACGGACGGGCTGACGGACGGACTGGCTGACGGACGGACTGGCTGACGGACATACGCGCTGACGGACGGGCGCGCTGACGGACGGACGCGCTGACGAACGGACTGACGTACTAACGGACGGACGGCCTGAAGGACGGCCTGACCGACGGCCTGAAGGACGGCCTGACCGACGGCCTGCCGGACGGCTTGACGGACGGCCTGATGAGGGGGACTGACTGACGGACTGACTGACGTACGCACCGGCGGACGAACTGATGGACGGCCTGACGAACAGCCTGACAGACGGACAGATGAACGGCCTGACGGACGGCTTGACAGACGGACGGCGTGACGGACGGACGGCGTGACGGACGGACGGCCTGACGGACCGACGGATTGACGGACCGACGGATTGACGGACCGACGGATTGACGGACCGACGGATTGACGGACCGACGGATTGACGGACCGACGGATTGACGGACCGACGGATTGACGGACCGACGGATTGACGGACGGACGAATTGACGGACGGACGGATTTACTGACGGACGGACGGGTTGACGGAGGGACGAACGGACGGATTGACGGACGAATTGACGGACGGACGGACGGGTTGACGGACGGACGGATTGTTGAACGGACGGATTGGCGGACGGACGGATTGACGAACATACTAAATGACAGACGGCCTGACGGGAGGCCTGACGGAGGGACTGACTGACGTCGGACTGACGGACGGACTGACGGACGAACTGACGGTCGGACTGACGGACGGCGTGACGGACGGACGGACTGACGGACCGACGGATTGACGGACCGACGGATTGACGGACCGACGGATTGACGGACCGACGGATTGACGGACCGACGGATTGACAGGCCTACGGATTGACGGACTGACGGATTGACGGACCGACGGATTGACGGACCGACAAATTGACGGACCGACAGATTGACGGACCGACGGATTGACGGACCGACAGATTGATGGACCGACGGATTGACGGACGGATTGACGGACGGACGGATTGACGGACGGACGGATTGACGGACGGACGGATTGCCGGACGGATTGCCGGACGGACGGGTTGACGGACGGACGGATTGTTGGACGGACGGATTGGCGGACGGACAGATTGACGGACATACTGACTGACGGCCTGACGGGCGGCCTGACGGAGGGACTGACTGACGGACTGACGGACGGACTGACGGACAGACTGACGGACGGACGGGCTGTTGGACGGACGGGCAGACGAACGGACGGGCTAACAGACGGACGGGCTGACGGACGGGCTGACGGACGGACGGGATGACGGACGGACGGGCTGACGGACGGACGGGCTGACGGACGGACGGGCTGACGGACGGACTGGCTGACGGACGGACTGGCTGACGGACATACGCGCTGACGGACGGGCGCGCTGACGGACGGACGCGCTGACGAACGGACTGACGTACTAACGGACGGACGGCCTGAAGGACGGCCTGACCGACGGCCTGAAGGACGGCCTGACCGACGGCCTGCCGGACGGCTTGACGGACGGCCTGATGAGGGGGACTGACTGACGGACTGACTGACGTACGCACCGGCGGACGAACTGATGGACGGCCTGACGAACAGCCTGACAGACGGACAGATGAACGGCCTGACGGACGGCTTGACAGACGGACGGCGTGACGGACGGACGGCGTGACGGACGGACGGCCTGACGGACCGACGGATTGACGGACCGACGGATTGACGGACCGACGGATTGACGGACCGACGGATTGACGGACCGACGGATTGACGGACCGACGGATTGACGGACCGACGGATTGACGGACCGACGGATTGACGGACGGACGAATTGACGGACGGACGGATTTACTGACGGACGGACGGGTTGACGGAGGGACGAACGGACGGATTGACGGACGAATTGACGGACGGACGGACGGGTTGACGGACGGACGGATTGTTGAACGGACGGATTGGCGGACGGACGGATTGACGAACATACTAAATGACAGACGGCCTGACGGGAGGCCTGACGGAGGGACTGACTGACGTCGGACTGACGGACGGACTGACGGACGAACTGACGGTCGGACTGACGGACGGCGTGACGGACGGACGGACTGACGGACCGACGGATTGACGGACCGACGGATTGACGGACCGACGGATTGACGGACCGACGGATTGACGGACCGACGGATTGACAGGCCTACGGATTGACGGACTGACGGATTGACGGACCGACGGATTGACGGACCGACAAATTGACGGACCGACAGATTGACGGACCGACGGATTGACGGACCGACAGATTGATGGACCGACGGATTGACGGACGGATTGACGGACGGACGGATTGACGGACGGACGGATTGACGGACGGACGGATTGCCGGACGGATTGCCGGACGGACGGGTTGACGGACGGACGGATTGTTGGACGGACGGATTGGCGGACGGACAGATTGACGGACATACTGACTGACGGCCTGACGGGCGGCCTGACGGAGGGACTGACTGACGGACTGACGGACGGACTGACGGACAGACTGACGGACGGACGGGCTGTTGGACGGACGGGCAGACGAACGGACGGGCTAACAGACGGACGGGCTGACGGACGGGCTGACGGACGGACGGGATGACGGACGGACGGGCTGACGGACGGACGGGCTGACGGACGGACGGGCTGACGGACGGACTGGCTGACGGACGGACTGGCTGACGGACATACGCGCTGACGGACGGGCGCGCTGACGGACGGACGCGCTGACGAACGGACTGACGTACTAACGGACGGACGGCCTGAAGGACGGCCTGACCGACGGCCTGAAGGACGGCCTGACCGACGGCCTGCCGGACGGCTTGACGGACGGCCTGATGAGGGGGACTGACTGACGGACTGACTGACGTACGCACCGGCGGACGAACTGATGGACGGCCTGACGAACAGCCTGACAGACGGACAGATGAACGGCCTGACGGACGGCTTGACAGACGGACGGCGTGACGGACGGACGGCGTGACGGACGGACGGCCTGACGGACCGACGGATTGACGGACCGACGGATTGACGGACCGACGGATTGACGGACCGACGGATTGACGGACGGACGAATTGACGGACGGACGGATTTACTGACGGACGGACGGGTTGACGGACGGGCGGATTGACGGAGGGACGAACGGACGGATTGACGGACGAATTGACGGACGGACGGACGGGTTGACGGACGGACGGATTGTTGAACGGACGGATTGGCGGACGGACGGATTGACGAACATACTAAATGACAGACGGCCTGACGGGAGGCCTGACGGAGGGACTGACTGACGTCGGACTGACGGACGGACTGACGGACGAACTGACGGTCGGACTGACGGACCGACGGACTGACGGACCGACGGATTGACGGACCGACGGATTGACGGACCGACGGATTGACGGACCGACGGACAGACGTACCGACGGATTGACGTACCGACGGATTGACGGACCGACGGATTGACGGACCGACGGATTGACGGGCCGACGGATTGACGGACTGACGGATTGACGGACCAACGGATTGACGGACCGACAGATTGACGGACCGATAGATTGACGGACCGACAGATTGACGGACCGACGGATTGACGGACGGATTGACAGACGGACGGATTGACGGACGGACGGATTGACGGACGGACGGATTGGCGGACGGACGGGTTGACGGACATACTGACTGACAGACGGCCTGACGGGCGGCCTAACGTAGGGACTGACTGACGGACTGACTGATGTACGGACTGACGTACGGACTGACGGACGGACTGACGGACGGACTGACGGGCGGACTGACGGGCGGACTGACGGGCGGACTGACGTACGGACTGACGTACGGACTGACGGGCGGACTGCCGAGCGGACTGCCGGACGGACGGGCTGACGGACGGACGGGCAGACGGACGGACGGGCAGACGGACGGACGCGCTGACGGACGGGCGCGCTGACGGACGGGCGCGCTGACGGACGGGCGCGCTGACGGACGGACTGACCGACGGCCAGCCGGACGGCTTGACGGACGGCCTGATGAGGGGGACTGACTGACGGACTGACTGACGTACGCACCGGCGGACGAACTGACTGACGGACGGCCTGACGAACAGCCTGACAGACGGCCACACGGACGGCGTGACGGACGGACGGCGTGACGGCCGGCCGGCCTGACGAACGGACGGTCTAACGGACCGACGGATTGACGGACCGACGGATTGACGGACCGACGGATTTACGGACGGACGGATTGACGGACGGACGGGTTGACGGACGGGCGGATTGACGGACGGACGGATTGACGGACGGACGGGTTGACGGACGGACGGATTGTTGGACGGACGGATTGGCGGACGGACGGATTGACGAACATACTGACTGACAGACGGCCTGACGGGCGGCCTGACGAAGGGACTGACTGACGTCGGACTGACGGACGGACTGACGGACGAACAGACGGTCGGAATGACGGACCGACGGACTGACGGACCGACGGAGTGACGGACCGACGGATTGACGGACCGACGGATTGACGGACCGACGGATTGACGGAACGACGGATTGACGGACCGACGGATTGACGGGCCGACGGATTGACGGGCGGACGGATTGACGGACCAACGGATTAACGGACCGACGGATTGACGGACCGACGGATTGACGGACCGGCAGATTGACGGACCGACGGATTGACGGACCGACAGATTGACGGACGGATTGACGGACGGACGGGTTGACGGACGGATTGGCGGGCGGACGGATTGGCGGACGGACAGATTGACGAAATACTGACTGACAGACGGCCTGACGGGAGGCCTGACGGAGGGACTGACTGACGTCGGACTGACGGATGGACGGACTGACGGACGGACTGACGAACTGACGGTCGGACTGACGGACCGACGGATTGACGGACCGACGGATTGACGGACCGACGGATTGACGGTCCGACGGATTGACGGACCGACGGATTGACGGACCGACGGATTGTCGGACCGACGGATTGACGGACCGACGGATTGACGGACCGACGGATTGACGGACCGACGGATTGACGTGCCGACGGATTGACGGGCCGACGGATTGACGGGCCGACGGATTTACGGGCCGACGGATTGACGGACCGACGGATTGACGGGCCGACGGATTGACGGACTGACGGATTGACGGACCAACGGATTGACGGACCGACGGATTGACGGACCGACAGATTGACGGACCGACAGATTGACGGACCGACAGATTGACGGACCGACGGATTGACGGACCGACAGATTGACGGACCGACGGATTGACGGACCGACAGATTGACGGACCGACGGATTGACGGACGGATTGGCGGACGGACGGGTTGACGGACATACTGACTGACAGACGGCCAGACTGGCTGCCTGACGGAGGGACTGACTGACTGACGGACGGATTGGCGGACGGACGGGTTGACGGACATACTGACTGACAGACGGCCTGACTGGCTGCCTGACGGAGGGACTTACTGACGGACTGACTGACGTACGGACTGACGTACGAACTGACGGACTGACTGACGTACGGACTGACGTACGAACTGACGTACGGACTGACGTACGGACTGACGTACGGACTGACGGACGGACTGACGTACGGACTGACGTACGGACTGACGTACGGACCGACGTACGGACTGACGTACGGACTGACGGGCGGACTGGCGGGCGGACTGATGTACGGACTGCCGGGCGGACTGACGGACGGACGGGCTGACGGACGGATGATCAGACGGACGGACGGGCTGACGGACGGACGGGCTGACAGACGGTCGGGCTGACGGACGGACGGGCTGACGGACGGACGCGCTGACGGACGGACTGGCGTACTAACGGACGGACGGCCTGACGGAGGGCCTGACCGACGGCCCCCGGACTACTGGACGGATGGCCTGATGAGGGGGACTGACTGACGGACTGACTGACGTACGCACCGGCGGACGAACTGACTGACGGACGGCCTGATGGACGGCTTGACGGACGGCCAGATGAACGGCCTGACGGACGGCTTGACGGACGGACGGACGGCGTGACGGACTGACGGCGTGACGGACGACGGCGTGACGGACGGAGGGCCTGACGGACGGACGGATTGACGGACCAACGGATTGACGGATCGACGGATTGACGGATCGACGGATTGACGGACAGACGGATTGACGGACGGATTGACGGACGGACGAATTGGCGGACGGACGGATTTACGGACGGACGGATTGACGGGCGGACGGGTTGACGGACGGACGGATTGACGGACGGACGGATTGACGGACGGACGGATGGATTGACTGACGGATTGACGGACGGATTGACGGACAGATTGACGGACGGACGGGTTGACGGACGGACGGATTGTTGGACGGACGGATTGGCGGGCGGACGGATTGACGAACATACTGACTGACAGACGGCCTGACGGGCGGCCTGACGGAGGGACTGACTGACGGACTGACTGACATACGGACTGACGTGCGGACTGACGGACGGACTGACGTACAGACTGACGTACGGACTGACGGGCGGACTGACGGACGGAGGGACTGACGGACGGACTGACAGACGAACTGACGGACGGACTGACAGACGAACTGACGGACGGACTGACAGACGAACTGACGGACGGACTGACAGACGAACTGACGGACGGACTGACAGACGAACTGACGGACGGACTGTTCGGATGGACTGACGGACGGACTGACGGACGGACTGACGGACGGACTGACGGACGGACTGACGGACGGATTGACGTACGGACTGACGGGCGGACTGGCGGGCGGAATGACGGACGGACTGACGGACGGACTGAAGGACGGACTGACGGACGGAGGGACTGACGGACGGAGGGACTGACGGACGGACTGACAGACGAACTGACGGACGGACTGACAGACGAACTGACGGACGGACTGACAGACGAACTGACGGACGGACTGACAGACGAACTGACGGACGGACTGTTCGGATTGACTGACGGACGGACTGACGGACGGACTGACGGACGGACTGACGGACGGACTGACGGACGGACTGACGGACGGACTGACGGACGGACTGACGGACGGACTGACGGACGGACTGACGGACGGACTGACGGACGGACTGACGGACGGACTGACGGACGGACTGACGGACGGACTGACGGACGGACTGACGGACGGACTGACGGACGGACTGACGGACGGACTGACGGACGGACTGACGGACGGACTGACGGACGGACTGACGGACGGACTGACGGACGGACTGACGAACGGACTGACGGACGGACTGACGGACGGACTGACGGATGGACTAAGGGATGGACTGACGGACGGACTGACGGACGGTCTAACGGACGGATTGACCGACGTACTGACGGACCGACTTATGGACGGACGGACGGGCGGACGGACTGACGGATGGACGGTCTGACGGAGTGACTGGCTGACGGGCTGACTGATAGATGGACGGGCTGACAGTTGGACAGGCTGACGGATGGAAAGGCAGACGTATGGACGGGCTGACAGGCTGTTGGGCTGATGGTCAGGTGTGCTGACGGTCGGGCGATCAAACGGGCTGACGGTCAGACGGTCATTACGTGTTTGCGGTCAGACGGGCTGACGGTTTGATGGGCTGACTGACGGACGGGCGAGCTGACGGACAAACGTGCTGTCGAACGAACGTGCCGAAGGACGAACGTGCTGACGGACTGACGTGCTGACGGATTGTCGGACGGGCTGACGTATGGTCGGAAGGGCTGACGGATGGTCGGAAGGGCTGACGGACGGACGGGCTGACGGACGAACTTGCAGACGTTCTGGCAGACGGCCTGATGGTCGAGCTGACAGGCTGACGGGAGGAGGATTGAGCGATCGACCGACCGAACGAATTATCAAACAACCAACAAGGTGGTTTTGAGTGGTATTTGTTTTAGTTTATCAATTGTACGTTTGATTTTTTCGTTTGTGTTCTATTTTTGTTAATTTTTTCTTCTTTAGCTGATAATAATCTTATTCCTTTGTGATACACCACGTTATTTTTAGGAAGTTCTACTCTTTGTCTATACGTGTGGCTGCGTGCACTCGATATAGAGGATTTGTTTACATTTCGTGCATACGAAATTTCTATTAGTGTTTACATGAAAAACGTAATTGAGTATAGTTGTGATTACATTTTATTATTACATAATATCCTCCGTTTCAACGTGGCTACGCCGTTTTGCTGCATGAAGCATTAACTTCGATTAGGAGAGCTCTGTAAGTATTATATTTTATATATCCACTCTATTTTAAGTTATTTTGTGACTGGTTACGCTTCTTTCGCAGTAAATAATGTTTCTCATATGTGGTGTGTCTTGGAGAGTGTTTATTACTTCTATGTTTACTTTCGTTACAGATTGCAAGTATGGGGGGATTTTGCAGTGTGTTTGGTTGCAAGAGTATTATAGATCCAGAAAAAAAGGTGTCTGCTTTCTCATTGCCTCATCCAATTAAGTACGTATTAACAGCAAAATGATTGAGGAAAATTCACACAGATTTAACAAATGTGAATGACATATCGGTGTACATTAAACATTTTGCTTAGAACTGTGTAATTAGGGCAGAAAATTCGTGGTTAATGGAGAAGTGAAGATATGTGAACGAACGTACGCACAACTAACAAGTGATGCTGTTCCTTCAGTATTCTCTGACCTTCCTGGTCGCTTTTCTGATAAACCTTCATCTAGCAGGAGGTTATCCAATGTAGAGGAAGAACGATTTGAACAAGCTGTAGCAGAGAGCTTGAGTGAGCTAAAAAAGTATGAAGAAACAAATACGATTAAAGATATTTCTGATACATTGGAACAATTATCAATATTACACAAGACATTTCTTTTGTGACTGCTTCTGTCACCATTGGGGATGATTTGAAAGTTTCATTTTCAATTGATAAAGAGTATGTGTCTCAAAGCAAATTGCCAAAATATCTCCGCATAATATGCACTAAAAGTGAAAAGAATCACAACAGGTATGTGCAGTGGAGATTATATATATATATATATATATATATATATATATATATATATATATAAAAATATATATATTTACCACATTATAGAAATCTGCGAAAATTAATTTGTAAATTTGATACCAATCATTTTGATACGTATAGATGGTAGTTTATTGTATTTAGATAGTAAGAAGAAATTTTTAAATGAAAATGAACTTTTTGTAAATCTTGTTTTGGATAAAGTGTATATTGATCCCCAGTTACATTTTAAAGGTGGAATAGTGTATGAAATGAGAAATTAAGCTAATCCAACAGGAAATTTAGAAGTTTCTAAGACAGCACAGGTATTCATGATCTCCAGTGTATTCTCTCAAAACAGAGATCTTGTAAGCATAATTCCGGTCCGTAATTTGACATCACACTATTTAAAGGTCATGATACTTAAAATCATAAAAGTGTTGGAGGAAATTGGGTTTGTTGTTCTGTCTCTTGTTGCCTATTGTTGTCTCTCTGACAACAATATGGTCAATAAAAAAGCTTTCGGGGTTTGTGGCTCCTGACAGAATTTTACATCCTTCAATTCAACATCCACCTGATGCAAATAGAAAATTATTTCTTGTGTTTGATCCTGTACATTTATTGAAAAGTCTACAGAATAACTAGATAGATAAAGACAGAGTTTTGAATTACCCCAATTTTAAAAACTTCGATGACATTCAAAGTGCAGAATTTAAGTTTTTAGAAATGTTGTGTGAGAAAGAGAGAGACTCTTCGGCAAAATATGGTTATTTATTGTCTCATAAGGTGTTATTTCCAACCAAGATTCAAAAACAAAATGTTAATTTGGCTTTGAAAGTTTTTGATGAAGGAAACGTTGCATCTTTGAAATGCAGGTCATCAAAATGTGAAGATTTTGCTGAAGTTAAAGACACATCTTCATTCTTAGGGATCATTTGTAAATGGTGGCACATTGTAAATGTGAAACACTGTTTTGAGGGTCACCATTTCAATTGTGAATATAGGGAGTTTATTAGAAGGTACAGTGTAGTACAAATAGTTTTTATCACGCAGGTCTCTGTGGTTAAAGATCTGGAGACAAATGGTGTCACGTACAGTTTGAGTTCAAAAACTTTTGACTCCATCATCAACACCAGTGATGCCTTTTTAAAGATTGTACCATATATATTTGATACTCTATTATATTCTCCTAAGCAAGTGATTATTTAGAGGGACGTTTTTCCTCTTATCGCCAGCTGGGTGGAACTAATCATTATATAAGTTTTATTCAGCTGCTGGAAGGAGAAAGGAAATTAAGATTTAAAAGCTTCGTGCACATAAAGGCATTCCGTTGAAGACACTTTTTCCCTGTTCAGATCCATTGACTGATAGCATTAACATTGATTTATTCTGTGAAGTCTTGGATTGTAAGTTTCATTTCTGTGATATTCCTGAGAAATAATTCCCATCATTGTTTATATTTTGTGTTATTCTGTAAGTTAAGAGGTATTTATAGAAAAATGTGATATTTGTGATGAGTGGGTGCAAGGAGATAAGGAAGTGGACGTTTGCTTTCCCAATGATTACTTAAGTGAGTTTGATAGAGGCAAATTAACAATGCCCACAAATGATGCTGTTGCTGTAACAGGCATTGTATGGTTTATTTTAAATAAAATGATGGCAACACATTCTGTCACGTTTCTGGGTGACAAGAAGCAATTATCAATTCTCTTGAAATTATATGTAGGATGGTAGAGAAGTACTATTTTGAAACTATTAATTTAGGTGACATGTGTTCTTGTAAGCGAAGTGCCATTACACTTCTAGAAAAAAATATCAGGGCCTGCAGAGTTTTCCTTAACCTAATCAAAAAAAGAAACGATGACAATGTCCAAAAGAAATGTAACTGACAGTTGAAGTTAAAAGGATAAAGGAATGATTTGTATACTTAAGCCAGTTGTTTCTGTACATATTTACATATTTCAAAAATATTGAATAATGCAAGTAATGTGCTTCCTTTAAAAATGGACTTGAATATTATGACTTTTTCATGTTGAAGATTAAGGACATTAATAAATTGTTTGTCAATATATTTCCTGAATTATATCGCAATGAATTCTTGTAAGCTTACTACCAGAAGTTATGAACAATACTTTTACTACTTTTTATCGAGTTCAGGTATTTTTTTTTGAGACTTGAGTTACTTTCGTTGTTGCATTTCATTATCACCTGAAGAGCAAAATATTTATAGATTTAAGGAATTGAAGTTCTTTTCGTCGAATTTTTGGGCGTGTGTCAATTTTTTGGGGGGATTCAATTCAACTTGGAATCTTTTTATTCAATTTTGTAAGATTATCATTGGAACTATATTGCGAGTATTATCAACCATACATTTTAATTTCCCCATAAAAATATTAAAAAAGGAAAAATAGTGTGATATTGTAGGATTATGACAGCTGTTTTGGTATTTTAATTTCAGTAACCGATTTTCTTGTATTGTTCTTAAAAATTTTGATTGGGCTCCAGAATTTAAACCATTCTAGAAATTTGCCGTAACATTATATTGCTTTTGAATAAAACTTGTGGCATTATTATTGTGGTAGTAGTACAGACTAGTAGTACAAGCCATGAAAGACATGTCAGAAAGCATGAAGCTAGTGTTTAAAACAATATAGCAATAATATAATAAGAAATTATAAAAGTAATGTAATACACCGCTATGCAAATTCATTTTTCAGTGGCAGGGGAATTAGTGTATTGTTGTAGTAGTAAAACAAACTGAAATTAACTGAAGTCTGGTCCAAGTATGTCTTTACTTTCGATCACGTACGAGAACTACCGTATTGTTGAAAAGGTTGCAAATTAAGTTAATTAGAATATTCGAACTATATCAAAGATGCAGTAAGAAATAATTCCCGGAATGTAATAATAGTATGTCAGATTAATGAATCTATCGCCCACAGCGTATTGTACAGAGCATTGTATAAATTATCATTACAAAGAATGTTATAAGAGACTTTGAATAATGTAAATTACTCTTGTGAAAACTATCCCTAACCTCCAACTATATGCACTGAACTCACATTTGACACACCTACAACAGCTCACATTCCAGTCTATTTGTTTGGTGGAAGAATACATTTAACAGTAATACTAACTAGTTTTAAAATCTGTCAAAACGTCATGTTCTTTTTGAGCAGACAAATTTAGATCTGAATGGACCATGAGCAACACTACATACTATAGCACATCACTTGAAATCCAAAATTACCACACAGCAATACTAAGAGTACCAAAATTGACAGTATTATATTTCGTATCACTTATTGGAATAAATGCCACCTCCAGGATGTCCTGCCGCTGACCGGTGCACATCGGGAAGAACGCCTGCCGCCCGACCGCCGTGCTGATGGACCAAAGTGTGAGGTGCAGCCTGCCGCCGATTGCACCACGCCAGAACCCGGGGCGCGGGCGGCTTCTCCCGCGAGAAGGGTCATGGCAGCCCGGAAGCCGATGATAAATTCTGACTCGTACGGCCATTGGATTAGATTTAAGGTAGTTTTAAGGATTAATTTTAGCAAGAGACTTCACCTCGATCACAAAAGAAGCATTAAAATCACTCCAAAAGAAATGAAAATTTGTTTGATTGTAGTGGTTGTATTAGAGTTAGTCCTAGCACTCATGCCTCCCTCTAGGGAGTCTGCAGACTGAGCAGCCGGGGCAACGCTGGATCGCACAAAATACAGGTAGGCGAGTCGGGGCAGCCAAACGGAGGGTGTTGCTACAATATATAGTACCTGTTAAGCGATAACCATTCTTCTAACATTATAAATAAGAAATAATAGAATAAACACTTAACATATAATTTTTTCTGATTGTAAACCATTACTTTTAGCTTCAAGAGACCCCAGTAATTCAAATCTAGTAATTCAGGAGATCCAAAAATTAATTATTTCGCTAATTAATAACAATTGTAATATAAAACTAGTGGAATATTACATTTGGAATACAAGGGAATGTAGAAACGGGTAAAAAAAAGCCAAAAACACCATTAACAAAAGTTTACTAATACCGTAAGTTCACTTCCAGAAGTTACAACTAGCGTTCCCTTGCGAGAACTCTCGCATTACAATGATCTCCCTTTCCTTATACATTTTCCTATCCTTTCCACGAAGAAAGAAGTTGTTAATGAAACTTTATTTGTTAAAAATGTATAAATGTTCGTGCTTGCAGAATAAACAAAAATAAAAACAATTCAATTGATGTATGAAACATTTTCATTAAAAATTTATTCAGTATTAAACAGTTCTTCGAATTCTTACTTTGATTAAAATGGAAATAAGATGGGAAAATACCTGTTTTACCACATTTAAAACATATTTTAAACAGATTTTAAACAGATTTTTGTCGATTTCATAGACCTCGAAAACCATTTGGCGATGTATCGAAATATCGATGTTTGAGTAAAATTTACCATCACTAGCCATGAGAACGCTCCTTCGGACAGCGACTGAATTGTATCTACTCATTTGGAAAATCCATCGACCACACCGCACCGTCGTGTTTGTTGATGCCCTGAACCACTTGAGCCAGTACAGAGTCGAGGTGATGTGTTTGCTAATCCCAGAAGTGCACGTGTATGCTCAGTTTGATCGTTCTGGGACATTTCGGGCGAGGCCAATGAGGTTCCGAACCGTATTTTTCCCGATAAGTATCGAAGTTCTGGCAATGCCATTCACTTCACGCATAACAATGAAACAAATTTTGTTGTTCCTCCTGTGTAAGAAGATTTTTTTTTTAAGAAAAGTAGAATTTACATTTGACTTTAATGATAACATCGAGGGTAATTCACTTTCTTGAAATTTATTTTGCAAATAAGATGTTAAGAAACTTCTCTTCATACTTTTTTAAATTATCTAGGATGTCAGAGTACTAACTGCATAATAAGAATTTCAGTAGTTCTGACTGCGTAACGTACTGTTCCGATTTCTCAGATAGCTCCTCCACGTCTTGCAGTTGAACTCCACAACTCCAGCAGTCCCAAGTTGCGGAAGGTTTCTGCTCGAACGTGAATACTTGTTGCTACGCTCTTTCTGGAAGAGATGAAGTATGCCGCCTTCCAAGTGACCTTGCGGTGCGGCAAAACACTCGTTAGGAGTATGTTTAGAGAGCCCTCCTTCCCCAATAGGCCTATGGCTCAAGATTGCTTAAAATTAAAAATACCCGTAAAATCAGGCGCTTTTTCAGAAAAAAGCTAAGAACAGAAGAAGCAATTAAATTAAAGTAAATAATTTGAAAAAATCTGTTGATGAAAACTGAAAATCAATTAATGAAACCGAAACAATGTAGTTAAAAATAGTTAAATTTTACCCCCACTTAGTGAGAGAAGAAATATCTGAAATCAATTATTTGTCTAGTATAAATTAACTTGTGTAGAAATCTTTAAAATTTTAATCCATGACAAATATTCTGATAAATTCTCAACAAATACCGTAAATATTCAATTGCAAAACGGCATACATGGAAAATTCTCCAAAGGCGAAGATTTTGATAAAATGAATTGCATGGGTACCAACACCCCCAAATGGTACACGCAATCAATTGTTCCTAGTTTTCTGATTGCATATTATATTAGAAATTTCTTGAGCTTTTCCTCACCTCCTTTACATTGTACGATGTATACATTACGTTAACATTTACGGAATGTGTATATTCATATTGTAGTTTGAACAGCCTTGAAATGTTGGACCCGTATTTTATCAAGCACCGCTTATATTATAACTTACATGTTCTTTTAAAGAGACCTTTCCAACTGAAGTGGTCTAACGAAAACAGAACTTGCGAGTGGCGGGAAGCTGTCCTTACATCACATAGCTTTGAAAGCTTTGTGATGTATATGAAAAATTAAAAGTTGAATTACTTAAGTATAAAAACAAAATCAACTTTTAAAAATATATAAATCAATTCTAACACACCATATGCAATTTCCTCTAAAATACGACGCTAGATTACGCGTTACATTCTATTTGCAATTGCTCATATACAAAGTTTGCATATAAACTCTCGTAAAATACTTTCTCCGAACTGAGGTTGTAAATTTCAAAGCATTCTGAAATTAGAAGTATAGAGAGGCGAGCATCAGTCAAAATGCCGCAAGAAAGTCTGCGGAACATTGGTTACTCGAGCTGCAAAAAAATGGGATATTCTGTAAGACACGTTGATATTGAAGTTTCTTCAGAGTGTCATGAGAAATTGCGATTTAACATAATCAAACATTTCCATTTTTCAGTCAAAATCAAACCTCTTGCGTCGTCTGGGGACTTTCCCGGTCTTCTTGGTATCGAAAGAAACCATATAAGCACACGATGTTTAGTTTTCTGTCACTATGAGTTTATTCTAAATTAGAAATATTTTAGTTACTGGTTGCGCGGCGTGGGAATATTGTGTCTTTGCTTCGTTGCCATTTACATATCGAATGGTTGCTGAAGTGATATGAGTCTGGTCGAACAACTGAGCCCGGTAGAGGGGGGCGACCACCCTTGGCCATGATATTCCAAGCAGGAATAGCATGGTCATGCAAACAAGATGCACAGAATGCGATACCCAGACTTTCACAAAAACGTTGTACAGAAAATGAGAAATTATGCTGAAAATTGTTCGTCATGAATGTGGCTAAAATACAGAATACTGCCAAAACTCATCTCTAAACCGCCCTCCCCCAAATGAGGATCAGCCGCGGGTGCACCCGCGACAACCTCCAGACCGTCGATTGTGACGTCACAAACGCTCGTTCCTCGACCAAAATAATGCGGTAACGGCGTCAACACTTGGCACGGAAACGCGATCCCCATTGCGCGCTTTCGATCGTCGAAGCGCAGAATTTCATGACATGCGAGTAGTCGTCGATTCGGATACACCTCTGGACACGATTAAGCTTCAGCACTGGCCTTGGTCCGACGTTCTACAAATGAAACAAAGTCCAAAAGCTCTTCCGGCAAACGTGACCATTTTTGTTGCACAAAATGGACCACGTCCAAACGTACATTCTCGACCAAATTTCAGTTCTCTAGCTACGACAAATGTTTGATGGCCACGACGATAAGAGCGCGCTCGCAGAAGTGCAATGTAGCAATTGGCGTGTATCACGCTACCGAATGCGCGAAGTCCTAGATACAACAGGGCTCAGGATGAGTGGATGGTACGTACAGATTGTGAATATTTGCTGAAAGACATACATATTGTGAACATTTGCTGAAAAGACTTGCGATGAGTGCGTTTGGGACCAACAATCTTTTTTCTTCGTCTTTAGAAGGTGAACACGGTGTTATTTCGTTGCGCACATATTCATGTCATATAACTAGAGCACTGAAGTTTTTGTATTTTCCTTCCTAAAATAGGAAGGAAAACGGCATTTATTATGGCTAAAGAAGGGGTGCAAAGAAGGCATTAAGCAATGAAGGTCACCATTTGAAAAGAATGATTGTAAAAAAATTAATAATTCTAATGATACACATTTTTTAAACTCTAAAATATACTTTGGCACTTACGTGAAAGTAAACCATAATTTATTTATCTTGGTTGCACAATAACAGTATGTCGACGCTGTCCCTACGAATTGCTATTGTGGACCGCTGTTTAAGTCTTGAAATGGCAATAGGGAAAACGGAATGATAGTTTCCGTCCCTCCACACTAGTGGAAACTCCAGCTTTGAGAAGGTTACATCATTTATTACATAGAGTTCTGTCCTCAAACGGTAACGGAGGCTTCAATAAAATGTAGAAAGACATTCTTTACGCGTGAACAAAGCCAAACCACATTAAATTAAACCAAAAATATCGACTGGCATTATTTTCCTTTCTATCAAGATTTTTAAAACACTACCTCATCTCCGATTCTTCAAAGACAAGACACGACCACGCCTTCGTGTTGTCAAGGCTTGCAGGTATGTTTCCATCTTGATCGGAATCAGTACATGAGAAAAATAAAATTACGAAAAAAAGGAAAAGGGCAAAAATAACGTATAATACCAAAAATGAGCATTATAAGCAAAATTTGCCAAAATAGGCAACAAAAAAGTGAAAAGGTATTAAAAACATCTTTAGAAGTACAATGAAATTATTACTATTGCCAAAGATATAAAATCGTAAAAATAAAAAGGTATTTGTCGAAACGTCCGGTCTCTATATGTAACTAATGGTATTTAGTAATTCTTCTTCTTTTTTGTAATTCTATTCAATATGGTTTAGAAATATATAATATAATAAACAATATAAATATAATAAATTGAATTGTGTTAATTGCGTCTTGCCAAAGCATTTGGCAGAATGAACTCTTTCCTGCTTGACCTTACTCACTGCCCAACCAAATGGAAAACCTTTTACTCGTTAGAATTTCTTTGGAGGTGTTCCGAACAAGATCCCTTCTTACCGAATCTGAAGAAAGGTTGCCTTGTGAGGTCAGATATTTAAAGTTGTTATTTTGCAGCCTTCAAGCGGCAAATACTATTATGCTGCATAACACCAGTAGAAAATCGTCATGTCATCCCTTCTCCGCACTGTAATAAAAAACTGAACATAAATCACGCTGCGTATTTCTAGTTTCGACACGTTTACGGAATTTTCATGGAAGATGCAGGTCGCAGTAGTGTAAATAAAGCTGGTAAGAACTCCTAGAAGACAATTTCTGATATTTAAAAAAATAAACGATTGTATCGAAAGAAACCATATAAGCACATGCTGGGTAGTTTTCCGTCACTTTATGAGTTTATTGTAAATTAGAAATGGATTTGCGATCGGCTGCGCGGCGTGGGCATGCGTCTGTTTTGCCGCCGTCTGCATAGCGAGAGGTCGCTGGAGTGATATGCGTCTGCAAGGTCGAAACAACTGAGCCCGGTAGGGGAACTACCACCCTTGGCCAAAGTATTTCGAAGAGGAATAGCATGGTCATGCAAACCACAAACAATTTGTACATAATGTGATACTCATACGCGATATTCAATACTTATATCTTACACAAATTTGCACAGAAAATCATGAATGTTAACAGTAGCTCCCACGCATATGGCAAAAAAACGCAGGATACTGCTCCTGTCACCCCAACGCCAATACATAGGTGGACTCGTCAACAACCGCGTGTACATGCGCGACAACCTCGAGATGGTCGACAGATTTCGTTACAAAAAAGGTTTCCTAGGCGGCCAGGGTAATGCAGTAACTGCGTCAACTGTTGACGCTGTCAATCGCTCCCGCCTGTGCACATTCGAGTGGCGTGGAGGCGCAGAATTTTACAAGGCGTCGCCTATTCGGAACGACCTCTGCATGTACTCCTGTGCCTCAGCACTGGCGTGGCTACGACGTTTACCAAATATGACGTAGAATTCACAAAACTCCTAAGGCACACGCGTGCGTTTTTGCTGTACCAAAACGGAGACACGACCTACCTCAAGTGAGTGTTCGATATTTTATGCCCTGCAGCGGAGAATGCTCGGTGGCCTCAGCAATAATACGTTGCACAGGGGCGAAGTAGTAATTTGCGCGAATCACGCTCCCGAATGCACCAAGCCCTTGATGCAAGAGAGCACGGGAAGATTGATGGGTACGTACTGATTGTGTTCATTTGCTGAACAGGCTGCGATGAATGCATTTGAGCGAACATACATTTTTGTTTGTCATCAGATGGTGATTGCGGTGTTTTCTGGTGGCATTCCATATACATACCATATAAATAATGATATGGATTTTTTTTATGTCCAGGAACGACGAAAACTAAATTTGAAGTTCACACTATTCACAGGTGAATATAATGAAAGACATGGTTACTAATATTATATAAATAAATTGTCTAGCAATAAAATTTATAGTTTCAATGCTAGAACCATACCAATTGTAGTTCAAACACTGAAACATAAAACTTAAGTAGTCTTTGAAAAAGTATTACAGGATATCCAAAGAGGAAATCACGAAGTATTAAATACGTTCTTTAGACGATTTTAAGAATTTTTAAATTCCATTTTAATTGCAAAATTTCAAAGGTGTATCAAACACAAAAGGATTGAGTACGCAAAAGTTGGAGCTCAAAAAGTGTAAACTAAAACATCTGACTAAGAAAATATTTCAGGACACCTTAGTTGTAAAAGAAATCACATTTTACAAACTAAAAAAATTGCTGAGAAATAAACAAGTTGAATTGTGTTAATTGGGACTTTCCGAAGCATTTCCAGCCTTGCACTCCTTTTTTGCTTATCACGGCTTCAAAGGGGCAGGATAGCCTGTGATTGGGCCAGTAGCGTCACGAAGAGAGAACGAGATCGCCCGCAAAATTTATCCGTGCGCCTTTATAAAATTGTATAGTAAACACAAATAGTATTAGTACATTAAAGAATAAAAATATCCCCTAAAAGTAGGCCTTCTTCTACCTGGGTCCACTCGCATTGCGGGTCCGAACGTTACGCCACTGGGTTGGGCGTAGAATCAAGAATCTAGAAGTGTGTGTTGTACATCACAAAATATGGAAGAACACAAATCTTATTTGCGTAGTACGTTTTGCACTGTGCTCAGAGCAACCCTCGAGTAGAAATTCTTTTACTCACATTTTCCTCAGTTATTCCTTCTTATTCACGAGACTCCTTCCTTCTGAATCTGAAGAGAGACTGCGTTCTGAGATTTTTAACCTTTTTCGCGGCCTTAGGGCGTTGATAAATATCATTACGCTTCATAACACGACTAGGAAATCGTGCAACCTCGCCCTCGGCACTGTCTTAAGATAACTAGACACAAATGGTGTTTGCGAATTTCTAGTTTAATGAAGTTTTCGAGATTTTCATGGAAAATGCTGGTCGCAGTAGTGTAAACAAGACTGACAAGAGCTCTTAGACGACATCATTTTGCATTTTTGAAAATAAAATATTGTGGTGTGCTGAAAAGATTTGTTAATCTAACGCGGAGGATGAAACTAAAATAATTTGTTTCATTCGGAGAAATATCAATGGTTTTACTTTCATACCTTAAACCATAAATCATGCGCATTTGGATAATGAAAAGAGAATTAATATAACATTATAGGACGTTTTATATTTTATAGTTAATACTTAAAAGTTTCGTCGTAACCTTCCTGGCCAATCTTCAAGCCTTGGTATCCTTCCAGACTTGCCGATTCTATTTAATCCCCCTACACTACAATCCTACACTAAATTGTACCAATAATGTAAGTCAAGTAGAAAAAATACACAATATATGATTTGACTAAGAGATTCACCTGAATGAACTCTGATCAATTTCTTCTCCGTTTCATTTGCAAAAGCGATTGCTAGATTCGAACTCTATAGCTTCAATCTCTGATGTCACAAACTGTTTCGTCTCTTACCACAGGGATCCAGTACAAGTCAAAGTCCAAAGTCCCTTCTCACCTGCAGCAAGGATTTTTGCCAGTCGTATGTATCTTAAGCCCTATGCATTTACAACACCAAACAGCGAATTAGACCTGCCCGGGAACTTCTGAAACGATTTCCAAGGTATTTAATACACATACAACGTAAATGTTAAATAGTGTGCACATGTTTTAATAATAAACGCCTCCTATTGTCATCCTCCAGACTAATTTGAAAAGAAGATTAGGTAGCCAATATGAAACTGATAAAGGAACTCACGACCATGCACCTTCAATACAAATCCGGACTTACTGATGTTCAGTATCTCTTAGAAAATGTTTAATGTATTCATTTCGAGATTTTATATTTAGATAGCATTTAAGAAATCAATATGGCTGAAATAATTCAAAATATTCTAGTATTTGTTTTCCTTTAAATTACTCTTATTTAAATATTTTAAATAAAATTTAATGTAAATAAATTATGTGATCATTGCACAGAGTAATTTTCACTCTATATAAATACGTTAACTGTCTAGCAATAAACATTTTACTTAGTTTCTGTAGTTCTAAAGAGTTAATTAGTAAATGCATCGGGAATGCATCATCACACGGAGATATTGTAGTATCTTGAAACCATAATGGGGATGAAGAAAAGCAACTTATAAGAAAAAGTTGGATATGCACATTAAAAATCCAATTCTATAAAAAAATATTATGGCGAAGTTCAATAAAATAATAGGTAAAATTGTAAACGGTTCTATATATTATTTAATTAACCGTTTCCTCTATTCAGAAACAATTAAGTAGTTAATCAGACCATGTTCCTACCAATATGAAATAAGTTCACAGCTAAATTGAAGTCAATGCCATGTGCAACTCCTGACTATTCTCGTGTCTGTCGCTTTGAAAAAACATAATCACTGAATTTGAATGAAATATATAAAGATTCCACAATAGAGCACACCATTAGCATTAAAAAATGGCAGTAAACGTGTTTCTTAAATAAAATCTAAAATATAAAAAAAAAGAATTTTACAGAATCAATCTTATTAAAAATCTTATAGGCTCAATAACACCAAAAAATTAACATCGTTCAATTATTTTATCTTAGTAAAATAAACTACACGACTATAAAAAATTTAAAAAAGTTTTACTTAGAAAAATAACACGAAATTACTCAAACGGATCAAATGAAATTACCTTCATACATGTTAACAGCTTCACCCATACCAAATTGAGACCACGATTTGTGAACGCAATGTCGTCAACAAATCTTGATATTAATACGATACCAGGTAAGGAGTTATGTTGTTTGCAATTGCTGACATTCAAAGTGACCGCATGAACTCGCGTAAACACAGTTCCAAGTCTGCGTCGTCCATTTGTCCGAACTGCGCTTGTATATCTCTAAGAATTCCGAAATTAGAAGTATAGAATCATGTAGTACCGAAAATGCTGCTGTGCAATGAACGGAAAATGGGGATCCTGTAGCAGCAAAAATTGGCCGTTTTAAAACTACACACAATAAAGTTTCTTCCGTCCTCGTCGCATGACATCAGCAGATTCAAAAGCAGTGACGCACAGATGCGAGTATCGGCATATTCAGAATATAGGTAACATCCGGCATGAGAAATTTCGGATTAACATAAAATATTTCCACTTTCAGTTAAAATAGAAACTTTAGTGGTTCGTGGACTTTTTCAGTCTTCTTGGTATCTAAAGAAACCATAACTTACACGCTGCTGTTTTTCGTCAATATACGAGCTTATTCTAAATTAGAAATAAATATGTGGCCGGCTGAGCGGCGAAAATTTCTTATGTCATTGCTTTGCTACCGTCTGTACTGCAGGTTACAGGTTCTGGCAGCAAGGTCACGAAAACCGAGCCTGTAGGGGCGAGTTCTGCTGACCGATGGAATTCGGACAGAAACGCAATTAAGATAAAACAGTACGTGCAGAATGCAATCCTCTTACGCTATATGAGATACCCATAATACACAAACTTCGTGCAGGAAAGTACATATGTGGTTCTAAATAGCCACCACGCATGTGGCAAAAATACAGCTTATTTCCAGCAATTCTCATACCCCTCAATGACGCACAAATGAGCATCAGCCGCGTGTACATGCGCAACAACCTGGAGCACTTCGACATTTCGTTACTAACACCAGATCCTTGGTCAGGATAATGCCAACTCTTTCCGATGTAATACGATCGCAGTTCTCATTCGATCATTAACGCGCAGAATTGAATGGCTTGTAAAGAGCTACCGATTCGGATTGCTATCCCCATACTCTAGAGCTTCAGCTCTGACGTTGCTCCGATGTGTTCCAAATGTGACGTTAAGTCCCGTAACTCGTACGGCATACGCATCCATTTTTGCTGTACCAAAACCGAAACATGACCTACCTCATGTGTGCGCCCAATATTAAACGCTCTGCTGAAACAAAAAGCTCGGCAAAGCATCATCGATAGGAGAGCGCCCGCACAGGTGCGATGTTGCAATTTGCGTGTATCACACCACCAAGTTGTAGATGCAACAGTGCCTGCACGGGAAGAGTGATTGGAACATGCAGACTGTGTTCACTTGCTGAAATGTTTTTTTCTGCGACTAGTGCGTCATCATATGGTGATCGCGATGTCTTTTGTTGGCACCATGAAACTTGAACCCGGAAGTTCAAGAAATTTTCTGCCTGAAATAGACAAGCAAAAAGGTATTTATTTTTACTAGAATAGGCGAGCAAAAAAGCATTTATTCTGTCCAAAGTAGGGGAGCATTTAAATAAGAAATCAGCATTTAGGGAGGTATAGTTGTAAAAAATTGAATAATTCTAATGATTCACATTTTTATTCTAAATATTAGCATTAGAGAATATTAGCGTTATTACTTACGTGCAAGTAAACTATCATTTCTTCGTAATCTTGATTGCACTGTTTGACGACTGAGAATTTTGTTTCTATCACGACGCTATCTGTAAGAACTTCTATTGTGGATTCCTGTTTGAACCTTGAAATGGCATAAGTGAAAACTCTATTAGTTTTGTTCTTAAAATTTATATAATCCCAGTAGAGAAAGACTACATAATATACTACATAGAGCTCTGAGCTCAAACGGGATCGGCGGCCACACTCAAATGCAGTTAGTGATTCCTTAAGAGTAAAGAAAGCTAGACGGCATCAATGTAAACAAACTTTTCGAATGGCTTCTTCATTTCTATTTATTTTTGACACTACCTGACCATTTAGCCTCCTCTTCCACAGAAAGACAAAACACGACCGTGCCTTCGTGTTGCCGAGGTTTACAGGTATGTTTACAGTTTGATACAGATCAGTGCCAGGAGAAAAGGAAAATAATGACAAAAATGCAAGAAAAATGCAAAAAATAAGGCAAAATACCGAAAATAGGCAATTTACGATATGCTAAAATAGGCATCAAAAGACAATAAAAATATATTAAATGAACTCTCAGAAGTTCAATGACGTGATTACTAAGAAATAAAATCGTAACAATTACTAAGAAATAAAATCGTAACAGTAAAAATGTCATTTTACCAAACTTTCGAGCTCTACATGTAATTAATAGTAATGCTTTACTGTTTTTGTAAGATTACAACACCTAAATTACAACTATTAGTACCCGACGTGGCTATCATAGCCGAAGAGAAAAAATTACTCATTATGTAATTAAAAATCTAACAATAATAAGTGTTGATCCAAGTTAGTACAATACCAATTGCTCATACATACACACACACACACACACAAACGATGTTCAAACAACAAATATAAGAAAACAAATATATAGTTTTAAAAAGCAAGTCTTACGATGTATTCAGAGAAAATTACGAAACTTGAAAAAAAAATCTTTTTACGATGATGAATCAAATGCAAATAATGGACCACGCAAACTTGGAGCTCCAAACCTGTGAACTGACATATGGAAATGAAAAATATTTCAGGATGTCGGCTGTGGCAAAAAAATAATAATAAAAAATGGGTAGGATAGGAACAATAAATTGAATTGTGTTAATTGAATCTTGCGGAAGCAATTAGCAGCATTGAACTCTCTCCCTTCCTTGGAACGGCTTCAAATCGTGATGATATTTTAGGGTAGCCAGTGGTTGGTTGTAGAATCTAGAAACAAAAATACAAGGATAAGTAAGGAAATATTATGTATGTGTTTCACATAAAAAAATGCAAGAATACAAACCTTCCTTGTAAGTAGTACGTTATGTACTGTTCTCATAGGAATTTTCAGCCGAGTATAAATTTTTCCTTTACTCGTTACAATTTCTTCAGGGTTCTTCAGAAGAAGGCTCCTCTTCTGAATCTTAAGACTTTCGCAGCCTTCTAAAACGTGGATAAATTCTCTTAGGCTGCATAACACGACTAGGAAATGGTCATAACCACATATCCGCAATACCGTAAAAAAACAACAAATCGTGTATTTATAATTTCGTCAAGTTTACGGATTTTCATACAAAATGCAGGTCGAGTGTAAAGAAGGGTGTTAGGAACTCTTAGACATTTTCTGGCATTTTTAAAAATAAACGATTGTGGTGCGGAGATAAGATTTGCGGATGTCTCGCGCAGTTTGAAACTAAGATATTTCAAGTTCGTTGTGAGAAATACCAATCGTTTCACTTTCACGCCTGAAACAATAAATCCTGCAAGTATTGACAATGGGGAACGAAACCGGGGAATGGAGAGAAAAAAACAAACAAACCAAGATTATATACTTTCCGTTATTACGACCAAATACAATACTCAAAATATTTAAAGTTTTGTTGTACCCTTCCTGGACTGCCTGAATTTAATCACATTTCATTGTAAATTGTAGCAGCAGTAATAAAAAAATATTGATTCCACTTCGAGATTATCCTGAAAGAAATCTGCTCAGTGATTTTCGTTTCATCTACAAAAGAAATGCTAAATACAACCTTGACAGCTTAAATACGTGTGTGTTTACCTATTTATAAAACGTGTGTGTTTACCTATTTATAAAACGTGTGTGTTTACCTATTTATAAAACGTGTGTGTTTACCTATTTATAAAACGTGTGTGTTTACCTATTTATAAAACGTGTGTGTTTACCTATTTATAAAACGTGTGTGTTTACCTATTTATAAAACGTGTGTGTTTACCTATTTATAAAACGTGTGTGTTTACCTATTTATAAAACGTGTGTGTTTACCTATTTATAAAACGTGTGTGTTTACCTATTTATAAAACGTGTGTGTTTACCTATTTATAAAACGTGTGTGTTTACCTATTTATAAAACGTGTGTGTTTACCTATTTATAAAACGTGTGTGTTTACCTATTTATAAAACGTGTGTGTTTACCTATTTATAAAACGTGTGTGTTTACCTATTTATAAAACGTGTGTGTTTACCTATTTATAAAACGTGTGTGTTTACCTATTTATAAAACGTGTGTGTTTACCTATTTATAAAACGTGTGTGTTTACCTATTTATAAAACGTGTGTGTTTACCTATTTATAAAACGTGTGTGTTTACCTATTTATAAAACGTGTGTGTTTACCTATTTATAAAACGTGTGTGTTTACCTATTTATAAAACGTGTGTGTTTACCTATTTATAAAACGTGTGTGTTTACCTATTTATAAAACGTGTGTGTTTACCTATTTATAAAACGTGTGTGTTTACCTATTTATAAAACGTGTGTGTTTACCTATTTATAAAACGTGTGTGTTTACCTATTTATAAAACGTGTGTGTTTACCTATTTATAAAACGTGTGTGTTTACCTATTTATAAAACGTGTGTGTTTACCTATTTATAAAACGTGTGTGTTTACCTATTTATAAAACGTGTGTGTTTACCTATTTATAAAACGTGTGTGTTTACCTATTTATAAAACGTGTGTGTTTACCTATTTATAAAACGTGTGTGTTTACCTATTTATAAAACGTGTGTGTTTACCTATTTATAAAACGTGTGTGTTTACCTATTTATAAAACGTGTGTGTTTACCTATTTATAAAACGTGTGTGTTTACCTATTTATAAAACGTGTGTGTTTACCTATTTATAAAACGTGTGTGTTTACCTATTTATAAAACGTGTGTGTTTACCTATTTATAAAACGTGTGTGTTTACCTATTTATAAAACGTGTGTGTTTACCTATTTATAAAACGTGTGTGTTTACCTATTTATAAAACGTGTGTGTTTACCTATTTATAAAACGTGTGTGTTTACCTATTTATAAAACGTGTGTGTTTACCTATTTATAAAACGTGTGTGTTTACCTATTTATAAAACGTGTGTGTTTACCTATTTATAAAACGTGTGTGTTTACCTATTTATAAAACGTGTGTGTTTACCTATTTATAAAACGTGTGTGTTTACCTATTTATAAAACGTGTGTGTTTACCTATTTATAAAACGTGTGTGTTTACCTATTTATAAAACGTGTGTGTTTACCTATTTATAAAACGTGTGTGTTTACCTATTTATAAAACGTGTGTGTTTACCTATTTATAAAACGTGTGTGTTTACCTATTTATAAAACGTGTGTGTTTACCTATTTATAAAACGTGTGTGTTTACCTATTTATAAAACGTGTGTGTTTACCTATTTATAAAACGTGTGTGTTTACCTATTTATAAAACGTGTGTGTTTACCTATTTATAAAACGTGTGTGTTTACCTATTTATAAAACGTGTGTGTTTACCTATTTATAAAACGTGTGTGTTTACCTATTTATAAAACGTGTGTGTTTACCTATTTATAAAACGTGTGTGTTTACCTATTTATAAAACGTGTGTGTTTACCTATTTATAAAACGTGTGTGTTTACCTATTTATAAAACGTGTGTGTTTACCTATTTATAAAACGTGTGTGTTTACCTATTTATAAAACGTGTGTGTTTACCTATTTATAAAACGTGTGTGTTTACCTATTTATAAAACGTGTGTGTTTACCTATTTATAAAACGTGTGTGTTTACCTATTTATAAAACGTGTGTGTTTACCTATTTATAAAACGTGTGTGTTTACCTATTTATAAAACGTGTGTGTTTACCTATTTATAAAACGTGTGTGTTTACCTATTTATAAAACGTGTGTGTTTACCTATTTATAAAACGTGTGTGTTTACCTATTTATAAAACGTGTGTGTTTACCTATTTATAAAACGTGTGTGTTTACCTATTTATAAAACGTGTGTGTTTACCTATTTATAAAACGTGTGTGTTTACCTATTTATAAAACGTGTGTGTTTACCTATTTATAAAACGTGTGTGTTTACCTATTTATAAAACGTGTGTGTTTACCTATTTATAAAACGTGTGTGTTTACCTATTTATAAAACGTGTGTGTTTACCTATTTATAAAACGTGTGTGTTTACCTATTTATAAAACGTGTGTGTTTACCTATTTATAAAACGTGTGTGTTTACCTATTTATAAAACGTGTGTGTTTACCTATTTATAAAACGTGTGTGTTTACATATTTATAAAACGTGTGTGTTTACATATTTATAAAACGTGTGTGTTTACATATTTATAAAACGTGTGTGTTTACATATTTATAAAACGTGTGTGTTTACATATTTATAAAACGTGTGTGTTTACATATTTATAAAACGTGTGTGTTTACATATTTATAAAACGTGTGTGTTTACATATTTATAAAACGTGTGTGTTTACATATTTATAAAACGTGTGTGTTTACATATTTATAAAACGTGTGTGTTTACATATTTATAAAACGTGTGTGTTTACATATTTATAAAACGTGTGTGTTTACATATTTATAAAACGTGTGTGTTTACATATTTATAAAACGTGTGTGTTTACATATTTATAAAACGTGTGTGTTTACATATTTATAAAACGTGTGTGTTTACATATTTATAAAACGTGTGTGTTTACATATTTATAAAACGTGTGTGTTTACATATTTATAAAACGTGTGTTTTTACATATTTATAAAACGTGTGTGTTTACATATTTATAAAACGTGTGTGTTTACATATTTATAAAACGTGTGTGTTTACATATTTATAAAACGTGTGTGTTTACATATTTATAAAACGTGTGTGTTTACATATTTATAAAACGTGTGTGTTTACATATTTATAAAACGTGTGTGTTTACATATTTATAAAACGTGTGTGTTTACATATTTATAAAACGTGTGTGTTTACATATTTATAAAACGTGTGTGTTTACATATTTATAAAACGTGTGTGTTTACATATTTATAAAACGTGTGTGTTTACATATTTATAAAACGTGTGTGTTTACATATTTATAAAACGTGTGTGTTTACATATTTATAAAACGTGTGTGTTTACATATTTATAAAACGTGTGTGTTTACATATTTATAAAACGTGTGTGTTTACATATTTATAAAACGTGTGTGTTTACATATTTATAAAACGTGTGTGTTTACATATTTATAAAACGTGTGTGTTTACATATTTATAAAACGTGTGTGTTTACATATTTATAAAACGTGTGTGTTTACATATTTATAAAACGTGTGTGTTTACATATTTATAAAACGTGTGTGTTTACATATTTATAAAACGTGTGTGTTTACATATTTATAAAACGTGTGTGTTTACATATTTATAAAACGTGTGTGTTTACATATTTATAAAACGTGTGTGTTTACATATTTATAAAACGTGTGTGTTTACATATTTATAAAACGTGTGTGTTTACATATTTATAAAACGTGTGTGTTTACATATTTATGTTTACATATTTATAAAATTACTTATTAACGGAACTAACGGCATTTTAACCAACTCTACCCACTTATTAACCACAGACCCAAATTATTAAGCACATTCCAGGGGCCAAAGGAGCACTTACTAATCCAACAACAACAACAAAAGCATTGTACTGCATACCAATTAAGTTACTTCATCTACAACATATAGCATTTCTAACCACCAATTCACGTGAACGATAACCAATCCCTTATAATGTATTACGAAAAAGGTTCACCCTTCCGTCCGCATTACGTAGCTAAGAGACCCACCTGCCATTATTATCCAATTCCAGGGCTTTTAGATCCCAACGGCTTAACGATGCGGGAGACTTTCAATGTAACAATGCCCTTGAACTCTTCCCTCCCCACTCACGGCTGGTCAATGTGCGTCGTGTGAATAGCTTGCTTGCGCATAAGAATACCGTGTATCGCTTATGGTCGCTGCATAGTTTGTTTTCCTAGAGGTCCCGAACGCGAACCACCAGTTGAAACGTCAGTTCCAACGGCATTTTCGAACATTTGTACCGGCAATTCTGGCGTGTAACTGGGGCACGGGAGGGTTCCATCTCTCTTGTTCGGCGAACGGAGCGCATATAATGACGACCGAAGTGCGTCTAAGTATATGGCAAACCACTCCGACTACCGAACGGGGATCTGCCTCCCGTAACCATGTCTGATAGCGTTCTGGCGACACCGGCGCCGACACCTGTACGCTAAGCGCCTCGCCGGCCACACGGGGTCGCGCTCTTGCGCCTCAGCGGAGCAGTGAACGAACGCCTAAGGCACCGGGGCACTCTCCGCAACACTGCTCCACTCTCCCCTGCGCCCTAGCGAGCTCTTATGCGCGCGCAAGCTACAAACACGAACGCTTGTTCATTGCCGTTTTCCTTCGGCACATCACTCCTCGCGGATTCTAAATACCCCCCCACCCACCCTCACTCCTAAGCACTCTCTACGCGTAACAGTCAGCTGCCCATCCTAACCGATCTACATACAGCGCAAGGCAAGAAAAATTACCTACACTCCAACTACCTACTAACGAAAACTCACATCCATCGAACTAATTGAAACACCAGTTTCTTTAAAGCAATAAAATGACGAGATATACACCCACCCATCTAGGCAACCTATAAAATTTATCATTTATCAAACAACTTCCACCAATCCCAGATATCTCCCCACTCAATCATGCACATCAATAACCGACTAATAACTCTTAATCACCCAAACAAACAACTGCCCATCTACTCACGCATGCACATGACCCAACTACGAAAATAAGATTAATCGACACTCTCCGTATCTTCGTTGCCACTGATTGTTGAAAAGGAATTTACGCTTTAGTTTCTCCGATTTTGCCAAAATGTTCCCTGTAGTTCAAAACTGTATTAATTTTGGAACCCCCTCGCTCACAATATCAACCTATGTACACTCACCTCTTTACAAACTATTGATAATAACTTAATTTCTTAAATCCATCTAGAGTGGACAACATTCATCAACTTTCCTCCAAACACCAACCGTACAAGTTTGCCATCTTGTCGTCAGTCCTGTATGACGAGCGTCTCCTCTAGTCAGCATGACGGCAAAACCAATCCCTCTTGCCAATCAATGGGTTCATGGCAGCAGGAAGGAAATCGCTTGTCCCATGCGCTCAATAAGGTAGTAAATTTCAAAGAATTTGCCTGGAACAAATACGGCTACACTTAACAAAAATTTATTTCGAATACTAAAATAATATATTTTCTACTGTAGCAATCTCAACCATCAAAAATTACTCAATGACAATTTACAGCGTCATTTTATCTAATTATATATTAGTGACAACGAGACGAGAATTCTAGATTCTG
The DNA here is from genome assembly GCA_038098605.1 of Gryllus longicercus. NCBI lineage: Eukaryota > Metazoa > Arthropoda > Insecta > Orthoptera > Gryllidae > Gryllus > Gryllus longicercus. The sequence continues at coordinate 1,771,794 of JAZDUA010000070.1, forward strand.
ACTTTTTGTTTGAAAACGCCAAATTATTTTTAAAAGTGTAGCCAATTGCAATCTCAGTACACAATGTTTTAAAGTGATGTACTCCACGAACTGATTTTTTTTCAAAATTTTCCTCATTATGGAATGCAATAATTAATAAAAATATATTCTGCCACCAAGGTACTTAATTGCAGAATTAATACATAATAATATTTTGAAGACTGTTGCTGAACTGTTTGTTCTTACTTCATTACTGAAACAGCTTTCGTATGTCTAAAAAGCTGCGAGGTTCCAAACATTTTGATGATTCATAAGTTCGATTATGAAATGCAGAGCTCTCTCGTCATTTTCGTCGTTTTGTGACCAAAACCCACAAAACTCTTAAGGTCTGATAATTTAAACCATTTTAAGTATTGCAATTATATAATGTTTCCATTATATTATGAAGTGCTTTCTCATTGAAATATTTTTTTTTCAAAACTTGACCTGGCTACGAAATTTCAATATTCTATGTGAATATTTTCACAAGCATATCGCTTGTTTTTTTTAAAAATCTTAAATTTGTCTCTGAATTTTTGCAGTAGGAATCCTTTCAAATTGGTAAAAATTTATAAACTAGGCAATCAATAGAACCATTACAATACGCATGTGTGTTGGAAGCTAATCGGCAAGGTCAAACTTCAAATCATTTCGCACAGAAACTTCGGTCGGTCGTTCAACAGTTCCCGCGACACACTCACCGGCCCCCTCAGAAAAGTTATCGATTGCAGATATTTCGCGTTTTGCACCTTTTTAAAAAAGAGGAACAACGCCCAAATTAAATGCTTTGCAAAAGAAAATCCCCAATTTTGTCAACAATCTTAAGTATTTTTTGCTATTTTTTGAGTAGGATGATTGTGGGTAACTCTCACGATTAAATGAAAATAAATTAGAATGGCTTCTCAAAACTAGTCAAGTATTTCCTAAAACTGAATATCTGATTCTAAGTAACCTAGTACACGTTAAAAAGCAAATAGAGATTATAATAGATATAAAGATATCGGCACTTGTAAAATACGATTGAAGTTTTTAAATGCAGAGCTGCATGTTTATTGGCATTGACGAGATTCAAATCATAATTTCCATAACAACACGCATTTAAGAGAAGCTTACCGTTCTGGCATTCCTGGAGCACGCCGCACTAGTTCACGGGTATCACGTTACAGAACAGTGCGTTCTCTGCTCACGACTTATCGTCAAATGAAGCAATGAAGCAGGACCTTTCAACTGCTGTTCATAAACTTGTGGCGACGCTTACAGTGGCGAGCTCTTGCATCTCTTTGCAGAAATTAAAAGAGAAACTGCTGCCAACGTTATTGAGCAGGCGCATTAATTGGCTCATGACACATATGTAGGTGCGTTCGATGGGGGGAAAACCGCGCTGATTTTCAAGCTTTATAGCCATGGTTGTTCCATGAACATAATAGTATTAAAATATTGATTGCCATCTGTTTTAGAATTATTACAAATGCCCATATTTTCATCGTGCAACGTTGGTAAGCTTTACACCAAATCGCACCGAGCGACAGAAGCGCTCCTAACTTGGCCCTCTGAAGTTTTGTCCAAAGTTCCAATGGAGAGTTGAAAAATTCTGCGATGGAATCTGAATGATGACCGAAGTTATTCTCGGCACACGATTGAAAGTAGATGATTTGAAAGAGATACCAAGAAAAAGCTGTATGGAAAGACGGTTCTTATTCCTTTCAGCTTACTTACCCAACTGAAGACCATGGCTCTCTATTGCGAGAGGACAATACAAAACTTTTCAATATTTTATTTTTCTCGAATATTACTTCGTAGTATATGGAAAATATTGTAATGCTGCAGAGAAAAATGACGATTATTCGAAAGAAAAGCTTTTTTTGGGTCCTTTATAAAATTCAAGAAACAATTTTTTATCAAATGGTATAACAGTGTTTATGCTCCCCATTTTAATACTGAAAATGAATTCTCAACATTGTCAGACTGTTTTGGTCTATTATTTTAAAGACAGAAAATTGTTTTAACTCCAGCTTGAAAATGTATGTTTCTTATGTATCATATATTTTAATAGATTACAAGCATATTGCATTTTTATGTAAAACAATTATCGAAAAACAATTTTCTATCTTTAAAATAAAAGACAGTCTGACAAAGTTGATAATCTATAAGCAGAAAATAAAATAGTAATTTTAATGAAAATGAATTGTCACAAATTACAAATATTTGATCTTATCGCGATCCTTGTGCTCTGTTACTCAGAGATATACTGGTTATTACATTTTTTCAAAATGTAGTTTGTGATTAATTTTGAGTGAATTATTGAAAATATTTCAAAAATACGCACATAAGATTTTCCTAAAAACACATAATTTTTTTAAAATTTTTTATTCGGAAAAGACCAAAGTTCGCTTAATCATATTACCTTGGTCTGGTTTTCGTTGAAAGAACTAAAATTTCGAAAATTACAAATTTCCAAATTTTTTTCAAACCTATCTTCTTCGTCAGTATTGAAGCTATAAATTCATTTCTTACTGCAATACATATCTCAATATTAGTTCTTTAATCAATTTATGCAAACTTCTTTTAAAATATCAAATTTTTGAATAATTTTGAGTTATGTCATATACTTATAGTTTACATAATCGTTACAAACAATACCAGAACACCTTCCAATGGTGTAGCCCCAGTTGTTTTGTTTTTTTGTTGTGTTTTTAGAGGGATTTTGGCGGGAGCATAATTCATGTTCAAGCTCAAGAGTTGAGTTCTTTGAATATTCCGTGTTAGCAGCATACCCGGAGTATTCTTTGGTCTGTTAGTGGATAGGCTATGGAGACGATAATTACATAACAGAGATATATGATAATTGCATTACTGAGTATTTGAATGCAGTAGCATTGATGCAAACATTGTACTGAATCGTTCAGAAAACATTAATTGTTGAATCGTGTTAATAAACTCGTAATTTCCACACCTATACGAAACACGCGTACACTATATGGCGACTTACCATTTCACATGATTGTCTCGAACTCAATTTCCCAACCCGGAGCCTTCGAATTTTGTCACAATTTCGTTAACACAATCTCTTCTCGACTATTCTTAATTCTAATTTAAATTATAGTATATTTTTGTAGTGCCTTTCCTGCAGGCGTGATGGGGGGGGGGGGTCCCAAGGCTGGAGTCCGTGGCGCCCCCAGCTGTTTCTTGCCTCCCTCCCCCATGTCCTGGTGGCAAGATTACCCCGCGCTCCAGGCAGATTGTAATCTCCGTGCTTTAACAAGGTCATTAGCGCGTGGAAAATGAATACCCCAAGACGCGGGGTGCCGAAATGCTTCTCTCGGTGACACCGTAGAACAGCTGGAGGTAAATGCGGTTGAGTGACAGAGATATTCACTCCACCTAGAATGCCGATGAGATTGTTTAAATGTATAATGCACATTTGTTACAATGCTGCAGTCATCTCTTGGTGGCTTAGCACGGGTAAGATATTCCTGATGAACCAATTGTTGTACTATATTGTGGGTCGCCCTTCGGCAATCGATTTCTTCTTTCTTTCCATTACGAGTCCTTCTTTCAGCCAAGCGTAAGAATATAAGCCAATAGTCACATCTGATTTCGTTGATACTACGATGTCCTTGCCAGGATAACACCCGATTGCTTCTTTAACAAAAACCTTGGTTGGTTTAAGTGTAAAGGCTTCCTGATTTCTGATAAACGCCGGAAAAATGTAAGGAGTATTTTGTACAGAATATTAACGTTATTAAATAATTACTTGATGTCTGCTGAATTTATATTTGTTTAATATCATCACATTGTACATTATTAATATACAGGTTTGCTCACTTACGATGTTCTCTTTGAATATCTCCTTAACCATTGCAGCTATAAATATGTTTATTTTCTTTAAACAGATCGTACGCGAGGGACACATAAGATGATGTATTATATTAAACTGCAGTTGTTTCTTAATTTGAGAGATATCGTCACAACTTGAATGTTTTAAATGAATTAAAATTAAATTGAGAAATGGATTTCTTTAGCCATTGATAACGAGCGTGGAGAGACGAGTTCATACATTTCCATACTATCCTACGTTGCATCACAATATTTTTGAGAAATTTAAGAGTTTTGCCACTACCGCGCGAGGAAACGCTCTGTAAATATACACACACACAATGCGTCTTTTTGGCATAAAATTACAAGCGTTATGTTGAAAGACGCACGTGCAACCAGTCGCACATGCGCTAAACGGTCCACATCATTCCTCCTTGTCGATCAATGTTTCTGACGACATGTTTAGGATTTGTACTCTTTATACTCAGAACCAGACAAAAAAGGATAAAAGCATTGTAAGAAAAAAAATTAAGGAGTCTAGTAATAAGGGAAGAACATTTAATTTTGAATTATTTTTGTGCTAAAGCAGCAACATACGATGTCTTGGGTGTACATAACTTGGGTGTACATAACTTGGGTGTACATAACTCAGAACCAGACAAAAAAGGATAAAAGCATTGTAAGAAAAAAAATTAAGGAGTCTAGTAATAAGGGAAGAACATTTAATTTTGAATTATTTTTGTGCTAAAGCAGCAACATACGATGTCTTGGGTGTACATAACTTCAATCTCTAGTGGTCTTCAATATAAAAGTTTTACTAATTTCTGGAAACTATTATAGTTAAGACTGTATCACTATTTTCCACGAGACTTGAGAATGTGAATATCGTGCTCAAAAAAACTAAATAAGACTTCAATAGGACTAGAAAAGCACATTAATTGTTTTAATGGGAGAACAATATTTGCTCTTTGGAGGAAACGCAAGGTCAAGACGCGCAAGATTCCCATCACCTGCGAGAAGTCGTGCGCCATTGCATACGTCCTGTCTTTCCGAGAAAAGACTTGAGCTATGACGTATCAAGCAGACGCAGACAAAGATATTTCTGTTTTATAGACTCTGCCAGGAGGAACGTTAACGATAACGAATTGCAAATTTCGGTTAACAAAAGTGAATCATGTGCCACGTAGTGTGCTGTAGAGATGTAGTAGGAGATTATTTTTAATTTCGGAGATATTCAATCATTTCCCTCGTAACCTCGATCCTTTCGATCCAGGTATGTTACGGAGGTATATCGAGTTCCATATCGAAGGCGATAACAAGCTGCGAGTATAACGTATCAGTAAAATATAAAAGTAATTGTCCCAAGTTGCGAGGGACAGGGAGGTCCCAGCAACTCGTGCAGAGGAGAAAGCACAAGAATATAGATTATAAAATTTATCGTACTGCTTACTCGGGTAGCGAAACCTTCCTAGCGGGTGGCGGCGCGACACGTGCCTCTGACATCACAGGTCGTAAGCAATAAAGGAGGGGCGAGGTGCGATACCCTCGCCTTTTAATAGCCTCAGACAGCTGACGTCGGCAAGTGACAACTGGGTCACCCGCTGGCGGCTGTTGCGTATGGTATATCGCGACAAATATTCATGTATTTAAATTAAAACATTGACTTCTATTATTGTTGATATAAGACATAGAATAAACAAAGGAAGATCAGCAACATCAATGCTAAATAAAATATTATGGGATAAGCATATAACAAAGGAAACCAAATTAAGGATATATAAATGTATTGTAGAAAGTACTGTTTTATATTGATCGGAAATTTCGAAATTAAAGAAAAATTTAAAACTAAATTACTGGCAACAGAGTTGGATTTTTTCAGAAGGTCATCGAGGATATCAAAATTAGATAAAAAAATAAAAATAAAAATTAGAGAAAATATACATAAAGTACATACAATTTTAGAAACTATCCAATATAAAGAATTACAATGAATTGGTCATGTTAAAAGAATGAAATAAAATAGAATTCCTAAAATATTTTTAGGGTAGTATCCTGTGGGTAGGAAGAGAAGAGGAAGCCCTAACTATGGCTGCGTCAGAGAAATTGAGGGACTTTTGAAAGAGAAGAATTTAACAGACAAGGATTATGAAGATCGGGACAAGTCGAAAAATAAAATTGAAATCATATAAAGTATTAGTATATTTGGGTAACAAAAAGTGGTTTTTTAACAACGTAAAACTGTGAAATAAAGTGTATTAAAAAAAGTCTGTCGCTTTCCTGTGATTTTGCGTTTTATTTGAAATGTTACGAGGCACCGGTTACATTCTCAATACAAATAGGCTAGTCGTCGAGTGGGCGTGGCGAGTCAGCGCGGGTAGGCGGCGAGGAAGGCGGCGGCGGCGGCGTCGGGCGCGGAGGCGGGCAGGCTGAGCAGCGAGCGCTGGCGGCCGCGGCGGCGCGTGCGGCTGCGGCTGCTACGGCTGCTGCGGCTGCCGTCGCTGCGCGCGCCGCCCCCGGCCGCGCCTGCGCCTGCGCCGCCGCCCCAGCGCGCCAGCGACCCCGCGCGGCGCAGCCGGCGCAGCAGCCCCCGCGGCCCGCGCCGCGCGCGCAGACGCCGACGCCGAACCTGCCCCACACACCCACACATACACAGTTGTTATTTGAAAAAAACAACAAAAAACAGATCAGTGGAATTACCAGTTACGGGCGAGTGTTAGCTTTTAACACGGTTGGTTGGTTGATTGATTTGGGATTCCGGGCGCGTCATTAGTCATTAGTAAGGTCATTAGTCCCGTAAGGTGCGTAGGTAGAGCATGTTTTCATCGTGGGTGGTGGCGGTGATCTTTCTCAACTGGATGGCGAGATCCGGCGCTAACCAACGGCTTGCGGGGATTTTCCCCAACCAGGTATCTCCCATCAGCGAGGCACTGCTCCAGACCTGAAAGCTCCCACACTGGTCTCTCAACCAGTGTGATAGTGAAGTTCATGTAGGTGTTAGTAACGGATGAGAATAGGACAAGGGAGAGGAAAGAACGATCCGTGGCCCGTTTGTTAGGGTACTGCTCCGGCATTCGGCTGGTGTTAATAAGAGAAAACACGAAAAAATACTGTTTAGAGCAGCCGACCACCGCAATTCTCCTCCAAACAGCGGTTGATTTCGGCCTAGTTGTGTATCTAGTGTCGAAAATCCTGCCACAGTCTCTCGAATCCTACGACCTCAGTGTGATAGGCGCAACAGTGACATCAGTGAGCCACCGCAGATGGGGTGCTAGTCAAGGTCCACGTAGATCAGTGTCACCTATAAAACTAGCTCTCTTTCTTCGCGCCGTTTACCTCCTTCAGTTTCCTCCTCCGGACGCGCAAGAGGGAGTCGGGGAGGGACTGCGAGGAGCGCAGCTGGCGACGGAAGAGGCGGCGGTTCCGTTGCGAGGTCTCGTACGAAGGCTGGCCGGCGCGCTCGCCCGGAGGGTTGGCGCCGTTGCGCTGGCCGGAGGAGAGAGGCGACTGGCTGGACGAGACGTGGCTCAGCCTCTGGAACTGGTTCACGAGGCTGAACCTCGATGTCGCGACTCCCTGGCTGCTTGTGCTTGATGACGGCTGCGCGTCCCACGTGGCGGTGATGCTATACCTGGAATTAAGCAATTGATTGGTACTAGAGACCGCAAGGCAATGCGAATGCATATTTTGTTCCTGTAATTAGGAAGTGGGTTGTTATGGTGTTGTGGAATACCACTTGTTATGGGAGTGAAACAATATCTAACCATACGAACATGGTCTTGTGGTGCATTAAATTGCTATTTTGTCAGCTTTCTATTAAGAAAAGCATCACATTCCTGAACATTTTTTATTATTCCGCATGTTTTCCTTTTATCGTCAAATCTGTAGTGTACTTGTCGGTAGTTGATCATTGATCATCCAGGTCTATGAATTTTCTATTATGGGTGTTTGGCCAAATCAGTTACATTATTTAGAAAATAACATCATACTTCAAATCTGGGACATTAATGGTTAATTCCATGTGAAATAAAAATATAATTTTGAGCAAACTAATTGTTTCCATTTAATAATATGTAATGTCTGTAATTTTAGAACACGTGAAGCTATTGCCAGCAATTAATATTTTTTTCTTGATCTCAGATTTTCTCATCTCCTTTATTCTCATTACTTGTTGAAAGGTTGATTGATTAACCAATTAATCTGTTTTCGAGTGCATCAACCGTCATTAGTCTCGTAAGAGTAGTGCATAATATAACCAGGAAATGGGCGGTGTTCCCCGCTCGCTAGAATTCACAGAAATCCGGTGTCGGCCTAACCGTGAACTTGTGGGCGTTTACCGCTCCTGCCAGTGTGGAAACCCCCAAATCGGGACACGTTTTAAGCTTCCGAGATATGTGATATGTGATAAGTATACATAATTATGTGTATGTACGTATGTGGGTATATAAATGTGTACATATCTTTTGAACTTGACAATACCGGAGTTGATAACAGTAGCGTAAAGATTGCCATTTGTATCTCACATTTCTCTTTAAGAAAATCGTGGTAGGTTAAAGTAATATTCTAATAACGTTTCCCTAACTGTAATGAAATATGTTTTATTTTTACTTACTTTTCAGGGTTCATTGTTTTTGTTTCGATTCAAACAATCCATCTGTGAATTGGCTTACAGTAAATGCAAGACTCGTCTGTGAAGAGGTTGTGCTAATAATATATCAAGGTAACTTCACCATAAAGTGTCGTCCCTTTAATGAAGAGATGGACAATAATTCTTCACCCTAACGTGTGAATACACACATTTTTGGTTTTTGAGAATGTTTCTACAATTTTGAAAGATGATAAAAACTCAGAACACTCTAATGCGTTCTGTGGTGCCATTGCATTGCCTAGGTACAGAAAGATATTGTTGGCAAAATTAATGGTAACAATCATTTATTTTCTGTAGAGTGGTTTGCAATAATAACTTTAAAAATTCACTTAGAATGTTGGTACACGTTTCCAGATTTTTAAATTGTAAGTCGTTATTGTTTGTACAAAATTTGTAATTAAATTTGCAATTTGCAAATTTCACTTTTAGGTAATCACTAAATTGTTATGATTGAAATGAAAATAATATTTGTTTAAATATTAATCCATCTGCTCTTTCCAATATGTTACGAATCTTGGTAAAACCCTATCGTAAATGTTATCAAATTTTCCTACAAGGGAGTGGGGGCTAGTGTGGATGGGATCTACTATGGACAAATGTGGTTATTCCTTATGTAACACACGTAATCTGTCAAAATTAATTCTTAGATGATGGCCTCACAGTCCTCTCACAATACAAATGGAAACTAATTCATTATATATCACTTTTTTGTTAAAATAAACATTATTTTTTAAAATCAGTAGAGTCTTTAATTGTATAGAAACAGTTCTGCAGCAGAAAATATTTTACTTTTAACTTAAATTTGTGAACCGACTTCAATTATTTAATGTCATCTGGCAGTGCGTTGTAAAGTAACGTACATGTATTGAATGTGGATTTCTGATAGTGAGCTGTTGATATTGACACTTGATGAACGTGATTTTTACGACGTGTATTGTAATTATAAATATCAGTATTGCATGAAAATATGTTCCCACCGTTAAGCAAGTCATTTTTATGGCATAAATATATAGGCAAGGCAGTGGTAAGATTCCAAGATCAAGGATGAGAGGCGTGCAAGGGTAACGCGTATGGCACTTTTTGATTTAGAATAATTTTCTTTTACAATCTAAAGGTCTGAATGGGCCATAACGAAGACTAAAGTTATGGCCCATTGCGGTAAATACCCCATACGCTCAAAAATAGTTATTGACAACACAGTGATCGACCAGACTTCAAATTTTAATTACCTTGGTTGTGACATCAGTTATGACACAGATAAAGACATAGAAAATAAAATTAATAAATTTCAATCAATATGTGGAATAATAAACAGAACACTACAAAACAAAGCAAGGAAAGACACAAAAATTAAGTTCTATAAGACAATGGCTGCTCCAGTTCTCCTGTATGGAAGTGAATCGTGGGTAATGAAAAAAGAGACCAAAGTCAGCTCCAAGCAGCAGAAATGAGATTTCTTAGGAAAATTAAACAAGACCAAATAAGAAATGAGGATATCCGTAAAGAACTAGATATATACAACATAAATGAAAGGATCTTAGAAAACAGGAAAGAATGGCGGCGCCATATCGAAAGAATGGAGGAAGATCGTATTCCACAATTAGTGATGAACTACCAACCGAAGGGAAGAAGAGATATCGGCCGACCCAGAAAGAGATGGTCCTGAAGTGCAAGGTGAAGACGGAACAGGCATTCCTGCCTAATCCTTGGAATGGAGAAGAAGAAGAAGAAGAAGAAGAAGAAGAAGAAGAAGAAGAAGAAGAAGAAGAAGAAGAAGAAGAAGAAGAAGGTCTGAGTAGTACATTATGAGTTTCCCCAGAATTTATACCATATCTCAGGCGGGAATGTACATTTACAAAATACACGCAACGAGTTGCATGAAGGCTGACAGAATTTGATAGAATTCTGAATGCGTAACATAATGAACTTAATTTAGTTTTAATTTTGTTATATGTACATTCTATTTGACTGAATTGACAGACCTAGAAATTTTGTTACCTGAATATCACCTAATTGCACATTATTCATTTTTAATGGAGCATGAGATTGCTGATTTGAAAGGCAAAAATGCATTGAAACTGTTTTTCCATAATTAACTATTAATTTGTTATTACAGAACCACTTTGAAACTTCTAAAATCGTAATATTTATTGTTTCTTTTTTTGCAAAGAACATTCGCGTCATCGGCAAACAGAAACGTTCTTCAGTTTTTAATAGATTTGTTATATGATTCATTCAAGTTACAGATACAATATATACCCATACTGTTTCAATGCAGTCCTGAGCTTAAATATAATTGTTCTGAAAATTATTGAACGAATAAAAATATAATATGTACCTCTGGAGATAATAATCGCTAATTAACGAAATACTATCTCTCATAATAAAATACCTTTCTTCTTTATCATTTCAGACTGTCAGAAGTATTTTAGGGAAACTCAAAAATGCAACATTAGTGAGAAAAAAGTTAAGTATGCTTTACATTGTATAGATAAGATCTTTCCACTTAGGTAATGTGTTTAAGTATATTAAAAATACAAATGAAACAAAACATAACTAGAGAAGCTAGCGTGGACAAATATATATTTAAGAAAGTGTATTTGAAATGTATTTAGGAGGAAAATATTAAAACTGTTTGTATAGAAAAGTAAAGATAAAATACTAAGGTATGAAGCAGGCAGAAAATGTACTTTAAATAACAAAAAGGATTGACGTTACAAAATTCTGAATGGAAAATATCCATTCTAGCTTCCCCCATGTTTCATTAAATTGATTTAGTATCTCTTCAGAAACAGCCAAAAGTGTATCAAATTTCATTTGATTGGTAACTACATTTTAACTTCTGGGGTATTTTGTAAATAAGAAAATACATTAATAGCAATTTAAAATTGATTGTGACTACACAGTTAGACTACGATTTGATTGTGTAATTTTATTTTGAGAAAAATGACTATTATTCTTAGAAACCACAAGAAGAAAGATGTTTCTTGTTGTGTTTGCTGGAGCAACGTGTGGGGATGTACGTGGTGTCTTTATCATGGCTGATGCAAAGAGCGTCGATGAATTTTACATAAGGTAACTCCGAGAGAAACTTGCTATGTTCATCATTACTTTTTACGTCGCTGTAACCGTGATAGGGTATACAGAGAAGGTATCTTCCAGAGTACAGTCTCCATGTAAATGTCACAGGACTTGCATAAAAGATGTAAAAATATTCAGGCTGTAATGTCGCCTATGAATGTTTCCATATTCTCCGGAAACAGACGCTACAGATTGCTTCATTTATTATGCGAAAGTTTGAAGATCAATGTGCCTCATTTGAATATACAGATATGTATTTTTCTCATCTTTGCATAACCGGGACGGAACAGTAATTGACATGTTCCTTTTTATCACGATATTTGTTCGTTATTTGACTTCACTGCATTGTGATTGTATTAGAAAATATCACGTTTCTATTCGTCACATCTATATATATAAACACATCTTTGGTTTTAAAATGAGTACCATTCTTATTACATTAATATGTGTTTACAATACCCACATAATACAAAAATATAATATACTTTTATTAATACACTTGCCAACTATAATGAAAGGTGCCGATGGTTTGGTGCTAATATCAAGACAATATTGCATTGTAATAAGTTTTATCTAATGTATTTACACATTAGGGGAAGAAATTAGGACAATTTGTTCTAATATGAATCCATCTAATTATGAAAACACTTCTATTTAAAGATATTTGATCATAGTTAAAGAACTGTTTAATATTTATAGTGAAGTCGAAATAATAAACTCTTTTCTCAATTCCTTCTTTGAAGTGAAATAAATTTCGTAAGTAGTAGTAGTGTTGGTTGTACTTTAACTTATTTTCTTACGATCCATCTCCTATTATCTGCCATCAGGATTAATAATTAGATATTTATTTTATCCCGACATTAGTGCATTAAAAGTCATATGGTTTCACACAAACAAATTATACTGAGATAATTCATTTTTTGTAAGAAGTAATGTGAAGAATTTCACAGATATTTTTGAGTAAATCGTTTCAAATATTTTACTGAACGTCGGTTTCAAAGATGATCCTACATAATTGGTGGTCCTACATAATTAATGTTATTGCATCACTTTCTTTGCTTCGACCACAAGTTCGTTCATGCTTTATTTTTACCTACCGCTTAGAAGCATAAATAAAAAAAATCATTACATTTTGTGATATAGTATTACAGTTGTAAAATTATAAAATAATTTCACTTTGTCTTCTTCACATAATGGAAGTAGAAAAGACCAGCAATATTCTACATACTTTACACACTTTATGACGATCATAATGTATTATTTACATATTATAAAATTTAAGCTCATGACTGTTTTATACTTAGTAGTGCATGGTGATATTATTGGTAATTTGGAGGCATTATGGATAGTTTGAAGTACTTTTGGTCAAGTGTTGTACTTGATAAAGCTGTTTCGATGTAAATCCCTGACTTTGAAGTACTACGCTAAACACTACTCTCTGGATACTTATCTGCCGACAGCTTCGAAAGCCAGGCGACCTGTCATATTATTTTCCGAATCTCAGGCGTAGGTATCCCTAGTCCCATCTTGATTCTGATCAGATTCAAATACCCTCCTTAACAAGTGAATGAATATAGTGTTGTCACTGCAGCTTTCTGGGCGTGTCTGGACCACACACAAACCCGCTCGCTGGAAGAAGAAACCAACAACGAGACTCGAAAGCTTATTTATTAACTGGGTAGTCTCTGGGAATCGAGAACATAGTAATTAAAGGCCCAGCGTCTCAGATCTCATTAATAATGTCGAAAAATATTGTTAACCGAAAGGCTCCTAAGAACACCTCTGATGCTTAATTTCCACCCTCAGGGTCCCCATTCATGACTGCTAGTCGTAGAAACAACAATCATTATGGCTGTGATCGAAATATTTGAGTAAGCACCCGGCAGCTGGGCATATTAATTAATAATCTGGAATATAGACGCATTCTACTCAAGTAATATTATAGAGCATCGACAGATCAATTTTTCTTGTTTGTTACATCCGGTTGATTGTAATAATGGTAAATTAAATGTGTGGGAATATCGATTTGAATTGCAGATGTTGTGGTTATACATGCCTGAAAATGCTGAAAAATTATGCCGTTCTCTACTATGATTAGTGATATAATGAATGTAACAAATTTCGCGAGCTTATTTCATCAATCATGCAATTAAATTCGATTAAATGCATTTGCTAAGTTTTTGAAATACCGAAAAACGCAGTTCTACAGTTTATGCATATAGGGTGTTCGGGGAGGAAACGTCGAAACTTCGAAAATAAGCTCTTAAGACAATTTTAAGCATACTTTGTCCAATAGTACAGAACGGCATAATTTTTCAGCATTTTCATGCATGTATGACCACAACACCTGCAATTCAAATCGATTTTCCCACACATCTAATTTACCATTATTACAACCAACCGGATGTAACAAACAAGAAAAAATTGATCGGAATATCCCCCTAGTTTATTAGACAAAATATGCTTAAAATTGTCTTAAGAGCTTATTTTCGAAGTTACGACGTTTTCCTCCCGGACACCTATCTATCTATCTACTGTTTCTTTCACAACTAGTGGCCACCAGCGAATTTTGTTCTGCTGCAGGTCACTATTATCTCGGAAACCTGAATTCCCTCCAATCCTTGATCCTGAATTTGGATGCCTTAATGAAATGGAGCAATGGTAAAATGAAAGGCACTTCGAGAAAATCTGCCGTGAACGAAGTTTGTCCACGTAAATTTAACACCCAACCCAGCATTGGATTACAAGCAACAACACGTTCTTAAATAAGTAATCGTATTCAAGCTTAATAATCATTTCTTATTACAGATATTTTATAATGTTCAGCATTAACATAAGAAAAACTCTCGCGAGTATACTTAGTTGTACTGATAATCTCATCGTATGTTAAACCTGCTGAAAGCGAATTCGCCTAAACAAATTTCTCAGCTAGCACCCGGAGGAATTAATGGGGAAGATAATGGGCGTCTACCATATTTCACCTCGTAACTGAAATTAATTACGTCGAGCGAGTGCAACATTTATCATGGATTACGGAAGAGCGCTTCTGCTCAAAGAGACGTGGCATTTTAAACCACTGGAATTTAGGTAGATATTTCCACGTCGCCCCCGCGCCGGTCGGGAAATAGTTTATTTACGAGGGCGCGCGGGGTGTCGCTATTTTCGCGCACCCTTTTCTCTATGTCACTTGGGAATTTCCGCTTTGTAGTTTAAAAGCATTAACCGCACTCGTGGTGGGTTAAAAATTTCTGCGAAATGTTGCGTTTCGAGGTGTTCAAAGCACAGTATTTTCGTTTCGATCACTTGTTTGTTCATTCGTTTATTATTCGTTTGTTCGTTCACTTGTACGTTTTGTTCGTTTTTTGTTCTTGTTTCTGTAAAATCGATACAGCTTCAATATTATAAACTTATAGAGCATGTTGGAGTCAAAGATAGAAACTTTTTTGCCAATAAAAGTTGGTTGTGAGATGTTTAATAAAATTAAGTTACGTAGTGAAAAAATTAATATCACGTCTCTGATTAGTAAGAAACTCACCCAGCTATAGTGTATTTTTCTAATCATATCTTGTTAAATTATCTTTATTTTCGTGTTTATTTTGAAAGTTGATATTGCAATACTTTGCAATATTTTAAATCCGCCCTAATTGGTAGGAAACTCTGCAATAGTGTTTCTTTTTCTTCACATCTTGTTCAATTAACTTTATTTCCTTGTTTATTTTTAAAGTGGATATTGCGACGTACATTGCAATATTTTAAATCCTTAGCTTTATAAATACAAATTTTTATAGGAACTTGAATTAATAATATTGTATCCTAGAAAAGTTTAAAGCATGAAAATATTTTAAACATTATTGTCTCAAAAAATGAATGTCCCATACAGTCCCATTTTATAGAGACCTCAATTACACAGCTTATTACACATAAATATTTTTCAATACCTCTCAAAATGAGGAGAAGTTCATATCAAGATTAGGATATGTGAATGGTGCTCGATAAAGGGAGTAATGTGTTTTGTGAAAATGTAAATAAGTGGGTTAGCGAAATATACATAACAAAATTTAAAATGCAGGCACATGAAAATATACTTTTAAAATATAATGGATTTAATAATTTTGAGCATTATCTGACTTGCAATGAAGTCATCCAGCTTACTTTTATGACAAGCTTACTTTTAGGACTGAATTTCCTCAACCTGACAACCAATAATAATTATATATTGGCGAGTATAAGAAGTTTCAGTGAGTGACAAACAGATAATTAATTGTTATAGGTTCGTACTTTTCGTATAGTATTATATTGTATTGCACTATTTTGTATCGCAACTTATTGGATCTATTTTACTAAATTAAATAAAAAGATCGGTGCGGGTAAAGTACTCGGCGAAAGTTGTCAGATTTGCATTCTTGTGATTGACGATTATATTTCACAAGTGAAGAGGATATCACAAAAAACAGGAAATTGTTATTAATGCATGGTTTTAATTTAGAATTTTCCAATTTACAATATGAAAGATATACGTTTAGATCATGTCTTAGCCGTTAGCGGATTAAATTGTCCGGATATGAAATTACATTTTTCAGGCATGTTGTAGGTGTATCGATTCTGGAGGAAAAACCTGTAGCAGGGAAACGTAGATGTTTTGAAGACCACTGCTTTTTATAATTGATCACTATGTATTTCAACAATGGAAGTCCGCAACAGAAAGATCGTAATATAGGAGTTCCTCTGTTCGAGCCTCGACATTTGTGGATTCACTGACTATGTAGATGGATTCCAGCAGGGCAGCTGTTTCAATCGATTGTTTCATAGGGTTTCTCCGATCAATCCAAACGGATGCCGGAGCAGTAAGTTAAACAATATAGAGGTCGTGGTCTGCACGCACGTTTCTTCCCTATATTGTCCTCCCTCTAATCCTTAGAACTAAGTGAGGAGCTAACCATCCACCCCCTCATTGTCCATCCATGATCCTTTACTGTATTGATAGAACACGGACGTTAGATCAGACTCCCAGGTGAACTGGAACGTTGTAGAAGAGAGAAATAAAAATTGCATCTTTAAATTGTTTCAGGTTCAGATTTTCCGAAATATTAATTGTGTTCAAATTATGTTGAGTAAAATCCAGATAATTTTGTTAGAATCCACATTCAATAATATATTAAGAAACATTTGTACATGGGTGTTAGCATAATATGTGAGCAGTCAAGACGCACTATTCAGAAGTCTAAGGGGTAAAGTTCAAATTCTTGTTGAAGTAAATATTTTTTTAATTTTAACGTTCAATAAGGATAGAGTAGAATTAACCGAATTTAAAGTCAGAAGTGTATTCATTACTAAAAATTATAAATTAAAAAAAAAGATTTAAAAATGTTACGAACCTTACGTGCTTTGTTTGTTAAGAGTTTTTTAAAGAATGACTTAAGTGTTCGTAGGTTAGAAATTGGAACATTATTTTACTTAACAGTTACTGGTTATACGAACTAGTACGTGCTGTTGTAGTACCACTGGTTTTACATTGTTTACTGATTCATTACACCAGTTCATCCACAGCAAGGATTGATTTGAGCCAGGTTGCGTCTCCGGTCATCTTCTTTAATCCCGCCAACCGCGTATGGAGCAACATTTGCCGCTCAGGTCCCAGCAGGGGGCCATGGTTGAAACACTAGCAAAATTTAGGAAGTTTGCGCAGCCATTGGTATGCTGGCCAAGTAGGCTGCATTAATCAGTTACAAGCGAAGGGAGATGAAGGCGAAAAACGAGATAACAATGCGAGGAATATAGGGTAATTTAAACTTTTTAATTATTTCCATTTCATAGATTTGACGTACGACCCCTGAGAGGGCTTCTGACTTTACATACAAATGGCAAATTATCACTGCTCTGCGGTGGTTCTCGCGGAAGACAAGTGGGGAGGAAGTGGAGGGTAAGAGGAAGACAGAGATACCATCGTATGCAGGAAGGAGGAAAATAGCCAAGTGAATCATTGTGGATAGTCTATTGCAGGGGTGCCAAACTTTCCATCTGGAGCCATATTTCTTACAAGTAGGTTCATACGGCCGATCCCCTAGAGGGCTTGGAGGAGCATCCAAGGCTTCGCAGGCGAAGGTTAGGAGTTCCAGTCGGGAGTTAGGTATGGTTTTTCACCATCCCACAATAGGTTGGCTGGCTTTGCCATCAATTGATCCAATCTTAATTTATCTTTTATGCCGAGACTCAGGGCCTCAGGACTGTTTTTGTGCTTTTAAATTTTGCTCTCATTTATTTAATTAATAAAATTGAAACATTATTATTATTATTATTATTATTATTATTATTATTATTATTATTATTATTATTACTATTGACCAAAAATGCTTCGTCATGTATTAAAATTTATATTAAATCAGTGTTTTTTTTCATTTATTTATTTAAGGTTGCATCAACATCTAGGTAATTAGCGACCACTATTGGATTTAACGTTATGGTAACTATGATATGGTGATGATAGGGGGTGAAAGAACGAACACAAATACACCATGTTCGAGGCGGGACGCGAACCCGCAATTCGTCAGTCCAAGAAGTGGGTTTTGTTCTTCCAGTGACATGTTTGAAATAGAAAATTACAAGCAGTTTCACTTTTCCCAACTTCAGCGCCATTGAAACATGGAACACGCTTTAACAGTTCAAAAAGGCCAGCTTTCAACTATAACGACATTTGGCACAATGTCTGCCAGTTTTTTACATAAGGAACTGGTGAAGTAATTAAAAATTGTTTTTGAAATATTACAACAAACTGATGTTTACAAATATTTTTGCTAAGGCGCAAAAAATTCATTTCACTTTTATATTTTATGAAGTATATGTATTACTTATTTCCAATGCGCGCAGAAATGGAAGAAAAACTATGACGCCTCCGAACACGTTAGAGGTAATGGGAGGGAAAATTTCGTTAGATACCGAGGAATTAGGGATAAAGTGAAGCAGTTTTGAATTAGACAGAAAAATTCAAATATTTGATGGTGTTAATCTACCTATTGTCATATGTGCGTACCGACATACTTCTTTAAATCACTGCTTGCGACACATCTGCCCTTATGCTACAGCAAGGCTCCAAGCAAGAGGCCGCCCGCTCTTTGCTACTCACGTGTTACGTTTTGGAACTGCAACTCTTATGATGCTCTTGATATGTAAATATATGTATGTTACTCTACCGTATGTATACTATATTACTGCACTATTTTTTTTAAATATTTAACCTATTGCATTGTTCTAAGAGAGTATTTTATTGAGCTATTGAGCAATGCGTGTGCTACTCTTTGTGAAACCAGCCGCAGTCCACTAGTCTATATCACTATTATGCTAAGCGTGTAGACGTTGGGAAAAATATACAGCCTTCGGCCATGCAGGAGTTGTCAATAATTTCGTTGGATACCTACAATCTCAGGAAAAATACACAAACAATGAAACATTTGATTTTTATTGGAAAATACTAATAAATAAAATATATTTCAGGATGTGTGTCTGTGTGATTTTGACTCATTCCGGGAGCGTCAACTGCGAAGATCATTCATCCTGCAGGTGTAGTGCATGATTTACCGCGGGAGGGGCGGTAATCTTCCCCTGCTGGATGGCGATATTCGGCGCTGACCTACCCGTCAGCTTGTGGGATTTCACCCAAACAGAGATCTCCCTAAACCGGGCAATGCACCAGTCACGACAAGCTCTAAGCTCCTGACAAGTGTGATAGTAGAGTGCATGTCAGAGTCAGTGTGTGCAAGTAAGGGATGAGGATAAGACCAACTAGAGGATGGAGAGATCGCGCGTGCTCCGTGGCCCGTTTCTTACGGTACTGCTCCGGCATTCGCCTGGTGCTCATAGAAGAAACCTCGGAAAACTATCGATCAGACCAGCCGGCCGCTAGAATTCTTCTCCATAACAGTCTGTATTCGACCTATGAATTCTATCTATGAATTTAGTGTCTAAATTCCTGCCACAGGCGTGTCGGGACTCACATTCTAAGAAATCCCGAGGCACTGCAGTGACATCAGTTATTGCCTTGAGCCATCTACGCCGATATATGTGGGTTTGTTCAGCAATATTTTTACTACAGGTCACAAGTATGTAAAGTTAATTTTCAACTCGTGAGTCATACTAGGCCCTGAACGTGCGCAGTGTTGTCCAAGACCTGCTAGTAGAATTCTGAAAGCTGCCCTTGCTTTGCGAATGGGCACCCCTGCTTTCATCCTCCTTTTGGAAAGCTTGGATTTCTTCCTGGATATATTCAACGAGAAATATTTCACACGCCGCACGCAGTCTTATATTACAGTTACGAGTTGACTCTAAAGAATTAAGTTGGCGGAAAGATCGTTTAGAGTTATCGGAGCGCGTGCATCTGCATATTATTCTAGTATATCGAGTATCTCCGCAGAAACATCACAGAACACATTTTAACAAGGAAATATCATCGTGGTACCTCTTTATTAATACATAGTGTGGTTGATATATCGCAAAATATCCAGGGACATTTATCACTACACTTTAATAAAATTGGATGATATGGTTTCATGTAAGATTTTTATTTTTTATTTACTGTAGCGAAAGAATTCAAGGGATTTAATGAAAACAAGTCCACACCTTTTGTAGTTAATTCGTATACATGGCTAACTAAGCATTGTATGTCAAATTTGTCTCAAAAGTTTTCAGAACTTTTTATTTCCTGGTCTGTAGAACTGGATTAATTCCTATTGAGATAATGTTTTCAATGATCGTCTTCTTTACCTTGATAAAGGCAAAAGAAGAAAGCTATTGGTGAAGAATACCAAATAGTAGTGGTGTATATCACAATATTATCAAAAGATAAAATGAGAAGCATTTTGCTTAGGACAATATCTTCAAAGCTTATTTTGCTTTGAAGATTTTTGCAAGAAAACGATCCGTTATAGAGTGAAGTAGAACACTGCAACACTTTTGTTACATAATTTTATTTACGCTATGCGCCTTGGTGTTTACTCATAATATCTAATCGGTGTACATTTAGTTAGGAACACGGAAAGGGAACTGGCTTGGGGCGAGCATTATTTTAAGTGCAATATGAGCAAACGGAGCAAACGAAAGTGCTTTGTATTTCTTGTCTGATCATATCAATATTTTAGCAATTGTGGTACTTCTTTCTATGAGTTTGTGAAGTCAATACATTTTGTTAACAGAATTTAAATAATCGTCACATATTTCCGAAGTTGCGATTACAACTGATCTAACCAATTTTGAAGGCGTATTTATGTGACAATTATTGTGATTGTTTTCAAAGGAATTACAGCGAAATTATTTTGTCAGAATAATATTACGTAAGAAGTGTAAAACCATGTTGTGAACACCGAAGAAATATAATATTAATGCTGATAATTGGATTGGGTATGTCTGTTTGTTTGCTTTGTTCCTTTGGCCTGTGCGACCTGAGCGATATTTTTAATCGAGAACCAATAGTCAACTTGAGCGAGATAACAAATGAAATGAATATGGAAGTGACAGATTTAATTAAAATTGCAGTTTTTTGTCGTTTGAGCGAGCGAAATTGCCGAGTACTGAAGAGTAATCGCACCTTTTCGAGGGGAGAGCAAATATATTTTTCCATACATTTTCACCGCAAATAACAGGAGAACTGCTGGGAGGTTGGTTGGATTGTCTGCGATGATCTATATTCACAGCGTTTCATGGCTTTGGTTTAATAACAAACACCCGTGCCCGTAATAAAAACGACACTAAAATCACGAATGCCATTAAGAGATCCCGTCTATATGCAGAGGTCTCTGCGTTTCCTATTCATTACAATTTTTAATATGCATGCTTAGTTGCACTTGTTTTAATAGTGCTTATAATTGATGCTTTTGCATAAAGATTGTTTGGAACTAGTTATATTTGTTTTAATTTACTTAAATATATAAAGTTTCTGAAAATAAAATGTGTAATATTAGCCAGTTTTCCAATACATGGTACTTCGGTGTAATGAAGACAATATATTTAGCTTTCACACGTGAAGCAAACTGTTCAATATAAAATGTCGCCTTTTTTCATTGAAGAGGTTTGAGATTAACATTTTTTGATGACCTGTGCTTCAACGATGCAGGTCGTCATATCGTTAAAAAATTGCGGAACAAATCGTTTTACACACTATAATTACCGAAGTTTTGATGAACGATATTAAGTACCCTGTGAATTTGTAACCATTGTAGAGTAATAGTGGTTTCCGAATGAAATGGATTTGATTGTCCATTCGTCCGAACCTACATCAAAAATAAAATTACTTTTACTTACTTTAATCAAAAAGTTTAAATCACTGATGCATATCACTAGCACATATATTCTCGCATTACCGTATTTGTAATTTTAGCAATTTTTGAAAATTGATAGAAATAACGAAAATGGAACCTTTTTCATTAAAAAACTTATGTTGTTTTAATCAAGACATAAATTGAAATAAAATTTGCACCGTTTTTGAGACTTTGTTTTTATTGCCTTCACATCAAGGAATAATTACGATAAAACTACCCATATTTCCAGAAAAATGTTCATGACATTTTTTAAAAGATTAGTTTTATTATAACAGATTTCATATAAGGATAACCAGTAATGTTTCAACAGCACACAATTTTTTCTCGCATTACTTGTAACATTTGTAATTCTAGAAACTTCAGAGTTCAATGCAAATCGGATGGCGCCACTTTCATAAGCGTACTCTCCTAAAAAAAGAGGAATGAGAGATTCGGAGCCGTTTTGAGAAAATGTTATTTTTAATATTGTTCTAATTTCAGGAAAAATTGCGCAAAAACATCCCAAATTTAAAACACTTTACATTACTTCATTTAAAAATCGTGATTTCAAGAACTGATTTCATTGAGAAGAAAAATCTGTCTGGAATGTTGTAGTTGTAGGAAGACGCCGAAAATGACGACGAAAAAATGTAAACTTTTTCAATATCCGAAAATTTAGAGAATTCAACGGAAATTAGACCTATGCCATTTTTATAAGTGTAACTTATTCCGATACCGACAAAAAAATGAGTCCAAAGTTTTGGATCAATAAAAAAAAATTGAAAATGTAATTTTACCTTGATGTTAAGTTCCCCTTAATTAAAATACCCATTTCAAATTCTAGAGACCGCGACATGAGACAGGTCGTTCGAGGAATAATTGGTGAAATTGAAATTGAGAAAATGTTGGTGAAAATGCTGCTTACGGTTTAGCAATTAGCATAGTTCACAGACGGACGGATGAACAGCGCTTTTCCGTAAACTAAATTTTTCGGTATCAAGAACTCACAAAACATATATTCTGACTAGATAACGTGTTAGAGGAAGTAATGTAGTACGTTATAAGGAACAACGCTGCAGCATTACATAACTTTTTTATAGTATGCATGCTGAATATAAGATAGTAATAGATTTATCATTAATATTTTAGGTTTGCAATATTTTTTGAAAATGAAGAGAATTTGCCGAAAATGGGTCTTGGGTAATTTTTATAAGCTTTTTAGCTTCATTTGAGAAAAATAACGAAAAAATTCAGCTTTTTTGAAACAATCCTGTTTTGAAATTGTCTACATTTCACGCAAAATTACGGGAAGAGCAGATTTCGTTCAGAAAAAATCTGTTTTCAATTTTGTTGTTGATTAAAGATGCCCCAAAAACTTTTGAACGTTTGTAATTTTGAAAACTTAATTTTTCAAAGAAAATTAGACCTGAGCTATTTTTAACGTATTTTGCTCTTTCTGAGAAAAAATTTACAAATTTTAAGCAATGTTTGAAAAAACAATGTGGCTTCATTTATACTCCTCCAATGAAAATGTATAAAAATCCCAGAGCCTTAAATTCGACCAGGTCGATCGAGGAATGTCAATTTTGAACAAAATAATCTGCAAAATTTAGGCACTAACGTTGACGACAATCGGACAGACGTTTTGCTATTAACAATTTTTTTGCCTATAAACCGTGAAATTTGACAACAGAACGCGTTAGTGGACGTAATGTACAACAAATAGGAACACAATATATCCCCTTTTTCGATAACAGCAACCAAGAAGCGTTTTTATGTCACAGAATCGCCACTCTTCTGTAGAGAATTACTTTACCTTTCCTTTACTACATAAATACGTAGTAGATGAAAAAGTTAAAAATGCTCTGGTAGACGCCATCAAAATTAATAACTGGAGTTTTTAGTATGTTGAGATGTTTATATTTATTCTGTATTCATTTTCCAAACTAAATAGTTGTTCAACGCTCAGTGCCCAGCTGGGTGCAAGAGCCATCAGCTCGTTCTGCCGAATGCTTCCGGTTCTTCTTTGTTTTCCTATTGTGCCTTGAAGCTCAACTGCCCCGAGGTTTGTAATTATGGGCCTAATTAAGCCATACATCTTGAGGTAGCCACAGCAAGGCTCCTTTCTCGCGTGACTTACGGAAACGGTCGATCACGATTTCAAATTAACCTCCGGGCTTCCCTGCGGCGCGCTCCCCCCCTCCCTCCCGCCACCATCTCAATCGTGAGAAACAGTCGCCCCGGAGCGTAAGCCTTCATCCCAGGGAGAAAATGCCTCTATTTAACCAGAGATCGAGCGTTTTATCCCGATATAATGGGGGAAAATTGTATCACTATATAATCAGTTTGAAATGGATATCTCAAGTAATGGATGTATCAAGTAGTACTTGAGATATCCATATAACACAGATGCATCGAAGTGAAATATCAGGCTACAATTAAACACCGTGTGGCAAAAGCAAAAAAAAACGTATGTATTTCTCTTACTTTTTTATTTATACTATTAGGGTATACGGGAGATGTTTACTTCTTATGAAACTTTTATTAAAATATGACCTAAATTAATTCATATCAAAGCGGACTGCTTTGATTGAACTAGATACAAATAAAAAATATTTCCATTAATTGATAATTATTAAATAACCCCTCCAAAGGTTTGAAGAATACGAGTTTTATTACTAAAACATGCAGAAAGCAATTAAAAATGAACATATTTATGTATTCATCCAAAAGCGTTGCAATTGTAATTTCATAATTTATTTGTGTTGACGAATATTCATTTCAGTATCAGATATTAAACATTATTTAGTATCCAACAGTACTGACATGTTTAACAATTAGAAATGTAATTAAACGTAAAAAAAGAATGGCCATGAAGGGTGCCTAAAACGGAAATGAGAATTAAACCAAAACGAAGAATGCAAGGAGGTTCAGGTGTCAGATATAAGGTTCCTTAGCTGAGGCTTACATCATATACTTGTAATGAGGATGAATCGTGTCTCTAATTAGAATAAAAAAACAACTTTAAAAGTTAAAAAAAAGACCTTGATCGTGATATTCGTTAGTGGTGGACTAGCTCAAGCAGACCAAGAACCTAAAAAAAACATTTTAACATTTAAATTTTGAATCGCATAGACAAGAAACTACTGTTATGCAGTGTAATTGATCAGTATCGATTTGATTACTATTATTCAGTATTTCAAAATTATTAGGAAAATCCAGATCTATGTTTGGTGAAACTTACGGGCATTCACCCGGTCCCAAATGTTTCTTAGAATTTTCTCTAACGATCGCTGAGACGGTGCTTGCTAGGAGATGCCCCCAAATGTACTCGTAAAATAAATATTCCACATGTATTTCTTGTAATTTATCGGGAGATGTGGCTAAGAGCATCAACTGGTATCACTGCAGTGTCTTTGATCGGGAGGTCCTAGTCCTGACGGTGGCAGGAATTTTGACACTAGGTAGATGCCTAGGTCGGGAGCAGTCGCTGTCTGGAGGGAAATTCGAACGGACGGCTGTTCTGATCGGTAGTTTTCCGTAACTCCTTCGTTCAACACCAAGTGAATGCAAAAGCAGTACCCTAACAACGGGCCACGGGTCGCACGCGATCTTTCCTTCCTCATACTTGTTCCTTCCTCACCCGTACTTATTCATTTACAGTTACTTGGACAACATTATCACAAATTTCGGGAGACAGGTCGGGTGCTTAGAGTTTGTCCCGGCTGGAGTGGTACCGCGCTGGGCGGAGGTACCTGGTTGAGGTAAACCGCGCTAGCAGGCGGGCAGCAGGATCTCACCACTCAGCAAGGGAAGATCACCGCCACCTTCTGAGGAAAATGTGTTCTACGCTTACGGGACTAATGACCTTCGAAGTTGAAGCGCCCTAAAACACTAATCAATCAATCAATTCTCTAATTTGAAACCATTAACTATGAAGCCTAGCATTAATTAGTTAGAAACTTTATAGTTTACGAAAACAAGTCTATACTTATTTCTCATTAAGGCTCACGAATAGAACTGTGGGTCCCGAGTGTTTTTTTTATTCGTGAAGTACTTCCTATGATTATCGACATCGAAAGGAATTCGGTAGTGGGGGATCAAATTAACGGCCTTGATGTCTGAAATGGAAAGATGAAGAAAGAAGAACCCCTCGAGGCTTAATGTGACAATTTATGCAATTAGTGGACCAAGTTTCATAAAACAATTCATTTACACTCGAACAAAGCGCAAGGCCGGGTCGTCGCCAGTGTTCCATACCAATACCTCATGCCTTGTCTGTGTCCCTATACCAAAATCATGTAAGTAAATCCGAAAAGCTGGTAAACAATATACAGATACAGATATACAGATACACTGGTTATTATCAGAGAACGATATAATAACAATACAGATCAAGTACCGAGCGCGGTATTACATTTTCCGGCGTCATCGTGACGGACCTCCGTAAATGCTATCGGTCCGCGAACGACTTCATTGACTACTTCGTGATTACGGGCGCGTCAGCGGCCATGGTGATTAGTCCCGCAAGTGTAGTACAAGTTTTTTCACGGGAGGTGGGGACGGTCGTCTACCACTGATGACTCTCGGTGACGAGATGCGCCACCGACATACACGTCGACTTGCGGGGTTTTCTCCGATCAGGTATTTCCCATCAGCAGAACACTGCCCCAGCGCGCGCGCGTGTGTGTAAGGGGAGAGGACAAGACAAGCAAGAGGAAGGAAACATAAAGTGCGTTCCGTGGCCCGTGTGTTAGGGTAATACTCCAGCATTCGCCCGGTATTGATCGGAGAAACCAGGGAAAACAATCTATGAGAGCAGCCGTGCGTTACAATTCTCCCCCAAAGGCTGAGTGAGGTGTGATGTGGTACGACGAGGTTGGCAGCAGCTCGAGCGACTGCCAATCGAGAGCGCGGTCGCCCACGTCGGGCGGAGGCTGCCTGCCGGCGCAGCCGCGGACCCTGGGGGACTCCTGGCGCCGCCCTGGAGAGGCCGGCGGCGTCTGAGCGCCGCGCGTTAATCGTTAATGCGCCCTAAACGTGGCTGCTCTCGCAACGCTCGCCGGCGGCGGGGAGTTCAAGAGTGTATATGGATGCTCACGCTCGCAGCCGCGCACGCACGCACTCTGAGCCCGAAAGATCAAGTTACAAGGAAACTTTTTATACTCCTATTATTCTGTCATCTGATGGCTGCAACCGGTTGCATAATAATAATCGTTACGATACAGATTTCATTATAATACAGGTTCTTGACCAATCACGGAGAAGTTTACAAACCAAGTATTGACACTTAGATTAGTCAGTAAGAATCTAGAAAGTAAATGTTTGAAATGGGTTGAGGTAAATGAGACATGGTTGAAATGGTTGTGGTATCCAAAGAGTTGTTCATCAATTATCGTATTAATAATAACTACTAGTTAACTCACAATTCTAGTGTAGGTGGCTTAGGGCATCAACTAATGTCTCTGCAGTGCCTCTAACCTGGAGGTTCTAGGTTCGAGTCCCGACGGTGGCAGGGCACTAGCTAGCCAGCTAGATGTAATTCAGTCTGGAGTAGAATTTTAGCGGTCGGCTGCTCTGATCGGTATTTTTCCGTGGTTGATCCGATCAATACCAGGCGAATGCCGAAGAAATGCCCCTACAAACGGGCTACGGACCGCGCGCGAACTTTGCTTCCTCTTCCTTGTCGTATCCTCGCCCCTTACACACTTTAACACTTACACGCACTACATTACCTCACATGCTGGGAGACAAATCGGGAACTTAGAACTTGCACCGGCTGGGGCTGAGCCACGCTGATGGGAGATAGCACCTGGTTGGGGAAACCCCACTTACTGACAGGTAGGATCTCACCACCAAGCGGGAAAATATCACTGCCAACTGCAAAGGAAAAACATGTACTTCACTTACGAGGATTATGGCCTTAGCAGTCAACGCGACGAGGTCATCAATATTACAAATCCAAAGCGAGAGGCAAAAGCAAGGCATCAGGGTTAGAAGGGAACTGGGCCGATGGGTGAGGGTCAAGGGGGACATGCTTAGAGGCTGATCGAAGGCACGGAACACCCACGCCTGAGCTCCGAAGAGACCTCGGAGCTACCTGGATTGTGTCAGTGGGATATGAAGCGTATTGCCCGACCCAGACGCACGCAGAAACTGGGACTAACTAACCTGGGATTCTACAATACGCCAATTCTGAACACTAGACCTGTCCAAAACAGCCGCGTAGCCCCCCGCCTCCCCGCGGGGGAACGGAGGAGGAGGATGTTAAATGGCATGTTGTTGCTGGCGCGGAAACCTCTCGCAAAACAGCCCCAGAGCTAATTTCGAATGACCCTGAGCTTCGTCATACACTAACAGCTCATCAGTCACTTCGCGGAACGTTACACGTTCCATACTCTACAGCGGTGCTCTCAGATGAGACTCTGAACGGAGAGGCGTGTCGCTGGGTTTGATTATCAGTATACTGTGTAGATATTAATGTTCAAAGAGTGTTAAGTAAAAGAGAAAACGTGTCGTGCAGGATTGCGTTATCATCAGGCGATGAAATTCGTCTTTTGAGAGAGTAGCAAGGTAGGGTCGCACTAATTTGATTGTTTAGAAAAAAAACTAACGTAATCTCTGTCTGCCTTCCACCAACGCACGACAGTGGACTTACGTTATACTGCGTAGAGTCTTAAAAATAGTGGACACTGGATCACTGCTTCATGCCACTACAATTGTGCGTAGACTGATAAATAACCTTGGTCCTATAATTAATTACGATACATCTAATATACGGCCTGTCCTATGTTTTCAGAACAGTTACTACAAAAGCAGATTGTCCGCTATGAGCGGCACCAAACCGTAGAGTGGGGTCGAAAACTGACTGTCGACAGACAGAACACATTTCTTTCACCTCATATCCGTTTTCAGTTCGTATCTTATGTCAGTATGGGTGCGCCAATCAGTTTGAAATTCTGAAATCGGCTTGAAGAGAAACTTACATTTAAAATATCGGCACAGGAAACTGCCTGTTTGCAAAAGAAACTTGCGTTCTTCGTGATACGCGTGATATTTCATCACATATCTGCCTACTAAACGTCTACGAAGGATAAACAAATTCATCCAAATTCGAACCTGATAACTAGGTCATACAACTGCCTCACGCTAATTGCCACCACCATCACTTCGAATATATGGATGAAAATGTTAGTTACGATAAGACTTTTGAAAACCAATAAAGCATATGCTAATACATTTGAAGAATAATACATCTAACGTATGTATTGAAATAAAGGGTCTGTATTAAAATCCTATGAAGAAGTGTCTGTTTCTCACTTGAGAGATAATTGAAAGACAAATATCTTGTAGCAAAATACAAGACAGACTCACCCAAGCATCATTGATGAATATTATGAAAGTGATGCAATGGAAAAGCTAAGGAAGACACTAAAATAATTGCATTAAGAAAGGATTAAACATAGTACTTATAATGTCACAACATTGCCCACAGTCCTCTATTCGGCGTTATCTACCGTAAAACTTCACTGTCCCCTAACATAGTCGTCACCTTCTCCATCATTTTGACTTTAGCTTCCCAACTGTCCTCACCTCCTAGTTCTATTCCTCTCCTTTTCTCCACATCATTTATTAAACCGACTTCTCCATTATTCTGGCCATACACATCATACTACACCACATCACTATGCATCCTCTTCCACTACTTCCTCCGTCCAACACCATTCTTTAGACCTTTCCCACCTCTGTGCACCACCTCGACTCCTGTCACCTACATCAGGGCTCTTTTCTCCCCTTCTCTTCCACCTCCCACTCTCTTCCACTTCTCATCAACACCGCAACCAACAACCTCGTTCTTCACTAATACCTCCCATGTTTCACCCACCCATTCTTATCCTCTATCCGTCCACTTATCCAATATCACCGACTCCCTCACGCCTTATATCAAACATCGCCTTCTTCACCGCCCTTATTATTAATACATCCCACGTAATACCACCTCCAATCCTTCGATATTTCGCTCCTTTGCTAAGACATGTGTCCCATCATCTCATCCATCACTCATTGGCTTTTCCCTCACTCTTTACCACCCCTGTGGATGAGGTTGGACCATAGCGTTTTGTTGTGGTTCTACACAGATATGCCCTGGCAGGGAATTAAAATCTCTGGCACGGGTGCCATGGTCCCAGTGTTACGCGAGCAGGGTAGTAAGGAGACGATATGGACGCTACATGCCTCGGGTATCCCCAGTTGGAATCTTGGCTTCATCGTGGGAGTGCCCCACACTCGTGGGTAATGAGGGTAATTACCGAACAAAATAAGCAGCGTTAAAAATTCCGGTATCGATCCGGAACGTTGGTAATCTCAAACAAGACAATGAGTAGATGCGCACATCTCAAGATCCGCGTTTCGGCATCTCGTTCAGCGGTATTCGGATACCAGCCTAACGACGTGCCTTACACACGTGGGATGAGGATAAGAGCCATCGCTCAGCCGCTCGCCCAGGGGAGAGCAAAAGCCTCCAAGTAGCGTGCAAGCCTGTGAACTAGTATCTAGATAAGGTTTCTCCTCTCTATAGCTCTGAAGAAGGCCACAGCAAGATGGCCGAAACGTCAGTACCATTCACCGAGACGCGGCTCATTCCGGATAGCCAATAATACATTGACTCCGGCCGCGGAAGTCTACGAACCCTTTCTCTTCTTTCCGTCTTCTTCCTTTGGTCCTCTTCTCTTTCACTTCCCTCATCCTCTCCTGACCCACACTCCATTTTTTCATCTCCTCCCACAAGCCATCTGGACAAAACAGTATCCTTCGTTCCCCTAGTCCCCCCTTTCTTCTCAACTCCTTCACCCCCTCATCCTCTCCTTCTCACCATCCTTTCCATCTCCTCCCGCATGCCATTCTGATAACTCTCCTTCGTTACCCTAGTCTGCCTCTTGGTTCTCGCCTTCTTCACCTCTTATTCTATCCTACTCGCCATCCTTTCCACCTCCCCCACATGCCATCCTGATCAGAATCCTTCGCCACCCTAGTTTCCCCCTTGGTTCTCCCCTCCTTCACTCCCTCATCCTCCCCTACTCACTATCCTTTCAATCTCCTCCCGCATGCCTAGTCTCCTTCTTCGCCCTAGTCTCCCCTTGGTTCTCAGCTCCTTCACCCCCTCATCCTCTCCTACTCACTATCCTTTCCATCTCCTGCCGCATGCCCTCCCGGTGCCCCTACCTCCTTCGCCTCCCCACCCTCCTCCCAGCTTCTCCTCCGCCCGCCCTGCTCCGGGGCGTCCCGCCGGCGCACTCAGGGCCCTTAGCGGCGCAGGTAGTACAACACTTGTCACGGCGGGTGCCGCCGCGGCGCCGATGCATTATTTAGCGGCGGCTGCATTAGCTATTTACATTGGGGGCGGCGGCGGCGGCTGCGCGTCAGATGCGGGCGTCCCCCTCCCCCGCCCCTAAAGGGGTGGTTACCGCCCCCGCGCGGCCTCGAGGGACGCCCTCCAGCGCACGCGGGAGTGCCGCCGCCGCCTCCGCCGCCGCCGGCACTCTGGGATTCACACGTGGTACGTCTCGGGTGGGGGTGGGGGGACTCTGAACGGGCGATTCGGGGCGGAGTGCTGGTTAACAGGCAGACGTGTGACGAGGTAATCGTGTGCTTCGGCCTACGGACTTTATTGAAGCGTCTGTGCGTCGAAAGTAGGGCTGTGGAAGGGTAATACTCCTTTTAAGCCAAGAAGATACTGCTAAAATTATTGTATTGGTAAAAATTCATATTTAAATAGAATATCTCACTAAATGGAAGAACACAATTTAAAAATTTGCACAGCTGATTTGGGGCGGAGGATTGTGGTAACCAGGTATGACAATGTGTGGTGATGTACAAACGAAACGAACTCGAAGCCAGTGCAAAGGTTGAAATATTTGGAAATCGGATGTTCTCGTTTGAAGAAGGGCATCGGAAAATTTTCATTAAAATTGTTGGATTGCTCAAAATTAATAGTCAAATTTAACATCTCACTTAATAAAAATATGATTATATTTAAAACTATGCACGGTCGATTTTTTGCGAAGTACTGTGCTAACTGGCAGCTGAGACAATGAACAAGTTTTTTGGTCGGGTACATATATCTAAGGGATTAACTAACGGCTTGCTTCAGATCTACTATGTGATAGTACGTTTTTATTGTTAATTGTGCACAATTATAGTGCTAAACGTAATAATTACATGCTCATATATTACTTTCGTAATTAATAATTATCCGCAATCAAATTACGATACACTCTATTCTTCTCTATTATGACACAAACATTTGTGTAGGTTGTATGATCACTACCGTGATGTCACGAGTATGTTCTATGTGATAAGAGTAGAATCGCCATAAGTTCATTGATGTGTTTCTTTCGTTCGAGACTACTGCGCATCTTCTCTGGCTATCTTTGCTCTTAACACCGTAATTGCAACCTTAGGAATATTAGTTCAGTTATTCCTCTATCAATTCCGAAAATTTGAATTAGTGAAAATTTGAAACAATGAAAATTTGAATTGAAGTTTCCACAGGTCTAAATACGATGTTAAGAAAGAATGAGCTTATTTTGGAAATACACATCAATTCGAGTGATCTAGAGGCAAATTAACTATACTCAACTATGTCTAGAATGTTTCCATAAGAAAGGAAAATTTTCCCATGTAGGTGATATTGTGGAATATTCCAAGTAAAATATATTACATTTTGCATGATTTTCAGTTAGTACAGTGTTAGAGATGTTTGCACTTTTTGAATTGAAACTATAGGAATCATAAAAAATGAAATCTTACCTAAAAAAGTTCATTTTAATAATATTTTACAAAACCTTTTTATAATCTCACAGTTGATGTTAACGCATTTTTCTTTTGATTTTCAATGTAGCAGTCTGCCTTCACGAAACTCTCGTAATGCTCTTTTATTACAGCAGTGCTGTGATAATACGAGCGAATAATTCATGATTTGTTTTTACTGCTGTGAAGATGTAAATTTTTTCCTATATTATTACCCTACATAAAAAATAGGCTTTAAAGAATCTTCTATAACTACCAATAAAATACAAACGTAGGATTCCGCTGCCAGAGTTATGTGCCGGCTCTCGGCTGACCGAGTGAAGCCGCGTCATCGGCAGTTATACCGACGTTTCGACCAACATAATGTAGTGTTCTTAAGGGCTGGAATACTAAAGAAGACCAGGATACGATGGTCGAAACCTCGGCATCACTACCATCGGTACGGCGTCACCTCATGGAATATTCAGTACTTTGTTGATTGATTCCTGGCGCGGCTAAGGTCATATGTCTCGAAAGTATGGTTCAAGTTTTTTTTCTAGGAAGTTGGCGTTTGTTTTCCCCTGCTGGATAGTGAGATCCGCATGTCGATAGTGAGATGTGCATGTCGGCAAGTAGGGTTTCCCCACCAACGCTGTAGGCTCCCGACTGGTCTCCCGACATGTGTGGTAGTGTAGTGCTAGTAAGTATAAGTGTGTGAAAGTAAGGTGCGGCGATAGGACAAGGAAGAAGAAGGAAATTTCGGTTCGTAGCCCGTATGTTAGAGTACTGTTCAGCCATTCGCCTGGTGTTAATTGGACAGACCGCACGCGATATTTCCTTCCTCTTTTTTGTGCTATTCTCACCCGTTTTCTTACACTAACGTACACTCACATGCACTACACTGTCACACTTGAAGTAAGATTACTCGGGAGCTTAGAGCTTGCTCCGGCTTCGGCAGTGCCCCGCAGGGTGGGAGATACCTTGTTAGAGAAAATCGCCGCAAGCCGGCGTAGGACGGTACTGGATGTCGCCAGTCAACGGAGGCAGATTACTGCCTCCTCCCGCGATCAAACATGCTCCACAAATACTTTGACTAATTACCTTAGCAGTTAACGCGCCCGAAATCATTGTCATGTTTTGTGATGCTTTCATTCAACATACTTTGTCATGATTATTTTCTTTTTGAAATCAGACTGATATAAACATATTTGCCAATGGCCAGGAATTTTATCGAATGGTGAATTCTTTCCTTGATTTCCTTTTATGTTGTGTTTTATTTAATCATTCAGTTATTTGTTGGCTGTAGCATTAATGTGAAATAAATTAAGTCACTTTAAGTTAACAATACTCCCTTACGGGAAGACGTCTTTTTAACGGACTTGAATTTTTGTCCGTCAACCTCCTAACCTGAACGTAGGAGGTTAATGCAGTTAATGCACTCTTAAATAAATGCATTTATGAAATCAAGATACTTTCGAAATCTTTCATTTTACTCGCAATAGACTATGTGAAATCTGAGTAATGCATTATTTCATTTTAATGGATCATACACTTGCTTTAGTGTATTAAGTAGGAATGAAAATCGATGATTTCTCGGAAAGATTGTCATGAGCAGATATCCATGATGTACCGTCACTCCAGGGCCAAATGTGCAACCCTTATTTGTAAGTATCGCGCCAATTGCTCTGGTGACTGTTCCTGTAAACTGTAGTACGTTGGTTAACCTGTCCCTGACTTTGACATGCCTGGTCGTTGCTGCAGGCCCTCCTTCACCTAGGCAACTCACCACTTCCAAACTACCGCCTCATTAGTTATTAATATTAGTCCATTGTATTCGTGCAGCAACTAATAGATGTGGTTTAAGTTTGTAAATCGACCTTTATAATCAACCTAAAGAGTTATTCGTGATATCGGTCAGGTGTTCTATACTTTCCGTAATAAAAGAGTTTTGAAAGAAAAAAGTCGTTCAAACAAGAAATTAGGGTCCATCTTTTCTTCTGATAGAAGTATTCATCCGCTATCTTTAGCTGTGTCTCATTTGTCTCTATTATTCTTAACTGTCGATGGACTGTTAAATCCTCAAGGAGACCGGCCGTTAAGAGTCACTTTTCGTTCCTGTGGTTGCTTTAAGTCGATACAACGATACAGTATTTTAGAAAAAGTATTTTAGATTCCTCCTGAAACACTGTGTAGACCAATTACCACTTTCGATTCGGCAGCCATCTCCGCCTTGTCCCTGAGTAGTTGGGTGGCATAACGATCCCCTAAAGCAGCGAGGTGGCTGGTAGGTCGCCGACTCGAGGAGCACCGCGGATCGCCTGTCGGCAACAAGACGCAGGCAGGTCCCCACCGCGCATGACTGATGATCGACCAAGCCCCGGTCGCCATTTGCGAGTCAAATGGACGGCGGCGGCGGCGACAGCAGCCGCGGGACATCTGTCTCGCGTTAAGTCGACGGTTCGCCGCGAGAGCGCGACTGCGACGTCGCCCGTACAATGCGGCGCGTTAGTCTAATTTTATTCAAAGCGGGTCTCCGCAAGGCACCGCTCACACATTAGGTTTCGTCCATGCATCCATTGGGTGTAAGATCATGGGGGCCAAGCCTCCCCCTTAGCAATCATTTTTTAAATCGAACTTATTCAAAATTATCATATAGAGAACTATCCGACTTCCCGCGTCGTTTCCAGATTCTTTAAGTATTTCCAGTATTTAAGGGTCACTACCAGCAGCCTTGTCCGTCTTCCCCGAAAGCCCTATCCGATCTGTCGTGGCCGTCTGCCCACATGCCCCTCTGCACTGTTTCTCCCACTGATCATTCTCAACCCGTCTCTTCCGCGCCTTTCCCATTCTTTCTGCTCGGCCTGCGTTTTTGCTCCGCTTCCTCCTTTCGCTCCTCCAGCTCCGTTCTATACCTTCACTCATCTGCTTTTCCAGCTCCTTACTCTCCTTTCGCTTCTTCCCCAGCTCTAGCACCTTCCGCTCTATTCGCTCCTTTCACCCCAACCGCTTCGCTCAACCCTCCCTGTTCCGGCCGCTCTGCCCGCTCTCTCCGGTCTGGCTTGACCCCGCTCCGTGTCACCAGGCAACGATCAGCAACAATGACGTACCGTTCAACCGATTGAAATAATCCTTGCATACATGATTCCGGAAATTTCTTGTTTTGTCACTCAAGTACTATTCTGTCATTTTGACAACAGCGACAACATATTCTATTATAAATTTTAAGTAAATAATTCAAAAATAAATGAACAATGTCTTATTAAGCATAATTTATTCGTAACCAACCATCACATATAAGAATTCTGTATGCAGCGTTCAGTCTTCTCAGGACAAAGTCATCTTTCGGCAATATTAGTATCGACGAAAGTAGTTGTTACTATGCTCAAATAAATTAGCGCGTTTGTCTGAAGGATGGGCTCCTCGGAACCCATTTAGTTTGCAGGAAAAGTCGAATGGAAAATCGCCGCTTCAGTACATTACAAAACACATATATTTCTAAAAAAACGATTCGCTTAAATACAAAGATGTACACATGTTTGAAATCGTCTTTTTAAACCTATTACGATATGCTAAAATTTAGCATAGGGTAACATTAAAAAAAAAACAAAGTTGACCTTATATCTTCGTAGTACAAAATAGTGGAAAGACGAAATATGCTGTTATCAAGTAGCCGCTGTTTATGGAATCGAGTGCCCACGCGGCATCTTCATATCTTGCACGGTTGAGGAGACACAAAGGTTGTTATCACATAGTTGTTCCATCCTGTATATATTGTTTCATGGAGCAAATCAAGAGCAGTGTTGCTGTACTGAATGTCCATTTTTATTCTTTCTTCTTGACTTTGAATATGTCGTTTACTTACTAATTAAATTTCATTTATTTCATATAAAATCTATTCTCTCTTATCTCATGCTCGCGGTACTCCAACGTTAATGTCTCACTACTATATATTCATAAATAAAACCACACACTGTCACTTAGAACTTTGCAATTGCTCGCCCATCAGCAAGAGAGATTGAAAAGCACTTATAACTTCTTACAGCGGTAAAATCTGAATATGATTGTTTGCGGAACTAAACTGAGATTTTCTTAAAATAAGTTATAACAAGCACACAAATATTTGTAAAAGTTCCTACACGTGCTGTTAGCTGTCGACTGGGCGAGGCCGGTTTATGAGGGCGAAACACGTCGACCGAAGCCAGAAGGTATACGGACACCAGAAATAGCAAGTGCGTTAGTAATCGTCACTTACACAAACACATAATTAGAAAAGAGACAATGGAACACTTCTCACGTGCTTCAAACTTGCAAAACGGAAAGTTTATGCCTTCTAGTGGCGAGGTGCAGAACGAAGATTTTCCCCCCTTTTATACATAGAGAATACGTTGAAACCATCTTATTAGTACTGGTGTAGTATACGGAACACGATAATAATGTAACAGAAACGGATATTGTTTGGACTTTTCTCATCTCAAACACTTTCAGAAGGATTGAATATAGAATGAATCAAGTGAATTATTACTGAGTCAAGTATCAAACGATCACCTTAATTTTGCCACATCCAACATTTCCCCTACTGAATCAACAGGGTTTGAAAATAAATAAATTTTAAAAAAGAACAAAAATAGGCCGTTTTTAGGTAAGGAATCTAACTTAGAAAGATGTACGTTTATCGCCCCAATTGGGTTTCACATTACAAATTCAGTACTGTAGCCAAGTATATTAACAAAACTTCATGTCGTTTCTTAAATATGCCTACTACTGGTGCTTTTACCTTATAGGGCTTCAGCACAGATGACGGCCGGGGGCATGGCGGAGGGGGGGGGGGCAGTCGGTATCGAGTTTCGAGTTGCCGCCGCAGCTTGACGAGGCGAGGTCAGGGCTTATCAGCCATTTAGAACTGTGGACAGAACTGCAGAAGGACGCTAGTGTCGCCTAAGGCTGATTTTAGAAAAGGTAGCTCCACACATTCGGCATAGTAGCGAGCGACTGATCTAATCCGTTTTAGGGAGGTGCTTGGCGAATATTCGCTTCCATTGAGTATCTCCCACCAGCAAGGCACCGACCCATCCGGAACAAGCTCTAAGCTCCCGATATGTATGGTAGTGCAGTGGATGTACAAGTAAGTGTGTCTAAGTAAGAGGTGAAGAAGGAAAAATCGCGCGTACTGCGTGACTTGTTTGTTAGGGTACTGCTCAAGCATTCACCTGGCGTCAAACGAAGAAAACACCGGAAACTACCAGTCAGAGGAGCCATCCGCTAGAATTATCCTCCAGACAGCAACTGAATGAATGACTTGTAGTATGTATGTATGTACTAATGCTTTGCAGCATTGATGCCGGTGAATCTTGGTACGGAATGTATATTATACCTGCCGCAGAAAACATGCCCGTCGTGTCGGGAGAGCGGCGAACGGCACGGCTGTCAATGAGGCTACTGCAATGTGACGGACTTCCATCAACACGAGGGCTCCTCGCTCGCGGTGGCGTCGCCGCCCCGTCCATCTCCCCGCGCGGTTTTTCCACCACCATCCGCCTCTGCTTCCGCTGTCACCGGCGCTGCATGCGCCTCTGTCACTGTCGCCGCCGCTGTCACTGTCGCGGCACTCGCCTGCCGAGCGGTCGATGTCAACGCCGATCCAATACCCTTCCTCGGCGCATCGCGTCGCTCATCGGCGAACCCGCGCCGTGTTTTGTTTGATGGAAACTCCCGACTCGGGTGGAGGCTGTTTCGAGAATGACGGCGATGTTTGTGGGACAGGGGGAATTCCAGGGATCAGATTGACCAGAGGGGAGGTAGGCTGAAGGCGCTGAGTTGTAGAATAATATCGGTGGCGAATGTTATCCATTCTAAGGCGTTCGCTCCCCGAATTGATCATTAATGAACTTACCAATCGTCGTATGGTAATATGATCATTTCTTTTAGACCGATAAACACAAAATTGACACCAACGACGACACCAACTATTGTAAATATTGACGTGCTAGATTAGGAGTTATACAATTTTTGCTAATTGCTCAAGAAGAAGTTTCACGTTTTTTCCAGTCGCTCAAGTA
The DNA here is from genome assembly GCA_038098605.1 of Gryllus longicercus. Taxonomy (NCBI): domain Eukaryota; kingdom Metazoa; phylum Arthropoda; class Insecta; order Orthoptera; family Gryllidae; genus Gryllus; species Gryllus longicercus. The sequence goes on from JAZDUA010000070.1 coordinate 1,810,481, forward strand.
TAAGCTCCTACGCAAACTCGCTTATCTGCGAACTCTTATCGTGTTTTATTTGATGGAATCTCATGACGTGGGATGCAGGCTGTTGTTTGGAGAATGACGGCAATGCTCATGGGACGGGGTGAATCATGCGCAGTTGGTCAGTGTTTCGGTTCCGGGTGTTTATAGAGCTAAATTTTTGTAGAATACCGTGGGTGAAGAACATTTTACCCCTAAAGGCGTACGCTCTTCGAATAGTTCGTTAACCAATTTATCACGCATTGCATGGAAATATTATTTTTTGTTTTTTTAGACTTAAAAAATTAGGATATTCAGATAAATCCGCACCAATTTAAAAGAATTGTGATGGCCACAAACAATGACGACATTAACTAATTGTGAATATAAACACGATAGATTAGGTTTTTGTTGTCTGTTAACAACATTTTTTCATTTTGAGAAAGAATAACAAATATTGTGTGTCTGAAATCAAAAAGGAAATTCAGTAAAGAAGTTATTCCTGCCTTAGTTTTTGTAACACAGCTACAGAAACTAGGACAATTTGAAAGGATATCTACAACTCTATTTTGTCTCGACCGGAAATAGAACCCAGGATCACAAAAGGTCCATTAATAGTGAATCAATATTTTGTGTATTGAATATGATATAATTAGGACGGTAACCTATTCTCAATTTAAACAATTTAGTTTTCGTGAACTGAACCCGTGGACCTGAACTGAATGTGGGTGAATCTCTAGAATTGGGAAAAGAAATACTAATAAAAAGTTTCTAGTTTTCTAGAACACTTCAATAAATATGAGCAATTTCATACACGAATTGCTTTGCTATTTTAAAGAAATAAAAACAATATCTTCAGAAAATTATTAAAATATACCAAGAAGGTAAAACAAAAGTATTTAGTAAATTCTAGAGAGCGCGCTCTGATTAAAGAGTACGTACACAATGCAAACCGAGTTATAAACTTGTGTTGTTTGTAAAAGGATTTAGATTAATAAATAGTGCTCGATGTTTTTGACAAGTAAATTAAAAAAGATGGTTACGAAACATGATTAAATTTATTTTATTTCGAAATCTCAGTTACAACATCCAGAATCGTAAATTAATTCTAGACCTGGAACATCTCATAATTGTGGGCATCTTTGACCCTTACATCGTTCCACCGCGAATTATGCGGCGTTGGCATGCAAGTAATATCCAAATACGTACATTAAGCTCTTCAACTCGACATGTGAATTTGAATTACCTCTTACACTGGGGCGCATTCAGTATTGTTCAGTGACTCGCACTACGTGAAAATGGAAGCCAAGAGTTTTTAACCAACTGCCCGAAAAAAAGAAAACAATAAGTCAAAATATTGGGTCTTTAAATTTAAAAATATGGATTTAAAGGATGCTATTTATACTCATGTACGCAGAATAAGGCATTTGAAGTGATAAAAAACCCACTAGCGTATTCCTCATAATTAGAAGTTCGGGCATTTATTTTACCTTCATTTATTGCCTACTACATATTTTTACTAATATGAGCAAGCAAAAAGGAATTTATTCTGGCTAAAGCAGAGGTGAAAACGGCATGTAAACGATCAAAAATCATATTTAAAAGGAACTATTGTAAACAATAATTAAAATAATCCACATTTTAATTTTAATTAAAATATACACTAGTATTTACGTGTAAGGAAACCATCATCCCTCACTGTAATCTTGATTGGACAAGACCACCTGGTATGATGACTATGAATCTGTTTTACTCGCATCGCTGTCTCTTCGAAATGCAATTGTGGTCTCTGATGAATCTTGAATTGGCATCAGAGAAAACAGAATTATATTTCCGTTCTTCACACTAGTGTAATAGTCAGCACCGAGAACGGTATATCAAATTTAGTCTGTCCTCACAAGGGATCGGAGGCCACACTAAAGTGGGATGTGATTTCTCGTAAGTGAACGAAACCTGTGAGCATCAAGAAAAAACTGACAACTACTGACCGGTGTCATCTTCCTTTTCACTTAGATTTTTAACACTACCTTATCCTGTGAACTCCCTTTCCTCAAAACGAGAAAACACGACCGTGCCTTTGTGGTGTTCAGTCTTGCAGGTATGTGTCCAGCTTGACCGAGACTGAGGCCGTGAGAAAGAAGAAAAATAATGACAAAAAAAGACATAAAATGGCAAAAATAAGGTAAAATACTAAAAATAAGCATCTGAAGAAAAAAAAATAAGCAAAAAGGCAAAACGAAAATATACTAAAACAACTCCAAACGGACAGTTATGTGATTCCTATTTTTAAAAGCCATAAAATCGTAACTATAATAAAAAGTATTTGGCAAACTTCCGGACACTACTCAAAATATTAATAAATATTTTACCTTTTTGCCTACTGATACACAGATAAAAGCGCTTTTTGTAATTTTTCAATTGGCTTGCATATCATCGCAATTTGCGTGCATTTCGCACACTCGAAGCGCCGTTGTCGACTCGAGAGGTCACCCCTAGCTTCGCCCCTGGGTTCACTTCATCACACCGAGGAGACTCGCTAATTTACGAGAACGCGTGGGAGCGGTCGCATTGTCGGCGAATAAGCGCCCTGGACCCGCCCCTCCCCCGCACCTCCCGCCTCCGCGCTCTGACTGCGCGGAGAAGGAAGCCGGGCGTTCCGCCCGCGAGCTCGCCCCCCCTCCACCAACGAGCTACGCGCCCTCCACGCACCATTCAGCGGGAAGTCGTATTTCAAACGGACCGCCCCTCCGGGCGCGGGTTAATATACGCACTCCTGTGCTACGGGATGCATGCCTAGTCCACAGTCGAAACTCACAAATCTACCATTTGAGACGTCATGCGCGCGTTGGTAATAATAATAATAATAATAATAATAATAATAATAATAATAATAGTAATAAATGTTAAAAAATCATGGAGAGACATACCACTCTAAGAACGACGTAAAAAACTGACAAGTTAGAGATCAATAAAGACCAATCATTTATGTGGCCTAAAAGAGGAATTGTTTAATTGATGTTACAGGTTTCGTTAACTGCTGTTGTCTGTAGTCCCGTTAGTGTAGAGAATGCTTTATCCCGGGAGTTGGCGGTTGTTACATTACTACCTCCGAAGTAATATGTGAAACGCCAATAATGAGACATGATAGCCATAGACATGATACTATGGTCGCGGAGACTTTGTTAGAGAAGACATAGTGAATAATAACGACGGTGTGTGCAAGTTGATATGGCAGTTGACTAATAATGAAAAATTATTCACAAAACTTCTGTTGAAGCACCCTTTATTGTTCAGTAGGTTAAGCGAGGTTTTAGTATGCTGATTACCATTAAATGAAATTGTTAAAACTTAAAACCCGAAAAATTTGGTGACGGTGAAACTGATGTATACTTCTGGTTTCTAAATGAGCAATTGTTTAAATTGATTTTGGTAGTTATTAATTGAGAGAATTCTAAGGAATTGGAGGACGTCTTGGACTATTGGAATTGCAGTGACGTGGTGAGGTGAAAGGAACTCAGCAGCCGCTGGTAGGAAAATAAATATCAGTGAATGTCAAGACGTTTCGGTGAGCTCTTGCGACCGTCGAGAACGCCAAGGAAGAAAGTACATTGTGATGGGGAAGCATAATAGCGGTCTCCCCGGATGCTGACATTCGGCGCCGACCTACATGTAGGATAGGAGGGCGGTGTCCCCCTCCAGGTAGAGAGGATATGACAAGAAAGGGGAAGGAAAGATCGGGAGCGGTTCATGGCATATTCGTTAGGACTGCTCTTAGTTCTGTCAATTGAGGCAGAGGCAGTCCAAGAGGTTGTGGGTTCAAAATCTGCATTAAACATGAATGTTGTAGTTGTGTTTGAGGCGTAGGACATATCGATTTTCTCGTACATTACATATTTATCCTAATCTTTCTAAAATCTCTCAACTTGATAGGCCACTGTATATTCAATGAGTGTGTATTCAAGCAAGTAGATGCATTCATAGTACAATAGTAAAAGCACCCAAATGGGTCCAAAAAATACCACAAGTAAATTTGTAACGGTTCAGGACCAATACATTATAGACCTGTAGGCGTATATGTCTATCCGATATTCAGAGAGCGCAAAGGTGGTCTTGGCTGTTAACTTCTAGATGGAGCGGGAGATGCCGAGAACAGGGTTCTATTCTAAACCTCTTTGAAGTACTTTAACCGTGAGAGATTCTGGAAGGTCTTTTAGGCCTAGATAGATGACAGCTTGGAAGAGGATGGGGCAAAACTGAGAAGCTAGCTCCGATTCCAAAGAAGAGGTAATAAATTCGAAAAAATCTGTCATTATATAGCACCACTGAATTTTTAAGAAAATTTATGTATCGTGATTGAAACTCTTTTATTATGCGTATTTTTCAAAACGAGCATGGAAACTGTGTACCATGCTCTGTCAGCCAAAATGCGAACCGTTCTCTACGTTTATATACATCTACTTTTTACTCTCACTGAATGCAGAAAGCGAAAACATGAAATGGAGGAATGGTTCCGCGGTAGCAGAATATTTGAGTGCTCCGGCTCAACCATCGGCTTTCCTTTATGCTTGCGTCCATGAAAGTTCTTTCTTTTTTGTCAAATTGGGCGATTTATCGTTGACGGCACTCCGTTGAAATGAGAGGCCAGAGGCAGGGTATTGTAGAGAGAGGATATGAAAAGTTTCGGCTCACCAATAGCAGACAATGTGAGCGACCAAATGCGGACAAAAAAATTGCGCATATCCTCAAGCGCTCTGCTGAGGTTCGTAGATACGAATTTGTCATTGGAAAGCATCAGCTTTAAATCTTTAAATTTTTGTAGCATGACATTAACATGAGCGATAGATCTTCAGAAATTGTAACTCTTATCGTCTGTATAGAAGTGAAACACACTAGTCCATTAATGATGGGTCTGAGTTATTTTCATGGCTAGGTACTTTGAGTTCTTTGCTTAGTGAAATCATTGAAGTCCTGGGTTTGGGGTATTACAAATTATTGGTTATTTCCTTTTCAAAATTAGATACACAACAGTGAAACTGTGCAGGAAAAATCCATCATAGTATTCTATATTTTAGTTTATAAAAATTAATATTACAAGTTAAAGTGTGTTTAAAAAGAAATTGTAGCAAAAAGACCACCAAGTTCTAGCAGAAGATATTGAGTTACCAATGTTAACTGATTCAACTAGAACTTGCTTTATGTCAAACCATCGATTGGGGGGTCGGTTGTACATTGAGCGATGTGTATTTCATCTTGGAAAAGATGGGGGGACTGATGTTCATGGTTGATATTTGTAGGACACGGATTATTAAAATTCCTTTGGTCTGGTTGTACACTAATTTATATACGTTAGTTTTAATTATTAATATAATAAATATAAAAAATAATATATTATTTATATAATATATTAAATATATAAAAATTAAATATTTATATAAATTGTTATAAATTATTTTTGCATTTCAGTAAAATTGCAAATCACACTCACATACCAATAAAGATATATGGTTGAACTTATTACAGAAAGATTAACAATCCAATGTTTTCTCTATTACTTTGACTCGCAGTAAAATGTAAATTCGGATTAGATGAAATGATACGACGATTGTGAGTTTACGTAAGGTTACAATTACACATTTTTTCTCCATAATTTTAAAGCTAGCAATCAACATTTCGATTCAAATTAATGCAAATAATCTCGAAGCTATTGCACCTATTGTGGCAGGTAACGTGAAAAAATAGTGAAAATGTGGTTAGTAAATGACTAATTTTCAAATTTCATTAGTCATTTCTCCGGTACTATGAGTGCATTTGGAGAAATTCCATACACTGATTTGGTACAATTTTGATTCGTATCTTCCACAGCACAAAGAACATTTTTAGGACGTATGACAGTAACAATTGTTCGAGAAACTCGTTTGGAAAATGGTGTTGGGACGTCATGCTTCGTGGGAGTGCAGTGAACGTAAGCAAGGAGAGCGCTTTTCCATCCTGAGAATTCTCCACAGCGCGGGTTTCCCATGGGATCCAAATGCAGAGGTCCATTCGCACACAACCACTTGCGCGCGAGCGTTGTTGTCAAGCAGTGTCCTTTTAAGGGCACTAATCCGAGGGGGCACTGCTTCATTTGACAACGGCCTTGGAGTTCTTTGGAACTGGTTTCAGAATCCAAAATGACCACCTGACCCTTAGGACAAGGGCCGCTCTCCAAAGGCGTGTAGCATTTGCCGTTTTCGTGAGGAAGTTGACCATTGATCACGCACGGGTGTTCGTAGAGTGAACAGTTCTTTCCCACTGATTTCCTCTGATTAATTACGAAACCTGGAAACAACCATTTACTTAATGTAAATACCATTGATGAAAATATTTCGAGAGGTTACGTTTCAGGTAACGGTTGTAGAATAAGACTTACGAAAAACGTGAGAATTACGAGAAAACGAGCAACTGAATACATTTCTCCCCACTACAGATGAATTAGTATTTTAAATTAAATGAAAAACTGCACCCACAGGAAGAAAGCTAAAGCGCTGGCTGGCATTGTACAGGCCGACTAACAATATTAGTATTACAAAACGTAAAAACATATTGTCTAATTAAAAAAAAGAATTAGAATTATTTTATCGCCTCATAAGACGTCAAGAGGTAGCTGTATTATAACACTAAGGATAAGTTAAACACGTCATGTGAGTACATGAGATCTCTGGAAATAAGTTGGTAAGGCCCTATAATAATTATACGCTTTGCACTTACCAAATTGTTCGCATACATTACATCAATTAAGAAATAATATCAACTTACCTAATTTCTTATTTTGAAATTCACATGTATGCCGCCAATTAAATTAATTATGTCAAAGTTCCAAAAGTGTGCATGAAACACAAACATCAAATAAACATCAAATTATTGGGAATACACTGCAAATTGCAACTTTTCCTTTGTTAGAATGTAGGAGCTTGGATGTTTTAATTAACAATAAACTTGTTGACGGTGGCAACTCTTCACTCTACTACAAAGCGGACTGAATAACATTACCGTTTTTTTTTCGGTGTAAAGAGTGAGGAATGCCAACCACTAGAATTATTGTTTAGGATACTATCAACTGCATGATATACTTTTAGCTCACGTTCTATTAACACTAGCATGTTCCTGTTCCTATTATCCTACTTGGTTCACTTATTAGTTATCCCGATGGCTTATCCCACATGGTTCACCCATTCACTTATTCCAATGTACCAAATATTACGATTTTCGTCAAAATCACTCAACAACTTATATGTAAAATAAATATACTTGAGATCTTTTAAAGATATAAAATTGAGGAGTGCGTTGCATGGAGAAAGAAATATATACTTTTAATATAGGAGTTGCATAATAGGTTCAAAAAATATTTGAATGCTTACAATTTTCAAAATTTTGAAGGTTTTAATGGAATTCAGAATTACACCAAATTAATAAATGCACTTTTCTTTACTCAAGCAAAATAATTTAAGAAAATATTGTTTACTTTTTTTCCGAAATTTTGAAAAATATACAGGGGATTTATGTAAAGTACTATAGAATATTATAAGTAAGTTAAAATAAAGTATTGATATATAAGTAAATTAAAATATTGTATTGAGCCGCAGAATCAATTCTCACTGCTAACGTGTTTGCCAATTTTAAATTTAAAAAAATACGCGTGATACACTCTTTCATCAATCCAACCAGACATCACGATTTTGAGGTATAAAATTGCATGTATCTCTTCGCTACATGTGTCAATTTCTACCAATTTTTGGGGCAGCAATAATAGATATTAATTCTGAGGTATGTGCAAAATTACATCTCAATAGAACCGTAAACCTAGATTTTAATATCAAGTGTTCGAAATAGTATTATTGAGGTGAGAGAGATGAAATATAATAAAATACACAAAATGATGAACATAATTTAGACACAACAGAAACAAAAACAAGATAATTCATCTCGAAATAGTAACTACAAACACAGTTGAACAAAGCTTGTTTTTTAGTTTTTTATTATCTTGGAATGAACTATAGTGACTATTTCAGTCATGCTCTGAGGGTCTAATGGTAAGAGAGAATTTATTCACACTTCAGCTAGTTCCATCTGTCTAGAAGCACGAAAATTAAATAAAACAATATACCGTCAGTGCAATTTACGCTATTAATAGCATGTGAACATTCTCACCTTACCTCATAAAAACAGCAAGTATTGTAATCGTGAGCCAGAAATGCATTTTTTCGACTGAAAAACTCTTCTTGCCGGGCCCTAGAAACGAAAAAGTGGACAAATATTGTTCCTATATGAAGCAAATCATTTCCTTTAATATGTTGTGAAACGTCTGGCCATCTGTCTGCGCCTAAGCCGTTCAGTCAACTGTATCTTAAATTGCAAAAGTTCAAAACTTTTTCGGCATGATATTAACCTAAAATATTGAAGATTGAGAGTAATACGTTCCCTTCACTGAATACGTTTATGAAAAGACAGGTGTTGAAATAAAGTGAAGTACAATTTTGGAAAATAGTAGTTGTTGCGTAATTTGTCTTGAAATATATACATTTTAAAACAATTATTTTTTTAAAATGGTTTCAATTTTTTGTCGTTAGATTTCTTCTCGTATTTTTCGAGGAACAGTAAAAATTCTAGTTTTGGTCCTATTTTCGATGGCCTCTGTATTTTCTACAATTTCAGTAAAATAATATTGCCAAGGTTCGAGAATTGAAGTTCGAGATAGTTGTCTTAAAAATATCTATTATAAAAATCACATTTTAAATAAAGTCGCGAACACGTTTTTGAGAAAACAAATAATTTCGAAGTAATGTTTGCTTGAAGTTAATGAATTTTACAAAAAACATTTTCTCAAAAACAGCTCCAAATTTCTTCATCATGGACGCTTAAAAATGGCACAGGACCCCTTTTCATTGAACTCTAAATTGTCGAAAACGGCAAATTCAGAAAATACGAGAATGTATATGCTGTTGTAGTACCACTGGTTTCTTTCATTACTAGTCAAATATTTTTACTTTGTTAATGTGTACGTTATATCCTTCTGTGAAAAGAAAGAAAAACTATAATTATTACAGCTATAGAAACGTTCTGGTGAACCTTCACGTGCCGAAATAGAGAAAATTAACAATTTAATACTCAAAATAGCAAGAAAAGAACGAATAAATTTAAAATAATGACTGTTGTCCTAGAAGAAATTAGTGTCTTTCATCTCAAACCGCCAGTTACGAAATGACATACTTTTTGAACGACAGAGCTATTGAAAATCGCGTTTTTAACACTTTTTAATTTCATTAGTTAAATTTTGTTCAAGATTCTTGTAATTGTGCATGTAATTTTTATACATCTCTTATTTCTAAATAGATATTTTAGAATATAAACGAATTTTTCTGAATTCGTGTACTTAGTACATCTTCCATTACTTACATTAAATTATTCTTTGAATCTGTGATACTATGATGTTTCATGAGGTATTGGTATGTTAAAATTATAAATTATAGCTTTTTGACCTTTTTGAATTTAATATTTTTAAGTTTACTGACGTACAAGTATTTGTTCCGAAATAGTCATGCTAAATTATCCATGCACTCGTGGCATCAATTATGAGAGTCTATGTAGTAGCTTATCTCTGTCTGACCACATACATATAATTCCTCCTAAAATATGAATCCTTAATGGCTTCTCTTCTACTCTTACATGAGAGCAATGTGTTTTATATCAGTGAATCTCATCCATGTATCATATTTCACTATCAAACATACTGTACCTAATCAACCTCTGGACTTTCTTTGCTCTAGCAGGAGGTCATTGCTGTTAACGTGATGCTCTAAGGCTAAAATAATAATAATAATAATAATAATAATAATAATAATAATAATAATAATAATAATTCACAACAACACGTACCTTCTACTCTTGGAATGTCTAATGAACAATAAAATTGCAAACATAAGCTTTGTTTTACGAAAATCTTTACCTGATGAACGCAATCCTGTAGCTACAAATGCAGTCAGAGTCATTACCCAGCAGAGTACGATATCAGAAAAAAAGAAGGCGCGCATTATTTTCAAACAAGAAACAATAACAACCTGCTAGTGCACGACCTTTAAAGACCTTTAAATGAAAGTGGAACTGGAAGATGCCACGTTCTGGCTTGTCAGGCAGAACTATGGGCAAAATGAAGTTGTAATCGCGTATGTCCACAAAGGAAGCGCTTATCTAGATCAGTTTGCGGGCAGAACTTTTCCAGACCTGAGCCTTTATCCACATCCTCTCTAACGTGATGCATTTTCCCCGACGTAAGATAAGAAAATATTTCAAGAGTACGAACCGCCGCACCATTCAGATCGATTGGGGAATGTCCGTTTTTATGGAAATCTTGTACAAGCGCTAACGTTGTTCTCAGACATATATTTTGAGAAAATACGCTGTTTCAGAATCAAAGATCCCCAAGCCGTGGATTTTGACAACACTAAGTACACGATATGTTAATTTACTACTACAGAAGGTAAGAAAAGTCCTCTTAAACGGTAGCAGCTATCAATAAAATATGTTTTTATGACAAAAAATGGTTCTTTTTCTTTCAACACTTTCAGTATCCCACTCGCGATATAAACGCGCATAATCACGCGACTAATACGCATCCTAGAAAGCGAAAATAGCAGAAGTAACCGAGTGTTACAAGGGCATTTATTAATCGCAATTCTTTACTGGAAAGTGAAGGAAATAATTCTATCTTCAGTGTACAATGGAAGTAATTTTTCATCATCTCAGCCATGCACCGTCCTGCTCCGAATAGCCCGGTCCCGCTTTCGTCCGCCGTGTTCCGTTCTGCTCCCACCTGCTCCTCCCCGCCCCGCCCCACCCCGTCCCGTAACGCCTTGCTCCACCACATCCTGACTCAACCCACCTTGCTTCGTCCTGCTCCAAACAATGTTTGAAAATCTGTCTTATTACGCAACAGCTTTAGCTAGGCTGGTGCACCGCACCAGTCCCTTTCGGTTCCCGAAAGCAAAGACCCCCGCGGACAAGTATCGGCATATATTAAAACCAACTTCACTCCTTGCTTATTTTCTCCATTATCTCCTTGTATTTATATAAACTAGATTTAAAACTCTTCATTTCAGGTTTATTGCAGATAGGGACCCCATTTCGATTTTGTGAACCGGGGAATCCGAGAACATGGCCCTTAAGTTGTTTAGAAAACACAACAAATTATAGTTATGTATTGAACACAACATTATATTAATTATTATAATTATATATAATTATATATATTTATTAATTATATATATTAATTATACCGTGAAAGAAAATACTTCCTGTAACTCGCACTGGAGAAATGTGGTCAGGTTCAAAATGCTCAACAGTTTCTGGATTCACAATGGTACGTAAGAAACAATTACAGATACAATAGGTCTGTGCATGAAAACAGATGGGGAAAAGACACAAGTAATCAGAAGCCAGCCATGAAGAACACCTGCTCCAACAAGGTAATTGCAAAGACAAAAAACAACTGGAAAGCAATTGAGTAATTTAAAGCGCCAGTTCAAAGGACATGAAAAGCAGCGAACTAAGCTGTGTGATCTTTTAAGATAAAAATCAGGATAAATTTCAATGCAGTAACAATTGATGAATGGTTTTCTGTTAAATGCGTTGAATAACAGACAAAAGATACTCAATAATGTTAAGTCGTAGCATACACCAACAAAAAGTTTCTTACATCTCATTGCAACCTTCTGAGGATGTTCAGTTATTTCCCGAACATATCCATAAATCATTTCAGTAGTATTTCGCGGTAATTTGTCTGACTACGTCTGGTGTTGATATGTCCGCTTTCTCCTATCATCATCTACGCAGATGAAAAACACAGAAAAGGCTGAATGGTATTAAAAAGTACAAAGAACTAAGAAGTATGATCTCCATTTCCTGACGCTGAATATTACCACATTTCCGTCGTAGATAAAAATATCTGCGGAAAATCTTCACACATGCACGATTCAAAAACCACTTGAGTGTTGCAGCTCGACGCAGATACGTTCTCGAACACGATCACCGTAGGAGCGAGGGCAGCTTGAGAGTTGATCTTTTTTAGGTAGATTTCAAAGTAATGTCTATCTCTACCTGCTGGGTCATCATTGCTGCCGCTGTGAGTAATGGCCTCGTACAAGCACATCCAGCAACGAAGGCACTTTCACGAGGTAGAGTAATTGCATCCCAGTGCCCTAACTTCAAAAATGTAAATTTCTTGACATTACAGTGTGCAAAGATGGTTGTTAGTATCTTTCCTAGCAAATTGATTATTATTTGTACTTACTCCTTGAAACATTCATTTTTTTCAAATTGATTAGAGAAATAAAAAGTGGCAGGAAAATCTGATACCAATTCAATGAAAGGATATAATGCTATTTGTATTACTGTTAATAGAGTTTGAAAACGCCTAGGCACAACTTCTGTAGTAAACAGTTTTATATATTATCGTCGTTTGTTAAACAACAAATACCAAAAAAGACATTTGTTTTTCAAAACATGAGTAATTTTGCAGAGTGTTGATTAAAATCGTGAAATGTTTCTAAAAATGGGAAAACAAGGTTTTCTCAAAAACGGCTCCAGTTTTTAAAAAATTCTCAAAGAGAATGGAGATTGCTTCATAATATGGAATAGGTCTGATAAAACCTTAGAAATGTCAAGCATTTAAAACATTTTCTTTTACTTTCTCGTGTTTAGAAACTTTCCACATTTTTAATATTAAATCCAGAAATTTCTTTCTTAATGCAATTTATTTCAAAATTCTATATGTTTTCAATAATTTCATGTGTAGAAATATTGGCTGTTTTCGAATCGTTTTAATGTAAATAGTGAAAATTGTAATAGCCTCTGTTGTAACTGGTATATTGTACCTGAGTTGTGAGCCTATACGCAAGTGAAAGAACAATATTCGCATGATCAAGGCGTACGATTCAGAAGCGTAGTAGTTGAGAAGTTTTGTCGAAACAATCGTACGGATGTGGATCTTTAAAAACATTTTGTAAGAAAGCAGCCGAAATCATAGAATTCAGTAGCGATTAATTAAAACTTAAGAAATTTTCAACTAGTGTGGCTACAGAATAACACCGGCTATCTCTTTCTAGTTTTCCTAACCTCTTTAGTGTGGGCTAGTTTTTTTGTATTGCCCCTTCCGCCTGCCAGTTACTGACTAACGGGATCTAAAATGCATTTTCCCCACATTTCTATATTTTTCAGTACCCTAATAATTTAATTGAAATATAATTTAAACACTATACAACGCCTACGCAACAACCTACCAACCTTCACCACGAACGAACGTGGCTTCGCTCGAACGTCGTAGTCTCATGGCGACGCTACACATGTCATATTCGACTACTACCAAACGTCTGCTCGTCGAATCCCAAGAATTGAGGTTGATAAGCTTACTTTCCGCTAGTCCAAACCGCAATATGTCTGCACGGAAAAAAGAATCGTTGGAGTATACCAGATCCAGGAACTTTGTTACAAGATCATGGATCTGGTATACTACAACGGTTCTTTTTTTCTCGTGTGTGTGTTTTTTGTGACCCATCAAAGGGAGCGAATGCACGCACACCACCTCGGCTCATCGGTTCATAGATTGATTAGAGCTTCCGGGCGCATCAACGGATAAGCCCTGTTAGTGCATGTATTATAGCGAGAGTTGGAGGTGATCTTTCTCCTGCTGGTTGGTGAGATCCCGGCATGTGGTATTATAGTGCACGAAAGTGTGTGTACGTAAGGGTGAGAATGGGACAAAGAAGAGGAAGGAAATCTCGTGCGTGGCCCGTAACCCGTTTGTTAGGGTACTGCTGCGGCATTCGTCTAGTGTTATCAGAGAAAGCACGGTAATCTACCGATAGGGGCGGCGGCCGTTAGAATCCTGCTCCAGGACACCGACCGGCTGGATTCGGTCTAGCTAGTGTCGACAATCCTTCCACCGTCGACCTGCCAGTCAGAGGCACTGCAGTGATACGAGTATCAATTGGTGTCCTGAACCACTGAAGTCAGTCGACTCATCGGGATACAGCGAGTCTTTTGATGGTCTCTTCGTCATGACGTCGCGAATGTATTTTAATATATATATATATATATATATATATATATATATATATATATATATATATATATTTATAATATAAAAATTAGTGATTTTACGAACCGCTTTGTGGGCGTGAGGTCGGTTTTTTTAAGATACTGGAGAACATGACGTCAGTGGGTAAAAACAACTTTTTCTACACCCTTTGCATAGTTATCTTATTAGATGGCTGCAGCTAGTTGCTTAATCATTGTAAATACGAAACAGATTCATTACAGTACAACTGTTTGATTAATAACAAAGAATTTTGCTGTTGGGAAAAAATTAATCATTGGTTCAATTTAACATTTCGTGGGATATTGTGTTTTACTGAGCCGACTGTGAGACAAGGCGTGGGGTGTGGCGGTAAACAGCACATGCTCTGCACACAAATTCAGAAGATAATTAGGATACTGAATCCCCCTATAGGTAGTGCATCTATTAAGAACAGATACTGAAGTTGGAGACATTTCTGTAAGAAAATGAATCCCAACTTAACTCTTGTACTGCCCTTTTGAAGTCGATTGTTTATGCTTAACCAATGCCACCTGGAAAACCTAGGTGACACCGCTACGTGGCGTTGATTGAACACTGCGTTCAATCAAATTCACAAATTCGTTCAATGTTCAAGTTCAACACGCTCTATAATAGCAACTTTTTTCTTTTCTTCCTGGGTCTTTTTCCAGCTCTCCGCCCGGGTATCCACAATGTCCCTCATAGGAACACATATTCAACCTTTACACTAGACACTGACACACTTGTGGGCTCCTCGGTCTGTGGTCAACAGACTCACAAGGCCTTCCGCGACACAGACATACATGAAAGACAAGGGAAAACAACCAAGCCCACGGCGGGACTCTAACCCGCCACCCTTCAGACTGAGGCACTAAGTCTCATGCTCTAGTGCCCTCGGTCATCCAAGTCGGCATATAATAGCGAGTATTAATCTTAGGAAAAGTTCTGTAAAATCTCGCTATAACGGGTATTAAGTCACTCGTATGAAGTATACGATACTAGCTCGTTCCTCGCTCTTATCATAATATCACTTCACACTCTTACCTTATTATCCATCATTACATAATCGTTTCATAATATACGTACTAGTTTTGCACGGCGACGTTACGTTACAGTGACTTTTCGCAAAACGACGGTAAATGAAGTTGGAGTTTTTTTTTTCGATAATCATGAAAAGTAAATATGAATCAAAAAATGATTCGTAATAGAAGAATTATTTTATACAACCGAATATTTTTTTTAATTTCATTAGTGAATTGCAAGTTTTTTGCACGGTTTCAGTTGTTTTTCTCCCTTTACTTAACAATATCGGCAAGAAAATCTCAATCTTGCACATTGTATCATTTAAATGTCCTTTGGTTTGACGCTTTAAATTGTTATTTTTGAAATATGGTGATGTTCTTTTTTTCAATAAGGACAATAATCATGTCCTTTATATTAATTAAATTGTAATCTCAAGGTAGATTTATTTGTTATACAGGGGTAAATGTTCTTTGGTTTTATATGTACACAATGTTCACTAAGAGTGCAGCACTTAATGAATAGCTTACGTTTTTTTAATTTAACGAATAATTATTTGAGTTGAGCATTTCAAAGTAATTAAAACTGGATTTGTACACATGTCAAATTTGTACGTTCAAAAAGTCCTATTAGTGCGTTCCGGATTCTCCTCTGTATATCAAAATATTTTATTACGGTATCAACTTTTTTCTTCTGATTTGAGACATTTAACATGTTTTTACTTTTCTATTTCAGGTGTTGCCAGCCAAACAGATGTTCAAATGAACTGCACCCAGCAGGAAGTCAAGTGTTTGGCGAAGGGACAGATTCCTCACGCTGATGGAAGGTGCTACACCCCTTTACAACGCGGACCTTGTCCCAGGGGGCAAAGGATCGTGTGGGACCCAGAGGGCGTTCCAGGGCGGCGAGGGCGCTGTGCGACCCAGCCATGCCTTTTCGGGGCAACTCAGCTCGTGCCCCACGAAGGGCGTTGCTTGAGCCCAGCGATCGCTCGGGCGGTGCTGTGCGCGAGTGGAGAGATACATTTCGACGCTACGGGGTCTCCTGCGTGCGGAGGATTTCCTGGCTGGGGTCAAGCACTGCAACGGCACATTCGGTGCTTTGCGAGAAAGGCAGACATCCAGTTATTTAGCTCGGATAAAAATACACAGGACGTTGTGCGAATTGCGAGCAGTCTCTGTGCCAAAGACGACAGTGGCAAGTGTGTTCCTGAAAGCACAGGCATTGATCCTAAAATTGTCCTAAGCCCAGAAGAATAAACATAACCAGTAATTATTGTTTTACTTTTTTCACATTATTTCAATCATACACCACTGTGCTGTTGCTCTAAAATCAGAATAAGCTAACTAGTAACTAAAACTCTTATTTTACATTATTTCAACCCTTTGCGTGTTGCAAAAATGGTCTGAAAAGCATATTTATATTTTAAGAATGTCTGTTGGATGCGAATAAAGTATAAAGAGGATAGTAGTAATATACTCAAATATTTGAGACTGAAAAAAAGAAACAGGCCTAGAGATTTTAATTTCTAATTTCGTCTCACATACTCACTGCAATGTACAGAGGCTATAGAGGAACTAGACATAGTCAACAGTGAAACGATAAAGTTCATCAAAAATTGACGTACTTTTTCTAATTAACTTTTAAATAATAGTCAAAGTAATTTTAATGATAAGCTACTGGTCATTTTAAGGCTTAAAATAAAATAAATTAAAACAAAAGAGAGTAATTATAAAAAATATGGAGAAATATTGGAAATGTGCTGAAATCCAAGCATTGGAGACACTGTATTGGTCCTTTAACTTTACGCCTTTCAGTTTTTATTTTGGTTTACATATTTCATTTGTTTTGAGAATGATTTCAATATTCTGCTCTCCTGAATATTCAGCTGCTACCTCTGGGATTGGAAAATTGTTCTTGAGTAATCTGGTGACACTAATGAGGGAAGAATGTTTAGCTTTTAGATCTTGGTCTATTTCCTCCTGAAAAATAGACGAATGAATGTTTTTGTGGACCACAGCGACCTTTTGTTGGTTAAGTCCTTCTAAGTGTGGAACAGTTTATTATTGCTTATAAAATATTTAATTGTTTTTCTGAAATATTCTATTTGTTTAAATTTAATTTTTGTTTAGCTATTATTGAAAGTTGATGTACATTGGTTAGTGATGTTGGTTTTTATTTCACTGTTTAGTTCTATAATATTTTCAATATTGTCAATATAGATGGGAGGGATTCTAATATTTTCAGTGTTTTCAGGAACGGTGATGTTGCGAGATACAGAACTAAATCCACTTTCTTGCAGGTCTCTTAAAGAGTCAAATCTATTTTTAATAACAAAACGATAATCTTGATAATGGCTAAACATGATTTTTGTTTGTTTGATTGCACGTTTAGATTTTGGATCATTATGCCCTCATTTGCCACTGTGTTCTTGGGAAATTGGTTCTGCACTTGCGCTGGTATTACCGTTGGTCTTTGAAAAACTCGCATATTGTTACTGACCTTATTTAGTTGACCATTAACATTGTCATGCGGCATTGTTCTACTTACAATGTGAGGCTGATGCGATGTTGTAGAGATAACAGCAGATCTAGATGATGTTGTTCTAGTAGATGCTCTGGAATTTGTAGGAATGATATTTCATGGGCGTCGCCTTCTTGGTAAGCGACCTCCATTTCGCCCTCAGTCGGGTAGACCTGAACGAGGGCATCTACAATACGTACACTGGCGAATGCCAGCATTGTCGGCTGAAAAATTTACACTAATTTCTTATAATATTAGCACCACACAATTAGTCAGTGTTTTTGACACCTGTTACTGTAGCACTTTGACTTTCACTGAAACCCAAAACTCAGAATCGAAGCGAGGCGAGGCGCAGCGCTCTGCACGTAGATCTGTACTCTGCGACTGCTCGCAGCAGAATCATAAAAGTGGAGTGCTCAATAATATTTACTACATCTTCAATGTGAACATGTGTGACTCATGCTCTGCTTCAAATTCAAAAATGATGATTTCCTGCTATCATCCTAGGCATCGCAGGCTGGGCTGGACGAAATGAACGGTGCAAGGAAGGGCGAGGATTGTATACAGGGGCTATTCGAGAGTAGCGGAGCGGTGGTGGGGGAGGGGGGAAGGCAGAGACTGCTTGATAGACGATTGTGATAAATAATCAGGCAACGTAGAGTAGTCGGCTCGTAATAACAATTAATACGAACTATTTTTAACGAATCATAATTTTTTTCATCAATTTTCATCATGGTCAATAAGACATTAAATAATTAGTTTGTGCTAAATTTAGCAAGGTTTCAGCAACAAATTAATATTAACCTTAGAATTTTATTTTCTGTTTTAATAATTTTTCATTTAAGAATGACGAAATATCGCCAGGCAATTTGGAAGGGAGTTAAAGTAAGATTTAGCTTGGTTTAAGATAAAAATAAATTACAACAGCTTAAAGCCGGATTATGCATTAAAAAAATACGTTTACGAGTAATGGAACCTACATTCTAATATGCTTATTCAAGCCTTTAAATGATGGTTTAAACAAAGGAAGAGACTTTGGGTGCAATGTTTGGCTATTAGATGATACGAATACTTAAGTTCATTGCATTCAAAGGATTCATTTGAGAGAATTGAAGTCATGTTTCATAATTTAGACTGACAGGCTGCATTAAAATATATTTACACATACGGGCAGAGAAGGAAAATTTAGGATTAACTATTGTTAGACTTAATCAATAATATTAGCATTTTTATAGATAACTGGTATTCGAAACTTTACTGTTATCGACTTTCGTTTATGACTTGCTTGTTGCACGTAACATTTTGATTTAAAATGGATGAGTGGGTATATTTTTGTAGGTTCAATATGTAATAGCAGTTTTGTTTACAATATACAGGTGTCCCACCAACTTTGGGCCACCCCATAACTTCTAAACGTTCGCGATATCGCAAGGCAATATCGTTGAACAATACGGAATCATGGGGCAAGTTACATTCTATAATAATTTTAGTTTTTGAGAAATTTGATAATATTTAAATGGGACTTTTCTTGCCATATTATATGTCAGTATTTTATAGTAATTTGAGTATAAAATTAGACTTTCCGACATGTGATTTTTAAATAAACGGACATTTCCTGTTGTCGCCCTTGCAACAGTACCCGTTGGGGAAGGTGGCCTTCCCGGTGTCGACACTTTCGTGAACGTAGGAGTCTGAGCGGGGTGGCTGTGAAGGATAGAGGCGCAACTACAGCCATCCATGGTCTTGACACAAAGAACTTGTGAAGAAACATCAATATTAAAGATCAGAATGAGAGCTTTTTTCCCATTTGTTCATCTGAATTGAACTTATCTTCCACTGAAATTCCAAAGTAAGGATTGTCGAAAAGAAAAGATGTTTAAAAAATTGTTGCGGATGGACGATAATAATAAAGGTCATTTTCAAACTTGCAAGAATAGAACTCATTGTGTTAAAGGAGAAATAAGGCATCATTATAAAATATGGGAAGGGAATAAAATCTCAAAGATTTTCATTGTAATATCTCGATTATTTTATTAAATAATACATAGGTAGACATTTTCTCTTATTACTTACTGTTAATAAACTTCCTATTTAAAGATGTACCAAAAGAACAAAGTAATAAATATTTGAAATACTCTAGACAGTTCTTTCAGTGTAAATTTACCAAACGTTAAGAAAAATTTGCATCTGCAGTCGCGACTGCTAATACTGTTTGGAGAGTTTCTCATTTCATAGCGCCACGTGATTTCACTGAAATGTTAGCAATACCGCGCATCCACAGAGCATTTTCTGCATCGCCGGATATACGTATCTACGTTGAAAGTGTGGTCAGAAGAACTCTTCAGTCTTTCTTCGTACATTCTTTCCTTAAATTTCTTTGGCTTTGTTAGAGCTATTTGAAACCATACTCAACAGTACAAATGTTTTATATTATCATTTGATGACATACGGCTGATTTACTTCTTTTACATATGATATGTTAAGTACACATATGATATGTTAAATTGCCCTATATGATAAGACCATGCATATTCACTTTCTTGTATACGTTCGTATAAACGGTATTCATTACTTTCTCGTATACGCACGTATATACGGAGTAATACGTATACGTTCTACAGAGTAAGTTATGTAATGCTGCGAAAAATCGATTTCGAGAGTTTAACAGGAATACGTTTTGGGTCCCCTGATGCCCAAAAAGTGTCGTTGAATTAGTTCTTCTAACATCGAATTGCCTCAAGCCATATTTTCTTTTAAACATTTTAGAAATGTTTACAATAGAATATACAATACCTGACATAAAAGATTTTTTTTTAATTTTTCATCAATACTTTGAAATAATTCTGTGTTAATGGGCATTATTTTTCTCAAAGTGTAAAGTGTTTGTTACTTTTATTTACAAAATAGCAAACGTCTTTACATTATTGTTCAAATGTATGGACTGTTGATTAAGTAATAATTAAGTACTGATTGTTTTAATATATTTTAATACATTATTTCGATAATAATTTAATTGGTTTCAATACATCGTTCAATTGTTTAATTTCATTATAATCCCGTCATTTCCATTAACAAATCAGAAGCTGCTATTGTAAATATTTAGGCCTTTACCGATGTTAATTTACGACATAGTTATTCTTGTAACACAAGTTAATTTGACAAGAATGTAATAAAAATAATTGTTTAAAAGGTGTGAAAAGAAATAGCTATTTAATGAATCACGAAATGCAAATACATTTTATAACAATAATAACCGCAAAGAATAGTGAGAATAGAAGAGTAATATCAAACAGCACCTGTAGAAATCAATTTCATTTCCCGGTAAAGAATTAACAATACAAAATCAGAACAAAATTGAAGGAATACGAAACTGTACAACAAATATAGACAATTTGTCACAAAAGATATATTCCGCATTTACATTCTGAATATGAAAGTACGGCGCATTGTAGTTCAAGACCAAATTATTTATAGAGAGCATACTGCACATTCTCCTTCTTTTAACATTTAGCACTTAACTTATTTGTGAACGGTTACAAGATTTCTTGTTAAATGCAATCTACAAACAGCGAAGCGTCCAGGGTTAGGAAACGGGGAATAAAACAAAATGGCGCGTAAAAGCAATCTTTCAGACTGAGTTAACGTATACGCTATGTAAGGCACAACAAACTATACTACTATTTACTTCAATATCCTACTATTTGTAAAATTTAAATGTAGGATCATTTGTAGAACAAGGAAAGAAAATATCACGGAACTCGCGCATGAAAACGCGGAGGATTAATGAAATCTTAAAGGTTTACACGCAGGCACTCGCTGTGTTGTGGTTGTTTCAGTATCTGTAAGTCCTTGGAGACGTGAGTAATTTAAACCAGCATATTTTAGCTCATGTAGTACTTATAACAACGCAAAGATATTCAACGGAAAACAAACATGTATTCCAATTGAACATGAATTTATTCTAGGATGTCTATTAATAAGAAGTTATAAACATGATGAAAAATAAACTCACCATTCATAAGTTAATTCCTCCTGTCGATGAAAAATGGAATCAAATTAATATTTGGAAAGTGATTGTGAATTACAATGAAAAGAACATATTGTCTCAGAGTGAAAATTTTGTTACATTAACGTTATTTATTATTTTCTTTCCAATTCTTTACATATGGCAGATAATATTATTTTGATAAATAGTATTATAACTTATTAGAGGGTATTTAGTATTACTCGTGCAACTTTTCTTGAACGATGATCTTGCTTCCCCCTCTCTGACACAATAAACAGTTGACAAGCTTGCAGTGGTCACTGATGACAACATTCCAAATACATATTCGCTGGCGCGAAATAGAAACTATTTTCCGTTGAAGACGAGAACTTCTGTCCATGATTTTCTCCAGAAAATCTAAAGAAATGACGAAATAGCCGAAGCATGTAAAGATCCATCGCAGAAGATCACCTCAGATTTCTGAGAAAGTTGGAACGCAATTTTTTGAAAAAGTTGCGAAGGCATGTTGTGATTCTCCAGAGATTGACATTGCTTCATAAAATTTAATGGCCGATTTCGTAACTAATACCCCCACTCTACCCGCATTTCTTCAATCCATCACTGAAGGAAAGTTGCGCGTGTAATAAAGTTGTGTTTAAGCAAAAGAGTAACATTATTCTGAATTATTAACAGAGAACAAGATAAACTTGGATATTTTGTACGCAAGTGTATCAACTCCCCTCGATATACGGAACATGGCGTGGTTAATTATAATATTTCAAAAAGCAGTAAATTCATTTTTCGCTTTATTGGATTTTTCCTTTCATTTCATATTTTTATGTTCTTAATGCGGCACAAATGATTTTTTCATAGAAAAGCAAATCAAAATCAATTTCTGAACAACATTGAATGTATGCGTAGGAAATTCATCAAACGCAGAAGTACTTTGAACAACGCATCAGTGCATGAATAAGTATTGTAAGTCAAATCACGTGCCTAGCAGGCTATTTGTAGGAGAATTTTTAGGCGTTTTCCTTCAACATCCGGCCTCTGAATAAACAAGCGTGAACACGGCATGAAGTATTTCTTTGACGCCAAGTTTCGTTTTATTCCGAATTTTCCGATGCTCTCTAGTGAGAGAAACTACTTTTCTGGGGTCAAAATAAGTTTCGGTTGAACACCTGAAACACCTTTCCCGCAGTTGCCATCGTTTTGAACTGCACAAAGAGCATTATGGACCCACGTTACTCTCTTATTATTATACCGTCCAGTCCATTTGACTTGACGCTTTTTCTTTAAAGAACATTGGACATAACTTTGTAGTAAGTTTTTCCAACCCGGAAATTCTCCACAAAGCGGATTTCCTGCAGGATCCAGATGTAGAGGTCCACTTGCACACAACAACTTGCGAACTTGTGCATTGGGCATGCAACGGCCTTCCAAGGGTACAAGTCCAGAAGGACATCGTTGCTCCATGCAAAGTCCTTTTAGCCCTTCTGCAACGCGGTGAGTATCCAACATGATCACGTGACCCCGAGGACAAGGGCCTCGTTCTAAGGGTGCGTAACACTTGTCGTCCGTGTGAGGCAGTAGGCCTTCACGTAGACATGGATGCTGCTGGTGTAGGCAGTTGACTGTCCCAGATATTTTCTGTTCACCACCTGTAAATCAACACCCAGATATCAGGAACTAAACTTGGAATGATGAAAACAATGTATCTAACGTGCATGTTTGTGGAACAGAAGAAATGGATGTTATCTAGAACCAGCATTCGGATACTAGATACGAAAACAAATAGTGACCCGTACATAAAAGTCCCATATGTTGCAAATGTATCCGGTCAGACAAGAATTCAAATTTGTGTCTAAAAATGGCAACTATTCCAGATTGTCCCCTGGTAGGTTATAAATTCATAATTCTCTTGAGAGTAATATAGTTATCTACGCTTTCCCACTGACCGTGTTTTGTTGTCTTTACGAGCTCCACACCTGACGAAACATTTTTCTGTACTTCTGATCTGTTCGATTGTTTCTGTACTATCAACTAAAAGCAACCTAACTGGGAAACGAGAAGTCGTTTAACAGCTGGCGTACTTTGTAAATTTTGAAGCCCACCAATGATTTAGAATATTTGAAACATGTGCGAGTACTTGAAAATGGCGAATGAGTTCTCCTACTCCAAGAAATTGTATTTCTCATTGATTTTATGCTACGGAGTAGAGAGAAAGTTATATAATGCTGCGAACTATAAACGGCGAATTATCAGTAGAAAACCTAGAGTACAGGACCTGGGTATCAACAAATGAATAAAACCAGTTGCTACATCTAGGAAAAAATTTAACAAGTGATGTAGCCAGAATCCAAGTTTTGGGGGCCTTGATACCGAAAAATCGAATTGTGGAAATATATCAGTCAGGTCAGTTCGGTCTGTGAAAAACGCTAGCGGCTAAACCGTTTAGCCGATTTGCTCTAAATTGATATTCCGTTAGCGATTTGGCTGATGTCGAGACGTTTAGAATTTGAAACCTATATTTTAAGTTTAGGGGGTGCTTTACATGAAGCCCCTGAGACATTTTCAACATTAAAAAAAACGCTCCATCGCTTTTGATTAAATTTTGTTGTTGGATAGTGTGAAGGACGTGTAAGACAATGGTGCAGGTCTCATGTCCGTTGACAACAATGATATTTCGAAAATTGCAAAAGTTCAAATTGCTTACGGAGTCTTCCTACAACTAAAATAATAAAGATGGAGATTTTCTCCCTTGATGAAATCTGTTCATTAAATATAAATTTTGAAATAATGTCATGCACAATTTTTCGAAAATTTTTCGCGTAATTTTGCATGAAATACGGGCGAGAAAGTACATGTACACTAGTTTTCTTATAAGGAGATGGTATTTTGAAAATGATTTCAGGACTCACGGTATCATACATAAGGGTCTTGGTTAGTTATAAATCTGAGATTACATTTCTGTTTTTAAAAACTGTATCTGCGAGAGATATGTGCTCTCTATAACAGCCTCATGTTTTTATCACTAAAAGGTCAACTATTTATAAAAAGAACTGCATGTGACGTATCGGGTAGAAGTAAAACTACATTCTGTCCAGAAATAAAACAATGGACCGCTTCAGCATTTACTCTTGGATGAAGAGAATCTAGACAAAATCTTGATTGAAAATATAAAAATTGCAAAACCTCATTGAAGAGATACTCCCAGAATCACGCCCCAGTTCGAGCCATCCAATAAATGACTATAATTAACAAACGTTTAATTGATTAATATAATCGTGAGTAGAGCTAGAAAATTTAAGTGCCATACCTTAATATTTAAGGTGCAATACTTAAAACTCCTATTTTAAGTGCTTACACCCAAAAATTTCAAGGTTACAACCAGTTTCTTAAAAACTGTAACACGTGATTCTGCAGATGTAAAAAGCCAAAGATAGAGTAAGTAAACAGGAGAGATAAGATTAAATGTTTATAGCGCTTGATTACTGTTTACCAATATAAAAAGTGTGAAAAATGCACAATGGGTTATTTTGAACGGCGTTAAAGAAGCACGGGAAGGTATCGGAAAATAATGGCAACAATAGAGCTTAGATCCGGATGTTGGAGATGTTGCAAGAAACAATGATTTAAGTTACCGACTGCAAACTAAATATGCAACACTCGTATCTGTTGATGTTAAAGGTTCCTTTTCACTATACACGTATTTACTTAGGGACCGGAGATGTAGTATGAGCGAAAAAACAACAAAAAACCATTGAAATGTTAAAGTTTGTTTCAACAATCGTTCTGGACTTATGACTTTAGAAACAAATAACTTTTAACATTTCAATGCTTTTTGTTTCAACAGTTTTTCTGGACTTCTGACTTTTAATAATAATGTGTTTTGAGATTTACTTAACTACTTTACTTCTTTGATTGACTAACAAAGGAGCATCGTGCTTTTTCGAGCATCAAATGACTCTTCACAATTATACGATTTGAATTTAAATGATTTGAAATTTTTATCGGTCACATGCGTCTTTAACCCCTGTTAACAAGCATCCCTGCAGGTTTGTTAAGTGCAGTACCGACCTGTACGTTAATAAATTTATCAACCTTAGCAACGGGTTTTAACACCCTTCGCAACGTAAAGAAATAACCATCGATTCATCGCTAGTGAAATGTTTATTAAGAAATAACATGGCGATGTACAAAACAAATCAGATTCTAACAATTCATAATAGAAGTAACTCACAGTAGTTTTGGGGATGATTATTGTTAATTGTAACATTAATGGTACAACTAAAAACGTAGAGTAGGTAAATTATCATTTTCCTGGTATTCCACTAAATGAATCTTCTCTGATAATCATATTTACTGACGAAGGTATCGTCCCTGGAAGTCGACTTGCGAACTTCCTCACGGAACGTCATTTCTTTAGGTATCTTTATGTTAAGATAAGAGAGTTATAGAGATATATAACTTAAGAGATATATCTGCATCCATCTTTTTCGAACCACGGCTTACGAATACTGTTTAAATAGATATATCGCAACAACACCTCACAATATCGTAGTAACGTGCTGCAGCAACATAATTCATTTATTCACTATGTAAGTGAAGCAGTAATGAGCAGTAATGTCGAAATTTTCGCATAAATTGTAATATTTTTTGGTGACCGATAAAATGCTGAACATACCACGAAATGTTACAGTGTTATTACTGCCTCGTTCAAATTAAAAATCTCGGCTCCGCTACGCTCCGCCTCGATTTTTAACTTTTGGCATCTACGGTAATTTGACTCATAACATTTCTAGGTATGTTAACAGCTATAACGCAAGTAGTTTATACTCATTTTAATCAATATTCCTCTGCATTCACTCTCTGAAACAAAGATATGACTTAAGTTGTGTTCTATGATTTACTTATAGTTTATATTGGTTTTAATGTATTTAAATTGTATATGAATATAACTTTTTAGGCAACTAGAGAAAGATCCCAAATCTGAAATGTGAAGAGTGTATGTAATTTTAGTTCTGTTAAATAAACCAAAGTCAATACAATAAATCTTAAAAGTGAATAGCAGACGTTCAATATTACCTTGATTTACTTTTTTAATAACATTATTCTTAGATAGCTATGTACCTGGAAACTTTGCTTCTCTGGCTGGATAAGCTGCTGCAAAATACTCTGCGCATGCTGTGATCATAATGACCATTACTACGGCAGCATGCATCTTTTGAAAACTCGTCGAATCGCACAATAATATCCAGCAGTGCTCGTGAATAGTATAAAAGCACTGATGAGTTGTTGCGGCGAGTAAATTTACTGAAGTGTGATCGATGCCACGCGCCACAGAGGTTTCGTTTACCGGACGTTCTTATCTATGACGAATGTGTGGTCAGAAAAAACCTTTAAAAACAGGCAACTATGATCATCACACACGTTTCATGTTAACCGTGGTTGGGAAGTTTCTGCAAGGCATTGTCAGGATTTCCCAATCAGGTATCTCGAGACACTGTCCCAGCCGGGACAAGCCCTAAGTTTCCGACGAGTCTTCCCTCATGTGTGGTAGTGTGTGTGGTAGTGGTAGTGTAGCGTGTGGTAGTGTAGTGTAGTGTATGTAATAACTGGTAGTGTGGGACAGGGAAGAGGAAGGACAGATCGCGTGCGATCCGTGGCCCGTTTATAGGGTACTGCCCCGGCGTTCGCCTAGTTTTGATCGAAGAAACCACGAAAAACTATCAGAAGAGCAGCTGGTCGCTAGAGTTCTTCTCCAGGCAACGTCAAAACTTAGCAATGGCTATCTGGAGAGCGAGAGAGCAAGCGAGAGAGCGAGAGAGAGAGAGAGAGAGCGTGAAAGAGCGAGCGAGGTAGAGAGATGGTGAGGATGGTTGGGGGAGAGGGGGAAAATATTTGAGAGGAGTGGAGAGGAAGAGAGAGCGAGTGAGAGGGGTGAGAGAGGCAGGAAGAGGCTGAGAGGTGTAGGGGAAGATAGGGAGAGAGTGAGGGAGACAGAGAGAGGGAAAGAGTGAGGAAGACAGGGGGAGAGATGGAGAGAATGGGAAATACTGTGAGAGGGAGAGACTGGGAGACAGGGTGAGAGGGAAAGAATAGGAGAGGGGGAGAATGGAAGAGAGGGAGTGAGAGAGGGAGAGACAGAGGTAGAGAGAGGAAGGAAGGGAGAAAAAGTTAATTAACTCTTAAATGAGAAGAATTCACTTATTCAAAATGTTTGTCTATTTTATTAGCTTACCTTTCAATTTTCAAACTGCTATTTCATTAAAAAATATTCATAAATAAGGGGGTCAAACATAAAATTCTATAAATTCTATATATTCATAAAAAAGGGGGAACATTTTTAAAATGTTATAAAAAATGGCTTCATATTGTTTTATTAAACTTTTTCTCAGATAGTGTAAGAGATGCTTAAATAATTGCATAGGTCAAATCCCTGATTTTTCGAAAATTACAAAACTTCAAAACTTTTCGATATCTTCCCAAAACTACAATATTAAAAACCGAGATATTTTCCTGAATTAAGTTTGTTCTTCAAAGATATCTTGAAATAACTTCATACACAATTCTTTGATAACGAGTAATTTTCGCGTAATTTTGTGTGAAATCTATTTACGCACATTTAAACAATTATTTTTCTCAAAGGCAGTTCCAAATTTTTTCTTTAAATTTACCCTTGAATATATTAAAGGATGGTAAAAAATTGGTTTTGCTCTCATTTTCAACGAACCCTGTATTTTCCAAGAGTTCAGAGAGTTACATTTCAAAACTACAAAATTGAAGATAGAGATTTTTATTTCAAATAAAATCTGTTGTAAAATATCATACCTTTAAAAAAGTTTGTATATTATATTTGAAAAAGAAACCAAGAGTTTTTGTGCGATTTGTGCTTGAAATTCATGAAAATTATTAAAAAAGCACATTTAGCTCTGAATTTCTTCTTTAACTATTAGAATTGATTCAGAATTTTCCAACTGCATATTACTTATCCATTTCTAGAATAGCATTTCACGTAAAAGGATTAAAATTTTTTACCTAAAAGATACTTGTAAATGAGTTTTTATCAATTCCACAAAGTTTGTTTCCCAATTTTGCAGCATTCTCACGTATTTTTTAGTTTTTTCTTCGCCTGTAAGGGAACTTGAGGAAGGGTCACGGAACTTGTGAAGGGCTCTGCGTGAAACCAATCTTTTTGGCCTGTCGACCAAGAGTTAAAGTATCTTAAGCGTGTGAATTGCATATTAATGTTAGTTGAATAGTGAGTTCAGTTCAGTGACGATGTATAGTGCATTTGTCGAATAAGAGAATGAGGTAAAATCAAGGGTGTATGGGACACTAATCGAGAGATGGCAAGAGATCCCGCACATGGTGTTTAAGTTATACCTTGTAATATAAGGAAATTCATTGGATTTTAAGGGAAGAATATTTTTTCAAAGCAATTATTACAATATGACCTGCATCTTGTAACATCTTAACCGTGATTTAAGCGACCAATCTATAACACTAGGGAACATTTTTTTTATACCTCCAGGATAAAAGTAGGTGATTTCAAAGGAAATGAAATCATGCTGATTTCGGTTATACTACTACAAAACTTTATGAGCATGGTTCATATGAGATAAGGAAACGTTAAAAATGGAACACGCGTGTTCGTGCAATAGTATTGAAACATCCTAGGAGAAGAAATTACATTAAAAATTACTTAAATAGCTTTTGTGCCTTATACCTTACTCTGGAATTCCTGTTTTCTCTCTTTGCAAAGAAATCAGCAATAATCTCCCATCATTGCTCAATCCTTATGTCTTTGGTTTCTCTTCTCCATTGTAGCAATATCTTGATGAAACTGTTCACATTGTTCATCACTAATATTACATAAATACGGAGCGAAAAATTAAGATGGGAGTGAAGAAAAAGAATTTTCAGAGACATTCAAATCCTCACATTTTTATAGCTTTCTAACGACGACCAATGTTTTATAATTTTCTTCTTTCTTTGTCCCGAAATATACATGAACAACTCGCTGAAAGAATTGCCAAGCAGCTAACTCAAAGTCTGGATTCTTGTCAATTTTGGATCCTGTTCCTGCCTTAGTGTCGACATCATTATTATTATTTTTCGACAAATTCAGGTCCCCAAATTCAGATGCTACTCGACTAAGTACAGGCTAGTGTCGGACGTTTCTGGTAAGTAGTCTGGGTCTTTTGATGTAGAGGTTTTTGTTTATGGGTGAAACACGGCTTCAGTTTCATTACAGTTTTCTTCATGATTTATTGACCATGTTTCCGGAGGTACAGGCACTGGTAATTCGTCACTAGTCGAAGCCAGAAGATAATTGAACTGAACAGGCCAAAAATATTTATCATGAGGAAGTATCAGGAATTAAAATGATTTTTTAGCATTCTCCACAACATTGGTACAGCAAATGACAATGATTTGTTTTTTCCATACAACCAGAATTTACGGTTCTCTGTACAAGTGACACGACAATGGTGTATGGTTTGTCCTGATCACAAACACGACAGCCAAAGTATAAAGAATCCTGAAAGTTTGTAATTTCATGTATTTTTTCCTTTGAAGTTTGGGTGTAAATCTTTCACAAATGTATCAGAAGTTACCTGGTCGATTCGTCCACTTTCGATGTGAAATGACGATTTGCATTTTCTCAAACCGATTCATTTCAACAGATCATGTGTCGAAGTTCACTTTATAACATCCTCAGAATTGTAATTAATGTTGTAATGTATTTGAGGCACACGCAAAACAGACACGAACTTCACGCCCACTGCGGGTACAGTTCGGAATGACACCGACTGACTCTGAGATTGCCACCCCTACAGTCATATTCTTGCAATTAGGTGTTAGAATACTTGCGTAAACGTTACGGTGACGGATGCGCAGTATGATGGTACACATGACTTGTTACCAAAACACCCACTAAGGCCTATTAAGGCCACTAAGACCTCGTAATTGAGCGCGACTACCAAACGTGAGAATAAAGATGGCAATCTTCGAAGGCAGAAGGTAAAAAAAACAGTATTAAAAACACCAAAGCCCTTTTTTATTGATACGAAAGTGGCCTAGCTAAACGGAACAAATATTTTATTTTGAAACATATTTTATGCGTATTTATTTTACATATTTTACAGGTGCAATTTAAATGTGCACACGTAAGCTTCTGCGGCTCGAATCCATAAATTCTTGGCTATCTGACAGACGCCGCGTCGTTGGCTGGGAGGCCGACGTTTCGCCTGACATGTCGCAGGCTTCCTCACTGCCCTGAATTTATGCAATTTAAATGTATTTGCGTTAATAGCAAAATACGGTGTGATAGGGTATAAAGATACGGTATGTTTAAAACTTGTGAGCCGATATGACGTTTTTATTGTGGTATTCGTAATCCACGTATCAAATTTGTTTTAGAATCCGACCAGAAGATTCGAAGAAATATTAAAAAACGTGTTTTTGCGTGTTTTATTGCCGCGATCTTAGTGAGTGGACCGGAAATTAAACCAATGCCACCTAAATAGCTCTACGTAGGTGTTCCCAGAGCCAATTTTCGCTCCATGCTATAATTTTCTACCAAGAGGGTGGCAAAACCTGTAGTTGCCATCTCCAACAAGTGAATCGCGCGGCAGAACACTCAAAAGGGATGCAGCTTTGATGTTATTAATAAAAGTGAAGCGTTTCATCCGTATTATCGTTTTTTTAAATAATACATTTTTCAAAACCTTTCGAACCTTGGAACTTATTAAATTTAATGAACGTCAAGTGAAAACGGAGAAAACTGAAGCTGATGGAGAATAAAAACACATCCGCTCTCGACTGTGTACCTTTACGTTCTTAAGCTTGCAAATACCGATTTTAAACTGAGTGTGACTAACAACTTATTCTTAGTAAATGTAAATAACCTTATTGACATAAAACACAACAAGTCACCTTTGGGTGTTTATGTAAATTGGCCTCCAAAACTACCAATAGAGCAATTGCAGAAATGAAAGTGAACACAAATTAAACTGCGTTTGTGGAGTTGAAAACTCTTCAAAGTTAGGAGGAAATAATATAGAAGCGTCAAGCCAGTTAGGGGAATACACAAATATAAGTAAGTTTTGTGGCAGAATTTTCGTAACTAATTGGGAATGATGTTATATTATGATTAGAGAATAACGCTGAAGAGCAGATTACAGGTGATATTTTATGTACATTGTTACGCTTATTAGAAAAAAAATCATAAAAAATATAGCGGTACTAAATTCCGACTATTCATATCATCCATACGTGCAAGTATTTTTTTCGGGGATTATAATTTTGAAATTGTAATATTACTAGTTCGTATCCCGTATGGAGGTAATATGCAAGGGCATTGAGTGTTGGGAATTTTGAACGGAAGTATAACATTTTCAGCCAATATAGTTCATTGGTAATTCCAATGCCAGATATTGTAAGAACTTGGTTGAACAAAGGTATGGATCACATGTAGAAATTATCAACGAATTAAAATCCTATTAAAACAGTTTACTGCGTCGACTACGCTATTTTCAGCTAGTTTAAAATTATGCGATAAAAACTCAAACCTTTTGAAGACATCATATATAAAAATATTTACAGACCTAATATTAATAAATAATTGCATTAAGAATAAACCAAAAACTTCAACACTGGTCTTTTTTAACAAAACAGGTTCGAAGATATGTGAACTTGAATAGCAAAAATTGAGACAAAAACCAACCCTAAAACTACTCATATTTTCAAAAACATTGTACATGCTCTACTTGAAAACTCTAGGTTTGCAGAATATATTTTATTAAGAAAAAATATCAATAATACATATTATAGTTTTACAATTTTAAACTTTTGCAGTTTTTGAAAATACAGTGTTCATCAAACGTGGAAATTACACTATTTATATAAGCTTACTTGGCTCAAGTCGAGAAGAAATAATCCAAAAAGTCGAAGCCGATTCTGAAAAAAAGCTTGTTTTTAAAATCCCCTTCATTTCATGAAAAATCATGCGAAAACTACTCATTTTATCGAAAATGACATTAATTAAAATTTATTTTAAAAAACATTATTTGATGAACATATTTCTTAAAGGAAATATTTCTCTCTTCAGTATTGCAGTTGTTGGAAGACGTCGAAAAAACTTTACAATTTTTGAAAATTCCGAGAGTTCAATGAAAATAAAGCCTGTTTCATTTCTTAAGTGTACTTTGCACCTAAAAAAGTTAAAAAGAAAATTGGAGCACTTTTTGAGAAAGTTTTGAAAAAGTCGCTGATTCTTCATGTAATGACCTCCTCCCCCCTAAATCAAAATATCTGTGTCAGATTCAATGGGCCTCGAATTATGCCAGATAGATCATGGAATATAAATTTAGGAGAAAATCGTCTGAACAAAATTGGCGCTAATATTAACTACAGACAGAAATGAAGTTCAGCGTAAAGCAACTTTTCGATATCATTCCAACGGTTCTGACTACAGTGAAGAGACCACATCGTTTTAGACGAAGTAAATGCTATTTATACGAAGAAGAACAATCCATTTTTTTCATAACAGAGATTAACAAAAAGTGTTTTTCTGTCGGATATTCGCCGTGATACGTTACACTTGCAATGCTTCCTCTATAATACGTCTGAGAAACTAAAAAAAATCTGTGAATTATGCCACTATGTGAATTTCTTTCGGAAACATTAAAAAGAGTTTTTTCAGAAATTTCTCTTTACTTGAGGCTATTACTTCACGAACAAATTTCGATGTTAGACGACTAACCGACAAAGTTCAAATTATTACAACTGAACGAATTAACAAAAGAAATATTTTGGAAAGTAAGAAAAGGAAATTAAGAAAATAAGAACACCAAATAAATAAAAAAACTGAGGATGAATTATTAAAATTGAAAGTTAAAGATGAAATGTCTAAAAATTTAGTGAAATATGCGCACACGTTAACTAGTACATTAACTTTGAAAATTTAAGATCGCGCATCAATGACTGTGATAATTAATACCTGGCAAATTTGTTTCTCTTGTAGGATGAGCAGCTGCAAAATACTCTGCGCACGCTGTGATAATAATGATCATTGTTATCGCAAATTGCATATTTTGAAAACTCATTCAACTGTAGAATATCATTAAGCAATATTCGCAAATGTAATAAAAGGTCTAATGCGTTGTTGCGACGAGTACGTTTACTGAAGTTCTAGGCATGCGGCGCCACGCATCTACTAAGACGTTACGTTTGCCGGATATACGTAGACTTATCTACGACAAACATGTGGTCAGAAAAACCTGAGAAAAGACGTTTCACCTCATTTTCCCGGATCCTATTCCTTTTGCTGACTTTTTTTGTTCAAGATATAAAAAGACTTCAATGATGAGAAAACCACGGACAATTTGTCATACTTAAGAGTGAAATTTATGCGTTCTTATAACTCTGAAAAACGTATGCATAAATATCTCAAATTTTGAAAACATTTGAAATATTTAAAGATATTCTTAAAATAAGCATGCTTTTTTGATAAATTCTGTTTATTTGCAATTTATTTTTACTGAAATATTAGTCAGATGATTTAGTAATAATGTTTCTCTACTATCATTTAGTAAGATACGTATTCCTGCGGCGAAACGAAAGAAATCGATTACACGCCCAGTCGATTCCAGTTTGGAATCCAACACCTATGGACCAATCACATTGCCAGTGTTTTCGGAATCCACGGGCAGAATTGCATTCTCTTTGCAATTCGCGCTTTTTTTGAACCGCGGTAGACTAGTGAGCAGTTTCATGTGCGTAATCTAGACGTTGTTGTAGTTGTATTTCTAGTTACAATGCGCACTGATTGTTCAACAGAAAATGAATGCAAAACTTTACACTGGTTGTAGTTTCCTTTTCGTTTCTGTAGTTTTTTATATTCCTTGTACTAGAAAACTGATGATGATGGCTAAGCAATCGAAAGCTGCTCTTGTTATAAACAGTATTGTGGGCAATGACGACTCATATAATTATTTCATTGTAAATGCTAACGAAAACTCACCACCATACTAATCTTCAGTAAATTACAAAACTGATGGAGGTTTTTGAATTTCAAATTAAACAAAATCTGAACAAAATTTATTCAGATTATTTTAAGGCCTTAGGGAAAGTATAGTTTCCTATTCGCGCATAATGGCTAGTATTCAATCGTAGAAATTAAGACACTCGCTTTATAAATGGTTAGCGTGGCTCGTGTTGCAAACATCAACTCGTGAATTATAGCCATAATTATGCGCTCGATGAATATACTACTACATGAATGGAGATGTTATTCAACAGTAAGATTTGGCCATAAAAGCATGTATTTTGTAATGAAATTGACTTCTAATTGATTCTTGGAGAATCGGAATAAACAAATTAAAAACATCTTCTCCATTTCTTATGTTCCAATCAGACCACAAAGTCACAAAACTTCTGTTAAGATTTTCTATTGTTAAGTGTTTATGTCTCCTATAAAATAATTTAATCTTGAATTTGGAAAAAGGTCTGCCCACATCACATAATGTTATGGACATGTTTCTGTTTTTCACACCTGTTACCAACACATTCATTCTCTCGAAGGTAGTGTAACTACCTACTAGAAAGTACAAAAGAAATGTTATTTTTCGTAAGTGAATACTTCCTCATTTACTCATGTCTCAACAAGAAATGTATCTTTTCGATATCTTAAGTTAATTTACTTTGCCAATCCTGACAATCAGTCAAAAAGAGAGTGTATTTGCCTATTCGAATCTGCAAGAATTTTTCCTTTGGATTAATTAATTTGTTCGTGAAAATAAAACTACTCGTACATATAAACTAGTGGTGCGAAAAAGCATATATTTTCAAATCAATAACCGCGATACTATGAAAAAGAATAGTAAATGCCGTAGATTTCCAATAGATCAGCCTTCTATGGCAATCTGTTGTTGAGTTACAATGAGAAACGTGTTTTTCTCGCTTTAAATTTTTTCGGTTTCTATTGCATGTATCGAGATGGAAAAATCGCAGAGACGGGGGGAAATAGTTGAATTTGAATGAATATTTGTCAACCAATTTTAGCGCCAAATTTAAATAGAAAAAATAAGTAAGATTTTTGAAATCGCTTTTCGATGTGATAACGTTGGAGTGTCTGCTTTTTCCTATAGAATACGTCTCATAACATTCTATAATACATATTTTTTCAAATTTTTAAACAATGTGGACGATAGTGAAAAAAAATCGAATATACTTTTCATTAAATTTTCTGTTGTTATTAGTTTCTAATATAAATCAATTTACCCACTTGTAAGTTTATTAATAATTGACAACTAGACAATCATAGACAATCATTGTCACTGCCTTTTTCAATGACTGGGATCACGCGTTTGTTAATAAGCAGTCTACTCCCAATTTCTGACGGTTTAACAGCTTTTGCCAAGTAACGAGCCCGTGTCAAATAATAAATGATCGCAGCTATATGGGAGCAGCATCCCACAATGCGACGTCCGGATTTTTGATTGATTATTTGATTTGATTAATTGATTAAAGTGATTTCGGACCCGTCAACTGCTAAGGTCAGTAGACCGACGCACGCCCATCCACCGGCCCGTTCACCAGTCCGTCCGTATTTGCGCCCGCCAACCCTTCCGTTCACCCGTCCGCCTGATCGCATTGTCGCCCGTCTGCCCATCCCCATTTTATCAGTTTAAAAAATTGAAATTAGCGCCAAAATGTAATTGGGAAAAATGTTTTCACCAATATTAGAACATAGATTCAATCACGACATATGGACTCGAAATCTTTTAGGTGTGACGTTAATTATGTAAAAAATCGGAATATCGGGAGTGAAACGATATTATTGTGAATGTGCGAACGGAAGTCGCACTGGGGGAGGTGGCTCAGGGCATCCACTGATGTCACTGCAGTTCCTCTGACCGGGAGGTCCATCTTCCCCGGACACCATCCCAGGATTTTGAGGTGGACTGAACCGCAAATCCCAATCCTTACATGATCCATTTCCAATTGTTGTAGACTTCTTCAGTGCTGCCAGTAATTGGATGTCATGAATATATTTGTGTAAGAGACGTTTCCGTATTTATATTATCTAAGATTTTTCTTTCCTTTACTCACTGGTATGTCTATAGACATGATATCACAGGCCTTCTGCGAGACATATGTTGTATGACACACCATGATATAGACAAAAATAAATTTTAAAAGTAACTTATTAATGTAACATTATTAGTGAAATAATAAATAGAGAATTATAGTGAAATAAAAATAATTAAATGAAATAAACATTCTTAATGTTAACAATTTCACAGTTAAAATAATTCTGAAAAATTCCGATTATTTTTTAGTGGCCACATGCTCACGTCACAGTAGATAATAGTATCCGCAGGATATTTACGAGCACTTGACGACAAAGACAATTCTTACTGTTCTTGCATGTTCTGAGATGCGCACGGTTCACACGTTTTAGAAGATTCTGTTACAGTTAATACCAAGTTGTAGTATGATGCAAGAAGTATCAATTGTTATTTTTGTCATGGGCGCTGTGACGCTCTTGTCAGCTTATCCTGCAAGAAATTCAACTGAACCAGGTACAGTCGTCTGTGTGAAAATATCTCTATCATATATTTCTTGAATGTAATCAATTAAGATCTGTTTGTAATCTTTTCGTGGTACAGATTTTTTTACGTAAATATGTTTAACGTAAGTTTCTTCACGTTAAGAATGTACAACTTGTAATACAATAGTGTAAAAAACCACAATCCGATTATCTATGTATTTAAAAAACCAAGGTTTTTTCGTCAAGAAATAAGTTTGAGCTTTCTATTCAATCAAGCTTCGTGATTTCTTCTTTATAAATAAATGGTAGCGGGGCGTAGATATGTTATGCTCTTATTAACTGATTTCGTACCATCAAGAAGAAAATATAATACTTTTTTTAAATTAGTAGAAAAAAGTGTCTGCCGTCGTTTGTTCATTTAGTCGTTTTGAAGTGAGAGTTGTATTCGATGTGTAGAAAGCAGTCGACATTTTGCATCTAGCGGGAGGAAGCAAGTAAGTGTGAGATTATGGTCATCGAAGCAAAGATTGCGAGATTTTTAAGTTAGAAGATTGAGTATTTTCTAATGGAAAGGATAGTGAATGTTTATATCAGCTAAGTTAAGCAATTGTCTGACACATGTGTAGTATGTCATGCAATGCGTTTTAAGTTAAGGGGGGTACCACTATTTCTTGACATAGTCATCCTCAAAACACATGTACAGATCTTTGTAAATATTAAATATGTCAATATGTGGGCGGTGAGGGTTCTTAGGATACAGTAAGAATGGATTTGTGTTCGGTGACGTACAGGTTAGACCCAAACGGTCGACTTATTCTGACGATGATAGTTATCACACTCCAATCGATTGCATCAGACAGTAAATGATTAGAAGTGACATGCGGCGGAAGCGAAAAGATCTAAAAAATGTGCTTGGGACTATGTTTCATATGCGATATATTAAATATGATAAGAAAGATGTATTTGCTGTGTGAGACATTCTTGTAAAAGAATCTTCACATTCCAATTACATTTGTGTGATTAAGGTTAATTATGATCGTTTAAGAGAAACTCCATCGCTTTGCTTTCTTGTATATGTATTTTAGTCCTTATAAGAATAACTGAAAACATCATTTGAATAACTGAAATTGGTCATGGAAAGAAGTCCACCAATTCCATTAATTAAAACTTAAAATGATTTTTATAACAATTTCCATCAATTTCATTCGAAAAATCCTTTTTCGAAATTTTTTGAGGCTGTCTGTTGGATATATTAATTCTACTCTCACAGAGTTTCTCATTCATAATTGAACTAGATGGTTTACGTCCACGTTGATAGATAGGCTCAGATAGGCTTAGTTCGGCCGAATAAATAATTCAAGATAATTTGTTACCGTTCCCTTACTTGGATATTCGGCCGTGGTTGCCAGAATGTTTCCAACGAAATGCGACCGCCGTGCACTCTAGTGAGTTTAAAAAAAATATCGCACCGTCTGAGGAGTCTCAGGTCATCCACTAATTCATTCAATGGCTTTGACCGTGAGGTCTTACGAATCGAGTCCCGACGGTGATAGGGTTTTCGACACCAGACACAAGGCTAGGTCGAATTCGTCCGCTGTATGGAGGAGAATTCTAGCGGCCGGCTGCTCTGATAGGTATTTTTTCGATGAACACCAGACGAATGCCGGAGCCAACAAAAGGGCCCCGGGCCACGGACGCGCTCTTCACTTCTTCCTTGTCCTATCCTCAACCCTTACTTATTCACACACTTACATGCACCACACTACGATATATGCCGGGTGTCCACTCGGGAGCTTAGAGATTGTCGCGTCTATGGCGTTGCCTCACTGGTGGGATATAACTGGATGAGCAAAACCCCGCAAGATGGCGTGATGGTCGGCGGCGGGTGTCGCCATTCCATCGGGAAAGAACACCGCCAATTTCCGTGATAAAAACATGCACCATACTTAACGGGATGACCATAGCAGTTGACATGCGGGGATATGTGAAATAATCAATCAATAATTAAACAAAATAAGTAGTGTTTGCGAATTGGGCTATTATAGATGCGCTCTAATCGTACCCTAGGGCACATTGTTGGCTCTTCTCTGCAAAAATCGCTTTCATGGAAAGTGTCAATTCTATATTAAATTCCTCCTGGACCAAGAATGCCAGCAATTCCTGTGATATGTTTGTTTCCTATTATTCAACGTCACTATAGAAACTGCAAACTACACGAGAGATATTCTAATTTAATTTGTTTTCTTTTACAGAATCATCACCAAATATTGCTGTCCAAATACAGTGCTCACCACTTGACCGCATGTGTTTATCCAGAGGACAGATTCCGCATGCAGATGGACAATGCTACACGCCTTTGGAACGGGGCCCTTGCCCTAAGAACCAAATCATCGTAATTGACGTGAACGGAGGACCAACGCTACGAGGACGTTGCAGGGCTCAGCAGTGCCCTTCTGGGCTCGTGCCCTTCACAAACGGACGCTGCTTAGGGCTTAAAACCGCGCGGGTGTTGCTGTGCTCGGGAAGTGACATTCATCTCGATGCTACGGGATACCCTCGTTGCGGAAGCTTTACTGGTTGGATTCAGGGAATTCATGAGATCGTTCGGTGTTCAGAAGCGAAGAGAAAGCGAGAAGCGCGTGCTTTCATGTCCTCACACTCGAATTCGAGTGATGTTCTCGATTTCATTCGGAGGTCGGGAATTGTACGTGCTCCCCCTAGGCGTTTAGAGGCTGTTCGAACTTCCGGTATTACCTGTGCCGAACAAAACAGTGGTAATTGTGTGCCAGAAACCTTCGGTAACCGTCCTAATCCTATAATTGAAACAGAAAAGTAAATTATATTCCTTAAATATGTTTTTATAATGATCTGTTTCATTCCTTCAGAGTAACGTGAAAGTAGTCTGGATAAAGATAAAGTGATGCGTCCCGTCTTTGTCCATTACCATCCGTTACTTTCCAAGGATCAACTGAATCAACAATATGGTAGAGAAATTTAACCACCTGTTAATATATGTTTGCCATTGTTCAGAGCCGGTAGTGACGAACAAAACAAGGGAGCTACAATTTGTCATTAAACATTATTTTTGTGTTTCAAGTTTATGAATAAATAACATTCAATATCTATCCATATAATAGTATTTACTCAAACGATAATTACTAAAATTATACAATTATTATAAATACTGAAGCTTCCGCGACCAGTCATGTGCGTGATCTGGGCTGCCCGGATGACGCCGCGTCGAAGGCCGTGTCCCGATGTTTCG
Organism: Gryllus longicercus; assembly: GCA_038098605.1. Classification (NCBI taxonomy): domain Eukaryota; kingdom Metazoa; phylum Arthropoda; class Insecta; order Orthoptera; family Gryllidae; genus Gryllus; species Gryllus longicercus. The sequence goes on from JAZDUA010000070.1 coordinate 1,850,955, forward strand.
ATCATTTTGTCGTGGTCTTCCTCACCAATACCAATATTCAAGTAATTCCATGGAAGAATTTATGTGACATGATAAATATATTTTTCTTGAAAATAACAATGAAAAATTGAATGTTTCATTCATAGAATGATAACCTTTCGTATTGAATCGATCCCCATTATACAGTTATAAATTATATTGTTTTTCCTTGTAAATATACAGTAGCAATCAATTGAAGAAAAAATAGCGTGCATTCTTCTCTGTCAGTGTAGCATGAAAATGGACCAAGCCACTAGTAATACTATATAACATAATAAAATGTTAACAATTTGGTCCCAGTGAAAACCATTAAAACCTAATTCAGTATCAGGCAATTTAAAGCAGAGTTTAAACGCAGTGAAATATATATTCACATATTATTGAGTGAAAAACTGCAAAACAATAAAACAAAGCATGTTCTATGTAAACCCCTTTATAACGGAATTCAAAGATCACAGTACATTTTCTCGTTTCTTAGACAGATGGTCTCATATATGGTAAATGGAGAGAGTGTATTAGTTAAAGCAAATTAATGTTTATATTAAAGGAAAATTTTTGTTAGACAGAAGGTCGTTATATACAGTTTACATGGGACTTGATAAAATTAAATCATAAATTTAATGTACCTTAATTAATATAACAAATTAAGAAAATGTTGTGTTGTTTAAACTTCAATAAAATGGAAATATATTTAAACGAATTTTTTCAATCTACTTTTATGTTAAAATTATTTTAAATTCTGATTAAGCAATTGATCTCTAATTATTTAAGCAATATTTTGAAATACATCTTAGGAAATTGATTATATTTTGTTAATAGACAGTCTTAGTGCTAAATGCTCTTATAGAATAGAGTTTAACATTTAATAAATATTAAAATTTGACATATTTTAGAGTCTCTTTACACATTTTACTCTAAAAAAAGAAATTTGTGGTAGGGAGAAATAGAATTTGGAGTGAGAACAAACCATGGCAAATCGTTGGCAACAAACCATGGGGCGTTGGTGATGACCTTTAAGTACTGGTTTTGGAAAATTTGTAATTTGTTAATATTATTTTTGTTACCTTAATCCAGATGGGGCAACGGGATAAAAGGAGAGCTTTTCAGATGGTTTTACAAACTATTAATGTTGTATTATATGGTAATGCTGAATTTCTACTGATGAGGTTCTATTTGTAGGAATTTTATATTTGCTTCTTTGACTTTGGTTCGTATATGCTTTTTCCAGAAAAGCTTTGTGTCTATGTTTAGTCCGAGATATTTAATCGTGCTGTTCTGTGGGTGCCAGATTATTGGTCAGTTGTTTAATGTTCAGAGACGTGAGAGTAATGAGTGAAGTGTAAGGTCTCAGCATAAATATTTTGGGAGCGGTTTATGTTCGGATAAGCTGAACTTTTAGCTTACGGCCAAGCTGTCGATTAGATTACGATATAGTTGAATTGTTTTTCCTATTTTCTTTATATCTGGTCCTCAGGAAAATAACGCCGCGTCGACAGCAAATTAGTCTATTTCAATCAATAAAATTAAAGTAAGTCTGTCATATAGATATGAAGAGTATGAGGGGTAATAGTCATTCTTGTGAGATGTCTGGAATTTATTTGTCTGGTTTTGAGTGTTGGTTATTGACATTAACTCAAAAGGTTCTGTTTAATAGAAAACTGTGGACGGTTAAGGAAATGTAACGATGGATCCCAATTGTTACATTCTCGCCATCACTTACGCAGTAGAGAGAAAGTTACGTAATGATTCGCGAAAAAAAACGCCCAATTTTCGGCCGACATTTTTTTATTACTGGGTCCTCGTAACGAAAAAGTGGATAAATCAGTTGTTAAGTTTACAAAAAGTCCTCTAACACTTGGTGTAGCCATAATCCAAGTTTTGTGAGTCCTTGAAAAATCGAATGACGGCAAAACGTGTCTGTCGATCTGTCTGACTCTCCGGCTGTGAACAACGCTAGCGGCTAACCCGTTCTGTCAACTTTCTCCAAAACTGATATTCCCCATTTTTTCGTAAATTGAAAAAAATATCTTTTTTACGGTGTCTTCATGCAACTACAATTATGAAATAAACATTGTTTTCTTAATGAAATGTGTTAATCAAAACAGATATAAAAATAATGTCATGTTCAATTTTTCGAAAATATGGGTATTTTTTTCGAAATGTTGTGTCCAATTTTTATTTTTTATAAAACATTTTTTTCTTAAAAATGATACAACATTTTTTATTAAATTTGGACTTTAAATGTCGTAAAGGACGTTTCAAAAATGGTGCAGTCTCATGTTTGTTGAAATACCTTATTTTTCGAAAATTTAAAAAAATGTATTTAATTTCGGTTACAATTGTGAAGATACAATTTTTACGTCTCATTTTTGTGACATAATTTACCTGTATTAAAAACAGTTATAATTGTCAAATTAGGGTTGATATTTGCTTGAAAATATTTAGTTTTCGTACCAAATGTTCTACAATTTGTAATGAGTTTGGCAAAAAGTGATGAATGAGATTTGTTAATGCGGAGAGAAATTGAAGTATAAATAGTATTACAAAACCATTACTAAAGGCCAGAGAATACGTGCTGTTTTAGTACCACAAGTTTAAAAGTGTTATTAAGGTTATCGTGTTTAGGTGCTTTCTTGTGTGGTAATTTTTTAATTATTATATTTATTTCTGTAGGGGATGCGCATTGTATTTCTTGGCGTGGACCGTTGAAGAATTCGATTAGATTTCAGTTAATTGTATTGGTTCGGGTTGAGATTAGGTCGTGTTTGTTTTAATCATTTACGCAAAATAATCAGCCAGCTCTTTGGCTCTCAGAATTGAGGTGTATGTATGCCTTGCGCGTTGACGTGATTAACATAGGTATCATTGTCTTTCTATGAAGTTTTTTTTGTAAACTGCCACAGCGTTTATTTGTAATGGTGATTGTTCTAGCTTATGATATTGTTGATTGTTGTGTGTTTTGAGATTTAATTATTTTCTAAGCTCGGGAGATTTTAAATGGGCCAGTAGTCTTCTGGTATTGTTTTTAAACGTGATAGCTATATTCGTCTGGGAGGTTTGTAGGTGTTGTAGGGGACGGTTGGGTGATTAATTGAACCGCTAGCATGATTGTGTGAATTAATGTGTTGAGATGAGTGAGAGCATATTCAATTTCGGTGGGGTACGGAGCATTTTGAAAGTGGGTATTTTTGCTCTAATGATGTTTTGAAATTGTTGCCAATTTACTCTGGTTAGCGTTGGGTTTTAGTTGTACACGTTGCGGTGTAATCAGCTGCATAGTTATTTGAGCGGGAATGCTGGCCTATTGCCAGCTTCATAGCAGATAAGAGTATTCGTCGAATGTAACGCGCAGTTGTCGACATTGACCAATCTTACTGTTCTTGTGTGTGCTGAGATCCATACATTTCACAAGTTTTCGAAGATAATCTTGCAGTTATTATCAATATCGACAAGTAGTATGATGCAAGCAGTATCAACTATTATCATTGTCATGGGTGCTGTAGCGCTCATGTCCGCTTATCCATCGAGAAATGCAACTTCACCAGGTACTGTGTGAAAATATCACTATAATGTACTTCTTTAATGTTATCGGATCTGTTTGTAATATTTTGTGGTATGTACGTATATTCAGACTAATAAAATCAGTTTAGAGAAAGTTATGAAGCGGTGAAAAAACTGCGATTTTTTGGAAAAAAAAATTGTGTTGTGGAGCCTCTTTTACAGAAAAATGGGTAAATATTGTTCGAATATATAATAAATTACTTCCTCTAACACTTGTGTAGTCAGAATCCACGATTTATAGATCCATGATACCGAAAAATTGTCGATAATTCATAGAAATTTTTAATTTTTTTTTTAAAATGGCTCCAAATGTTTACTTTAACCCTTAGATGCACCACCACTTAATTTTACGAGAATGCATCACATGGGTCTCTTAGTTCCGACAATACAACCTAAGAAATATCGTACATAAAATAATATGTTTTTTAATATTTTGATGTTTTAATAAATGGAATGTTTTATAATTATGCACTTGTGCAGAAACAAACACTATTTATTGATAATTGTAAAGTGTTACTACTTTAATGGTAAAACAGGAGGATTTGTGATTTTATACAATTTTGTTTGTTACGTAATTAATAATGGTAATAGTAAGTAAAATTTTGTATAGTTATTAATTACAACAAATTTAATGAAAATGTATACATGAAATAAACTAATTTGCAATTAGAATACACAACATTACTAGGTTCCTTTCAAACATTCTACTGGCATTTGCTGCACTAAGTCAGCAATTTTTGATTTCGCACGATGGCGCATATGTGACATCTCCTTCTCTTATTTGTTATTTTGTTTCTTTCTTTTTCTGTACTGTGAGTTTGGTTGTGAGTTATTCCACATTGCTTCAATTTTTTTCAGAGTATACGAGTATTATGAATGATAGCAGTATTACGTTTTATTGATTGCAATAGAGTGTTTGAGGTAGACATTTTGTTTGACGTAGAATCATCCACATAACCTTCCGCTACCTCATAACCTTTCTAACAATCACCAACGCGCAGTTTCGTGGTTCACCTGTCGTATGCCGCGTCAGATCGCGCAGAGCTGTTGCCCTCTGTAGGTGACTGCGAAAACCCTCTTCCGCGTGTAAGACGATTGGTCGTCAGCAGTGCAAGAATAATATTGTCGTACCGCTTGTGGAATCGTCATCATTACTGAATCCGATAACGCGCAGCAATGCACACATTCTGGAGTAGCCGTACAGAAAATTTATTAACTCGTTCTTTTCAATTTAGGCTGCCTTTGCGTTTCTATAAAAATCGGATCACAACCTATCCCTCAAAACGACTCAGCAAAATATCTTGGAATTACACTGACTAATCAGATTAAACTGGCTATTAGGAAAAAACTCATCCTTAAGCATCGCAAACAAAATTCTTCTGTATAAAGCATTACTAAAACCAGACTGGACATATGGAATACAACTTTGGGGAGCAGCTCAAAATTCGAAAATTGAAATATTACGTTTCCAATCTAAAAGCTTAAGAAAATTTGTAAATGCTCCTTGGTACGTAACAAACGCCACAATACATCGAGACTTACAAATGACAACAATAAAATCAGAAATTAACAAGACCAGCGCAAAATACTTACAACGCCTACATAACCATCAAAATATTCTTGCCATTAACTTACTAGACAATAGTGACACCACCAGACGACTTAAACGATATCATACTTTAGACCTGACATATCGACTATAAATTGGTTTATTATTTTCTGTTTTATTATTATATATGCTTATCATCGTATATTTTTAGTATAATAAGTATGTTAGTTTAGTTTAGTTATAAAATATGTTTAGTGTGTGTTAATCTGAAAAAATGCAATATTAGGAGTACGGTCAATGAACTTTACCCCTCTCATGTTATTAAAATTGTATTATGTTTATACCCAAACAAATTGCAAAATAAAATATTATCATAAAAAAATTTGCGTTCCTGTTTATGCATGTTAAATTGTTAGGGTGATGAGCTGGCTTATTGCTTAAACACGAGATGACTGAGTTTGTATTGCTGAAATGACGGTAGGGATCGATGAGTTTATGAAGTTTACGATCAATGATGTTATTGTATTAATGATTGTAATTATTAGGGTGTTGTCTACTAGGGAGACTTGAGGATAATTTATTGAGTGGGTGTTTTTTTGTTTGAGGATATATTTTAGTTATGGTTTTTGTTATTGACTGGAGAGAAATTTGGAGAGAAAAATGGTTGGGTTTTTGGTAAGTTTAGGAAGTGAGCAAGTGAAACATTTGATTGAAGAGGTGTTTTTTACAGTCGTATTTCTATTTCTATAGGTTGAGATAGAGGATTTCTTTTTATTTAATTATTTGAAATAAGAACAGCTATTGTTTCTAATGTCTTCAATGTGGTTTCATATCCAGTTAGCTCAAAGAGGTGTTTGACGTTTTGGAGGGCATGATACAGGGTAGTGGTTCCCTGAACAGAAGGCATAGTTAATCCCAATATTGCAGTTATTTTTTGTGTGTTCGAAATCTCACCATGTTTGGCTTTGTGGAAGGCCATTGGGTGTTCTTTTTCTTCCCGTTATCACTCGGTGGTTGAATATTGGATTAATGATTAATATAGTTTCTAGGGGTTCGTGTCCACTGAATTCATGCGCAACAACCGGGATGGGATTGTTTTCATTTTTAAACAAGTTCATTTTATTATGGACGGGAGGCGTTGAGTGAGGTCTTGAAATATTTTCGGTTCTGAGATTGATTCATTTTAGCGATGAGTCGATACTTGAATTTCTCGATACTCGATACCCTTGCCTGTCTGAGAGTTTCGATACACGATACCGTACTACTTTGAAGACTAAACAACAAAAGTGGTTCAATCAGAATATGAAGGATATATTTTGTTCTTCATACTTACATTCATTTACTATTTTAATATTTAAAAACTATATCATTTTATGTTTTAAAAACTTCTTCTTAAGGAAAACTATCATTCTAACTCTTTCTGGGTCCATTCTATTTCTTTTTTTGTCACATATCAATCCAATTGTACTGAAAAGTTTCTGCGAAAACACTGTAGTTGGTTGAACAGCGCTTTTTCAGCATAGGCATCGAACAGCGCTTTTTCTTAAATTGGGAAAGGTTGATTGATTATAATAATTGAAGTATGAAACAGATCTTCAATTGATTTTAGTCAGTCAATCATTAAACAAATTCGGCAGAGTTTTTAAGAGTTCAGCTTGTTAAAGATTCCACTTTATGATTACACTTCCACAAAACGTCGGTGAAGAAGGAATATGATACGTCTCAAAAATGTATTTTAGTTAAATGATGAAATATGTGAAGAAAACAATAAATATATACTTATAAAACTTTTATAAAGATAGATGATAAGACAGCTGGAATACAGAGTGTACCACTACATGTTTTATCAGAAATACAATGCCCCGCCCGCTAAAATCGATCTGCAAAATGATAATTATTTACATTTCTTTTGAACCGGCAATTTCCGCAGTTGTTGTATTATGTTTGTTCAAGGTATTATTCAAGGTATTTCATTACAGAAACCACATATTAACTACGCCAATGTTATTTTAATGATAATTATTTACTTTTGCAGAATCATCACCTAAAATTGCTGCCCAAGTACAATGCTCACCACTTGACCGCATGTGTTTATCCAGAGGACAGATTCCGCATGCAGATGGACAATGCTACACGCCGTTGGAACGGGGCCCTTGCCCTAAGAACCAAATCATCGTAATTGACGTGAACGGAGGTCTAGAGCTACGAGCAAGTTGCAGGGCTCAGCAGTGCCCTTCTGGGCTCATGCCCTTCACAAACGGACGCTGCTTAGAGTTTAAAACCGCGCGGGTGTTGCTGTGCTCGGGAAGTGACATTCATCTCGATGCTACGGGATACCCTCGTTGCGGAAGGTTTTCTGGTTGGGTTCAGGGAATTCATGAGATCGTTCGGTGTACAGAAGCGAAGAAGAAGCGAGAGATATCGGACATTGATGAAGCTGGCTCCATAGAAGTCCGTGCTGTTCGAACTTCGGATATCATATGTGTCGAAAACAACAGTGGTGATTGTGTTTCAGGCACTATCGGTGACAGTCCGAATCCTGTAATTGAAACCGAAAAGTAGATTATTTTCCTTAAACATATTTTTATTGTTGTTCATTTCATTCCTTCCGTGTAATTGGAAAATAGCCTTGATAAAGATAAAGCGATGCGTGCCCTCGTACAGTTTACTTTCCAGGGGCCTACGAAATCCACAAAATGGTAGTTTAATATAACGTCCATATTAAAATATTTCCCAAATTTTCCTATGTCCAGAGCCTGTTTTGACGAATAAAACAATTCTGCCAGAGTTTGTCATTAAAATATTATTGTCTTTCAATATGAATAAATATTGTACAATACATATCCTTATAATAAAGTTTATTCAAAGTATAATTTTACAACACAAACTATACAATTTTAAATATTGTAGAATACTTGGGTATATCCATGAAATAATTTTTAACACTCGCTAAATTATATTTTTTTCAAAATAACATTAAAAATTTGAATTATTGATTAATAGAATGATATCTTTTTGTATTAAATCGATCCCCCATTTTACGGTTATAAATTATATTGATTTTCCTTGGAACTATGCAATAGCGACTAAAAGCATCTAGTATGGACAAGTGTTCTACTCTACTAATGTAACATGAACATATTTCAAGCCATTAGGTTTATTTCGAGGTTTATTTGTTAAAGAACGGCGAAACGTCAAAGGAGAATATTTGGTATGATATTCAAGTAAAAACGAAACTACACGACGGAATAAAATGGTAACAATTTGGTCCCAATGAACACCATTAAACCCTATTCAGAATCAGGCAATTTAAAAAGAGTGTAAAGGGAGTGAAATGAATATTGACATGTATATTATTGAGTGAAGAATTGCAAATCAATAAATACAACGCATATTGACTCCTTGTAACGCAAATCAAAGGTCACACCACATTCATTTTATGGACAGAGCGTATTATGGATTGTATATCAAGATGTCACATGTTATTAGTTAAAACATGTTCATATGTTTATATTGTTGTAGTAGTTGTCGTGCCCGCAGTCACTAACATCCAACCGAGGATTTGTTTATTATTAAAAATTGACGTGTCTTAGAATCTGCTAATATATTTTATTCTAAAAACCCATTTATGAATAATTCGTGTTAATTTGCAAATTCTCGTGTGCCTTGGGATCTCGGGCGGTCGGCTCTCTAGAAAAATTACTGGGATGTGCAATGCGTTCGGCTCGGAGAGTATTTGAATATCATCGGAGTGGTATGGCTATCGCCATTGGTACACAGTAGTCTCGATAGTTCGAGGTAGTTGGAGCTGATGGACCTCGGATTAGAAAACAACTAGTATTACACGAAAAAATGAAAATACACAACGGAATTTTCAACTACAATGTATTACACAGTCAAATTTAATATGAAGATAGTACTGAAATTACAGATATGTACATGAACGAGTACCGTAACTACAATATAGCAGACAGATTGACTTTGGAACCGACCGCCATAGACATGAACTTCGATGCAGTGTTGCCAACACGTCAGGAGCCAGCGTTGGATTATTGGCGCTTGGGTGCTTGTTTGGTGACTTGCCGCACATTAGCCCATCTTGGATTGCACGGAATCTCAGATTACCGCGTCTGTACTGTAAACTATCGGAAAGCCTCGTCTAAGTGAATTTATTTAGTGAGTATTTACTGTTTCTGGGCACGTCCGAAACTTAGGGTATTAGCTCTGTAAGTGCAGTGCATGTTAAATATTCTAAGAGTTGGTAGCGTCCACGCGCCTCTCTCTCTCTCTCTCTCTCTCTCTCTCTCTCTCTCTCTCTCTCTCACTCACTCTCACTCTCTCTCTCTCACACACACACACTTGAAAGTGAGACATGGCACTGACATACATCTCAGCTTGTGGGGTGTTTTCGCCTCCAGAGGTCTTCCCCCGCTAGACACAGCGGGTGTAGGGTAGATGAGACAACAAGACTGAAGAAGAAATTATCACCAGTGGTCAATAACCTGTTTGGTGGTGTAATGCACCAGTATTCAACTGATATTGATATCAGGATTCAGAAAGAGCTACCGATCAGAGCAGATGGACTCTACACCTCTCCCTTTGCTAGTGGTGAAATTTGACCCTACGTAGGTAGTATCAAAAACACATCAACATACGAACTCGAATTGTAGGATCTCTGGGCTATCAGAGACGTGACTCGTCTGAGTGAATCGGTGGCTAGCGCCCTGCTAAAGGCTCCCTTGTTCCAGCAAGGCGGTGCCTGACCTTTTTTCGCCCGCGTTCGCTGGTGCCGCTCCCGCTGCCGCCGCGTTGCCCGCCCTCGCGAATAAAGAACAGCATTCATAACTCTGCATTGTGCATGAATGCGCTGCGCTGTATGGGTCACATTTATACTTTACCTTTGTGCCCCGTGTCCCCACCGCCATTGCCCATCGCTTTTCTCCCATCCCGCTCCGCCCGCGTCACCCGCCCGACTCGCCTGCCCCACACATCTGATTCACACGGCGCGCCAGCCCGACACGACAAGCATTCCCCACACGAGAAGCCCGCCCGATACGACAAGCCCGTGTGAGGTCGTGAGTTGGACAAATCACTGACAAGATGGATTAGGTATACACACTCTTTATTTACATATTTACGTAAATGCCGTTTCACTTAATACATAAGCATTTGCTCCCCGTTAGCATCCGATAACTACGGAATGCACTGTCGACTGACTATATGAGCCTGGTGTTCATACCCGCAAGCTTGCGGCCTGCCACGCGCGCTGGCGTGGTCGCCACGGTCGCGCGACAAAAGTTGAAGAACAACCCCCGCTTCCCAGCTAATCCCTTTTCACAGTTCGTTACCTGAGAAAGGATATTGCTGAGAAAGGATTGCATCCCGTTTCGTTCATCCGGTGTTTCCAATGAAGTAAAATTTGTGTTTAGTTTCCATTCGTGAGGCGTGTAAATAGATTTTCTCACATCAATCCGGAAAAAATCCTCAATACAAATGAACACGGCAGACTCTTCGGATCTGTAGTGTTAAGTCAGAGAGGTAAAATGATGCTCGTGATAGGTTTCAAGTTCTGATTCCACAAACTTTTTAGTAAAAGTTTCAAGGTTGGCAGTGCTCTAAAAGGACATGCAAATGATTTTTGAAAATAGAAATGGATCAATTATAATCGATTAAAATTTCAATCACAATAATGACAATAAATTAACATGATTAAAGCTTAAAAAATGTAGTAAGTGTGTAGTAATCAACTAATCTGTAAAGAATATATGTTATAAAATTATCAATATTTTATTTAAGAAATTGTTCAATGTTGCTGGTAAAATAGTTTAAACTTAAATTCACGCAACCGCCTGCAAAGCAAACATTAAATATTTAAAATGTATATTTAGATGACTTTTTGCTAAAAGACCCTGATTATCTGAATACAATTTTTATGAATGGAAGCTCAAAATGCAGTAATTATTTTGTATTGTATAGTATTTGTTTCACGAATTTTTTCAGTGGACAAAAGATTTTTTCTTGAATACAGTTCCATTTCTTATTAAACATAAAAAACACTTAATGTTTATGTATTTGTTTTCCCTCGAAATCCTCAATATCATTGCATTTTAATAAGTACTCATTCTTTCAAAAATTATAGTCCACTAGTGACCCTGTTTGTAATAATGTAAGTCTGAGGTCACGAGGGTCTCCGGTGTCCCTCATGCGTGAATCACATATGAAAATGTATATCAGATTTGAAAATAATATTACCAATAAGGGAAAAAATGCATGATCCATAGAGACAACATTCTTCGTTAGCTTATTGCCCCCAGATACTATCCTTCAATGTGTCTTTGGCAATCAGTGGGGCTATGGCAATGCCCTTCCGCTGTTATGTGGTCGAGCAGTGGTTATTCTTTGGTAGTTATTCTCTGCTTCCATAGTTTGGTGGTTACTCTCTGCTCCTAGGAGGTTCAAACTAGTTCGATGCGTTTGAGCACCATGCCTTTTTATTTTAATTAGAAACTGAAACTTATATATTACAGTATAATCCAATTTTCACTTTAATAACAATGATTTCAAAAGGAGAATCTTTTAACGATAGCAAATTTTTGCAAAGAATGCTACTTTTGAGCCCTTCTATTACATTTACGAATGTTCCTCACTTGTAGGTACATTTGCTATTCAGAATTTCCAGTTTCATCCACCAGAGAAGCCACTTCACTGTCAACCGCCCCGTAATATTCAGAAAAGTTTTCGGAAAAAAACAAAAAACAACTTAAAAAATGTTAAATTTTCCTTTTAATTTCCAGCTCAATGTGTGGTGGGAACAACTGAACAAGTGCTTCAAATGTGGCGAACATTTTAGTGTGGGGATTGGGTAGCATTACATTCTTAGAAGCTTAGCTCTTCTGAGTATCTCCAACTCTATAGCACGGGTGGTCAGGTACAAGCAGAATCTCGATTGCTATGTGAAATTAAAAGAACAACTTGATATATGCAATGCTTGATATATGCAATTTAGTCTCATGAGTCTTTCCGTTTGTCAATAAACTTTCAGCAATATTAGAGAATTTTCCAATGTTTAATAATTAGGTGCATAAAATGCTGCACCAGTGCCCTTCACGGTCAGCCCGAATGCAGTTGGGATTCATTATGAAATAATTTTCACATTTAAAGCAATGATATTCTAAGCGACAAATGTTCGCAACTGTTGATAATTTATTTTACATACAAGTATATATCTTTCTGATTCTGCCACTCTCCATTATAATAAATTACATTAATCCATAACGTATCATCTATAGGTACCAATAATATGACAAAAGAATAAGAAAATCACTGAATTCAAAACGATATGTTTCTTTGGTTTTCATTGAAAAAACTAATAGTATAGCAGAAGTTTGAAAAAGTCGATAGTGGAGGAAAAGGGAAAAGTGGAGGAGATATAGGAAAAAGAAAAATAAGGGCTTGATGAGGAGAGGGAAGAAGAAAACAAAAAGGAAGAAGGAGAAGAAAAATTGTGAGGAGGAGGATGAGAAGAACAAGGAGCATAAGAAAACTAATGAACAATTTAATTCCAGTAATGTACACAACATTGCATTGTAAACAGTCAGCACGTAACACAAGTTAACATTACATGGTTTCACTCACACGCTATTCATTATTCATCCCGAAATCTCCTGCTCTCTAATTTTGGAGGTCCTTACCATTGGTCCCTGATAGCCGTCTGTCCAGTTGACCTACAACGCCCGTGCGCGCGTGTTCCTCTGAGCGTGACATTTGCATCGCGGAGCCAGCCGCTTCACGCTCTCGCTCTAGTTCGCGGCCGCTCCGCGCGCGGCGCTGCGGTCGCTCGGGGCCCCGCGGCGGCTGTCACAAAGGCGGCCCTCCCGGCGGGTGGCACCGCGGCGCGCACGTTCTGAAGAATTAATTAGCGAGTTAACGAGAACGCCGGGGTGCCGCCGCCATCGTGGCCGACTGTTCCGCCTCCTCTGCCTCCTTATACGCCGTTGCCTCCGCTCCCGACCTCGCCACCCACCGGCAAAGCTGGCTCTAGGTATCAACGGATGTCACTGCAGTGCCTCTGACCGGGAGGTCCTAGGGTTCGATATCCGACCCTAGCTGTGCAGGTAGGTTGAAGTCAGTCGTTGTCTGGAGGAGAATTACAGCTACCGGCTTCTCTGATCGGTCGTTTTCCATGGAGTCTCCGATCGACACCAGGCGAATGCCGGAGCAGTATCCTAACAAACGGGGCACGAACCACGCGCGATCTTTTCTTCATCTTTCTTGACTTTCCTCGCCCTTTAATTACACACGTTTACACTTACATGCCCTATACTACCACAAATATCGGAAGACCAGTCGGGAACTTAGAGATTATTCCTGCTGGAGTGGTGCCTCACTGGTGAGAGGTACCTGGTTGAGGGAAATCTCTGCAAGCCTACGTAGGTCGGCGATGGATCACGCTATCCAGCGGAGGGAGAAAAACGCCACCTCCCGCGATAAAACAAGCACTACACTTAAGGAACTTCAATACACTGATGGGCTTAGCAGTAGCGCTTGGAATCTCTAATCAATCAAAAGACACAGCAGCAGAGCTCAGCCAGAGCTGTCCTCTCTACAGCCAGGTGTGGCTGAGACCGGTGTACCGGTGCGTTTTTTAAAACAATGTTCTTATACACCGGATTAGCGCTTTACAGGAGAGTATTGATATTAATAATAAAAAACAACTTAACATTAGCCTTTACAACAGCAACTCCCTCTAAAGACTTCGATTTCAATTTACGTATTATGTGCTTGGGGTGATGTGAAGAAATGGTAGACAGAGAAATCAATACCAATAAGTTATAGGAGGAAATTAACTGATAACTGACGTTAAAGGGTTGTTAACTGATAACTCACGCGACAGCAGCGATCCCCAGGGGTTCTGGAATAGTCAGCAGAAGCTGACGGACAGTAGCTTTTTATAATTTATTTTATTCACTGATGAGGTCTAAGGCTTACATGTAATGCTTTCAGAGTAACGAAATTAACACGTTCATTACATTTGCGGTTGCCCAAACTGGCATCTACAGATTTTGTATATCTTTACGATTAACAGGCACCACACAGTTGGGATTTGTGTAGTAGTGGATCATGGTAGAGGAATGAATGATATGTGAAGACAGGAAGTCGTATTTTATTTTTGAAGAAAGTTTAAGAATAATATAGAATGTCATGCCGTTAGCGACGCTGTCTGTTCGCATGAGAGAATACATTCTTTGGTTCACAATATTAGATAATAGTTTCTAAACGCTCCTTTGTAGGTGGAATATAATTTCAGTTAAGAGCGAATGAGTGTCAGAGGTTATTGGTTAGTTTGATTGATCGCTTGAGGAGTCCCGGCGCGTGAACTGTTAGGTCAATAGTCCTGTAAGTGTAGTGCATGTTTTTTTGCCTTCGGGAGGTGGCGGTGATCATGCCCCTCTCGATGGCGAGATCCAGCGCCGACCTTCAGTCGGCTTTCAGTCGACCTTCAGTCGGCGACCTTCAGTCGGCGACCTTCAGTCGGCTAGTGGAGGTTTTCCCCAACCAGGTATCTTTCACCAACGTGCACCGCCCCAGCGGTAGTGTAGTGTGAGTGTGTGTGAGGGGCAGGATAGGACAAGGAATGGGAAGGAAATATCGTGCGTGGTCCATTTAGTAGGGTACTGCTCCGACATTCGCCTGCTATTCATTAGAGAAACCACGGAACGCCACCGATCCGAGCAGCCGGCCGCGAGAATTCTCCTCCAGACAGCGACAATCGACCTATCTGGTTAGTGTCGAAACTCCTGCCACCGTCGGGAATCTAACCCCAACACCTCCCGGTCAGAGACACTGCAGCAATATACACTGCAGCAATATCAGTTGATGCCTCAAGCCACCTCTCTCCGTCCGATGTCATGTAGCAGTTAGTTGTTTGTAAGGGAAGATTTTCAGTGACTGCACATAATTTGTTCTTCCATTTCAATCAATCAATCTGTGAAGCAGACCTTTTTCGAGGTGGAAAATATAAAATTCGAATTCAGCACCCCAAAACATTTGTCACCTTTTAAAAAACCTTTTTTACGTCATAATTGTGAACGTAATTTTTTTCCTGGTGAGATACCAAGTGCCCACAGGTTTTCTCCTGCTACATGAAGCGTGCGCGTCCGCCGTGTGGGGCCGTTCTGTCACCTTCCCGGAGCTGTAACGCGCAGCCGCACCCTCGCGTTATGGATGTTGCGGTGCAGATAACCACGCGGCGGGAGAGGGATGGCCGCGGGCCACGGGAATCGTCGTGCCGCGAGACAAAAAAAAAAAGAAAAGGAGGCAGAGAATGCCCCGGCCCGCCCCCTCCACAACCCTCGCTCGCTCGCTTGCTCGCTTGCTCGTATGCGCCTCTTATGAATGTCCTCGGCCCCGGTGCGCCGCTCGTCTGTCATTGCGCGTTCATTTTTCACGCGCGCAACAGCCCGCGTGGCGGCGGAAGCGGTGGGGGAGTGGGAAGGCGGGGCGGCGGGGGCGGCGGGGGCGGCGGGGGCGGCGGGGGCGGCAGGGGCGGCGGGGCGGCGGGGCGGCGCGGGGGCAGGGGCGGCGGGGGCGGCGGGGGCGGCGGGGGCGGCGGGGGCGGCGGGGGCGGCGGGGGCGGCGGCGGGGCGGCGGGGGCGGCGGGGGCGGCGGGGGAGGCGGGGGCGGCGGGGGCAGCGGGGAGCGGCGGGGGTGGAGGGAATGGAGGCGGTGGTGGAAAGGGCGATGGAAATTGAGGTGTAAGAGTGTGGGGATGGGGATGTGAGATACGTGGTTTGATGTGTTGATTGATTAGAGATTCCTGGCGCGTCAACTGCGAAGATCATTAGCCCCTAAGGGTAGTGTATGTTTTTTTCGCGGAAGGGGACGGTGATCTATTCCAACTCCATGACGACATCCGGCGCCGATCTATCCGTCGGCGATAACAGTCGAAATGAAATAAGGGGTGATATTGAATGTGGTGATCATGTTTAATTTTTAGGGATTAATGCTGATGTGTATTGTAAAATTGTTGATGATTTCTGATACTGGTAGTAGTTCTAGTGATTATACATTAGTAGTTTTGATTTTTACTGTGCCGATATTTGTAATTGTGGTAGAGTTCGTAGTTACACCGTGTTGACAGTAAAAATGTTTTTTGTATTTTTTTTAATTTTTGTATATAGTTATATAGTAATATTGTGTTGAGAATTTGCAATAGAGCAAAAATCCGGCATCTCCACACTAGTTCGGGTGACATACATGGCCAACGCCACATTTTCGTCATCAAGGACCCACAGGTACAACGTGGATTTTGTTTACACAGTGTATTAAAGAAAATAATTTACCACATATCGGATCAAGAAGAATCCACTTTTTTGGTTCAGAAACCCACAAAACATTTTTCAACGTAGTAGTCCATAGAAGCTACACAACAAGGTACTCGTAAAAATATTTAACAAATGGAGTTTTAACGAAAAGAAAAATATGATTTTGGTGTAAGATATAATGCACAATGATGATTCCTTCCATTTACAACGATCGATATAGTACTGTGGAACATATTGTACATATATACAAATAGTTAAAGATAATTCAACACAATTTCGTTCTGAAAATTCTTAAATTCTACAAATTAATGCCGTAGAACAAACTTTAGTTCATACACGTACACAGAGATAGTATTTTCAGGGAGTCTTTTTTTTTCGAATGTTTTTTCTTCCGAGTGTTGGAGTTCTGGTGTTGGTTCCGTTGTGTTGCATGTTCGTGAATCTCTTTTAGAGCAGTCGAAAAGTCTTTTTGCATTACAAAAGGTGCGGTAGAATATTTTAGTTTTTAATTTTTTATATTGTTATTAGTAAGAAAATCCTAAGTTTTCCACCTCGAAATATTTGAAGAAACGTTTTGGTAGCTAAAAAAACACAAAATTGTCGGGCATTTTTGGCTTTTACTAATAGTGTTATAATAGTTAATCTTAATGCAAATACAGTTTTCTAATTTTTTTAAAGATCATAAAATTCTCTAAAAAATATAAACAAAAAAAAACATTTTACTTCGCCTTTTGCATGGCTCCACATCGACTGAACTATTTCTGCTATTCCGTGGATCTATCTTTTTATTTATTTCTTTATTTCAAGGAATACACTGCGGTGTCGCAGAAGAGGAAACCCCATAGTAATACAAAACAAACGGTATTTAAAAACTGAAAGTACATTGATTGGTTTATTTACTCCACTGCCTGCGCTCACGTGCTTCTCGCCGTGATTGCCAGAAGTTCCTGCATCCAACCCCGAAAAACTGCCCCCAACTACACATCAAGTAATTTTACTCATAATATAGATGCGCTGCTCTAGTTTAAGACTGACACAGTATTTGAAAAATCTTCGCTGTGACAACAGTCACACATTTTTTGGGGGCCGCTCCGGTGACAAGAGAGACACCAGTTCTGGGCCTTCGTCTGTTGCCTTCCCCTTTCTGGTGACAGACGCTGCGCCCGTAATGAACCGGAATTCCCCTGCAGACGCCGGGACGTGACTTCCGCTTCGCCGCCACCGTCGCCTCCGCCTCGAGCGAAGGGTTTGCGTCGTAGTTAGTGAGTGTACGAAGGGCCACTCGTTTTGCGGCTGGGGGATCGTGGAGAAAATATTGACGATAGAGACGTGGGATAATGATGTCAGCGATGCCCGTCGTTGTTGGTTGCGATGGTGTATGGTGGCAGCTGGGGAGTTGATGGGTGTTGGTAGTGGTGCTGATTATAATTTGGTGGTGATGGGAGTTAGTAATGGTAATTAGTGTGTTCGTGATTGTGATATGAGTTGCTGGTTGTAGTGTGTGTTTGAGAGTTCTGGTCTAGTTGGAGATTTTCTTGTGTGATGGTATTTGTGATGCATGTTGGGTTTTGTAATGCATGTTGGTATTTGTGATGCGTGTTGTTATTTGTGATGCATGTCGGTATTTGTGATGCATTTGGGAGTTGTGATGCATGTTGGAAGTTGTGATACATGTTAGGGGTTATGATGCATCTTGGCAGTTGTGATTGCATGTTAGGAGTTCTTATGCATGTTGGGAGTTGTGATGCATGTTAAAAGTTGTGATGCATGTTGATGAATGGGATGTGGTATGTTAGAAAATAATATTTGTAAATATAAATAACATTCGTTGCCTTTAGAAACGGTACAATGGGCCACAAGCATATGTAATACATATATGTAAGACGAACGATTCAATCTATTGACTCATTAATTCCCTGACACGGTTGATTCTATTGACCTATTTACTGAACAGGCATCGTAAACATCAAATAAACCTTAGAAGTTCAGATGTGTGTTGGTGGTTATGATGTGTTTTGATAATGATGCATATTATCATTTGTAATATAGGGTGATGCATGTTGGTGGCTGTGATGTATTTTCGTGGTCGTTCTATTGCGGTTGGTGCTGGCAGAGGCAGTAACGCGTGATGCGGACGGAGTGGGAGACGAAGCGAAGGAACTGAAGTCGGAGCGGAGGGGCGGCCGCGCGAACAGCCGGGAGGACGAGACCGACGCAGCTAAGAAAGCCGTTGCGTAAGTCACGGCGCCAGGGTTTATGGGGTGGGCGGAGTGCGTAGAGTGCGTAACGGATGTTGTGACGGCCAACGCTTATATATGAGAGGAAGAGGAAAAGGAGGGCGGGTGACGTACGATGTGCCTGCGCGCTCGTGGCCCCAACAACAAGCGGGAATTCATGTTGGCGTAGGCCTACTCTCCCCTCTGCCGACTCCAAAGCG
This sequence comes from Gryllus longicercus, assembly GCA_038098605.1. NCBI lineage: Eukaryota > Metazoa > Arthropoda > Insecta > Orthoptera > Gryllidae > Gryllus > Gryllus longicercus. The sequence continues at coordinate 1,869,844 of JAZDUA010000070.1, forward strand.
CCTTATTCACTGTTATATTTCCTGTTCGCAGTTGGCAAGGGGGATCGATTCTTGAAATAAATACCACGGATGAGTATCTGAATTTCTTGTGTGGCAATCGTTTACAAACGATTCTAACGCATGTTTTTTTTAAATGCTGTGAAACAGATACTCAAACATTTTTTACTAGTCTGAACCTTTTAGAAAAAAAATTAACAAATTTTGTTACATTCACAACCTAAGGGATGATTTCATTCCTAAACGATACGATCAACAGTGTGAAAGGTGCCACATCTTTCTGTTACTATGGACGTTTTTATAGTTTAAGCGATCTATAGAAGTAATTTCAATATTATTACTTTATATAATAATAGTAGTAGTAATAATAATACTAACTATATTAATAACTGAATGATTAAAGTTACAAGGATCACACCTCAACACCTAAAAATGGTTCAAAGTAGTAAAGTAAATACACATTTCATTTTTGAAATGAAAAAAAACAACAACGAAAGTTTTATTAATGAAGTACTGCCTATAATTTTCTTTTTAAATAGTTTTGTAAGAATCGCTAGAATTTGGGATGTGCTCACACCCGCAATTGGTTTTCAGAGGATTATGAAGTTGATGCGTGGTGTAGGGTGTGTGATAAGCCGACAGATGAGAAAAATGAAAATAGATATTAAATATGTAACTGCTGGGTTCGACAAAATACAAAAATTGTGATGTGAGAAAGTCATTAAATAGAAGAAGAGTGAAACATTATGATGAATAGGTAACAAAGTAGAAGTAATGGAGGGAGAAATAAAGTTATTTAGATTGGGAAGTGGCAGGAGAAACTGAATGAACGGAGAGTGGCAGGGTTAGCTCGTGGGCAACGTAGCATGTTTGCTACCTAGGAGCCACAGTGCTTCAAACATTTGCTGTAAGCAAAGGGCAGCAGGGCGTTATCAGGCACGTTGACAGAGGGGTTGGCAGGGCGCTGATATTAGGCATCTCAAAGACCTGGCGAGGGGATCAGAGGAGTAGAGACATACGAAGGAGCTGTAGATCTTCTACGTGCTGACGACGGGCACTTTGATAACAGATCCCAGATGGCAAAGGTAAGTAAATATCATGAAGAAGTTGTGAATTGGGCACAACAACATGAATGGGCAACCATTCAATTACACAAGCATTATTCATCTCACAAAAAGTTACGAAAAGCTAAGCTTGTCCTCTGTGACACGTGAATCAACGAGTCTCATTTAATCGTTTGTGAGTTCTTGGCTGTTTTAAAGTATACACAGCAGAGAAAATAATTTCGATGCGATTCGCTTATAGCTGAGTTCGTTGAAGTCAACTACATAGGTCATTCCACTAAATTTGTTTTGTTAACCACTAACGTTTGCAATCATAAGAGACCATTGGATACTTGATAAACATATAGTTGGAATAGGCAGAAAATCGTGAAGTTCATGATGGATAAACGAAAGATCAAATCACGCACATTGTCCTGGACGACATTATTCCTTAACATAACTTTTATTCCAATCAAAAATTTTGGTTCGTTTTGTCGGCGGTAGTCAACGTGTCGGACGCTTTTCACCAGACTAGAGCCGATTTCGCCCAAGCGCTCACACCCCTATCGTAGCGCTGACTCAACAACGGGGCCACTCTGGTTGATTTCTCCGGGCGAGTCAACTGCTATGGGCATTAGCCCCGTATGTGTAATGCATGTTTTACCACGAGATGGTAGTAGTTCCTTCCCTGTGGATGGTGTGATCCAGCGCCAACCCACAGACCGACCTGCGGGGTTTTCCCAACGAGGTACACTTATTAGCAGGGCACCTCTTCAGCCGGGAGGAGGCTCTAAGCTCCCGTCTGTTCTCTCGACATGTGTGGTAGTGTAGTGCATGCAAGTTTTGGTGCGTAAGTAAGGGGAGACGATACAACGGTGAAGAGGAAGGAAAGATCGCGCACGGTTCGTGGCCCTTTTAGAATTCTACATATATCTTATATTGATCGAAGAAACGACGTAAAATACCGATTAGATCAGCCGGCCTACAGGGTTCTCCTCCTGACAACGCCTAAATTAGCTATCTAGTTAGTGTCGAAAATCCGGGAACCATCGGATCTCGAACCCTAAGACCTCCCGGTTAGACGCACTGCAGTGACATCAACTCTGAACCACGACAGTCGCTCCACACTGGTAGCTCGCCGATATGCTCTGAGACAGGGGATGCTAAGGTAGCTGCCTACTGCAGCACACCTCTATATGTCACAACGATTCTCTTAGGGGCAGAATAGCTCGCTTGCAGAGGTGCGCGGGGTGGGCGGAAAGCGGGGCGGTGCGGGAGGTGACGCGGAGCAAGGGGCGAGGAGGGAGCGCGAGTGCAGTGAGGGGAGCTACTTGTAGCGAGACGCGCGATTGTGCGGTGTAGGGCGGGATGAAGACGAACGTAGTGGAATAGGACAGAGAGGGAGAACGGTGTAAGGCACGGATGCTGGAGAAGCTGGGCGGGATAAGTGGAAGAATGGGGGAAGGAAGTGTCGGAAGGAATGGAGGCACACGGGAGAAATAGCAGGAGAAGGAAGAGAGGGGTTACAATGAAGAAAACTGGAAGGGCGATTGGTCATGAGAGACGAGAGGCGAAGAGAAGAAATACGGGAAGAATAGAGAGGTTAGGTGAAAAGGGCATGAGAAGGGATGTGATGGGATGAGATGGTAAGGGTGCAACGAGAGACCTGAGGGACTTTGTGGTCGAAAGCCTTCCCCGAGTCGAGGGGTATAGCGGGGGAGGCGTGGCGAAGCAGGGGCGAGGTAGGTGAAAATGGGGGGGGGGAAGGGCGTACCGGCCCAAGGGCTTGAAGAGGCGTGGCTGAAAAGCGCCTAGGTGACGGAATGAAGGTAGGGGCGTGGTGGAGAGAGATCTCTCGAGGATATGCGGGACAAGAGAAATGTTAGGGCATGGGAAAGAGCGTGACGAGGGTGTGAGGCGAGCGCTTGGCAGGATGAGGGGTGAGGTGGGGGAGAGGTCTGAATGTGCTGCGAATATGCAGAGAAAGGATGTGGAAGGGAGAGGCGTGGCAGGGCTGGTGCACGAAGGAAGGGCTTGGAAGAGGGCGTTGGTGAAGAAATTTCACCGAGGGCAGAATGGAAACCCGGAGGGAGATGTGAAAAAGGGATAGGGATGTGGCGGAGAGAGACATGTGGAGAAGAGGTGTGGCGAGGAGACTGCTGGGGCACTGGAACAGCGCGAGGCGGGGGCCAGGGTGGATCGATGGTTTAGGGCAAGATGTGGGGCGTGTCATGACGTAGAGCGGTGCGAGACGAAGCTCAGGGAAGAGCGGAGAGCAGGATGAGAATGGGGAGCGGGGCAGGCCGAGCGAAGCACAGAGTGCAGCAGGGCGGGGCGGGAAGACGCGGGGCGGGAAGAGGCGGGGCGGGGCAGAGTGGGGCAGGGCGGGGTAGGGCGGGGAAGGGCGGGGCAGGGCGGGACAGGGCGCGACAGGGCAGGGCGGGGAAAGGTCGACAGAGATGGGGAGGGGCGGGTAAAGGGAGTGGACGGGGGAGGACTGGGGATAGCGGGAAGGGCAAGGTGAGGCGAGGCTGGGGTGGGCTGGTGGCGCAGAGATGGCGAGGCGGGACCTGGGCCTGGAGATGGGTCTAGGGGAGTGGTGTTGGCGGGCAGGTCCGGAGAGGCAATGCTTTCCGAGCGGGGCGGGGCGGGGCGAGTCGTGTGCTGCAGGGTGGGAGGGGCGGGACGTGGAGCGAGTGCGCGGTGGGCGCTCCGTCGCGCAGAGCCTGTCTCGCGCGCGAGTGGGCGCGACCGCGTAAGACGGATAATCCCGTCGGGTGGGAGCGGTGGGGCGGAGGGAGGGGGGGCCCGAGGGCGCCGACGCGGCGGCGCAGGTGGTGCGCTTGGCCTTCCTCGTGCTCGCGCATTCACCTGCGCCCACATTGATTGCGTTAGTTCTGCGAGAAGGTGGTTTTAACACGATATTCATATAAACCCAGAGAAATCAACATTAAGCAATTACCAAATAAGTTAAAACCGAATATGCATAATATTATTAATAATTACTGTGCCATCGTGGGACATTTATTAGTAGTACAAGGTATTGATTCATTTGATAGGTTATGAGGCATTGGTTCAATCAAACCTGATGCGTATATTTTTTTATAATCATTAAACCTAAGACTAGATATTCTTTACGTGTTCACATTAGTACATTCATTAATAAAACAAATAATGAATAGCTTCATAAATAACTCAACAATAAAACCCCTATATAATTATTTTATTATAGAAACACACTAAAGTTCATTGACGATAACCTTAGTCCCTTACAACTCCATTAATTTGCCTTTTTGATTATTATATTTTGTATTTACTTGCATATGCTTCATTAAAATAATGCACATCCGCCGAATTCTCTACTTTGTTTTGAAGTACAGCAAACGCAAAACAATGATAATGATAAGAAATAATGACCGTATACTAACAAATAATTTGAGAGTTTAGGCAATCGACTTATTCTTTCTGAACATGTTATAATACCGTGACATGTTTGCTAAACAGAGTGGACCACGAGCAAATACCTTGAAAATGGTTTTAGGTATCGAGATGCTATTTGCGCCATGTTGTTGCAGATGGTCGGGAAAATAACATATTTCATTTTCTTGTTAGTACTGTGTGTAATTTTGGTGATATTGTTTCGCTATACAACATTGTTTTTTTAATTAATTTTTATTCTCCGGAATTCTAAAGTTCTTTAAAAATGAAATGCAATGATATAAATATTGCTAATGTTCGAAAAGTATTTTTTACAAAAAAAACAGCAATTAGAACTTGGAAAACTCCATGCTGTAGCTGACCTTGCAGATATCGTATACGTAAGTCGACGCATCTTGTCGAGAAACGAAAAATTTCGCCGATAACGGGAAATCCTATACTCTTACTAGTAACGCTAATGACCTCGTTTTTGAATTTTCACAATTTCTACATGAAATGGATATGGCAATGGATAAGCGGTGTCCGAAATCACAATTATTTCAGTGAAGGTGTGTATCTAAACACATTTATTCAGTTTTAATTTGAGGAGCTTATCGTATTCCAGGGGAAAAGAAAAAAAAACACGTATACACTGAAGAAAAATCTCAGTACATTTATTTCCTTTCATTTAATCATTTTGTAACAGTTCTGTATATTTGCTTTGATGTCTCTTCGTGACAACAGAACATTCCGCAACTAAATTCTGTTCACTGACGAGCCAACATTTACAAATTGTGTATGAGTGTACTTAAGAAATGCACACTATTGCGCAACGGAAAATCCGCACTCGATCCGGGAAGTAGAGCATTAATGGTGGTGGCGCGTATACGTGTTTTGTGGCATCCTCGAGAACTTTTATTCGAGCCATATTTCATTGATGGAAATCTGACAGGTCAAAATTACTCCTGATTCCTCAGAGAGACCTTGCCCGTGCTCCTAGAAGAAATTCTCAAGGAGTTCCGTCACTCTGTATCGTCTCAGCATGACGGCTGTCCGGGTCTGCGAATGTGTTGAAGCAAGTTTTAGATAAAAAATGCCATTGTCGGTGGACAGGAAGAGGGGGAGGTGTATGAATGGACAGACGCTCACCTGACCTCGCGCCCCTTGATTTCTTCCTATGGGGAAGTGTGAAAGGCATTGTGTATGCGTTGGCTCCCACCGCTCCAGACGTCATGAGAAGGCACACCATAGCAGCTTGTGCCCAAATACTAATACATAAAGAAAACATAAGGTCCGATTTTAGGTCACTGGAGACGAGACTACAAATGAGCATTGCGATCGACGGGGAACACATGGAACACATGACCTGTAAATAGTGAATTTCTTACTAGCTGCCATTTTTCGAACGTTTAATAGAAACATATTATTTTGAATATTGTTCTTCTCTTTATTTTTCAAATTCTCATCGTGTGTTTTATTTGTTATTTCTTCATTAAAGTTTTCTTGTGTTTTGAAGTATTTCAACTTGCAACTTTGTAACAAAATTGTTTCAAAATGATTAAGTAAAAGGAAACTAATGTTCGGTGATTTCCCTCAGTGTACATGTATTTTTTTTTCTTTTTCTCTGGAAAACGATAGGTTCCCCAAATTAAAATGTAATATAGGTATTTAGATTCACATCTCTGCTGAAATCAATGTAATTTCCAACACCTCTCCTTCCTTGCGCATGTAGAACGTGTGAAAGACCAAAACCGAGGTCATTAGCATTACCAGTAAGAGTATAGGAAGTCCCGTAATCGGCGATATTCCCGACAAGGTTCATCGATTCACGTATACAATGCCAGCAAAGCCAGCTGTCCTTCACGTTATAGCATGGCGTTCACCAAGTTCTAATAGCACTAATTCCATAATATTTATATCATCGCATTTCATTTTTAAAGCACTTTAGAATACTGGAGGAAAAATATACTTTCATTTACAAAAACACAGTTGTTTAGAGATATTGATCTCTAAACTTACATACGGAACTAACAAGAAAACGAAATATGTCAATTGCCCCATCATCTGCAACAACGTGGCCCAAACACCATCTCGATACCTCAAACCATTTTCAAGATATTTGCTGTGGCCAACTTCGGTAGTCCACCTGTATATTACAACTCTTTTCTCAACTTATTCCGTTTATTTTCATGCCTCACATAATACCTCTCAATTCAAACGTTATTATTTACATCTGTATAATGCATTTGGCAGATATGCTTTGTAATCCGTTTGAATGTTCCCAGTGTACTCACAATTCATTTACAGTTGATTCCCTCTTAATAAAATTTTCATTTATTGTGCTTTAGCTGAAGAGAAAAGCTAATTTTTGAAACGCAATCGCTTCGTTTGTCAAAGAGAAAATAACAGAAAACCACTTCACTTAATACATTCAAATTAAGAATACTTAACGTGCGTTTTTATCCAAAAGAGAAATTTTGGCATTGCGAACAACTTTACCGCTAGTGAGTCAAACATCTACATATTGTTTTTCATGTTAGCTATTTCTGATGAAAGGGAACGATATTGGTCCCAGTACAATAAACTAGCGTAAGAGGTATATATCCAAAGAGCTTATATACTGGTGTCCCATTAAAATTATGGGTCACTCCCATAACTTATAAACCATTCACGTTATCGAAATGCTTTTTTTGCCAACAATAAAGAATCACGGAGCATGTAATATGGTTTAAAGATATTGTTCTGAATATTTTTAGTTTTCGAGCAATGAATTCATCTTTGATTTTTTAAATCGAAATATAATTTTTTTTACCAGCATTGTATAGATCTTGTAGGGACGATTAAAATGATGCATAATTTGTTAATGTTTTCATAGTGGTTTGGCTACAAAATTATACTTTCTGATTTTAAATTGAATCGAACAAATTTCTGTAGTAGGTCTTGCAACTGTCGCCTTTGGGGAAAGTGGCCTTCGCTTTGCGGAACCTTCGTTCCCCTGTTACGGAGAAAGGTGGCAGTAAGGCTACAGGAGCAATTACAGCAATCCGTGGCCTTGACAAGCAGGACACACATCAATACGATCGGAATGGTAGATTTTTCCATTGATTTACCAGAATTGAACTTTTCTCCCACTGATTCCAATTTCAAAGCATCGATCATCATTGAAATGAACGATGTAAAGAAATTGGTAATATAAGGAAGGTACTAACAAAGGTCATTTTTAAACTTAACAAGAATCGAGGTTGATGTCTAATGACTGTATGAACAAACTAAAATTTTAAAACATTTCAAATACAAGGAAAGGTTGAAGTTTGTCTCTATAATATCTCCAGATAATTCATTCGATTTTAGATAAGTAGAAATTTATTTATTCTTTCCTGTTTTGAACACGTCATTGTAAATTTATAAAAATAAAATAAGACCTAGAGAACTAAAGAAAAACATAATGCAAATATGTACATAAATTATTGACACATGCTCTGCGTCTCCCATCGACAGCAAATCACATCTGCAGACGTGTGTGCGGGGGCCGGCGAAATTACAGTAGTTTTTTCCAGCCTCTGTGAATCGATGCTTTGGAATTTCGACCAGTAGAAAAAAATGTTTAAGTCTGATGAATCAAAGGAAAACAACTTCCTTTCTGATCCTTAATATTCATGTTTTTTTCTTGTGGCTACCGGTCGAGACTATGGATTGTGTAGAAAGTATAATTTCGTAGTCAAATTACAATTGAAACATTAACATATGGTACATCGTTGCCTCTTTGTATGGTCTACGCATTGCTAGTGACAAAAATATGTAGTTATATTTAAAAAATCAAAGATAATTAAACTTCCCAAATGTTATATTATTTTAAAAATACGCATTTCAAACAATATCTCTTCGGAATATTACTTGTCCCATGTTTCCTCATTGTAGAGCGCAAACTGCTTTTCAAGATCGTGAACCCTTCAGAAGTTGTATGGGAGGAGCACTAGTTGGTGGAAGATTGTATAACAGTCTGTAAATGTATTTTCACTTACATTTTTCTTACGCCACACACAGTCTTCTTTGTTGTGAAAGCGAATGATGTGGCCGAAACTTGTCAAAATAAGGATGAGCACAATCTGGCTGCTGACTTTCTATCCTCTATCCTTGTCGAAGTGGCCACATTGTGACAATCGGGAAAATTCAGCGGATGCAATTCGTCTGTAAAAGTGAAGAAAAAATAGAGATTATTTAGAAGATCTTTAGAAGCAAGGACGAAGTTTGAAACAATAATAAACCTGGATATTAATTTTAAATAATAGACTACCATTAAACTCCCGCTAAATTATTGCCGGTGCGAATGTGCGTCCCCGAGCCACCATTGGCCCAGAGTAACTACTGGCATCTCGCTATCCCTAGCGGGAGAAATGAAAACCCTCTGGCAAACAGACGCCGGCGTTTCCTAGAGCTGAGAAAAGCCTGGCGTTATAGGGAGTCAAGCGCGCTCCGGAAGCAATCAAGCGAACTACGTGTGCATAATTCGCGTGATTTGTCTATGAACTTCATTTTCAACAATACTCGTGTTTGAACGAAAAGTTAGTGTGTATTGAAGTTGGTAAAATGTTTAAAGGTAGTATCTTACTAAGCGCTATATTTAAAAAATATTGATAATAGGAATAAAATTTAATGATTTCTACATCGTTATTTTTAGTTCATTTCTTTCTCTAACTAATAATGTTAAGTATTTCTTTTTTATGGAATGAAATCAGGAAGCCGGCAATTAGACGAGAGGTACCTTTGACGTATGTTTAATTGCCGTGTCTCTTTGTCTGGATTGATAAACTGAGATGCCTCAAAGAAATGGCTCAGAGTTTTAAAATAGAGTTAAAGTTATTTCAGATTTTCTTTAAATGCTGTAAAACACTCTTCAAATTTTGACAGGCTAAATTAAATAATACCTCAGAAAACTTGAAATTATCAAAAAACACATGGCGCTGTTTTTATACAAAGCCATAAATGTAAGGTGCATCCATATTGTGCATCTATACCATAGCATTAGGTCACATTTTGGCTTAGGCCGGATTGTCTTGGCTACCTACATACGTAGTCACGAGTACCACTGCAATACAAAATAACGATTGTCAGCAAAAGCACCTGTCAAATATTCATAACATAACCTTAGGCAGGGCAGCAGAAACGTGTGACAATCTGATAACAGTCATTTGCAACTTTTCATAATATAAAATAATCGTTGTATTGGAGGAAGTAATGAAACGTTACATTGTTGAAATGCTTAACCTCACTTCAAGCCTGGCCTTCTCGTTAAAAATCACGAACCGATATAGAACGATACTCGTAGGTGTTTGGATATAAAGTATCAGTAAAACTAGAGGTTGTGAAGGCCTCTTTTTGGTAAAGATATAGGTTGTCAATAAATTTCCATATAGTTTTCCCCATTTTCGAGATATTTCCAGTTAATTTAGTGTTAATATTAATGTATTTATATACATTTTGCAGTAAACCTCGAAATATATTACTAAGAAAATAAATTAATTTGCTCATATTTTTAATTGGAATAGCCTTTTAATCATTATCACGGTATTACTGTTTCTAAATCCCACTTCCTGTGAAGTTCACTCTGGAAAGAGCTGAGTTATAAAGTCCACACCAGAACTTTTAACATGATGTAACTACAATATGACGCTACCGATCCGCTTTCATGTGAGAAAACCGTGTTAAGGATTTTCATTATCCTAAAAAAGCAGAGCCTGTGATGGAATAACTGGGCCGAGGAAGGATAGGGAAGTTGAGGAAGTGACGAGGGTGAGGCGAGAGGTATAGGGAAGGAAAATGTGGGGGGAGGAAATGGGGTAAAGAATCGGTGAGGAGGAGATAATAGGTAGATATAGAGATAAAAGGACAAAATTGGGTAGGAGATTGGGGTAGAGCAATAAATGGCGGAACAGAGCAGGAAGGGAAGGTGTGGAAAGGGAAAGAACAGCGAGGAAGCGAGGGAAGCGAGAGAAGGGGATAAATGATGGTAGGGCAGATGATGTCCACGTTAGGGCATGGGAACGACAAAGGTGGCTCAGGAAATCAATTGATGTCTTTGCAGTACTTGTGACCGGGAGGTCCTATGGTTCGAATCCCGAAGGTAGGATTTCCTCTAGATAGCTAGGTCGAATTCAGAAGCAGTCTGCAGGAGAATTGAAGAGGCTGGCTTTTCTGGACGGTAGTTTTCCGTGGTTTCTCCGATCAACACCAGGTGAATGCCGGATCCGTACCTAACAAACGGGCCATGGACTACGCGAGATCTTTCCTTCCTCTTTCTCGTCCTATCCGCACACCTTACCTACATTCTTACGCTTACGCTATTCTTACGCTACACCTTACTTACATTCACACGCACCACACTATCACACTTGTCGGAAGCTTAGCCACTGTCCCGGCTGTAGCGGTATCCCGCTGGTGGGAGATAGCTGGTTGGGACAAACCCCCGCAAGCAGACGTAGGTCAGCGCCGGATCTTGCCAACCAAATATATGTCCCATTCAAATACATCCATACACATGGAAGATCACATGCACCTCCCATGCTAAAAACATGCAGTATACTTACAATACTAATGACTTAGGCAGATGACACTCCCGGAATAATTTATATCACTTATTAATCAATTATCTCTCAATCAATTAGGACGTGGAGTGATAAGGTTGGGTGGTAGAGAAAGGGGCAAAGCGATTGGCTCTCTCCTCGATCATTTCCCGCCACACGCCAGCAAACACTGGACTCCAGTTACTCCAGATGAAAGTATAGGTGAGTATACCGGGAAAAGGAAAACTGCATGGTGATGACGGGCTATGTGAAGAGAAAGACGAGTGGAGACGGACATATTTAGTGGTTGGGTGAAACTGGAGACTTGATTTTGCGGGGTTGTGGCGGGAAATGGTCGAGGAGATAGCCAGGGAAGAGGAATGGAGTAGAGCAGAGTGGTCAGGCCAAAGAGGAAAGGACCAACTATCACATTGAAATAAAATTGAGTTCCACGTTTACGTATGAATATCAGAAAGAAAAATATATCTGTTAATTTATTCCTTAATACTTTTATGTCAAATGTTCATGTGTTAAAAATTATTGCTAAGACACTGCCTCGAACGTTTTATTTGCAATTTGGCGGAAAGAGAGCACTCAGAACGTGCCCTCTCTTTTTAAGAGCTCCCTGGCGCAAAACAGGACCTGAATGCATTGACTTGGAATGTTAGTAAACATGACTTCATTACGCATAGAAATAACAGTAAATGTGATTATGCTTTCAAGTGATTTTGTAATTTTCAATTGTAGAAATTTGTTTTTTTCATTTTTCCACTTGTCCATATACATTTTTAACTTGAATATTAGCATTGGCAATATATACTTAACCTTTACTTCCTTTGAGGATAATACATTTTAATTGAATTACATTATAGCTATTATCACTCGAGTGGCTCATGGAAACCTGCTAGCATTCCGCAGATGCAATCGCACCTGATAAGGGCAAAAAAGAGCTGTAGTTTTCTAATACAATCGTGTCAATTTCTGTTTGTGAAAAAAGTTGTGTGACTCAAGTTATGTGACGTGTTTCATCACTCAAGTTGTGTGACGAAAGAAAAGCTAAGAATTCCAGGTACGGTGAAAGGAATATGCCATGCTGCGTTTCCCTTATCCCCAGGAGTGGATAATAAATATAAATAGCGCTCTTGTCAGGCCAAATCGCAAACTTTGGATTAATCCTACTCTGTAATACCAAATACATACATATATACATCACAGTTGTGTTTCATCATACATTTATTAACTGTAAAAACACTAGTAGCCAATTCCTGTCGGTTTCGGCGTGAAAATTTGTAATCTAATACCTCGCCTACCGCAATACGACAAATCCAATACGAAAAAGTTGAAACTCGAGGAAATGCATCCTCTGACAGCGTCGTTTCCAGGCGGACTATGCGTCGTCCTCTCTGCGGAACTGCGATATCGGCGGTGCCGTCCTCACCACTCGGTCCTCACTCGACATGACCGCGAGGACCAGCGTTGCCTCGTCTACTCCACAACGTAAAAAATAATGTGTGTGTGTGGGGGGGGGAATCGGATAAAGGTAGGGAAATAGGAAACGAATAGGGCAAGACATTATGGAGACTTTTTTAATGAAATAATAGGAATATTTACTTGTTGTTTTGGTAAAGGAACAATCCAATTTTGAAATAAAAGAAATCTTCTATGGTCATCGCCAACCTAAATTTCTGTCACAATATTCGACAATATCGTTGGGAAAGAAGTCAAGATCGTTTATAACTATACCTTAACAATAGAATAATGAAAACTGAACACATATAATGAAGACAATGTAGAAAGAGAAAGTGCAGAGAGAAATGTATACACTTCAATGATGGATCATCTCCAATAATGAAAAGTACGAGCATTTTAAATAATTCGCTATTTCTGTGTACTAAATAAAAAGTATTTGTCTGAATTTACTATGATAAATTAATGTTCATAGTTGAAACTTTGGAATGATTCACATGATGCTTTCCATTTTGGAAAATGGGTACTTGACTCTCGGGCCAAGACGTAAGACTTGTCAGTCCGTATTACTCCGCTATTTCATAGTAATAACATTAACAGTAAAATGAATAGTAACGTATTACGAATAAAGTAAATTAAATTGCAGATGATTTTTGTGGAAGAAGAAGCTCTATTTACTGTGAAAATCCAAAGGACCTACTTAACATCTTTGAATCGGTCGCTAGGAAATGACAATTATATTGAATTTTTTTAAAATAAAAGCAGCAAACATTCATTTTATTCTTTGCTCAGGCTAAATTAGGTAATTGCAGTATGTCTCATAATAAATGCCACAAACTTCAAGAACATGAATAGAGGCAGAAAATAATCACGTTTTGTCTATTAGCATATAACCTGGTTACACATGTGTCTTTTGCCCCTTATATTTAGGCAACTCCTTGTACACAGATGCAAGTAAGTTCAGCAAGGCATGTTGTGAAGTAGCCAAGGGGATTTCAGGTCGTATCTGCCGAACATCTGTGCATTAATGTTACCTAAAAATCAGGGACAGTTGCTACATACATAGAAAAGGAATTAACTCCTTTTAACGCAAATTCTCAAAATGTGTTTATTTGCGTTGAAAATACTATGATTCCTCTGAATGCCCTAGAAGTTAGTAACGTTTAATCTAAAACACCTTCATATAAAAAAATTATTTTCGTTATTACATTTGGATAATATTGTACTTTGAATATTCTATTTACGTTTACCATACAAGGTAGTGCGATTTTCAGTTTAAACTTTCCTTTTATATTACTTTTTTTTCAAAGGAGAAGACATTTTTTGCGTCATGCCGATAAACGTTTACGTGACGTTTGGGGGAAATGGGTCTGGATGCATCTGGCAACTCTGGCGAGGGGTGGAAGGACAGAGGACGCTTCGTCCGAGGGCGACGGCGGCCAAATCCCGCTCGAGCGAGCGTCGTCGAGATAAGGAAGTGTTATTTCCCGCAGCGTCGAACGCGCGACGCTTTTTCTGGGTCACTTCTGCCTGCATTGGGAGAAGCTTCTTCTTCTTCTTTTTTCCGTCGTCAGCGCGCTCTTTGCCCGCTGCGGCGGTTTCTGGAACTCGGGGCCCGTGTAAGGTAGCATGCAGGTCCTACTACATTCAGGAAAATGTGTCCCTGATTTTCGGAAAATCTTGAAATATATTTTTGTAGTCGTTTTTGTGAATGTATAATTCTAATAATCCTATTTTATTAAATACCTTGAAGATTATTTCATAAGTATGATATATTTAAATCAAGAACTTCTTATGACAACTTTATTTAAAATGTATTCGTATAACATCAATGAGAAAAGTAGTTACTGGGCGCCAACAAATGATTTTCAGAATAATTTGAGAAAAGATATTAGTTGTGTGTCATGTGTCTAAGTAAGAACTACGCCTTCTTCCCTTAAAAGTAAAGTTTTCGAAAATAGTAAGCATATTTGTTTCTGACTGTGCGCGAAGTAAGTGTTTGCTTTTTGTACTGCCGTCGCGGGCACTGGTTATCGCTATAGCGAGTAGCCTCTGCCCTCTGCAAAATCGTAAAAATAGAACCCGGTCGGAGTGAGCACAATATGCTTTGTAATGGCAAAATATCACTTACCTCAGAGATTTCCGATAAGAGCTGAGGCCGCGCACCAACAGATTCATACCGCCGGGTACAATAGAACCTGGTAAATAATATGAACTACACCATTTCTTAAAGAAAATAGTGTTTTTGTACATTTTTACGAATTCTATTTTAATTAAAATATTTTAAGTTTAGATTCAGTTTTATTCAGTCAAAAAAACAATAAAAACTATATGTGACGTAGGGGGGAAAAGATTTCTTTTTTAAATACACATGTTTTATGTATTTACATATATCTCTAAATTGTATGTCAAAAACCACAAAAAAAACATATTTTCAAATACAAAATGTATTTAAAATACGTATTTCAAACACAAATATTTATATACTGTCCATCCTGTATAATTGCGAGTTGCGTGCCGGCTCGGCGAGCGCGCACCTTAAACGGGTCTACTCTGAACTTCTCCAAACTGTGGAAAGAGATAAAGTGTCCATTACTTCTAGGTAATGAAAACATTTAAAGTATTTCTACGGTGATAGGTAGAAAATATGAATAATCGTAGAACACAATTTGTCAGGAAAAGAAAATAAGTTATTTCTGTCATTACATGACAGTCCTAATTAGAAATCGCCGTAGTAGCCAAATAACGTGAACTTCATTAGTACACCACTCGAGCTTCTTGGAGATAGTATGGTCATGCAATGATGGAAATAAACAATTATTTGCTTTGCATGAAAAAAGTTTTATGACTAATTCTTCTTGTACCTATCATCATGAACCATTTTCCACGTTTCAAAATTCCTGTTATTTTGAATACTTCAATTCTTCTTCAATCGCTCTATCCTGCTGTGATAGCAACAGCGATGACTGACAGGCACTTAGCAACATGAGAGCAGTCCAGTGTACCAGAGGTTCATGCTGTCCAACCCCTTTAAGCACAGCTTTTATTTGGGCGTAATCCAACACATGCGTTCCCGATTTATCTCTCGGGCAAAAAAATTATTCTTAAAGGGAAAGGGAGCGTTCATGCGCTTTGAAATAACGGTTTTAAAATCATTTTTATAGCGAGTTTATTCCATGGCTCTGATAAATCAAGGTCTCCGGTTCTTGGCAGCTGGGCAGTCGTAAGAAGTGCCACTACGACGAATGCTATTGTGGCAGGTGTTCCTTTGTTCATTTTTTATGTCTTGGTATAGTATGAGAACAGTTATTTACGCGACTAGTGCTGAAACTTAGAATTTGGAGTTAAGGAAGTGTTGAAAGTGGTTTAGCGTTTGAATGTTGAATTAAAACATCAGTGAAGAATAAATGTTGGCGGGCATTTTGTAAATTTGCAGCACATATTATGTGCATGCAAAAGAAAATATTCCGTATTAATATACCGTATTTTCTTGAATGTGAGCTGCCCTTTTTTCAAAACATCGAAGGGAGGCTAATGGACGTGAATCTCAAAATGAAGCGAAATAATTTTTCAAAAATTGTTTTTTTTATTTTTCAAACAGTGCTACAAGTAAATATATATTTTTACATCTCGTCTGTAGTTTTAGTAGGACTTGCAAATAATGAAAATCGCTGGGTAACTGTTTAACAACACCATTTCAACAAAAAACGTAACGACGTTTTAAAAAAATTTCATCCAAATACTCTGTTTATAATCGAAGGAGGCCTGTATTCGAGAAGATATGATAAAGAGATTTTTCATGCTTAAACTTACAGACGTTTACTGTCATCTAGAAGACAGAGAACGCCCAAAATTATTAAGATGAGCAAACTCATTCCCGCTTGCACTCGCATGCTATTTCGGTCTCGTCTTTTCTGCCCTAGAGCGGCGAGAATGAAGACTTCCTTCATCCACGTCATTTGCAGCATCCTACGAACTTAGTTTCAAACTTGCACGCAAAGTACATAGCTGCTTGTTATGCTTATAAGGAAGAGTCTGTTCTCTCTGTTGTGTGACTTGTCTTGTACACTTGTGCAATTAAGCAGAATAAAATGTTATGGAGAATACAAGTGAGCTCAAACATTCAATTGATATTAGAGGAAAAGAAAAATATTTGTAAAGTAGTGATGCACGTTTGTCAGCAATTAAGTGTGATAATATATATTTTATATGATTAAATTTCAAACAAATTAGGTATAAAAACAGAGTGTGAAATTACGATTCTGCATTTTTTTGCACTTGAGGTATTTAAAGAGTCATTTATTTTATCTTTAAGTTTGCCTGGACTATTCTTTTAAGACTTCAGTAGATACCATAAGAGTTTCAAGGAAACTCATTTTTGAAGCACGTATTTTCTTATGTGCGTGACTTCAGCTTGCAGAATCAAGTTCTTTCAAAACGTTTATCATCAGGTAAAAACTGTGGAATATCTACTGAAGGAGACATATTTTTCAGCAAATTTACAAATCTTTTATTTCTTTTTTTCCCCTTATCATTTCAATCTCACACATCCGCATGCACATACAATGCACTACCTTACATGTCGGGAGACCAGTCTGGGTCTTAGTGTTTCTCCCGGCTGTAGAAGTGCCCCGCTGAGGGAAATACCTTGAATAGGGAAATTCACCGCAAGTCAACATGCAGGCCGGTGTCGGATCTCATTATCTAGAGGGGAGGAACACCTCCATCTCCAGGCATAAAAAACATTCCCTACCATAGCAGACCATGTCCAGGACCATGTTTAGAATAAAAAATTAATCATTTAATCCTGCCCCTCATCCACGAATTTCATGCATTGCCCTCCCTCCGCATTAAATGCGTTGCCTCCGTTTAGACTCTTAGCTACCATAGCCCCGCTATACCGACGCCACTTGCGCGTGAGTAAACGATGTACAGTTTTCAGTCATGTCAAACCACGCCTGCACGAGCCACTTGCCCGCCAGGGAAGCCCGGCGCTGGTGCGAACATTCGCTTCCCCTGACTCCGGTCCAATTTCCCCTCCAAATCCAGAGAGGGCTTTACAAGCGCAAGCTGAAACGGTGCGAGGCGCATAATAGTAGCAACGTACGAACATACGATGACATGGTTTCTAGATTTGTTCTATCAAACAACAAAAATTTCTATAATCTTTGCTACTTATTAATTTTATTTTTGAATTCTGCCTTGGATTAACATTTTCGCCAAATGACAGATGTGAATGTGACAAATGTGATTTGAATGGCGGTTCTTTCCTTGGGTTCGCTTTGTTTTATATTTTCTGAAAATGTTCCGTTATGTGTTATCTATAACAGTAATATGAAATGTATTAACAATTTACTTATCCCATAAATATTTATGATCAAAAGAAGTGGAGAAAATGTTTAATCAAAAAGCGGCCAAACTACTCGAGTTTCCTCTTTTACATAGTTAAAAATAATTTTTTTCCAATACAATCGGTACTATACAAAAACATCGATAGTTGACCAAGAGAATTTTAGAAAAATCTCTATTTTCAAATGACACTAAGTCTCGAGTCTCGAAAATACTTAGTAAGTTCCAATAAAGGTTGCGTCAAAATTGAAAAATAGCAACAAAATAATGTTTCTATGAATATACTTCTGAGACCAAACAGTAAATGAATTATTTGTTGCAAATACTATTAAGAACATGGTGATGTGTTTCTTGTGCCTTTGAAGTGACTTACGCAGTATAAATACAACAATTCAGAACGAATATTTTTACTTTACAAATAGAATACCGTAACAAAATGGCTAAAAATTGAAATATATTCAATTGGTCTGATACACCCCAGTGAGTAGTAGGTGTAACAAAACATAAGTGTGCAGTATGTGAAGTGTAACATTTTCCTTGCTCTCCCCCAGCGGCGGAGACATTCCAAGGCGACATTTGCTGCGAACGAGACTGTACTCGCAGGAGCATCTGTCTGCAGCCGCGCCCGCCCACTCGGCGCTCCACACAAACGGCGTTCGCGTTGAGAAATGCGGCGAATATCTCAACTCGCGCGACCAGACGGACGAGCATACACACGGGCTGCAGTCTAGCGCGCGCCGCACACCCCCTTGCTGCCCTGCCCCGCGTTACACGGTTAACTGAATAAACAGCATGGCTACGGAGATTCAAGCTCCAGGACACTCTATGTGCTTAAATGAAATAAGTGACGAGATTTTTATACGTCGAGTTTTCGAGTTATAATAATAAATTTTTCCAGTGTGATTAGAAATGTTATTGGTTTTTTTCCTTCACGATTCTAATAGTACGGAAAGTTAGTATAAAGTAGTATAGATGAAGCGTCGTGATGCTGAAAAAAAATCAAGATGACATATTGATAGCAATGCTTATTTGGGGATCTTTGATATCGAAAAATGAGATTTTTTATCAAAAAGTCTGTATGGGATAGGTTATCTATTTTACGCGTGTAGTAGTGCGTCATTTCATTCGCAAAGAAAAAGTTCAATTTCTAAGGATTTTTTGTGGGAGATAAGGGATAAGAATAATTATTTTATACGAAATTAATCCAGTATTTAAGGTCCAAGAAATGCAATCCAGAATATCACGTTATTTATACAATAGTGTCCCTGGGGTTTATAAGACAAGATTCGTGCCTCCTTACGTTAGGGCTGGTACCACACCCAATGCGTAGTAAGAATGATGAACACTGATACACTTCTTAGAGTAATCCACACGCCCAGAACTGGCCAAATGTCAAGTGCTGTTCTTTTACAAATGTAGTTGTGAATTTAGGGCGTAGGGTCATTTTTTTTAATCAGTATATTTTAGTGTACTTCCTTTGCACTCTATGCCAATTCTATCACCTGTGAAGCAGCAAGAACATTCTAATATCTTTTAATGAATATTGATACAAATTGAACGCAGAAAAATATCAAGTATATCACCAAAATAGCTTAGCATAACATTCCGTACAATTGAAAAAATATACTTTTAAATGTTTGGGTACTATGAACATCAAAGAGTGTGTTAATAAAATTTTCGAGCTATTTTTTTCCTTTTCTATCCTATTATTCTTACTCGTACTAACTGATTATGTAAAAATATCACTATTAACTACAACGTGTAAACATGATTTATAAGCATTGTTACAACATATATGAGACATCTATACAAGTAATTAGTACAATGTAGTTGATCCTTAATACACTTTCATCAAAACGCAGTTTCAGCAAATATTACTTTTTTTAACAAAAGTACTTGATACATATCCACCCCTGCAACTACAGTTTAATTGGCTTCCTTTGGATTCTTACATCTCTTGCCAAATTGCAAATATAATTCCCATCAATTTGGTTTTCCCTCTCAGAAATATGTAGATACACCAGTATTTAGCAACATGGGATAAAGAAGTAACGGCACATAAAATGGAATACAATAGAAGATCTGCTAAGTTAGCACGACCAACTGATAAGAAACTAAGAAAAACTAACTTGTAAGAGAAAAAATTGAAGTCAGATGATTAATTATTACAGTTTATTTGCTGAGAGAGAGTCAACATAAATACTGGCTGCAATGTTCTGTGGAACAATTCTTGAGAACACTAATCATTCTCCATATATTAACACTATCAGAAACTAAAAAATCTCGCAGGATAGACTCCGCCCTTTTTAACATTTCCATGACCTTTCTTGCCAGCAAGGAAAGCGAAGCCTGCATCTAGAGGCGGTTTTCGTCAGTTCTACAATTAATCTGGAAATCTGATCTCCGATAAGAGTGCTTTCCGCGTTCTCTGCTTGGAGGTAGGGGATCACGAAAACGGCATCGCCTGGAGGAACATGTTTATGCTTAGGCGCTGAGTCTGCATGTGTACTGCAAGTATACGCGGTGGTGACTTGATCGTCCCCCGCAGGAACATGAGATTCGGCCCACTCTATGGCTAGCAGTAGTCCTCTTCAGGCATCTCCCTCAGCAGGATACTGACCCGACCGGATCAACATCGTAGCTCCCAATTGGCCTCCCGACTTGTGCCTAGTGTAATGCATTGCATGTGCATGTGTGTTGTGCATGTGCATGTGCATGTGTGTTGTGTATGTGCATATGTGTGTGTGTGTGTGCGTGCGTGTGTAAGAAGACACAAGGGGACAAGAATGAGGCAGGAAAGATCTCGCGCGGTCTATGCCTAGTTAGTTAAAGTACTGCACCGACTTTTTTCTAAAATTTATTGTAGAAATCACGGTAAACTACCAAACTACCAATAGTGAATCTGGCCCCTAGAATTCTCTTCCTGTGAATTCGACTCAGCTGTGCGGCTGGTCTGGAAAATATTTCACCACCGAGTTGACTCGAACACTATGAACTACGGGTCAACAATGTTGCGGAGGCAACGTCGTTGATATTGACCTTTACAGATGGTAATAAATGTGGAAATTGTATCTCCGAAAAGACCGCCGCGTGCTTAGCCTGGAGTAGGGGAGCACGAAAATTTCGGCGAGAGAAGCGGCTTATTCCTGAGAGAGTGCGCGGCTCTACCCTCTGCTAATGTCGCCGATTAAATTATGGTTACGACTCGGAAAAGGGGTGTGGTTGCTGTGTGTCTTCCCTTTGTGCCATTTGCGTCCCGCTACTGGGCCTTCGGACCGGAGCCCTCGCACCGCCCACGCGCCGCCCCCACGCCGCCCCCACGCCGCCCCCACGCCATCCCCACGCCGCCCCCGCGCCCCCCCACGCCGCTCCCGCGCCGCCCCCGCGCCGCCCCCGCGCCGCCCCCGCGCCGCCCCCGCGCCGCCCCCCGCGCCGCCCCCGCGCCGCCCCCGCGCCGCCCCCGCCCCCCACGCCACTCCCGCGCCGCCCCCGCGCCGCCCCCGCACCGCCCCCGCGCCGCCCCCGCGCCGCCCCGCGCCGCCCCCGCGCCGCCCCCGCGCCGCCCCCGCGCCGCCCCCGCGCCGCCCCCGCGCCGCCCCGCGCCGCCCCGCGCCGCCCCCGCGCCGCCCCCGCGCCGCCCCCGCCCCCCACGCCACTCCCGCGCCGCCCCCGCGCCGCCCCCGCACCGCCCCCGCGCCGCCCCCGCGCCGCCCCGCGCCGCCCCCGCGCCGCCCCCGCGCCGCCCCCGCGCCGCCCCCGCGCCGCCCCGCGCCGCCCCGCGCCGCCTCCGCGCCGCCCCCGCGTCGCCCCCGCGCCGCCCCCGCGCCGCCCCCGCGCCGCTCCCGCGCCGCCCCGCGCCGCCCCCGCGCCGCCCCGCGCCGCTCCGCGCCGCCCCCGCGCCATTTCTGCACCGCCTCCTCATCACATGATTAGTAGTCTTTTGCGTCACATGACTATGATTAGTAGTCCTTAATTGCGCTTAATAGTGCATATTTTGTGCCGGAAGTGACTGTGTTCTGCCCACACATGTATATGAGTTGAGGCGCCAACCCACGCGTCGACTTGCGCGTGATATCCCGTCCAGGGTTCCTCATCACTGGCTCCCAACATACGTAATCGTGTAGTGCACGTAACTCTCAGCGAGTACGTCTGTGTGTAATTGTAAGCTGAGAGCGAGGACGGGACGTAAATAAGGAAGGGAAGTCATGAGCGGTCCGAAGGTCGTTCGTTAACTGCTCAGCATTCGGCTGGTATTGGTGAGAGAAACCACGGAGAACTACCGATCAAAGCAGCCGGCCGCTAGAATTCTGAAGACATTAAATAATTATATGCGTCGTCATTGCCAACAATATTATTTATTAAAAAAGCAGCTTTCGATGGCTTAGCCATCATCATCAGTTTTCTAGTACAAGAAGAAAAACAAAAACATTATAACGTGAATATTTTTTTGATTTGACAACAAAATTGTAATAAAGGTTACTAATAATTGACACTTTTTGGAAAATATATTTAACAGTCTAAGAACTGAAAGAAAGAAAAAAGTGTGTGTGTGCGTGTGTGTGTGCGTGGGGGGGGGGGGGTAAGTCATTTAATACTAAAGGAAAGTGATTGAAATAGTACCCGTAAAATTTGAAACAGAAAACATAGAAATGTAAGTTGAGCCATTCCTTACCTGCTGTAAGGAAGCCACAAAAACGATAACTCACCACAACACCTATATTCTGAAGACAACAGTTGTTATCACCCCTGCTAGGCAGCTAGTGTCTAAAATCCACCTCTGTCGGATTCGAACCCTACGTTCGTTTAGTAGTTACTTTTGCATGTGCGCCGCCTCGTTTTATACTCACTCCCCACCCCCACTCCCACCCCCAGCCGCTAAAGTTCTGTTCCTGTCGACTGCGACACCCGCATCGGATTCCTGTTCTTCTGGCGTCCCGTCGGCTGCGACCTCATTGCTCCATTCCGCAGCTCCCTCGTTCTTCTGCTAACCCCGCTGCTCTTCCTTGTTACCGACCTGCTGGGCCTTCCCGCTTCTTGCTGGGTTCCGGGTGTTGCGCAGATGTTCTGTGTATTTGTGTTTTTGTTCGTGTTTCATCCTGCTCTCGGATAGGCGAGGTACACTAAATTAAAATGTTTTCGAATTTTTATAATGTTTTGCAAAACGCTTTATTGTTTTTAGTTTGTAAGATATTTTTATGCGTTTCTTGTTTTCCTTTATCTTCTCTTACTGTACATCTAGCTCTGGTTTGTCTTTTTTGTTTTTTATACAGTAATGTGTGTTGTGAATATTATTAATGATAAACCACAACTTATTTATTCTGTTGTTACTTGTGATTCTAAGAGTAGCACACATCTCTATAATGTTCACCAGATCTTAGTAAATGGTATTCTAAACCTTACTGAACACTTGTCTTTTAAATGTGTCATAACATAAAACTACATTTTATACAACTACAGCAGTAAAGTATATTATTGCAAAACAACTTTTGGCTTTACATTGGGTTTATATCTTTCCAATCCATAATCTCCTAAATTAATTCAAATTTGGCATTACAAATTTTTATCGAGACTGCCCTACAGTGTTCAGAGGCCATCACTATCCTGCAACTGAGGAAGAAAATGAATATCTGTGATTCTGGAATATGATATGTATTCCAAAATCGCATGTAAAAATATGTTCTTCTTTATGTAATTTCAGGATAATATCAAGTGACAGTTTTCTCATCCTTGATAGCCAATATCGGGTAGAGGGCTACAAAGGAAAATGTGATGATTTGCTTTTTATTTTATTTTTCTTTACTTCTTGCTTTCAGCCCACACTTACGCTAAGAGTTTGCCTGCTTACTTCACTCTGCTTACTTCACTTCCCCTTAGAGTGTTGTCCCAGATGTGCATCTCTTAATTACTTCTTCCACTTCTTCGTAATCTAGCGCCGCCCCCGCGCCACCTCCGCGTCACCCCCGCGCCGCCCCCGCGCCGCCCCCGCGCCGCCCCGCGCCATCCCTTCTTCCACTTCTTCGTAATCTTCCGTCTAGCGCTCTTGCGCGCTCTCAGATATTCTTTCTCCTCAGTCTCCTGTCATCCGTCCTACTGCCCTGAGTCCCCCATCCTTTTATTCCTACCTGCCCGTCCTTTCCTCCCCTGTTCTCCGTCCTTCCGTCTCCCCGTCCAACATCCTCCCTGACCCTTATCACCCCTTCTTCCACCCCCCACCATTCATACCTACCGACCCGTTCCTCGATCTCCTCCTCCACCAATCCTCCGTCCCCTCGTCCTCTCCCCATCTGCCCTTGCCCACCGTCGCTCCCCACTGGCCCCGCCCTCAGGAACCCCCGTGCAGCGCTGGGCGCGAGCCAGCGCCGGGCGGAGTGGAGTGCGGCATTCGTCTCTGTCGCCGCGCGGGCGGTGCTGCTGGCGGGCGGAGGACGGCGCCAGCGCAGGAACCCTTGGGATCTACACTGAGAGCGTGGGGCCAAAAAGGGGATGATGATCACCGTTGTAGCGCTTGAGTGATTTAATAACAACAACAACAACAATAATAATAATAATAATAATAATAATAATAATAATAATAATAATAATAATAATAATAATAATAATAATAATAATAATAGCCTAATGCCTCTGATCCGGAGGCCGTAGAGAAAGTGTCCCGACGGTGGCAGGATTTTCGACATTGGGTAGATGGCTAGGATGAATTCAGCCGTCTGGAGGGGAATTCAAGCGTCCAGCTGCTCTGATCAGTAATATTCTGTGCGTCTTCAATCAACACCAGACGAATGCTGAAGCAGTACCCTAACACTATTGGCCACGAACCGCACGCAATATTTCCTTCCTCTTCCTCTCCTATCCTCACCCTTACTTACACACACACACACACACTTATACTTACATGTACTACACATACGGGACTAATTATCTTAGCAGTTGGGCGCTCATAGGGCGGGGGAGGGGCTAAGGAGGCGGACAGAAGAATCAACGAGGTATGATAAGTATAGGGAGAGGGGAAGGTGAGAAGGAGGTCGAGGGAATGGAGAGGATTATGAAGCAGGGGAGATTGAAGAGGGATGGGAGAGGACGGGTAGAGTAGGAAGAGTGGAAGCACAGGGGGAAGGCTAGGAAGAGAAAAAGTGGTAGAGGGGTGAGAGAAGGGATGAAATGGAGGAGAGTGCCGAGTTGGGGGAAAGGCTGGTGGTTAGGGCAGCAAGGAAAATGGTGAAAGAGAAAGGGGAGGGAGGTAATATGCGAGGAGGAGTAAGAAGAGAGTGGGAAAGGGACAGAAAGAGGAGGAGAGGGAGGGAAGAGTGAGAAAGGATCAAGTGAGAGGGAGAGAAGAGTGGGAGGGATAAGGGAACGGGTGGAGCTAAAGAAATATTTGGAGAAGACGGTTTTGTGGAAGGGTATAGACGTTGGGAGAGGTAAGAGTATGGAGATGGAGAGGAGAAAAAAGCGAAAGAAGAGAGGAGAAAAGGAATTGGAAGTAATGGAAGAGGGTGGGGTAGACGGTGTAGCGCAGAGAAGCAGAGGAAAGAGGGGATTTGGGGGAGAGCGGTGGGGGTCGGCCGTGGTGCTGCGAGGGAACAGGGCGCAAATTCGCAAACCCAGTCAACCGCGAGTGTGAACAACGCGTGGGGGCGTCGTAAGGTCGGTCGTGCAGTAGGTGGCTGCGGTGTGGGGGCGACGTGGGAACGACTCGGCGACCGAGCAGTTGACGCGGGGGCGAAGGCAGGGGTGACGCCGGGGCGGAACGTGCGAGACGCGGGGTCAGGCGTGGGCGAGGGACGGGGGTAGCTGAAGGGCGGGGTTAGCTCAGGCGCCGGGGACGGACGCTGCGCGACGGGGTGGGGAGCCCGGCGAAGAGGGTGGGGGCTGGATTGGGCAGGGCTCTGGGGATGGGATGTGCGAGACGGAGTATCGAGTGCGCACGAGGAGTGGGATACGGTGGGGGTGCCGGGAACGGAAAGTGCGTGAAGGGGAGGCAGATGCGGACAAGGGGTCGAGCTGATGGGCGGGGATGGATTCGGTGGGGGTGGGCGTGAGTACGGGGATGGAACGTGCGTGACTGCGTGGCGGGCGCGAACTGGGCCGGGAGTGGGGGAGAAGCTTGGGCGAGGATAGGGGAGGGGCTTGGGCGGGAGAGGACTGGCTTGGGCGAGGGTGGGGGAGGAGTTTGGGCAGGGGTGGGGGAGGTGCTTGGGCGGAGTCGTGTTGGTGCGGGGACGAAACGTGCACGACTGGACGGCGGGGGCGGGCGAGGGGCGTGAACTGGGACAGGGATGCGGGGCGTGAGCGCGGCAACGGAACGTGCGCGGCAAGGTGGAGGGAGCGGGCGCGGGTGTCGCGCTGACGTGTGGGGGTGGCTGAGGCGGGGGCTTGGCAGTGCGTAGCGTCAGAACGTGCGCGGCGGGGAGGCGGGTGCGGGCGAGGACGCGGTCTGGGCCGGTAGTGGGGGAGGGGCTTGGGCGAGGGTAGGGGAGGGGCTTGGGCAGGGGTGGGGGAGGGGCTTGGGCGAAGTCGTGTTGGCGCGGGGACGAAACGTGCACGACTGGCACGGCGGGGGCGGGCGAGCGGCGCGAACAGGGCAGGGATGGGGGGAGGCCCTTGTGCGGGGATCGCGCTGCCGTGTGGGGGTGGCTGAGGCGGGGGCTTGGCAGTGCAAAGCGTCAGAACGTGCGCGGCGGGGAGGCGGGCGCGGGCGCGCTGAAGTGCGGTGGTTGGGGGGCGGGGGCGCGGCGGCGCGGGGCGCTCTTCCCACAACAAGGTTGCGCAAAATGCGTTGTTCCGCCTCGTCGCGACGCGCGCGACGCCTGCCGCTCGCGGAGTAATCAGATTTAGCGGCAGCGCGAGGATTGCATTTAAATAATTGATAGTGGTGCCAGCTCCTACCTGCTTCGTATTGTTTTTGTTACGCTCGCTGCCTTTGTCTCGCGTTGGTTAAACTGGCTAGCGCCGCCGCGCACAAAAGCCTGTTTTGGGCGCCGCCGTGGGCGGCGATTATGGCTCGTCAGACGGGAAAGCGGGCTTTTGTAATCGGTGAGCATCGTTCGCATACTTTTATTTTATGCGCTGGGAATGGATATTTTGTGACGAGTGACTCGGTCTGCACGAAAAATGACACGTTTGATAGTCGGTTTGAATAAGAGGATGGACTAAAGAAGTCAGTTTAAAGATAGAGGACTATGCTGTTTAAAGATGTTGAACAGGGTGTTCATTGTACGAATTTAAGCAGTTTTTAAATTCTTGCAAATCTTTTTGCATGTAGTCTTAATAATTAAAAGGACATTAATTCCTTTGGACTACATTCTTTTTGAGTTCATAGTAAACTTCGAAAGGTCATCGGTGTATTATGTGTAGCATTTCTCCCTCTACAACTTCTTCAAAAGTATTATATTTTGGGGGGTTATTATTTCTGTGAATATATAGCAACAGAATCTGGGTGTAGTTGACGAAAAACGCGTATTCTATGTACTCACACATTATTTTCTGAAAAACGTTTAATTTTAGACCTTACCACTTTTGTTTTTAAAGAGCTAGGAGGTACTATCTTACACCGGAAAAGAACAAATTTTCGACCGAAAAACTCTCTAACGAAGAAGTGGATAAATCGTGTACATATATAATGAAGTACTTGTTTTAACAAGACCTGTCGACAGAATCTATGTTTTGGTAATCCTTTCTTAAAATATTTTTCAAAGTTAATATTTTTTCACATTAATTCCACAATATACACACAGACGTTCAATTTTCGCTTTCCAACAAACCTTGAAACATCTGGTTCCTTTAATCGGTTTATTGACATTGTGTCACACACAATTATTTTACAAAGGATACTTTACCATCTTTTGTTGATGTTCCTTATATTTTTTATTATGCTATTCAAAGCAAAGGCTCTACTTATCAATGACAAAAGTCTGAATCGCTATGCTACGCGATTGTCAATGTGTAAGGCTTCAACTCTGCCAATATAAACTTAAACATGACTTTATGACGGGTACATTTAATAAATGAATAGCCTCTATAAATATTTATATCACTGATCAGCAATTTTAACAGCTGTCATTTTTTTAATTAAATGGTGAGGTAGAATAGTTATATTTACGGCGTCACGTTCTTTCACTGAAGACAATTTCACACCCACTACCCAATCTTTCCCGAGGATCTTCGTTATTGCTCGAATGGCAGGACAGCTTAAGGAAGAGCAATATTTTTGTTTTGTGTGGTTTCTCCAGTGAGTAGTGAGTTCTGTCTCCAGACCATGTAGCACATTTAAGAATATGCAGTTAGTATTTATGTCCTACCTGGTGTTAACTAGAACGTGATTAGATGCAAGAAGTCTCTCTAGATCTGGCCATATTCTTCCACTGAAAACTTACGTTTCTAACTGCAGCCTTTTAGAAGATTCCTGGATGTATTAAAGGAACCTGCATCCTGAAGTATAGTAAAACACAGACATTTTTCGAATTATTCAAAAGAATTTTCCAATTTTGAAGATCATACTGGAGGTCCAACTTGAAATGTATAGCATTCATAAAAATTCGCCAGCACTTTAGAATTTTACGAGGTGTGTATTTCTAAATTAAATGATTATGTGAAAGATTTGCCTTTGCGGTTCTGTATGGAATGAGTCGCGTCCTTTCGCGGAGAACAATTTCAGATTGATTGATTGATAATTCCTGAATCTGCGCGCGACAGCGGCTGCGGTAATTTTCCCGCAAGTGCAGTGCATGTTTTCTCTCGAGAGATTGTGGCGATCTCCCGCTGGATGAGATCCTGTGCCGAACCACCGACGGTTAACGGGGTTTCTCCCATCCAGATATCTCCCACCAGCAGGGCTCCGCCCCAGTCGGGAGAAGTTCGAAGATCACGACTGCTCTCCCGACAAGTGTGATACTGTAGTATATGTGAGAGTGAGTGTGTAAGTAATGGGTGAGGAAAGGGTAAGGAAGAGGAAGGAAAGATCGCACGCTGTCTCTTGCCCGTTTGTTATGTTATGCTCCAGTGGTTCTGCCTGGTGTTAATCGGAGAAACCACGGAAAACTATCGATCAAGGCAGCCGGCCGCTATAGTTCTCCTCCAGACAGCAACTGAATTCGACCTAGCTATCTAGCCAGTGTCGAAAATCCTGCCGCTGTCGGGACTCGAATCTCCGTACTTCCCGGTCAGAGGCACTGCAGTGACATCAGTTGACGCCCTGAGCATCCTCTTCTGGTAAAACAATTTCAGTTCCAACTACGGCGCCTCAGAGCGTCTCCGTTCTGGGCCGGCTGGGAGTGCGGCCTAAGGGAGCGCAATATTTGTTTTGTGCGGCTTCTGCGGTGGGCGGTGAGATCGCCTGCAGACGACGTGGCGTCCTCGGCAAGAGAGCGAGTGGGTTGGGGCGGTGGGGGGTGGGGGTGAGGTTTCTGAGATTTATAATGGCGCTGGCTGCCGTGGCCACACCCCTCGCTGTCGCCTGACTGCCAACGGTTGGGTCCCACACACAACTGACCTCGTCCTTTCTTTCCGCATTCCCCGAGGAAAATGCAGGCCACGATCGGGATGGTGGTACGCTTTATGTAGATCTTCAGGGAGCCAAAGTACTGTGAGCCCTGTTTTAAGGATCATTCCTATTGTGTTCTTAATTCAACTTAGTACGGTATAATATGAGTAAGTATTAGGATATGGGTTCCAAAGTTCAAGAAATCGTGAATAGAGAAAATTGTTCACTCTTAGTACGTTTTAATTGTTTTTTTGACAGCAAATAAATAAATTAGTGGTTACATATGGGTGAACAATGTCACAGAGAGCCACTTAAGCAAAATGTTGAGGTTATGGATAGCCAACTTCCGTTCTAATAATGCTATTTCCAAATTCACTTCATTAATTTTCATATCATTGTGTTTGTTATCTACCGATTCATTCGTACGTGCATTTTTCCTTGATTTTAAAATAATTATCGTGCGAGCTAAGCGATTCCAGATTCCTTTGTTCGAAGAAATATGACAACGAATATTTAAGACAGCATCAAAAAGTTGTGTTAGTGTAATACAGGTTCAATATCTACTAATAAATGTGTCTGAACGCTCATCAGGCACGGAGAGAAAGCTCAAAAGAAAGATTACGTACACGTGTTTTGTGCGTAGGAAATGTTGCGACACCAGGCCGATGGGTCTGAATGTTGCAATCCTACAAGAAGAATAAAATCACTGCATAAAGAAAACTTCTGTTTATCGCATAGCCGTATGAAATTTTATCATTTTTTTATATTTATGAAAAAAGTTTGTTGCCAAAACAATTACCTTGTTACCGTTAAAAAAGTTTTTTTTGCATGGTTTTAGAATACCCTAATCTTGGACCTATGAAATGCATTTCTATATTGTTCACGGTAGGCTTCTTTTCTAATACAAGTTTACAAACTCTTTCTATTAAATTTTTATGCAGTTGTAGAAAATATGTTGTTCATATTCCTTGGGTAAAGTTTCTCTTTTCTCATAGTCTCGATTGAGTTTTTTGTCTCGACCTACGGCCACGACAAAAAATCTCAATCTCGACCGTGAAAGAAACGGAAACTTTATACCATTAATATGAAAGTGACTAATACTATTTGTGCCTCGTAGACAGTCTTACAGACATTCCTTTTACTTTAATACAAATATAAAAATAAAATTGGGTACCGCATTGCATTAAGATGAGTTGTAGATGTTCAGACGAGAGTATTTTGTTTTCGTTGTTGCAGTCTTATCTGAACATTTGAGCATCGTCTCACTTTAAGCACTAATGCTACAAAATTGAACTTCAATCACTCTGAGCCTGTCCTATGAGTAACCGCTAGTAGTGACTGTCTAAAATAAATAAATAAGTGAATAAAACAAAAATGTTGCATTCGGGCGTGGTTAGGGCAGTTGCCGCGTGAGCGCTGTTCTCCAAGCTAACGCGCCGCGCGTCCTTGTTTTCGTTCCTTGCGGGAGGATTCTGTTATGATTTCTTTTCCACTTCCGAAGCATGAATTATTCATTGGCAAAGGACGGAAGAAGGGAATCGAGGAAATGATGTTGACGTGTTGTATTTTTGAGCGGTGTCTCTCTAAGGAAAGGGAGGGGGCAGACGATAGCCCCTTGCGAGTGTGGTGGAGTGGGGGGGGGGGCTAGGGGAGTTGGTGAGGGGAAAAACTAGTTTTTGTTTCGACTTAGTTGAATTTCGTGTACTTCTCCGACTCTCTCGCTCTAAGGAAGTATCACTGCCTCCGATTGCGTCTGTTTCGGTTTGTTGGGCTGTTTGCAGGGCGATTTGCCAGTCTGTTTATCTGTCTCCGTATCCTCTTCCTCCTCTCCCTCATCCACTCCTTCCGCCTCTCACTATGTCCCTCTTCCTCCTACCTATGTATCTCACTCTTCATCCCTCCCTCTCGCTGACTATCCCTCTCTTTTTCACCCTTTTTCTTTCATTTTTCCCTCCCTCTATTCTTTCTTTTCTTTCTCTCTCCTTCCTTTATTTCCTCCATTCCCTCTATCCTTCCTTTTCTTTCTATCCTTACCCTCCCTTCCTCTCTTCTCTTCTTTCCCCACACCTCCTGCTCCCCTCCATCTCATCCCTTTTTTTCACTCCCTCCTTCCTCCTACCTTTCCTCTCTCTTTCCCCCTCCCTCCGTATTTGCTCCCTCCTCCTCTCCATCCCTCCTTCACCCCTTCTCTTCCTCCCTTCTCCTCGACCCCTCCCTTCTGTGTGTGCTGGCACTTGTTATTTCACTTTTGATTCACCCTCGTGTATTCTTAAAATCTCTTATATTATATAAATGTGCGAAAAAATTAACACTTTCAACAACCCCTCTCCCTCAATAACCTGTGTATCCACTCAGCCAGTGAGCGACAAGTAGCGAATAAATAAGGCTGATACTGATCTGTGACGTCTGTGTTGGAGAATGTGGAAGATCTAAAATGTTTCTAATGGACTTACACGTGGTGTCGAGTTCAAGAATACCTTATATTACACCCCATGACAGGAATAAGCCGACGGTACGTTTTTACAGGTTTTGAACATTTGTCACAATATGGATCATCAGTAAATCAACTGCAAGTTTTCTGTGGGCAAGTTTTCCAATGCAACCAAGTTGAAGTTTCCGTGAAAGTAATCTTGGCCAATTTATTCTCAATTAGGGATTAATTTCAATTTATTAGAACATAGTTTGATTTCTTTTACCCTTTGTACAATTATGTGCTGTAGGATCTATATGCTGAAGGTTACAGGAGTTTTAGATTCCTTTCTATATTAGCCTTTTGGCATTCGTTTTCCCACTTCCAGGATAATAGAAGATCATATATGATTGATGAAAGTGGGAGAAGATAGCATGGCAAGCTCCATGCTCATGTGCATATTTTCCTGATAGTTATTTAAAATGTATCCAAATGAGATGTTGAATAATTTTCAATACAAAAAAATTATCAAACTTTTATTTCTGAATATGCGTAATCCGTTTTCGTGGCTGAAGCGCCATGAACCCTTCCCTTCTTGTGATGCACCACTTATCACCATCAAAGCGAAAAAGCTGCAGACAGATCCTTGAGGAACGCCGCAACTAATTTCGAGCAGTGTGTAGAAGAGCTTCGGCGGTGACAGCGTGGGCAGCGCGGTGGACGGATACGGGGGGCGGGACGGGGCGGGGCGGGGCGAGGAGGGGCGAGGAGGGGCGGGGCCGAATCCGGCGTGGTGGGGTCGATTGAGTGAAGGATCCCGTGCGATCCTCACCCCTCACTCCCCCTCTTTCCAACCCTTATCCCACGGGACGTCGCGCAGTGGGTCGAGGTGGCACATAAAGTGCATCCTGAACCCATTAACAATTCTGCTAGAGATCCGTAGTAGGGCTCCGTACTTCCTGATCTCCTCCGCCGAATTTCCCCTATCTGTAACGTCTGTTCAGGCATTACAGAGGCATTACAGTACAATTATTGCATTCGTACTCTCCCTAAAGTGACAACAGTTGATCGCAAAACTTATCACTGCTTTCTACATGCTTTCCTATAATACGAATTATTTAATCGTGACTTTACGTTTTTACGTTACTTGCGGTTTACTGTTTGGAAGCAGAAAACGTTTTACTTCTCTTACATTTATAAATTGCAGAAAAAGACCTATCATATATTATTGATCAATTATGAAACATTGATGTGAAACGAGTGTAAATATGCGTTCCATATCTATCTCGTGTTTGGCGGGCTACCTTGTTTCAATTTTAAAATATGTTCCAAACTTTCAAGCCATTTTTTAGAGATATTGATTCTTGAGGTTTAATACAGATGTTTACTGAATAAATCTATTAATTTATGTATTTTGCGTTAAGAACATAACACATCGCCCTTGTGAATTAACCTCTGCTAAACAATTCTACTTCTCAGAGAATTTCTGAGAGGGCCATCAGCCCGTCGCTTGACTCGGAGAATAGGGATGAGAACAGGGTAGGAAACAAAGATCGCGAGAGATTCGTGGCCCGTATTGTAGGGCAAAACTACTCCGGTATTTGCCTGAAAATTATAAGGGAAACCACTGAGCATCCACCCACGAATCCAATTCTGGCGATCCCTTAATCCCACAGATGATAGACACAAAGTGTGCCATGGCTCCATGTCGACCTCCACCCTTGACCTCCCAATCAGTAGTGCGCACCATTACGCTTCTTCTGTTTCCGCTCTCCGCTACCGGTGCTGGTTAAATAACTACTCTCTCTACATTTAAAAAAAGGGGGTTTTGTACAGACTTTTAACGTACCCTACAACAGCTTGAGGTCGCCGAAATGAGAGTTCTGATAAAAATTAGAAATCACGCTCTACTGGATACGGAACGAAAGGATAAGGCACAGAATCATCAGGGAAAGGTGCAAGTTTATCGCCATTACGGAATGGGTAGCAGACCGAAGAAAGGAACGGGACGATCATATTGAGAGAATGGAGGAGAAAAGAATTGTGAGAATTACTAGGGATGAATTACTAGGCCGAGCGGAAGAAAAGTTGGCAGACCAAGGAGAAGATGGAGAGACTCATTATAATTCTCGGAAAGGAACAAGTTCTTGACTTTTTAAGAAGATGAAGAATAAGTATAGAATTTTGTATATGTTGAATTCACTTTTATTAGTATAGATATATTGTACTTATCTACAGTAACATCTATACTGGCCTTCTCTGTGATGTAATAGCAGGATTTCAGGTACTTTATGCTTATTTATTTGGCGCCTTTCGCCCCACTGTGCGGGTCTGCTCCAAAGCGGGCCGCGCCCCCACCTCCGCTCTCGCGGCCAGCGCGGTGGTTTCTGAGAGGGGAAGTGGGAAGGGGCTACGAGGAGGGAGGGGGGCCCTTATTTATTCAATGCGGAAAACTGGCTCTCCAAGAGGATGCGGCCCTTAAAAGTTCCTCGAGAGGTCTTTCAGCAATGCGTGGATCTCGTTAATGGATATTAATAATTTCGGAAGCTCTGGTTGACTGAATTGCTGTCAGGTTCTCTATCCATAGTTAGAGAGTGTTTCCAGCACCCACAAAACCACGTTAAAGAAACAAACATGAAATTAATTTATTTAAGTCTGTATTTATAAGAGAGAATTCCAAAATTTATTTTTACTTTTCTCTATCGATTTCTATCCACTGACCTATCGATATTTATCGATTTCTTTTATCAACTGTTTGCGCACTTTACGACTTGGTCATCAAGAATTATTTTCTCTTTTACTTCAAGACAATCATTATCTTAGCATAGGCAACCACACTACTAGAGGTGAAATTTCGTGTTGCCACTTCAGAATATGGAGAATTGACTTAACGTTCTCATTTAAACACTTTTCTTCAAATAAGTGGATTTAATACATTTAAAAAAATATTTTGTTTCCTGTTTAGAAGAATTTTCATACAACTTTCCAACTATGAAATTCATAAAAATTACTTAATCTAACAATAAAAGCGACAGATCTGCTGCTACGATCATAGATGCAAGTTGAGCAACTGAAATTGAACCACTATCCGAATGAAACTTCTACAGGTCTGTCTGTCTGTCTCTCTATCTCTCCCTCTCTCCCTCGTTCTCTTTCTTTCTCTCACTTCCTCTCTCTTTCTCCCTGTCTCCCTCTCTTCCTCTCCCCCTCTCTCTCCCCCTCTCTCCCCACGCTCTTATCTCTCTCTCCCTCTCCCTTTCTCCCTCCGGCTCTTCCACCCTCTCTTTTTCTCTCTCTTTCTCTCTCACTCGTTCTATTTCCCTCTCTCTTTTTCTTTTTCTATCACACTCTCCTCATTTCCATGATTTCCACTCATCATTTTCAAAGATATACCTGCAACAACAGTTCATGGACCGCCCTGTTTCTTTTCCATCATCCTCTCCATCATCTCACTCTTAGAATATGGCGATGAAAATGAAGACATGAGTCAAGATAAATCAGATCAAAACATTCCCTTTAAGTTGACTTAATTCTTATATTTATACTCACTAGATACACGCACAACAACTTCAGCAAATTAATAACCACCTTGACAGTTCGCAAACAAGCCAGATTTCTCCTTGCACATTTTACTGCATATCCCTACAAGGATGCTGTTTACATGGCCCTGCCGCTTCGAGACGCCACCGTCGTGGCAGTGGCGTCCTCAGCACAGTTGCCGCCGCCGCCGCCGCCGGCGTTGACGTCGGCGGTGGCTGCGGAAACGTCTGGTGCACTCCGCAATGCGTGGGAGGTCGGAGCGGGAGGAGGTGGAGTGGGGTGGGAGTGACGAGGAAGGGGGAGGTTGGGGATGCGACGTGGGACAGGGCCGCAAGTTGCCCAGTGCCCGTCGGCCCGCCCGCCTGCCTCCTTGCGGCCGGCGCCGACAGGACCCATCCACTGCACTCCGTGAGCCTCCAGCCACCCGGCGCACAGCGGTCGGGGTCGTGGCGTAACCGATAGAGAGGGGAAGGCGGACCGTTAAGACACCTTACGAATAATGAAACCTCTGACATTCGAGGTACCTTCTATTCAAGTGCGTATGATCCGACAATTCTAGAATCTATCATTCGAATTAACCGCCATGTTCTCTGGAGGGTAAATCTTAGATATATGCAAGTCAGCAATTCAACTTTGAAAATTCTTTTATTTTAAATTTTTCACATTTCTCATTTTTATGGCTTCTAAATTTATGTATTAATTCGTAATTTGAATAGCATATTTTGTTCAAAATACTACATTCTCAGAAGTTTCTTATACGTTTTTTAAATGATTTACTTTCTTAAAAGAAATTTGGATATCCTGTTTTCGTCCCTTTCAATATCTACTCGCATGAACATACTCCCGCTGGTGAGTCATAGTTTCAAGTAGAACCACTTGGTTTCTTGGAACAACACCAACCTCCCCAACATTCACGCCGATGTGCCTCGTAAGACTGTGACGGTTCTAAATACATATGTATTGCGGAACCAAAGTAGCTTGTGAGCCCGTGACGTTTCTAAGTATGTACTTTTTGCGAAACAAAGTGACTCATAAGGCCATTGCGGTTCTAAGTACTTAATTACTGCAGACTTAAGTGATTCGTGAGCCCCTGCAGGTTCTAAGCACGTACTTATTGGGCTTCATTGTTGGAAGTGAGCCCTTTAGCGAGTGCTTGATTCGGTACCCATTTCATCCCCAGTGGATGAATGTCGCGTGCGATATCTGTCCTCGCACCTCTGCGCGCAGATTCATTGTTGGAACTCTTTGCTAGTACATGTTACTAAATTACACTACTATAGCGCTTCAAATCGACGCACTTTAAATGTATATCAACGTCGGTGTCGTCAACCATTGGCATTACATCGGCATCTCCGACTTAATCATAAGCATGTAGCAACAAAGCACAGCTTTGGAAGACCATTACAACCACCGTAAATCATTAACACTCATTTGATCGGGGGCGTAACATTCTAAAACATTTTCGGCTAAATCAACTTCTTCATTCTGAAATTTCGGATTATGGTCCATTGTAAATGCCAATAGAAACCTATAGTCCTATGTTGACAAATCATGAAGTAATTTAATGTAAATAAAATAAAGAAATTGTTGTACGATTTGTGGCCTACAACAGCAAAAATATTGCTCAACAAATTGAAGCAAGGCAAAATACCTGAAGGGATTTTTGGCATCTACAATCAAAACTTTAATGTCACATAGCTGGCAAAATAAAAGGAATTCCTCAATGACGCAAATGAAAATGAGATATTGAGTGTATGAGGTGTCAGAAAATCCAATTATTCTCTGGGTTAAGGAAATTTTGGGAAATTTAAGAATTTTTTAAAACTAAAGCAGATAAATATTATAGGAGATTGTTGGTAGGGGACAAAGTTACGGTGGTTACGGTGCGACAAGAGCGCATCGAGGTAGAAATATAACAATGAAACACGTGAACCGGTTGGGCCAGAGAGAAGGTGTAAGCGAACGATTTGAGTCAGAATGATGTTCAATTTGGTGGGATGAGTACCGATGGCCGTCTAGGCATTGTATAGAAATATTTCGTGATAAGTCAGAACTATGTTGGATTTGGTAGAGGAAGCATCGATGACCGTCAAAGCATAAATTGAAATATTTTTGTAATTAGTCCGAGGAGATGGACATGTGATCCACGTGTAATGGGAGAATAGAGCAGTAAGTTTAATACGATTTATCGCAAAAAAGACTTAGAGATAATTATGTCGCGAATAAGAGTAGAAATTTATTAGTTGAAATTCAGTAAGGACGTAAGAAGAGTACGAGATGGAAAAAATGGAACAGTCACTGACGTCATTGACAACGCCAATATTGATGTAATGTCTTCAAAAGAGAAGTTTAGGCAATCAGTGAGAGAAATATATTAATGAAAATATTATAACAAGGCCAAGTTATGTTTCGATATTAAATTTACATTAAGATTGAGAATGAATTGTTATATTTTTTTGTAGACATTCGATGGCCATCAAACAGAAACAGAAAAGAAAAATAAAGATACATTGTTGAACGGTAAAATGAATTAAAAAGAAATTTGAAATAAATTAATTGTGGCAGTCGACACTTACTATCGCTGGCAATTCATAAACAAAATTAAATTGTTTAGTTTATTAGTAACAGTAGTGACGAACATTTCCTAACGATAATTAAATTGTTTACCACCCGAATATTAGTACGATCTGTATACGAAGACAAGTACAGTACCATGAGAAGCGTAAGTATGCTGGCGCCCAGAAATTAAATTAAAATCACTCCATTGAATTAAAAGTGTTGTAAAATTGCAAATATTATTAGAGGAATTAAGATTTACTTCAATGGCAGTTACCAATGCAGGGCAGTAAAATCTTGTATAAAGTTTAAAAATGAATTATTAAGAGATAACACATTATGATTTATTTCAAAATCCCCACAAAATGATTTTCCAAAACCTAGAACGCACACTGCTCAAGAACAAAAAATTAAATACTATCAGATAACACTGCAATAAATTAGACATTTTAACATAAACAGTCGTATCAATATTGCCATTAAGTAGTACAGAATATATGACGCAACAGTTCCTTACATATGAAGAATATAAAAAAATATTGCTATCCCATAATGCAACCCGTGAATATGAAATATTAAATGGTGTGAAGTATGAAAATGAGGTCGGTAAGCGCAATATGAAAATTAGCGGATTATCACAATGAAATATTTGCATATTCTCCAACATCTGAACTGTATCATCGTTTTTTATATTTTTCGAATTCCTGGGTATCTACAGAAACAATTGACAATTTTCTCGTGGCATTTTCAGAGGATGAATGATTTTCTTTCCATTTCTGTGCATATTGTACATTAGTAATAAATGTATCATTAGGCTGGGATAGAATGGGTTAAGGGTAGGGAGTACGATTACATTTAGGTGGCGTTGATCGAACTAGACCTGTGCGTCGCACACATTTTATCCTCTCATACCAATTACAGTGATAAGGATACTAATTACAAGAAGAATTTGGGTTCAGAGATGGTGCATGGAATACTGTAAATGCATAGTCTGCCACAAACAATTGAAAACATCCATCATGCTGTACGCAGGATCCAAAACCACGGCGTTGATGAAACGCGCGCATTGAAGACGATGTTCCAAGCCCTTGAGATATCAGACCTGTTGGTAAATGAATATGTTTAATCGTTTGTTGACTTTGTGAAATACCTTTACTCTTATAATTATTGCAATTATCAAACTTGAAAACTCTATAGTTTTAATTTAGTAATTGGATTTTAGATATAATAGTTTCTCACATTTATTCTACTAAATGAAAATACTATAAAACTTATAACTGAATTATCCTTTTTATGAATACAAAATGTCACTGTGCTTGGACGACTATTTATTTAACCAACCATCCATCTTACCAACCAACCAACCAACCATCTTACGTCCCTCGTTTATTAGAGCCGAGACAGTCCCCTAAAATGCATAGAAATGACCTTAATTACATTCTCTTCGTTTAGTCTCTATATTTTCCAGTAGTAACCCAACGTCGTAACTCCAAGACTTCCTAACTCATACTTCAATTCAATCACGCACAATGCTCTTAGAGTAAAAAAAAATAGAACGGCTCCATCCCTTCTCGTCCATTAAAAGCAGGATAACGACTTGTATTACGCTCATAACCGTAGCTTAACGCCTCTCCCCTTTCTGAGCGTTGTCTTTCTTCTTGTTTTATGGCGATATTTAAACATTAGTGCCCTCCTCTTCGGCGTGTTTCTACACAGACTGCCCAGGAGGGGAAGTAAGGGTTGGTTGACGAGGAGGGGTTCGCTTTTGCACGCTGCAGACAACTCCGTGCTACGGTCCGGATTGAAGAAAAAAAAGGACAAAAATAACTTCTTCAATTAAACGAAATTTCTAACAGTAGGTTCGTAGACCTGTCTGTTCAAATTTGAGCCTCTGTTGTGGTTGATTTTCACCTGACTCTAAATACTTGGATCTTTGCCAGATTTGGCTATTCTGATTCGCCGTTTTCGATGTTTTCCAAACAATTCCAGACTGGCAGTGCTGTTATCAACGGGCCACGTGCCCCGAGTGAACGTTTCTGCCACTTGGTTCCACAATTGTACATTAACTATAGATTAAAACTTAAATACTTGTCTGAATTTTGAAATGAACTCCTTATGAACATACCCCCTAGTATTTTGTGTATGTGTGCACCTTTTTGTAAATGAAGATTCCTGACTTATTAAAATTGTTTTACCCCTGAAAGGCAGAAGTGCTAAAAACGAAGGAATATATTTTGAAAAAGATACTGTTGCGTCGAGTAGGATTGAATCCAGCAAAATATTTACTATATACATGAAAGTACTAAATGTATTTTTATAAGAAATATAGTCAGAAAGTGATAAGAAGTAATCAACGAAAATGGGGTTTTGATATAAAACATTACCTAGAAATTTGTAAATCAAAGTCACATTGATTCAATAACATTAGCCTTTTTACAAATTCTCCATATGTATACGATTTCCCAACATGAAAAAAATGAAAGGTAGTATGTAACATTAAGCTCTCAAGCTTTATTTTCTACGTACTTGAATAAAACGAGTTGAACACTTGAAAAAACCTTTGTCTTCTTTTTAGTATTTCGAACCACCGTGCGTTGTTGGCGGCAACTTCCCGGTGGATTTTTAATTAAAAGGTGAGCACTAATTGAAAGCGACTGCCGAAAGACGCCGCAACGCCGAGGACCGTGATGCTGTAAGTTCGCAGGTTTTCGTAGCGTGTGAAACAGGATCAGCAAGCAGGTATGGGGCGAGGGTTGTTTCAAAGTGGTGGGAATTAACTTCCGAATTTTGGTGGGGACGTTGGCAGCTTGGAACAGAAGAAGTAAGTAGTTCTACATGAAGGTTGGAGAGGTGGGTGTAAGTTCTCTAGAAACTTGGCTTTTAAACTCTGAAATAGAAACCAGTGTGGTTAAATTTTTTTTTGTGTGTGAACAATCAGAGACAATTTATTCCTTGGAGCTTATTGCTCAGATTTTACCAAATATTACCCGAATGTGATTTGGATTACTAGGTTATACTACATTCTGTAATTGATGCTGAATGAAGTTTACATTATTTATATACAATATATTATTATTATTATTATTATTATTATTATTATTATTATTATTATTATTATTGAATGTGGCGACGCTCACGCTGTAAACTGTTTTAAAAGTTATTTCATGCGATGAGTATTTCTAAATGTCATGCATAACTTGGTTCAAATAAGTTCTTAAGAGTTACTGCTGCCGGAATTACCAATGAATCAAAGTAGCTGACATTGTTATACTTCTGTTCAAAAATTCCCAACATCCAATGACCTCCATACGGGATATGAAAAAGTAATATTTCAATTTCAAAATTGTAATCGTGGTAAAAAATACTTGCAGTTATGGATGATATGAATAGTTAGAATGTAGCACACCTATATCTTTTACCCTTTCTGCTAATATGCACATAGAAGATGACCTGTAAGCTCTTATTCAGCGTTATTCACTAATCCTAATATAAGGTCATTCTCAATTAGTTTCTAAAATTCTGTGGTAAAACCTTCTAAAATTACATTTGATTTTCCCCTGTATTTGCACCCTTGAGAAGTTAAATGGGTAAAGTCAAATTCGCTTGTGCTTTCGTTCTCTAAGATTACTCAGAGCACAGTTCTGGTTTTCTCCATATTCACATGGCATTCTTCATATTTAATGAATTCCTGTACATGTGTTTACATATTTATTATTAAAAATACGGTAATAATGACAAAACATTTCACTTCTTATGTTCAAGGCAGCATCACTATTGACACATCTACCGCGTGTTTCACATGATCCAGAACAGTGTTACCATCCTTGTAGAAGAATATTACGGCGTCTGGGATCGAAAATTGCTATAGTTCAATCAAATCCACCTACAAAGATCAATTTAGGTGGCGAAGGTTAAATTCTCTCTCTACCCAATAAGATCGCAGCACTAAAACACGCAAAAACACGTTTTTGGAAATGTCTTAGAATCTTCTGACCAGACCAAAAACAAATTATCATTTCCTCACCAGAAGACCGAGACGCATGGAATGACACCTCATGTCTCGATTGGTGCAAGGGAAGTGGTCTAACAGTGAGTGACGAATTTGCACTCACGCGCACATGCACCCGCGCACACTCGAAGTTACTCAAATACTGTATAGGGATTATTATTTTCATCAGTAGTGGTATAGTCGTAAATATCTTT
Source organism: Gryllus longicercus (assembly GCA_038098605.1). Lineage (NCBI taxonomy): Eukaryota > Metazoa > Arthropoda > Insecta > Orthoptera > Gryllidae > Gryllus > Gryllus longicercus. The sequence continues at coordinate 1,911,865 of JAZDUA010000070.1, forward strand.
CATACTTTCGATATATTTGCGAAATTTCACCCTATTTGTCGCTCTCAAGTTCATAGAGGTAATTTCTAGGTACTTCTAAAATTATTTAAGGAAATAATCTGACCATAAGACGCTTCTTTAAAAATTGACGATGAAATAAAATTGGGGGATATAGATTTTACATTTAAAATACCCAAATTATTAACAATTTCTCTCCTAATATTGCTGATCTTATATTAAAGCATCTACTCAGTGGACTTTTGAAGACAGACTGTCGTCTTATACACTACGTCAAACAGGTAAAGTTTTTTCAGAAAAGCTCAATGAACGTTCATATTCTTACTCACCCAAGTATATTTCATCATCCTATCTAACATGAAAACTACAAACACGCTTTTCTGTTACTTTGGGTAAATGTTTTAGAATATTAATGCTTTTGAAAATCACGCCTAAATGATCTACAGTGCAAGCCGAAAGTGTGTTTTGGTGAAGAGAAAATGTCTTTTGGAGTGGATCGTATGTTATCCCACAACCATTATCCTACATAAATATTCCAAGTTTATATCACTTCCAGGTCATTGAACTTGCGCTGACTGTAATGACCGAGTCGGTAATATCATCCAACCTTCGAAACCACAAGAATTGCATTCTGATTGAAAAATAGTTTATCCTGTGTGCAGGAAGTAGTAAACATTTCATATTGCTTCTTATGAATTACGAACCTTTCAGATAATTTTCCGCTCAATATCATGCATTTTTTTTGAACGTAAAAATCTTCGCTTCTTGCAGAAGCTGAAGTAGATCTCGAAATAGGGGAGTATTCCAAAGACGTCCCGTGAAAACGGGATCTCGGGAAGTTGGCGATTTCTCACAGGAGGTCGACAAACATCGGGTAAGGGGGCGACGGATAAACGGATATTGCTCTCTCGACTGAAAAGACGGATGTTCTAGGGAGAGAGGAGTCGGAGATGGTATCGATCCAGCAGTCATGGACGTACTTATCAAGACCAGAAGCAGGAGCAGGTTCTCTTTAAAAGAACGATGCATTTAGACTATAGTTGTTACTTTTAATTTATTTTTTGAATAATTTGCTAGAGATGCCCGCCGGTATGCACACTGAAGAAACGAAACAAAACACAACATACAATTAAATAATATTTTTTTTACTGAACTTAATAGTAATTAACGAGAGGATAAAGAAGGGTATAATTGTACTAGTGATATGTTAAGGAAAACGAGCTACAATTTGAACGAGTTTACTTGTTTACCGCGAGTGAAATTATACCCCCTTTACCCACGAGTTACTTTCAATATTTTTTCTTTTCATTTAAGAACTTCTTTTTTTCAGTAATACAAGCATATATTTTTCTCTCTACCGCTGGAGGCGTACATTTGATATCATGTTTGTTCTGAACAAGACCCACTTTAGCGGGTCTTGCATTCTGAATTTATAATCACGTAGTGACTGAAAGGACAAGGAAAGAGTAATAAAATGGAAAATATTGATCATATTCCATATCAATTATTAGAAGAAATTGAGAAAGCAGTTAAAACATTGCATCCTAGGATTATATGTCGTTAGGTTGGAAGGTATTAGGGCTAATGACTAATATTAATTTTAAAGATTAAAGAGATGAGGTCAACTCGTCTAATAAAACTTTGGTCCACTTGTCTAAAATTTCTAATAAAATTAGGTTCAACACGAATGTCTAAACAATATTAGTCTAATAGAAATTTATGACAATGTCGCTCATAAGGTTTCATAAGTTTATTATTATAACTAAAATGACACGACAATATGAAGATATTCACTTTATTGATGTACTACGTAATTTATATTATGCAATTTTCTAGGCCATAATGGAAAATAAGATATTCATTCTTTCTCGAGTTTTGACAGGTGGTTGTGGAGTTTTAAATGCATACGTTCAATTAATGTGGTGATAAAATACGATTTTAAATGCAAACAAGAAAAATGTATTTAATTTACTAAAATAAAATAAAAAATTGATATAAAGACGTAAATAAAAAAATTAAGTTATATATAATTTACAAAAACCTTTAAAGATTAAATTCAAATTAGATTTAGAAAAAACCTTCTAGAATGATTTTTTAGTGAAAAAGGGCCCCAAAGCTTTATAATGATCCATCAACCACCTATCTAAGGAGTCAGAGGGCAGATATCATATTCAGTACCAAACGTTGCCATATGATGTGGCATGTAATGTGAGGAACCCATTTAAACATAGATCTGCTCGTCAGGAATTCACTTGTGTCCTTTGCAACGACTTGGCCCACGACATGTTCACTTCTGCAAGTCTTTAATTAAACTGATAAGTTCTTATCAGCTTCAACTGAAATGTTCACTTATCAAAGATGGACCACCAATTTTCGACTATCGACAATAGACCAGCTTCGAATTTCCTCAGAATTTTCGTTACATTCAATTGAAATATACTTAATAACATACTAGAAACCTTCGTTGATCTGTAATAAATCTATTTCCTACAGCAGCCCACGATTTGTCCAGAATAATTTATCGTTATTATTCATAGACTGTACATCAGGTTCCCACATTTTAGCACATTCTTTTTCTCAATCCCTCCATCAACTTGTTACCGTGACCATGGCAACCCTTTCTACAGCTAGTATTTCGGCCATACAGACGTCTTAAATATTTACTGTTAATTTGGGAGGTCAATAGATAACATTCTAAACCACACCTGGGGGCTTTAAATCCAGTACCAAACAATAGACGCACCAAACATTACATGATTAAGCCTTTACATAACGTGATTAATTGTACAGTGATTTAGTCTGTGCGCAAGTGAGTTGGCTTATTTTCTAGTTATCTAGTGAGATAACTAGCTAGCTTATTATTTACTTAAGGCAAAAACGGTAATAACTGCATGTGACGTCTAAGAGGAGCTGCGTTGAGGCTAAGAGGAGGTCCGATGCCTAGAAGTAAAGCTAGTGTTAATATCTATATGAACTCAATGGATTAAAAGAAAATTGACAAACAACGCTGGAATTCGGGTGTTTGCGGCAAACATTATTGCATGGTGTAGCCGTTAGAATCCTAAACGCTAGTTAAATGGGGATTAACTTTAAGAGGTGCAGACTTTACATTGCCATGAGAAATGTAGTTCCTTAATTAACTTCATAGAAAGGTACTCAGGTATAGGGAGGTAGAAAAAAGGAAAGAAGAAAAATGTATTCAGAAATAGGTATAGAAAGAAGATAGAAAATAGAAATAGAAAAAGAATAGGAAAATAACATAGAAAGATACTTAGACGTCGAAACTACTTCTTTTTCGAGATATATACGAGGATGAGAAGGCAGATATTGACAAATTCTTCATGCGACTATTAATAGTAGCGCACATTTTTTGATAATTTCAGTGTTGAATTCAATATGCTGTCTTTTTACATGGTGTGACAATGCTCTTCAAACTAATTGTAAGAGGGACACATTAATTTTATGACAAATGCTCACAGAAATTCAACGATATACGTGTTTTTGTCTTGCTAGATCTACATTACTATTAGGTGGTATGTATCGTTACGGTCTGGTACCTAATTTTGTCAAAGACTTTTCAATTTCGAAATATCACAGTTAATTTTCAACAATGTTTATTATTATGAAGCAGTTGAATGTATTTAGCTACCACTCAATGCAATTTTTATAATCTAAAAATAGATTTTTGTTTGTAACATTCATTTCGATTCCATAGCGATTATCTTCAGGTTGGCTTAATTTCTACAGAAAATTTTCATTCCCGAACGAAAATTGACTAAAAACAAAAGATTCCATGATCTCATCATCATTTCTTTATATTAAAGTACTTATCATGAAAATAACGACCAGAAATACAAAATCAGTATTCTAGTTTCCCCAAGTCTGCTGTCCACATGATCGTAAGACTGTTCAGCTCTTCGCAGTTGAGTAGTTCTGCTCGTCGGCTGTCAACAAGCAATCTCCACGGGGCAAATACTTCCCTCTGTCTCTGTCTCTCTGTACATTAGCCACCATGTCGAACACCAGACTCCTGCCTGCGGCAAGTGTTCATGACACATTTCCGATAAATCAATAGGAACGTTCGAAATGCAATAGCAGTATACTATTAGAAAAACTCGCAAACATTATCTGAAAATGCCAACGAGAAGTTCCAAGAAAGATGATTACAATAGTTCATTTCCAAGGCTTTTCATTTATTTACAATACAATGAAGTGAAATTGGAACGCTAATGAAGAAGACGAAAATATTATTAAAGGCAATGTTTCGTGCAGAAAAAACTTAAAAAAAGTATAAACACATCCGCATATTCTAAATTCAGCTTGAGAGGAAGATCCATTAGAATAGATTATAAAAAAAGCTGAGTTCCTGCCTGAAGAAGCATTCGTATATTGTACCTGGACAAAATTACTTTGTAGTGAGGTCATTTACCTGAAATTATGCGTATAATTAACACTCCAGGTAATTATGCACCAGTTCGAAATGCACTTAATGCTGATGCAATTTGTATGTTATGCAGTATATTTTTTGGCACAATCTACAATTTTTCCAATTTTTCTCTCTCCCGCACTCTATACTCGCACCCGCACTATTTTAAAATGTTCTTGTGTCAAACCATAAAAGGATGTAAATTCTAACAATTATAAGTGTAATGATTTCAAATTTAATATGATATAATGTGATAGAAGTATGAGTGATGAGGCATCTTTTAAAAATATGACATGACTATACCACATCAAACGCGGAATACTATCAGTCCATGTCAGACCCGTTAGGTCCAAATACTAACATGTTTTATTCGGCGAATGAAAACCCGAATTTGTACATAAAAGGATCTGGTTCTATGGGTTAGTTATGAACATTTTCCTGCTTTCAGAAACGGAAAGATTTCCACTGGAATATTTAATGCCGATAATCCTTTTTAAGCGGCTTATGGAAATCGTGTGGTATAAAGAGCCCTCATTTCAAGATTCGTGTTTCTAAATTGAGCTTATTAAGCTATACGGTTGAATTGACAAATGTAAATCATTCAGAAGATGGTCTTTACCATCCCATTCTGAGAATCTTAAGTCGGGATCCAGTGACAATTTTATAAATAGTTCGGCGTATGGTACCATTAATAATCGAAAGAGGTCGTCGATGACGTCAGAAGTTGCTCCTAAATTTGAAGAACAAAAATATCTTTGCCTGATGCGTTGGAAGAAATATGTCTTCGCAGATCAAAGAAATGAAGGAGAGGCGCGAGTCTTAGAAGAATAGTTGTAAGATAAGGGATGAGTATTTAGTGTTTTCTGGACCATCGTTTTCTGGTACAACGTGGCAAGCTGCAATGTCCATCTTACGGCGTAAACATCATTGGAAACAACTGCTTGCCATTTCTACTCAAGACGAAAAGCTCTCCGTAAAAGTAGCCTATTCCAATAAATGAGGAACCAAATCTTCTTAGATCGTAATATCGAACAGCAGTTATGTGACATTGTCATATAACTAAGCTGAATGCATTTTGTGAATCAAAAGTTGAACTGCACTATTTTGCGAAAGCATTGAACACGTCTCCTTTCTTAAATTACTCATTCAATTATCAGGTCACTAATTTCGAGATGGGATTTCGAGATCAAGCTGTACAGACATCAAAGAAACGGAATCAGGAAGAAACTGATCTAGGAAGGGAAATGTTTTATTAATTATTATTTCAAAAGGGATATTTCTCAAGATCAAACGTCGTGAAAGATATTCTGCGTACAACATAAACAATGTAATGAATTGTAAAACGGTGTGAAATAGTCTGGAACTTTGTTGCCAGCATATTCTAGTGTGTACCCACTCATTCTCTCGAAACAAACTCACACACACACACATTTGCGAATAATCTAAACACGCTTAGAAGTGCTTACAACCTTGTACATTTACGCATTCGTCGAACGTTTGCACGACAAGCACTCACTAATCGACCCACTTATACGTACTTAGTACGACACATAAAGTTCACCTAGTGTTAATAACAGTTTCCAAACATTCTCCTTTGATCCTTTTGGGGATTACGAGCACACCATTAGGTAATTGTATTTACAAGTAGCAAGTAGATCATGTCACTTGCATCAGTTATAACGTCTTCAGTTCAACGTTTGTCCTTCATTGACTAAATGTGAAGTGAATTTCGGGAGACTGATACCATTGTTACGAATCATTATAATTACCAATCAGCGACAGACACGAACTCCCTATAACTCGCATTGAAACGTCATCTATTTATTCACCGAAATACAATATTGTGTAACATATTCAATTAAAAAATGTTAGTATAAGAAACAACTTGTTTGATAAATGTGGCACAGAAATATCGTTAAAAAACAATTCCCTTGAAGTAAGTTCCAAACTTGATTAAGATGAATTAATTAAATGAATGCAAGTGTAAAGCACTATTAAGTAAAACTGATGTTATCGTAAAGACGTCGGTATTATTAATTATGATTCAATCTTGATTAGTGAACATAATAATAACAGACATAGGAATCAAAATTACAATTTTGTTTATCTTTTCTTCAGGTGCGTTATGGCTTTCGCGATTCTCTAAACAATTTTGTTTACACATACTTGTTTACTCTATATTTTGCCTTACATAAGTCAAATTAAAAGAAATATTGCAATTTTTTCTAATGGTTCGGGTAAAAAAAATTAGAGAAGAAACACTTGAAATTCTCTGAAACAGTATTGCGCCAGATTAAAAAAGAAATACGATTATTTCGAATGATACTAAAGCATGAAACACCATTAAGCACAGCATCCGAGTTTCCAGACTGCATATTCTCTACATTAACAATGCGACAGAGTAAATTGTTCTGTCGCGGTAATGTCGCACTGAGTTCGCACCGACTGCAGCGTTCTCGTAACCGGGTCATTCAGCAACCAATAGCATTTCCGAATCCCTCTCGGTTGGGGGGCATGACGTGTAGCGAGTCAGCCACCGGCGATGAAAGCTCTTGTCAAAGACCGTGGATGGCCACGCGATCTCGCTCCATTTCGACCCCCCCCCCCGGCTCTGCCCCCGCCTCCTCCTCCACCCCCCGCGCCGAGTTATTTTGAGGTTTGCGCAATTTTAATACAAAGCAGACTAACGAATGCATTACATGCGGCGACCGCAGCACGTCACTCGCCGTGCGGCCGACGCCGGCGACGCGCGCTGACACGAGTGACAGCCCGCCACCGCACGCGTGTCCGCCCCGCGACGCTGCAAAGTCAACGCACGCACGCACGCTGTGCTCATGCATGTCTGCCTCGCCCCGCCAGCCTCGGATCTCACTCACCATCACCACGTTCCATCGGAATTGGGATATAACATGCACTACACATGCGGGACTAATAACCGTTGCAGCTTTCGCACTCGTATACATCAATCCTTTGTAGTGTGTATTATACGAGCTGCTGAGAGGTAGAGTGGTATAAGTCATTTACCCCTACTTTTACAAGAGAGCATTTGAATAAAGCATATGAAAGTTCGACGTATGTAACTTTGCGTCAAGATGTAAATCACCCAATACCAGGTCTTGATTTCTGGCGGAACGCGCCGGAACGGCGTTCCTGTGTCTCGGGAATAAATATTAAATTATATTATAAATATATCACTATTTCTTTATATTAATAACTAATTTGGGGCATGTTCCCGAACCTAAAATGTTATAAATCAAGCCCTGCCCAGTACTATCCAAATATGGAATAAGTAAAAATCAGGATTTTAGTTACTTATACTACTCTACTTTTAACAGCACATATCGCCAACCATCCCGCCTCCGATCGTACAGTCATCGCCACGTTCTCTCGTAAGCCAGATATAAAATTCACTACACCTGCGGGACTAATATTTGATTGAAATTTATGGGAGCAACGACTACAATGGTCATTAATTCCGTGAGCGTTCTGCACGTTATTTCACGGGAAGGGGCGGTGTTCCTGCCCCGCTCGGTCGTCATATCCACCGACGTCCTACACCTCGGTGCACGCAAGAGTGTGTGTGTAAGCGGAAAGGAGGGGGCGCGGATGAGGAAGGAAAGATCGCGCACATTCCGTCACCGGCTACCTTGGCATTCGCCGGTGCTGGCGACACACGCTGCTCACACGCGTGCCTGCCTCGCTCCCCCAGCCTCGGGTCTCTCCGTTCATAGAACCCTAGCCTCGGCTCTTACTGACCGTACAACCATCACCACCTTCCCTCGAAAGTGGGATATAGCATGCACTACACATGTGGGACTAATAACCGTCGCACTTTTCGCACTCGGAAACATCAATTCTTTATGTGTAGTGAGTATTATATGAGCGTGTGTATTATATTAGTGTGTATTATATGTATTATATTACACGTTCCTTCGTAAGTGGGATATAATATGCACTACGCATGGGACCAATTACCATCGCAGTTATCGCACCCTGAAACAACAATTAGTCCTGTACGTGTATTACATGTTATATCGCCATCCATCCCGCATTGGGCCTCTTCGACCATACACTGATCGCCACGTTCCTTTTCAATGCGATGTTCCGTGCACTAAGTGTACGAGTCTAATGATTGATGTTTCAGGGTACGCCAACTCCAATTGTCATTAGTTCCGTGACAGTAACATGCACTGCACGTACGAGATTAATGATTGGGTGATGGACAACTAAGATGGTTTATAGTCCCTGGCTGTTAGGCATGTACGATCCCGTAGTATCCCGGGAAAGGTGACATTGTAGCGAATCGAAAACTACCAATCAGAGCAGCCAACTGCTTGACTTTTCCAGGAATTAGTTGAATTCGATCCAGCTATCGAATATTTTCCACTCTATGGACTGGAACCCAAGGATCTCCCACTCAGCGTTACTGCCTATGTAACCCCTCAGCTATCTCAGTCGGTTCCAACGCTTGGTAACGAATACATAGTTTTTATTTCAGTTCTTGACACCTTGACTTTCTGGTTTTCCCTCCTTCGAGTACCTCTGCCAATGGAGCACTGCAATAGAAGGGACAACCTCTAAGCTTAAGCTCTTCCGACATACGTGGCAATGTTATACATTTACGTGGATAAGTGAGTATGAGTGTCAGTGTGTGTCGCGGGAATATAGAGGTGAACTATGGTGAAGGCATGATCGCGCGCGGTTTATGGCCTATTTGATTGGGTAGTTCTCTGATACTCGCCTGGTATTGATCCCACAGAAAACGGGAAAACTATGGACCAGAGTAACGGGACGCTAGGACTCTCCTGTAGGATGATTGCGTTCTATCTAATTAAGCAGTGTCGAAAACATGTCACAGGCGTGACTCGAATCGTTCCGATCAGAGAGCTGAAGAGACAACGATAATGCTGGTTTGTACTCTCTCAGTTGGTACGGAAGAACTGAAGTAATGGCCGTATAATGTGCTCTGCCGGGAGAAATATAAAGCCAAGCATTGATAAATCAATCATTATATATAAGTACCCAAAAATATCCAAATACTCCAAAACCAAACACGGAATGTAAGACACTTTAAACCTCGTACAACACGTTTTTTCTAGAATTCAATTAGCACGTTCTGGAAGAATCCGGTGAAAATAGTCGTTGCCCCCGGAAGACCAAGTCACATTGAAAGGTACCTCACTTCCTCGGAATGGAATTCCATCGGAAGAGACCTGCCTAAGTGTAAGGAACAGAAACTCGGATTCAGGGACACGCGCATGGTTCCTGACTATTATGTAGAATTATTATAATTTTAATAAGATCAAATATTATCCAAATTTTAATACGATTTGATTTTAAGTTTATCAAATTGAATGTTTCTTCTTTTCTTTTTCCCAACATCCAAATATAGAATCCCAATTTCACTTATGACTTATTCAACTGCGAAGATAAAATGTAATGCGAACAGGATATTTAGTGTTAAATATTTTGAGGTTGAATTTCTTGTCAGGTCTCATTTTCAAGTAATTTCATTTTGAAATATAGAAAAACGAGCGCAGAATATTCTTTAATGGGTTCGGACACGACTATATTACACTGAAGAAGAGGCTTCATGAATCATACATAATGCCACAATGTTCTATTCGATACATAATCAGAAATCTCGCTTCGACGCGATTTGTTTGTTTATTAATTCATTGATTCGTTCATTTGTTTTTATTTTATTTTCACTTTCCTCGTTTTCTTTCGTTTCTTTTCTTCATTTCACGTTATTCCTTAAAAAATCAACAAATTAATAAAATAGCGTGAAGATTGGGATGTTATTAAATGAATAGATTAATAAATTTGTAATTCATGCGTCTGTGGTAGAAACCAAATAAAGGATATATATAAAATTGAAGGTCTTGGCCGATAAGGTAAAAATCTAGTAACTATTTCTTTTGCCATTAAATACTGTTGAACAAGCGTAAAATTTGGGACTGATTTGACCATAATTTAATTCCATAATTTCCATTAATAGTTCCAAACTTTTAACATTATTATAAATGTAGCTTGTAAAACTTGAATAGAATTATTTATCACTGATCAAAGAGTCCACTTTTGCTCTTTGAAAGTATAGTTAAAAAAAGTACATTTTTCATTTCGAAATGGAGCTTTTTGTTGGAATGTGGAATTTAATCCAACCTCTTTCTCGGAAACTTTTTGTTTTGCTATTTTAGAGTAGAATGTGTGCATACTTATCGTGTGCACTTCATTATCAATTTCAGCACGTTAACTGTCGTTGCTTACACGGATTGCGCAAACACGAAGCCTAGAATACATTAACCAAAAATTAAATATTTACTTGTTTTCCAGAACACAGGCGTAAATCTGAATACGAAAATATCTCAAAACAAACCTCGAATACCAATGAATAACAAACTTCGAAAATTAATGCAGTGGCAATAGAAAAAAGTCATCCATTCCATAACTAGATTCAGATTCAGATTTATCCAGTAAAAAAATGGTAAAACTATGGAATCATTTAACATTCTAATATTAATAATACGTAATAAATGCAATCAATTTCAATAAAAATTATAACAATTGATCATGCTCAATTAATTTAATTAAAGATACTCAAATGAATCAGGCATATACAAAACGGTCTAGATTTGATTTTCGATCCGAATGAGTAATGCTTTGAGGAATTTGAATATTTTATTAATAGTGCTAAGAAAATAAAATAACATTATAGATGGACGAAACAGCAATTCTTCTGACGTGCGTATAATAAAAACGAAGAGAGCTCCTGGCAAATTTTTTCGTGGTTTATCCGCTTCTTCTGACTCTCAACTCACCATTTCTCAATCATAATCGTGAACATTATCATCATTCTATCCATTACATCTATTATCTATCCATTACATCATCACTCACGGTCAAGTATCTCAATAACTGGAGAGCCCCTAAACCTCAATAAATAAATAATGAACAGTAACAACTTCCCTTATTTATTTCATTGTTCTCTAATGAATATTGTATATGAACTTAGTAACAATGAAAATAGTCTTTTTAACTTAGATTCGAAAGCTCGAGCCATTAATTGCAAAAAGAAAAATCATATTTCGAAAGAAATTTTCACACCACTCTCAAACTCAAACTACACTCAAAGGTAACCCATTCCTTGGGCACTGCACGTTCTGGAGGTCAGGAGTAGCAGCAGCGGAGAAAAGCATGAAAGGAGGGGCGTGTACGGGCTTCATGGGAGCGGAGTCGACCGAGTCGGAGAACCTATCGATTATCGGCGATGTGTCACGCGCACGCTGTCCCCCCGTGGCGTAGGGCGGTGCGCGGTTGCTCGCACCGCACTCTGGCGCCCGCCGCCGTAATTAAACTTGCACAAACATTTTTCCGCGCCGCTCACTCCCACGCCCGCCCACAGACATTATCTTCTCCATCTCCCCATCCCGCAGACATCATTTCCACCATATACCTCTCCACTCCTCTTCCTTTCTCGCCTCTCTTCCCTTACCGTTTCTCCATTCAACGCTTCTTCCTCCTCCCTGCGTCTCTCTCCCATTTACGACTCTGCGCCCTCCACCTCTTTTCTCTCGTCGTCTCTCTCCGCTTCCCTTCTCTCTCGGCTTTACGTCCCTCTGCTTCCTTACCTCTTCCTCTCTTTCCGCTTCCTTACCTCTCCATTTTCTGCTTCCTTCTTCCTACTCTCTCCGCTTCCTGCCTCCCTTCGCTTACCGACTCTCCTCGCTTCCTGTTTCTCACCGCTTCCCGTCACTGCGTATCTCGCCTCTTATCGTATCTCGTATCTCTTACCGTATCTCGCCCCCCCAGACTCTCTCCGTTTCCTATCTTCTCCATCACTTACTGCCCCTCTACGCACACTGATTCTCTCCGCTCCCTCTCTCCTATTTCCAAATTCTTCTGTCCCCGTCCCTCTCCGTTTTCTGACACTCTCTGTGTTACGACTCTCTCTCCATATCCCAACACTCTCTCCGTTTCCCGACTGTCTCCGCTTCCCGACACCCTCCACTTCCCGACACTCTCCGCTTCCCGACACTCTCCGCTTCCCGACTCCCGCCGCTTCCCGTCTCCTCCACTTCGCGATTCTTTCCGCTTCCCGACTCCTCCGCTTCCTGACTCCTCCGCTTCCCGACTCCTCCGCTTCCCGACTCCTCCGCTTCCCGACTCCTCCGCTTCCCGACTCCTCCGCTTCCCGACTCCTCCGCTTCCCGACTCCTCCGCTTCCCGATTCCTCCGATTCCCGACTCTTTCCGCTTTCCGACTCTTTCCGCTTTCCGACTCTTTCCGCTTCCCGAGTCCCTTCCTGTCTCCCCTCTCGTCCCGACACTCTCCGCTTCCCACTTTCTCACTCCGCTTGCATTCCCATCCGTAATTACTGCCGCCCGAGACTACATCTCTTCTCACGCCACCCGCTTCCCACCGCCATCATCCCCTCCCACACCTCCTCGTCGTCACCGCCCCTTGCGTCTTTCGGTGCGCCAGGAATGCGCAGAACGCTGGTTAATCTAGTGCGTAATTTTCTTGGGCCACTTCGCCGCGCGCTGACGCGAGAGAGCGCCGCACCCGACGGGTGACGGAGGTTGATCGGTCCCTTTGCTTAAGGATGGATGGAGTTTGGCCAAGGGGCCCGGAGCAAGTCGCTCTGTGAGGCGTGAAGGAGGCAGGGACGGCTCCGTGCACACACGTTATTTATGAAATACCAAGCTCTGGATTCGCTAAGGACCTGTCGCGGGAAACTAATTTTTTTTTATTGATTCGAGCTCACGTTTGAGCTGTTTTTTCTAGGAAATCAGTCTAAGTAGTAGGGTGAAATTCAGTTGTTGTTTTCAGAAGAAATGCCTTACATTAATTAATTAATTAATCTTAATATATATAAATCTCGTGTCACAATGTTTGTCCTCAAAGAACTCCTAAACCACTTAACCGATTATAATAAAATTCGCACACCATGTGCAGTTCGATCCAACTTGAAAGATAGGATAGTTTAAATCTCAAATTATAGTCGCAATTTTAATTTATTGCTAATTTATTACAAATTTGATTGTTGTAATAATTGTAGATAATTGTGACTGTCAAATAATAACAGACAAATAATTAGCAATAAATTAAAATTGCGACTATAATTTGAGATTTAAACTATCCTATCTTTCAAGTTGGATCGAACTGCACATGGTGTGCGAATTTTATTATAATCGGTTAAGTGGTTTAGGAGTCCATTGAGGACAAAAATTGTGACACGAGACGAGATTTATATATATTAAGAATACAACAATCAGCTAGCTGACCCGGCCACGCGTTGCACGCGTTGTGCTGCCACGGAAACAAGGAAAACCACATCCTTCCATTACAGGCATATTCAAAGCTAAGACATTGGGGAGACTTTACACGGTACATCCAAAGCAACGTGAGTGCTTCTATTTACGTTTGTTATTGGTGAATGTTTCCGGACCAACGTCTTTTGAATTTTTACGAACAGTTAATGGTCGAGTATTCAATACATACCAGGATGCATGTCGTGAACTGAAATTGCTAGAAGACGATAACCATTGGGACTTAACGCTTGCTGATGCTGCGTTGACATCAACACCGAATAACATTCGTCAGTTGTTTGCAATTATTTTGACGACATGTTATCCCTCGCAAGCACAAACTTTGTGGGAAAAATATAAAAATTGTATGACAGAAGACATATTGCACCGAATTAGACAAACAAATCAATGGCAAAACATAGATTATACACCAGAGATGTACAATGAAGCATTGGTCTTGATCGAGGATTTATGTGTTCTTATTTCAAATTTACCAATTAATCATTATGGTATGCCATCACCTAATCGTCCAGCCACCTACTTAGTCAATACCGATTTACAACGAGAAAATCAATATGACCATGAAAGTTTAGCAACAATTATCATGAACAGTGAACCATTACTGGCAGCAGAACAAAAAATTATTTATGATCGGATTACGCTGTCTGTTGCTGCTGAACAAGGCGTTTTTTTTTCTTGGATGCACCCGGTGGAACCGGTAAGACATTTTTAATATCGTTGATTCTTGCCAAAATACGGTCGCAACAAAAAATCGCATTAGCAGTAGCATCGTCAGGCATTGCGGCTACTTTACTTGATGGTGGGCGAACAGCACATTCACCATTCAAGCTGCCATTGGACGTTCATAATAAACCAGATGCAATGTGTAACATCAAAAAGAATAGTGGAATAGCTGCAGTGTTGCGGAAGAGTTCTATAATAATTTGGGATGAGTGCACAATGGCACACAAATATTCACTTGAAGCATTAAACAGAACTATGCAAGATTTAAACAGCAATAATAAACTTTTCGGTGGTGCTATCTTACTTTTGTCTGGTGACTTCCGGCAGACCTTACCGGTTATACCTCGCTCTACTTTCGCGGATGAGATTAATGCATGTTTGAAACAATCATTCTTATGGCGAAGTGTTGAAACACTTCGATTGACCATAAATATGCGAGTACAATTGCAAAATGATCCATCAGCACAAATATTTTCCGAACAACTACTAGATATTGGGAACGGTAAAATAGAACTGCAACCAAATACGCAATGCATTAAACTACCAGACAATTTTTGCACTGTTGTTCAGGATAAAAATGAATTGATTCAGAGTATTTTCCCGGATATACAGAATAATTATTTGAATCATGAATGGCTTAGTCAACGGGCGATTTTGGCAGCCAAAATCGTTGATGTTGACGAAATTAACTTCCAGATACAACAGTTATTACCAGGCGATATGATGTCTTTTAAATCAATCGATACTGTTGTTGATGAAAATGAAAGTGTAAATTTTCCGATTGAATTTTTAAATTCATTAGATATCCCTGGAATGCCACCACATAATCTTCGATTAAAGATTGGTTCCCCTATTATTCTCCTCCGTAATTTGAATCCACCTCAATTATGTAACGGTACGCGTTTGGTCATCAAAAAGATCACCGGAAACATTCTTGAAGCAACCATTTTGGCTGGGAAGTTTAAAGGAAAAGTGCTCCTGCTGCCACGTATTCCGATGATACCATCAGATTCTACCATACCCTTCAAAAGGCTACAGTTTCCAATTCGTTTAGCTTTCGTCATTTCTATAAATAAATCTCAAGGTCAAACAATGTCCATTTGTGGTTTAGATTTGGAAAATCCATGTTTTTCTCATGGGCAACTATATGTTGCGTGTTCACGTGTTGGGAAACCGTCTAATCTATTTGTGTTAGCTAAAGACAGGTTAACCAAAAACATTGTGCACCGATTGGTGTTAAATTAAATTGAATTTGAAAGTATTTATAATTGAATAGTACTTATATTTGTTATACAAATTAAATGGAAATAATAAATCTGATAAATTTTTATTTTGTACCTATTGATTTCTGCTTAATATCAAGTGTAAGAACATTTTAATTAATTGTGTTCAACGTACTTCCCCTTCAAATCTCAATCCAGTGAATTTGTATACCAACATCAATATTTTCGTCTTTATTGGTAAATAATTTCATTGTACTAAAGGGCTATAGTAGTAGAAAGTCAAATAAGGAGATCACCATATTTTTTTACAAATACCATCTGTGTGAAAAAGCATAGTGGACTCCGTGACTGATGTTCTCTTATTGTTCCTCTTAGATTGTTTACTATAATGTAATATAACAAAAACTTTAGCCACAGCAACGCGTGGCCGGGTCAGCTAGTTAATTATAAATAGTAAAGCAACGACTTATTTATATAAGAGAGATAATGATGTGACAAATTAAATCGCATAGTCGAAGTGAGTAAATAGACAGAATGAGTATAGATATAAATGAGACAAAATGCCTTTTCTCAATCATTCAAGTTAGCTAGATGTTTAAAACGAATTTCATCACATTATACCAGTGTGGTTCGAACATTGGTTTTCTATTTTGCCTTTTTGGCAAAAATTGAATGCCTTTTGATGCATAAATTCAAATTTTGCATTCCTTGAACATTAAAAAAAATAGTTCATTATAAAAGTAAACAATATCGTGAACGGCAGGAGTGAAATATTTTATCACTCTTTCAGCCAAAACAAATACATTTAATACTTTTCTTACTTTAATAAATCCCCTAACTCACTGATGGTGATGGAAATAAAAATCGAAAAACATTTCTCTGTTAGCGATATTGGTCGATTATTATTATTTTAATTTTAAACGCTGGTTAAGCAACGAATTCCGTTCTGTACTATATTTTCAAAACCAACGTCGTGGTGGAGAGAAGTTAGAAAATTCAACATTAAGACAAATTTAGGAAAAATAGACTAGGGAATATGTTCCAAGTGACTCAAATTTGCGCCTACGTTACAATGCAGTGCAAACAATTTAAGAAGAAACTAAACATGGAAGATCCGAATTCCTGTTGACGAGCAACTAATGCCATTAGTGGTTTCCTAGATAGTGTCATAGATGGTCCTAAAGACCTTAGAAAGAAATCACTGATGTCGGTTTTCATTACCACTGACTGTTTAGAAAAAATCAATAGCATAGTTATTCACAAATTCATTGCAGTTAAAAAGACCCCATGAAATTCGACACGACAATGTGGTCCTTTTTTTAACTAAAGCCGACACAGCTCGTTCTTGGGTGACGCGGTTGAACAACCTTCAGATAATAAAAAAATGATATGTTAGGAATGCACATTTTCTTTTTAATGATATTCAATATTCAAAATATTGCAGCAATATCGATGTATATGAAATCATTGTGAAGTCAAAGAGCGCCCAAGGAGCGCTTTCTCCGGTAACTGGTGCTCTTCCAGGCTGTGCACCATGTCACTCTCTAGGGTCTATTACTGCGTTTACTCTTTGAACCTATGTTTCAAAATAAGGCCTTGATTGTTGTTGGCAAACAAGCTACCAACTTGCAACGCAAGAGGGAGGGGGTTTGGCCACAGAACGCGGAACGGCGGCCAAGAGGAATATCAATTTTCTGTCTTCGTCTGATTCTAGCTGCAATTTTTAGGAATTTCATGTGTTCATCGAAAGTACAGAGAAAGTTCTAGAGACTGGTAGTTGCTGCAGAAATTAATAACTCTGATCAAATGAGTGTAATAGATGCCCCCAATACCATCCGCCGAATTTTGAGAGAGCTCTTTGTTTTCATTGAAAGATGGTTCGCTACGCGAGGCGGGGCAATTTAACCGGAGAAATTTTAAGAAAACATTTAGTTGTTTTACATAATCAAAACGTTTGGAAACAATATATTTTTCATAAAATTAATTTGATGTTTTTCGGATACCCATACTACACGAATGAGCGGTGACAGACTGGTGAAGATAGCCAGGGATATGATACCATCGGGAAAGAGAAACCCTGGAAGGTCTCAAAAAAGATGGAGAGAAGATCTGCAGTCAACATCTAGTAAATCGCCCGGATGAAGCGTGTAGAACAACAGGTGTACAACCTACATAAAAGAAGAAGTAGAACTTTTATGCATTATTTTTATTAAAACTCTTTTTATTACATCCATTGTTCTATACCAATGTGTAGGAAATTTTGTCAACTTTAATTTTGTAAATTGTGGCTGTTTTAATGAAACGCACACATTTCGAGATATACAGTAGTGCTAAAAAAACCGCATCACCTTGCTCATAGATGTAATCTGCAATATGATCTTCAAAATACACCACTTGCAAAAATCAAGAGAGTTATGAATGTAATATAATCAGAATTATCATTTAACCTACATAAAATATATGATTACCAATTTTGAGAACACATTGGATTAGGAACATATAGAATTTCCCTTTCTTTGGGTGATGTTGCTTCTGTGAGCACTACTGTGAGAGAAACACTTAAAGAAATGCGAAATATTTAATTTTTTTGGCAATTTTCTCTGTGAAGCTGATCTTTGATGTGATGAATACACAATTCTCATTCAACACCTCATAAAACAAAGAACAGTTGAGAAAAACACTTTCGGAATTTTTTCGTGGGCCCGATACCTAGTGACTAAAATATACAGTGCAGTCTGCTATTGCGACACCTTAGATATTTCATAATACACATACATGTCCTCGATACGAGCAACAAGTTAAAATTGGGAAGTGGGAGGTATGGTAGACAATAAATTGATACATTTGGAGCTCCCATAAAGAGAGCGTCAATGCTTCAGTATTTGGCTTCTGAGGCCGGAGTCAGTAGCTACGTGGCTATCGGTGAGATGCCCCATACTAGGCATACATACCAATTCCCAGGCATTTTGCCCCGAGGAAGGTCGCAGAATGGCGACAGAAACTTTGGCATCTGTGCTTAGGGCGCGGCATCTCCCGGTAAACCAAGTAAATACTGATTCAGCATTTTTTCTGATTACAGTGCGTTTTTAAAATATGTTCCGTTACAGAAATATATCTCAATAATTGAAGGGCCCATTAGAACAAAGGACTATCTCACATTTTTTGTGAAATTCAGTTATTAGCATTATATAAAACTTCTTTTCTTTTGGTGAAATATGTTATTTAAAACCACTACGGGCTTATGTGTTTCAAAGTTTAAAAATGAAATGAGTTATATAAAGAACGATCAGGTAAAACCCTCATTAACTCATAACTATGCCAAATGTGGGATAACCCCTTGTTCTGCTGAGCCCTTCCATTTTCACATTGTAGACAGCACGAACATTAATCGAAATGATAAATCAACGACCAAAAATTACTATAGCGGACAACAGAGTCTTACTCCAATGCATTCTCACTACTTGTTGGCCTCCAAATGCCAGTTGCTTCCCACTACAGTAGCTCATGCAAGAACAAAGTCATCGCTCGCAAAGGCCGAGTGCGACGGCTCCTGAAAATTACCAGCTGCGCTCGGGCACAAACTCTTGACGTGAACACAGTGCCTGCGCCCTCACGACCTCCGTTGACGCATCCCCGACCTCTGCGCCCACGCCAGCCTTTGCCCGTCACCCCACCCACACCGCATCCGCCGCCCCGCGCTGACCCGCTCCACCCTCCCGCTTCGCCCCACCCAACCCGCTCCCGTCGTTCCGTCTCACCCGCCCACCCCGCCCCCATCGCATCACCCTCCCCGGTCAGCCCGCCCTCGCCGTTCCGTCTCACCCACCCCGTCCGTATCGCCCCGTCCAAGCCCTCACCGTCGCTGCGCCCACCAAGCCCGTCCCTATCGCCTCGCCCAACTCGACCATGTTGACCCTCCCTCAAAACCCGCTCAGCCCGCCGCCGTTTCAACCCGCCCAACCCGTCCCCGTCCCCGTCTCCTCGCCCAGCCCGGCCCCGACGCCTAGCCGGTCCCCGTCCTTGCCTCCCACGTCCAGCCCACCCCCGCCATCCCACCGACCCATTCCCATCGCCCCTCCTAGCCCTCCCCCGTCGCCCTGCCCAGCCCGTCCCCGTCATCCCCCCCCCAGTATGTCCCAGTTGCCCCGTTGCGCTGCGCTGTCCCCGACGCCCACACCCCCTTGCCACCCTCGCCTCTCTCGCCGCCTCCGCCGCCGGCGCCGCCTCCCGCCTGCGAGCCCGTCGCTAGCGCGCTCTCTGCCTCCCAATCAGTGGCAGGCCAGAGGTCAACTGCGCCGCTCGGCCGCGAGATAGCCTGCGGAAAACACAACCGGTAATCTGGCGCGGGCCGTGCACGCGGTAGGCACAGAGGCCGCAGCTGCCGTTTGCAGCGAACGGGCGATGTCCCGGCGGTGAAAGGGTCCGCGTGTGAGAGAGACAATGCGCTCGAGATGGGTTAGAGTGAAATTAAGTGAACCAGAGCTCGAGGGAGGAGTAATGAAGAGTACGACTTTAGGAAGGTGAAATTGGTAAGTCGTTGGTGGTCATTCCCAGTGTGTGAATGAAGAGATAAGTGGGGGAATGTAAAGTGAGGTTATTGGATAATAAGATGAAATTTTAGAATAATTGAAAGAGGGGATGATCGAGTAATATAGTGAGGGAGAGAGGAAATACTGTGTGAGGGAATGAATGAGTCGGCGAATGATTATGTGAGGAGGATGATGGGAGAAGAGGATGGTTTTCTAAACTAAGGAGGCGATTGCATGAGGAGTGTAATTGCATGAAGGGGTGATTGGGAGAAGGGAGTGATTTGGAGACCGAGCATATTCATAGAGGGGGCTGATTGGGTAACGGGTTGATTGGATGAGGGGTCTAATTGGGTGAGGGGCTGATTGGGTGAGGGGGCTGATTGGGTGAGGAGCTGATTGGGTGAGGGGGCTGATTGGGTGAGGAGGCTGATTGTGTGAGGGGGCTGATTGGTTGAAGGGGTAGATTCGACGAGGAGGTTGCTCGAGAGAGGAGGTTGCTCGAGAGAGGTTGATTGAGTGAGGAACCCATTAGGCAAGGGTAACATTGGATCCTGGAATAGTAATGAATGAGACTGTGAGCTTCAAAAGGTCACAGGAATGCAAATATTATAGTTTTTCGCACTTCGAACTAATAGTTCTGAAGAGTATAATCAAGAGAACCAGATAAGAGTGAGGGAGAGAGAGAGAGAGAAAGGGAGTGAGAGAGAGCAAGAGAGCAAGAGAGTGAGAGAAAGAGAGCGAGAGAAAGAGAGAGCGAGAGAGAGAAAGAAAGTGAGTGAGAGAGAGAAAGAGAGAGAGAGAAAAAGAGAGAGCGAGGGAGAGGAAAATAACCAAATCCCTTGAATAAATAAATAAAAAATAAAACTTAAAATAACATCCGTAGAAACACGTTGCAATGACAGAACTAGAGAACAGAATAGGTTAAACAGGGCGAGAAACGGCGAGAGTGAGAGAAAGGTGGGGATGGAATGAGGAAGGGAGAGAGAGAGAGAGAGAGAGAGAGAGAGAGAGAGAGAGAGAGAGAGAGAGAGGTAACGGGTCGACCAATGCCAACACATGCCACCGGACGGCAAAACACACACGAGGGCGCCGGCGGGCGGGCGGGCGTTGTTGTCCGGAGTTAATCCGGCGGCGCGGCGCACTGCGGAGGAGGCGGCCGACTGCTGGCCAGCAGCGCCGCCGGAGCCCCGAATGGAGCAGACGAATGAGATACAAGCGAGCACGATCGGACGCATAGACAATTTTCCGTGATGAGGGACGCCGTATTCTGTTGAAAAAGGGTTCAAAGAGGAGGAGCGCACGGGATGTGCTTTCGCGTGTCGACCTTTTAAATTTTATAGCATAAACTTCCCCTGGCGAAGGAATTTCTATTTTATTTTTACCGATGTCAGCAATATTTTTGTTTCTGTGAGGTGATCTTTTTTTTCAGTGAGGGTACTTGTTACCGTTGTTAGGCTAATATTATCGAACAGTACGGTTACCTTATACTGTAATTTAACTAGCATGTTTGTAAAGAAAAAATACATAAATAAATCGCAGTGGCTAATCAGATTAAATGTAAGTGAAAAAATAAATTGAAAGTAAATTAGACGAATTTGAAGAAGTTAATAAAAAATATTAACTGTGTAGGCATTGAAAAGGGTTTCCAAAATAGTGGACATAGCAATTCTTAAATTGAAGAAAATCTGTTTACGTACGTATAATTGAAACGCAAGTGCACGAATATAAATCTGGGCGTATTATTACAAGGAAAGAAAAATATTTTTTGACCAGTTGACAAAAAATAAGTACAGCAGGAATGTAATGAAGAGAAGATAGTGAAATCGGAAGTGAAAAGAGAACTTGTCGAATTAAAATAAAACCAGAATTGCAAATAGAAAGCGGGAACGGCTTAAAGCAGAACTCAATGATGCACTGCCGCAAAGCCTGCCAGAGCGCTGCGGAGCGCGAGGGGGTGTGAGCGCGCCCTATGTACCCTCCGGATTATGATAATGACGATGCACAAGCTAACAGCAGCGCGTGGCTCCTACCACAAATTACGCCGCTGCTTCCCGACGGGGTTTTCCCCCGCGAGTTCGGCGCCAACTCCGCCCTCGATTCCAGCCTTCCACCCCCACCCCCACCGCCCGCACAAGTTTCCCTTTTAGAGTCCCCTCCACTCCTCCATATCCTCGGCGTCCCGCACCGCACTCCCCAGAATTTCCCGTCATCCACGCTGCCATAAAACTTTATCGTGGATATTCCTGTCCCCAGCGGTTTCAGTGGAGTAATGGATAGCGTTAGCAAATTCGATCGAAGAAGTGGTTGTTTAAGAACGAAAAAATACTTCGTACGCTTTCCTTCGGAGGGAAAGTAAAGCCGGCTGTCCCGTGTTGTAGTTTTACAGCATGTAAGGATCAAGTCGAAACGAAGCCTCTGAACAAAATTTAAATCGCCTGTTTCGTCGTCCGAGTGATGAAATCTCCTTTCTTTGGTAGATGGCAAAAGGAGCATAGCGGAATTTGCATGGTCAAGAAGAAGAGCAGGCCTGATGGTTCGAGTCTCACTCGTAAAAATAATTCGTCACTGAATTGAATTGAATTCAATCTGTTCTCGCTGCCCTATTTCCCCTCTCATCAAGGCATGGCCTTTACCTTCATCATCATCTCGTCACTCTCACTTCCGCAATAAACCGTCATCGCTGCGGTATCTCCAAAACCCCCCTCGTCACCGTTTCACCGTCCTACCCGCCATTTAGGGTTGCTGTTGCAAGGACGTCGTCGTTATTCTGACTACTCTCATTAACCCCTTTGGACCACCTTTTTTATCCATTTTGTAATGGCCCTCAGAGCTTCATGTCCCCAAGATGTACCCTATTTTTCTTTTACAACGCACAGTGCTTTTGTTTCAAAACAATTACAACAACTTGGACAATGAATACATGATGGCTCTTGAATAGAATTGTTATACATGCTATGTAAATGCTTAACTATTACACTAATTAGTACAACAACAATTACACTGGTAATTAACGCAGCGACCTTGAAAATAATTTATAGTCAATTTTATTATAATTTATTGCAAGGTCTTATTAGGATATATATATATATATATATATATATATATATATATATATATATATATATACTAGCTGACCCGGCCACGCGTTGCTGTGGCTAAAGTTTTTGTTATATTACATTATAGTAAACAATCTAAGAGGAACAATAAGAGAACATCAGTCACGGAGTCCACTATGCTTTTTCACACAGATGGTATTTGTAAAAAAATATGGTGATCTCCTTATTTGACTTTCTACTACTATAGCCCTTTAGTACAATGAAATTATTTACCAATAAAGACGAAAATATTGATGTTGGTATACAAATTCACTGGATTGAGATTTGAAGGGGAAGTACGTTGAACACAATTAATTAAAATGTTCTTACACTTGATATTAAGCAGAAATCAATAGGTACAAAATAAAAATTTATCAGATTTATTATTTCCATTTAATTTGTATAACAAATATAAGTACTATTCAATTATAAATACTTTCAAATTCAATTTAATTTAACACCAATCGGTGCACAATGTTTTTGGTTAACCTGTCTTTAGCTAACACAAATAGATTAGACGGTTTCCCAACACGTGAACACGCAACATATAGTTGCCCATGAGAAAAACATGGATTTTCCAAATCTAAACCACAAATGGACATTGTTTGACCTTGAGATTTATTTATAGAAATGACGAAAGCTAAACGAATTGGAAACTGTAGCCTTTTGAAGGGTATGGTAGAATCTGATGGTATCATCGGAATACGTGGCAGCAGGAGCACTTTTCCTTTAAACTTCCCAGCCAAAATGGTTGCTTCAAGAATGTTTCCGGTGATCTTTTTGATGACCAAACGCGTACCGTTACATAATTGAGGTGGATTCAAATTACGGAGGAGAATAATAGGGGAACCAATCTTTAATCGAAGATTATGTGGTGGCATTCCAGGGATATCTAATGAATTTAAAAATTCAATCGGAAAATTTACACTTTCATTTTCATCAACAACAGTATCGATTGATTTAAAAGACATCATATCGCCTGGTAATAACTGTTGTATCTGGAAGTTAATTTCGTCAACATCAACGTTTTTGGCTGCCAAAATCGCCCGTTGACTAAGCCATTCATGATTCAAATAATTATTCTGTATATCCGGGAAAATACTCTGAATCAATTCATTTTTATCCTGAACAACAGTGCAAAAATTGTCTGGTATTTTAATGCATTGCGTATTTGGTTGCAGTTCTATTTTACCGTTCCCAATATCTAGTAGTTGTTCGGAAAATATTTGTGCTGATGGATCATTTTGCAATTGTACTCGCATATTTATGGTCAATCAAAGTGTTTCAACACTTCGCCATAAGAATGATTGTTTCAAACATGCATTAATCTCATCCGCGAAAGTAGAGCGAGGTATAACCGGTAAGGTCTGCCGGAAGTCACCAGACAAAAGTAAGATAGCACCACCGAAAAGTTTATTATTGCTGTTTAAATCTTGCATAGTTCTGTTTAATGCTTCAAGTGAATATTTGTGTGCCATTGTGCACTCATCCCAAATTATTATAGAACTCTTCCGCAACACTGCAGCTATTCCACTATTCTTTTTGATGTTACACATTGCATCTGGTTTATTATGAACGTCCAATGGCAGCTTGAATGTTGAATGTGCTGTTCGCCCACCATCCAGTAAAGTAGCCGCAATGCCTGACGATGCTACTGCTAATGCGATTTTTTGTTGCGACCGTATTTTGGCAAGAATCAACGATATTAAAAATGTCTTACCGGTTCCACCGGGTGCATCCAAGAAAAAAAAACCGCCTTGTTCAGCAGCAACAGCCAGCATAATCCGATCATAAATAATTTTTTGTTCTGCTGTCAGTAATGGTTCACTGTTCATGATAATTGTTGCTAAACTTTCATGGTCACATTGATTTTCTCGTTGTAAATCGGTATTGACTAAGTAGGTGGCTGGACGATTAGGTGATGGCATACCATAATGATTAAGTGGTAAATTTGAAATAAGAACACATAAATCCTCGATGAAGACCAATGCTTCATTGTACATCTCTGGTGTATAATCTATGTTTTGCCATTGATTTGTTTGTCTAATTCGGTGCAATATGTCTTCTGTCATACAATTTTTATATTTTTCCCACAAAGTTTGTGCTTGCGAGGGATAACATGTCGTCAAAATAATTGCAAACAACTGACGAATGTTATTCGGTGTTGATGTCAACGCAGCATCAGCAAGCGTTAAGTCCCAATGGTTATCGTCTTCTAGCAATTGCAGTTCACGACATGCATCCTGGTATGTATTGAATACTCGACCATTAACTGTTCGTAAAAATTCAAAAGACGTTGGTCCGGGAACATTCACCAATAACAAACGTAAATAGAAGCACTCACGTTGCTTTGGATGTACCGTGTAAAGTCTCCCCAATGTCTTAGCTTTGAATATGCCTGTAATGGAAGGATGTGGTTTTCCTTGTTTCCGTGGCTCCCATTTTTTACTGGATTTGTTCCATGTGAAATAACGTGGAACATCACCAAACACCAATGTCTTCGCGAATTGGCCAAAAACATCAGGTTTTTGACACAATGTAAAAAATTCAGTTATAGTCGTTTTCGGAGCTTCGAACGCTCTTTGGAGAACATTTTTTTCAGTGAAGTATACACGTTGACCGTTTTCAAGATGTATTGCCAGATGTTGGACAGCAGGATCTCTTTCGTGGATGGGAAAGCTGAGAATATGCCAAATAGCTTCATTGCTGCTAATGTATCTGCCCATTTGGTATCGTGCTATTTCGTCATTTTTATTTATGTTTTGTACTTCAAATATGGCCAAATCACTGCCTTTGTTTACATATTTACAAATATACTTAATTGATTTAACAGAACTGCAAAGCTCAACATTGATATGAGCTTTGTAAGTTTTTGAAAGTAGTGGTGAGTATGGTACCACCCACTGATTATCAAACTCAACTTGATTTGGAAAGTTCGGCAGTCGCATTGTAAATGTGTGGCCACCATTCTCAGTACTTCTGCGGCGATACATTGGATAACCATCAATATCCGTGATCGTGTCATTCGTATACGGCTTTAGGAATTTTTTTTTACATTTTCCATTTTCCATGCACGGTGACGTCATGTTGAAAGCACCGCATGGCCCATGGATCATGTGTTTGGTGACAATCTATAATATAAAAATGAATCGCAAAATGTGTTGGTAACCGCATAACTCAACAACGCCTGGACCAATTTGGGCAATTCTTTTTTTAAAATGTTCGTTGAAGTCCAAGGATGGTTTTTACGTCGAGAAAAATTCGAATAATTGCCGGGAAAACCCTCAAAACAGCCCTTTTCTCACGAGCTGCGGCGCACTGTAAAAACAAGAAATATCAGAGGAGCCCACGCTCGCTCTTCCTGCCGCAAGACCGTACTCCATCAACACATCCCTGCCTGATTGCGTAGGCCGGAGCTCCGAAGCACCGCGGCTTGCCATCCGTCAGCAAGCGATAGATAAGAGCCGGTGCGTCATCTGCCGCCGCCCCTTCCCTTCCCCCCCCGACCTGCCGAAGTCGCTGCGCGTGGATTGCGTCATCTGCCGCCGCCCCTTCCCTTCCACCCGAACTAGACGGTTCCGGACTATTCGCGAGCCGCGGGGAAATGCCGAGAAGGTGCCGGGCGCCTGGGGGCAAGCGCCGGGCAGGTATAAATGCTCCGCTGCCGGCGGCCGCGAGTCAGTCAGCAGAAGCGAGTTAGAGAGGAGTTAGCAGAAGAGAGTAGAAGTGAGTAGTGAGTATAATATTTCGTTGGTTTTAATTCACCACGGAGAAACGTTACAATAATATAGATATGCCTCCTATTAGACGAAGCAATTTAGGTAGAAGAACCCGAAATGCTACAAAGCAAGCTAATTACCGATCTAATCATGCTGCACAAGAACGTGACGACCGAAATGAACGTGAAAGAATTCGGGCATCACGAACGCGTGAAGCGCGAGCGCTACATTCAACTAATAATCGCGCAAGTTTGAATCGAGCTGCTTTCAGTTACGATGTGTCAATTGACTACAGTAACTACCAATGTGTTGTTATTGGTTCTATGAACTCGGTTTGCTCATATTGTAAGGCATTGAAATTTAAAAACGAAGCTAATGGATTGTGTTGCGCAAATGGTAAAGTGAAATTGATACCATTGGAACCACCACCAGAGCCATTGTACTCATTGGTTTCAGGAATAGGAACAGATTCCATACACTTTTTGACAAATATCCAACAATATAACAATTGCTTTCAAATGACTTCCTTTGGGTCAACAAACGTAGTTCGGGAAAATTTTATGCCAACTTTCAAGGTATGTATTATAGCAGTTAAACATAATTATTTTATGTTCTGTCACCTAAGTTAAGATGTGTTACTAATTTTCAATGACGTAATCATTAAGATCATAATCATCACTTAGTCCCCATATTATTTGGTGATTCAGTTTTAGCGACACTTTTATTATTTTGAAACCCAATATATTTGATGATAGATATTAGTTACAACTAATTAGGAGACAGATATAATTTTAAAGAACAAATATTATTTAAGTTTGATCACTGACAATCCATAAATTTATACCCCACATTGCTTATTTATTTTATTTTATTTTATAGTGTTTGGTACAAACAATATTTTTTTAAATTTACAGATACAAGGCCAAATATATCACAGAGCAGGTTCACTGTTACCAGTGACAGCAACTACAAATTCCTGCAAATTTATTTTATGGGCAATTCATCACAAGAAACTAATCTGCGTTGTGCACATAACAATTTAGTAAAGAGGTCTATTGTAGAACAATTACAAACTTTATTTCATGAACACAATCAATTGATTATATTGTTTAAAACTGCCCTGGATCTGATGCCATCAGATAATCACAAAATTGTAATCAGAGCTGATAAAACACCTGCGGGTCAACATGCAAGACGTTTTAATGCACCAACTATTGATGAAGTTGCTATCGTTGTAGTTGGAGAAAACTTGGAATCCCGTGATATTGTTTTACATCGTCGGAATGATCAACTACAACGTATAAAGGAAACACACCGCTCATATGATGCACTGCAATATCCCATTATATTTTGGCAAGGTGAAGATGGCTATGATTTCTCAATAAAAATGATAAATCCCATTACAGGTAATTAAAATATTAGTTATTATCTCAGTCACTATATTATGTATTTTAATTTTATATTGCAATGTTATTAAAACAAAATCTATTTACAGGTTCTGAAACTAACAAAAAAGTCAGTTCAATGAACTATTATTCATACCGCCTAATGATTCGGGAAAATGAAGACAATCACATATTGAAATGTCGGCGATTATATCACAAATATATTGTTGACATGTATGTTAAAATTGAAACGGAGAGATTAACATTCATCAGGTTGAATCAGACCAAACTCCGATCTGAAGAGTATATTCACCTTCGAGATGCGATTAATACTGATGGAAATGCACAGAATGTTGGTCGGATGACTATTCTTCCAGCAACATACATCGGAAGCCCTCGACATATGCACGAATATGCTCAAGATGCCATGTCGTATGTTCGTCATTATGGTACAGCAGATTTGTTCATCACATTTACATGCAATCCGCACTGGATAGAAATCAAGCAGGAGTTATTCCCTGGGCAATCTCCCATTGATCGTCATGATGTTACAGCCAGAGTCTTTAGACAAAAATTGAAATCTTTAATGGATTTCATCGTAAAACATTGTGTGTTTGGTGAGACACGCTGCTGGATGTATTCTGTGGAGTGGCAGAAACGAGGATTGCCACATGCACACATTTTGATTTGGTTGGCTGAAAAGATAAGGCCAAATGAAGTTGATGCAGTGATATCAGCTGAAATCCCTGATGTACAAGTAGATCCTGGATTGCATGAGGTAGTTATCAAAAATATGATACATGGTCCCTGTGGAACTCTTAATCAAAATTCACCATGTATGATGGATGGTAAATGTTCAAAACGATATCCACGGACATTAATATCGGAAACAATTACTGGTAATGACGGTTATCCACTGTATCGTCGACGATCGACAGCAGACAATGGACGATCAACAATTGTCAAATTAAATCAAGAAGATATTGAAATAGATAATCGTTGGATTGTTCCATATTCACCCATTTTATCAAAGACCTTCAAAGCACACATCAACGTTGAATCTTGCCATTCAGTGAAATCTATTAAATACATTTGCAAATATGTAACCAAAGGGAGTGATATGGCTGTGATTGGAATTGGTGCAGAGAATTCCAATGATGAAGTTACCCAATACCAAATGGGCCGCTATGTTAGTAGTAATGAAGCAGTATGGCGAATATTTTCTTTTCCTATTCATGAGAGACACCCTTCCGTTGTTCACTTAGCTGTGCATTTAGAAAATGGACAAATAGTGTATTTTACAGCACAGAACGCAGTACAAAGAGCTGCTCAGCCACCATCTACTACATTAACCAGTTTTTTTGAGACCTGCCAAAACGATGACTTTGCACAAACATTGCTATATTCTGAAATGCCAAAATATTATACTTGGAATCAATCCTCAAGGAGATTTATACGACGGAAACACGGAAAACAAGTTCCAGGATACCCAGATGTGTATTCCACCGACGCCATTGGTCGAATTTATTCAGTACATCCTAGCAATGATGAATGTTTTTATTTACGACTGCTATTAGTCAACGTACGTGGCCCAACATCATTCCAACATTTACGAACTGTTGATGGTGAATTGTGTGGATCTTACAGAGAAGCCTGTCAACGTTTGCAATTGCTAGAAAATGACGCTCATTGGGATCAAACTCTCAATGATGCTGTAATATCATCAAACGCTCATCAAATACGAACATTGTTTTCTATAATCATATCTACATGCTTCCCATCAAACCCACTTGATTTGTGGATCAAGTACAAAGATTATATGTGTGATGATATTTTGTATCAAATACGAAATAGAATGGGAAATCCAAATATACAAATCAGTGAAGAAATATACAATGAAGCATTGATTTCAATTGAGGACATGTGCTTGATGATGTCAAACAAACTATTAATTCAATTAGGCCTGGCCGCGCCCAATCGTCCAATGCATGATGCTTTTAACCAAGAGTTGAATCGAGAAAAACTGTATGACCTTAACACTTTGAAAGAATTAATTCAAACAAATCTTCCATTGTTGAATGAACAACAGAAGTATGTATTTGATACTCTTATGAAAGTAACAAATGATGAAACTGGAGGGATTTACTTCTTAGATGCACCTGGTGGTACAGGAAAAACTTTTTTGATTTCATTAATATTAGCAACGATTCGCTCACAAAATAAAATTGCACTTGCACTCGCTTCGTCGGGAATCGCAGCAACTTTGCTTGAAGGTGGTCGAACAGCACATTCAGCATTAAAATTGCCATTAAATATGCAAAGCAATGAAACTCCGACCTGCAACATTTCGAAGAACTCTGCAATGGCAAAAGTCTTGCAGCAATGTAAATTAATTGTTTGGGATGAATGCACGATGGCACATAAAAAATCTTTGGAGGCTTTAGACAGAACCTTAAAAGATCTACGGAGCAATCATAACCAATTTGGTGGTGCAATGATTTTATTAGCAGGAGATTTTCGTCAAACATTGCCAGTGATTCCACGATCAACACCAGCTGATGAACTCAATGCATGTCTAAAGTCCTCCAATTTGTGGAAACATGTCAGAGTACTTTATTTAAGCAAGAATATGCGTGTCGAGTTGCAAAATGACCAATCTGGAAACATATTCTCTAAACAACTCATTGACATTGGTGATGGCAAATTTCCTATAGACATGTTGACTGGCTGCATTAACTTTCCTCAAAGTTTTTGTCAGTTAACTCGATCAAAAGATGAACTTATTCAGAAGGTGTTTCCAGATGTTTCTCAAAATTACAGAAACCATGATTGGTTGAGCGAACGAGCTATATTGGCTGCAAAAAACATAGATGTAAATGAATTAAATTTAAAAATTCAAGAACAAATTACAGGCGAATCGAGGATATATAAATCAGTTGATTTGGCTACTAACCAAGATGATGTAGTGAACTATCCACCGGAATTTTTAAACTCGCTGGATTTACCAGGATTGCCACCTCACAATCTTCAATTAAAGGTTGGATCGGTAGTTATAATGTTGCGAAATATCAACCAACCACGTCTTTGCAACGGCACACGGTTAGCGATAAAAAAATTACTAAACAACGTGATAGAAGCAACTATACTGAAAGGAAAGTATAAAGGAGAAGACGTTCTCATACCGCGCATCCCAATGATTCCGACTGATGTGCCGTTTAACTTTAAACGACTACAGTTTCCAGTTCGGCTTGCTTTTGCTATGACCATAAACAAGTCCCAGGGGCAATCATTAAGTGTTTGTGGTATTAATCTGGAAAACCCATGTTTCTCACATGGTCAATTGTATGTTGCCTGTTCCCGTGTTGGAAAACCATCAGATTTGTTTATCTATGCGCCAGGTAATCAAACAAAAAACATTGTATATCACAAAGCACTACAATGCAAATAAAACTGTTTTTTGTTAATAATTATGATTCACATGATTAACAATAAAGCGATTACTTACTTTTAAATGCTTATATATGTTTTATTTAATTATATTTCTTATTCACAACGCCCTATCACCAGGGTGACGGTTCTGTTCAGGAGATTTTTTGCCCAGACTATAAAATATGTAGGAACAAAAAACTGTCACAGTACAAATCTTTTGGACAGAACGAAGTCTGTCGGGTCCGCTAGTATCAAATAATTCTTGATCAATTAATGGGTCTGGAATTTCGGCTGAAATTATTTGATCGATTTCTTCAGGACGGATTCTATCTTTAAGCCAAACCAAAATGTGGGCATGAGGCAAACCTCGCTTTTGCCACTCTATCGTATACAGCCAACAACGTGTGATACCAAAAATTGAATATTTAACAATAAAATCAATTAAGGATTTCAATTTTTGTTTAAACACACGTGCAGTTAAATCATGACGATGAATGGCTTGTTGTTCTGGCAATAGTAAAGTTTGTATCTCTTCCCAATTCGGATTACATGTGAATGTAATAAATAAATCCGGTCGGCCGTAATGACGTACGTAAGTCATCGCATCTTGTATGTATTCCTGCATGTTCCGTGGACTGCCGATGTAGCTTGAAGGTAAAATGAAAACATTACCGATGTCAATGGGATTTAAATTTCCATCGATGTTTCCAGCAACAGCATCTCGTAAGTGAATATATTCTTCCGATCGTAGTTTTGCCTGGTTGAATCGAAGGAATCGCAAGCGTTCGCTTTCGACCTTAGCATACATATCAACAATGTATTGATGGAACAGCTGACGATATCGAAGAATATAATTGTCTTGATGTTGTCTAACCATTATTCGGTGTGCGTAGTAGTTCATTGAGCTAACTTTATTATTTCTGTAATCACCTAAAAAAATAAAAAATTAAATGCAATACGAAATTAAAATCTATACATACAGTAAGAAAGTAAATAGATAATTGTAAAATTTACCGGTATTTGGATCATACTGTTTGATATTAAGGTGATATTCATCTTGTCCTTGCCAAAATATCAATGGATATTGTAGTGCGTCATATGAACGGTGTAGATCCGAAATCGTACTGACAGTGTTGTCTCGCCGTGTAATTTTTATAGATCTTTTGTCAACTGGATCACCAACCATGATAACAGCAACCTCATCAACAGTTGGAGCGTTGAATCTACCAGCATGTTCACCTAATGGTACTTTGTCGGCTTTTATGACGATTTGATAATTGTCATTTTGCAGTCGTGGCGAAACTCTTTTGATCAATTGAATTAGTTGATTGTGATCTTCTAAAAAATTTTCCAATAATATCACAATTGCTCTTTCCTCTGCTTGTTCAATAAAATTATACAGGCACCGAGTCGTCACGCGCTCTTCACAATCGCCCATAAAATAAATTTGAAGAAATTTCGGATTGTTATCAGGCATTGGCATCAGTGATCCGATTTTATGGTACACCTGGCCTTGAATTTTGAATGTAGTTTCAAAATTACGTCCATCGGATGCACGATCGCAAATTTTAGTTGCCCCAAATGACGTCATTTGGAAGCAAGAATTAAATTTGCGTATCTTACGCAAAAATAATTTGGAATCATCTGAATTGCCAGTAAGAAGGGATAATAAAGGCTCCGGCGGAGCGGGTAGAGGTGACAGCACAACTTTTCCTGATGCGCAGCACATGCCGGCTGCTTCATTCCGAAATTTCAATGCCTGACAATATTGACATACTTTATCCATTCCACCGATAGCAATTTTTGAATGCGCCGAGTAGTTAATATCTGGTGCATATTCAAAGGCAAGCCGAACGAATGATGCACGTGTTAATGAGCGGCTGATCCGTTGCCTTTGTCGATCTAGTCCTCGTATTGTAGCTATGTTTCGTTCTCGTGCCGCTCTTGTTCTCGTAATATTCTGTTGCAGACGTTCGTCACGCTGTTCTTGAGATTCTTGTGTACGACTTTCTGCAGTCCTGATTCTTTGAGCTGCATTTCTTGTTTCGATTTGTTCTGGTAATTGCTGAGCTCTTTCAACACGTTTGTGTCGTGACCCTTTGCTGCTCGCGTTGTTGAGGTTAGATTTTTTCGGTGGCATTTGACTGAAAATAATAATAATCGTTTAAATATTAGAAAGAGGAACTGAAAAACATGTTATCATAGCACATTGAAATAATAAGTGCAAAATAATTTTAAATGGAGGTTAAATAATCTTAATATATATAAATCTCGTGTCACAATGTTCTTATGATATTCTCTTGAATACGTACGTTCGAATGTTTCGTTCTCGTGCCGCTCTTGTTCTCGTAATATTCTGTTGCAGACGTTCGTCACGCTGTTCTTGAGATTCTTGTGTACGACTTTCTGCAGTCCTGATTCTTTGAGCTGCATTTCTTGTTTCGATTTGTTCTGGTAATTGCTGAGCTCTTTCAACACGTTTGCGTCGTGACCCTTTGCTGCTCGCGTTGTTGAGGTTAGATTTTTTCGGTGGCATTTGACTGAAAATAATAATAATCGTTTAAATATTAGAAAGAGGAACTGAAAAACATGTTATCATAGCACATTGAAATAATAAGTGCAAAATAATTTTAAATGGAGGTTAAATAATCTTAATATATATAAATCTCGTGTCACAATGTTCTTATGATATTCTCTTGAATACGTTCGTTACACTGTTCTTGAGATTCTTGTGCATGACCTTCTGCTGTCCTGATTCTTGGAGCTGATTTTTTACCATAGCAGCGCCATCTATTGATTACTTACTCAACCCAGTCGAAAGGTGTCGACATCTGTTAGAATCATTTGGAGTTAACAGATAATTGTGACTGTCAAATAATAACAGACAAATAATTGACGATGATACCATCAGATTCTCTGGGGTATCTTTCGCAGGGTCTCTTTCGTGGTGAAAGCCACAGCAACGCGTGGCCGGGTCAGCTAGCTGATTGTTGTAATAATTGTAGATAATTGTGACTGTCAAATAATAACAGACAAATAATTAGCAATAAATTAAAATTGCGACTATAATTTGAGATTTAAACTATCCTATCTTTCAAGTTGGATCGAACTGCACATGGTGTGCGAATTTTATTATAATCGGTTAAGTGGTTTAGGAGTCCATTGAGGACAAACATTGTGACACGAGATTTATATATATATATATATATATATATATATATATATATATATATATATAGTGACGTACCTGGTAATGCCTCAGCTGTGACGTACCTATCAGTGCATACACTGTTCGGGCGCCAGCTGTGACGTACCTGTTGGTCGGTACTTTTCACTGCAAATCTAAAGGTTCTAAAGGACGGGTATCTTGCTCGTGAATGGGTCATTAGAGGAAATTGATAATATATTGGTGCGTCAAAGTAATAATTTTGTATAAGCAGAAATACAATTTATTCACAACGGAATGTTCAATACACCTGATCAATTACAGAAGACCTCAATGACTTGGTACCAAGATTTTGTTAACCGTGTAATCTTATCATACCTTGGGGCCCCATTAACAATTCGACCGTGGTGGTTCCTCACCCCGGCGACGGCGACGGTTGATCTCCACTGCGGCTCGGCGTCCTCGGGCTGCTGATGACGTAGACACGTGCCGCGCTGGTCTGCAGAAGCGGCGATGAGAGTCCCTCGGCCGCAACCTCGGATGTTTCCGCTTTCGCTCCCACACGTGCAATTACAGCGTCTCGTAGATGTCCATTGCGTTCACACCACGCACTTGAATTATTACTGCGCCCCTCCTTGGTTTTGTTCAACTTCCCTCTCGCAATTACTATGCACGTGATCACACTTCGTGCCTGCGCTCCTTACACTATGCTATAAATTACCGGCTTCTAATCGGTAATGATACAAATCTAATACTATTGAATGTCTTTTATCATTGGCAGCGCTTCACTCTGTCTACAACCGTCCGTATTTCCTCTGCCACTCACTCTCCGTGACTCCCCTCTGCGGCCGCACCTCGGCCGCCTCCTGGCAACTACTCGCAACTCATTTCGCAACTGCCACGCGGCTTCTCCTTCAACCGTCGCCACCTGTAACGGCCGAAAGTCCCCCCCTTCGCTGGGCAACGGCGGCGGTAGCGTTCGCAAATCCCCCACCGCTGGCTCGCACCTGCCGCTATACTGCGCAGTTCAAATGAGTAATAATTATACTCTTATATTAATTGTCTGTAATTGCGTAGGGAAACGCTTTCCGCGTTTCAATATATATATATATATATATATATATATATATATATATATATATATATATATTCTTGGAACATATAAATTGCATAAACATTATGTATTACCATGTACATTGTTCATAATAATTTGAGTAATTGTTGACATAATAAGTAGATTGATTGTTGGGCAGACGCCGGGCGAGAAGGGAGAATTCCTAGTCCAGTCATGTCAAATCGCGCCCAACTTATCTGCCTGGCAAGCCCGGCGCTCCTACGAGGACAGGCTCCCCCGCTTGCTCTTGCATTTCCTCTCCAATTCCAGAAAGGGGCCCGCACGGGGAGTCAGTTGAAGAAGTGCGAGGTGGGAATAGTGGCTTTATACGAAAATATGTTTATCATAATTTTTCTTACAACAAACAACAGAGATTTGTGCTTAATACTCTTTAATGTTATGTTTATTTACTGCTTAATACTGTTTCGCGTTTATTTCCTTTTTAAATATCGCTTTGCTGAAACATTTTGATCAAATGGCAAAATATGTTTGAATGGTGAATTATTTCCTTGTTTTTATTTTGTGTTTTGTTAATACCTTCAGTTATTTGCTGCATATAGCAATTATGTGAAATAATATAAGAAATTTCTATTAATTAACAATTCTTGCTATCCGACAGACACTTTGTCAACCGACAGAATCTTTCAAATTTATTGCTCTGTTAAGCAAACATATTACGAAATCAAGATCCTTTCGAGTCAAAATGTTAATTATAATCCCAGTTCACAATTTGAAATCTGGTTGATGTATAATGTGCTACATTTTAGTGGCTCATTACTTTACTTCAGTAGAGGAAAGGAGATGTCTTTATTTGGAGGTCACTGTCAACTGACTTCTCCAAAAAACTATCATATGCCAGATACCCAGAGTCATACCTCTACACTGGACCAATTTCGTCAACCCTTACTTATAAACGACGCGTCAGTTCCTCTGGACGCAGTATCCGCGATATGTAACACGCTATTTACCATGCCCACGATCTTGACATACCTGTCCTATACTCCTATTTAAACATTAAGTTCATTGACACTTGATCAGCATTATGTAGTTGCATTAGTAATACCATTGCATAGTTGTATTATGACTTCAGTATAACACTTTTTTGTTGGCAAAGAAAAGCTTTATTTTTAATATAAACGTATTTATTATTAAATTAATTTCAAACCAATTACTTATTATTATAAGTATTAAACTGATACTTGTACACTATTTTTCTTTTACACAAATCACTTATTATAAATACTAATTGAACACTATTAACACTTGAACAATATTACAGCGGAAGACAAATCAGAAGTTTTCCTAAGATATCAATATTTTCTATCGATTTTAATATTGAACGTATCATGGAATAAAGCAACACTTGTAGGTTTGAAGTACAGTTTAGCCAATTTATCAAAATATGCAATTACCGTTTCATGGCTAATTGTTTTTATTTTCTTGCCCCAACCTACAGAGTTTGCATACGTACAGTGCCATTTTTCATAGAAATCTTTCGATTTTCCCGGCAAAAGCGAAGATGTGGTTCCCATTGACTGCTCTGTATCTGACGGAATATTATCCGAGTCGTAAAAATACACTTTAAAAATAAATAAACTTACAAATATCATTCCCTTTCACACAACATGATACGTTAGTAACAATGAAAACGAATGAAACAATCGCATCGTATCAAACAATCCAAATGCGCGCATTGCAGCATGTCTTCAATCTAATAGCCGATGCTGATGTCAAGGTTAATATAAAATAAAATCGATTGATAACCGTCATAGATAAAAGTTTGAATGAATGCGTTTGATAAATCATAAAGAGACTCGAATCGCTTCATTATGCTGTTCATTTCAAACTAATACCATTAATAACTATAAAATGGAACCACAAACTTGATTACTACTCTGTTATTGATCGCTGCTATAAACCGCTATCACAATATTAACTTTTATGACTCGAACATTTCTTTTATTTGCCACTTTACAATACAATGTATATTTTTGCATGTATTCCCGGAACTCGAAGGCTTTGAAAATACAGTTGGCGTTTCTTCGCTTTCTGAAGAATTTTATCCATATTAAAAATGTAATGTTCTATCACATTTGCATATGAAATTTCTGGATTAGCTAGCAATGCATTCGACTGTTTGACCAGACAACTAGAGGATAATGACGTTAATGTTCCAAAAAGTGATTGTCATAAAATTATTTAACTGGAAATCTTGGAATTTTAAAATTACTATTTTAACATAACCAACAAAACTGTGTCACAGTCTAGGAAGTAAGTTTTGATTACTAAATATTTTTAAAAAATATTTCGTGTACGTACTTAGATGTTTGTATAAAAGGGCAAAGAAAGTTTTTCTACAGTACCGGAAGTCTTCCTTAAAAAATCTGTATCCAAAACAAAAGTAGGAGTTGTGTGAACTCCGCCGAAATGTTAATGTTTGTGGCCTTGTTCGTGTGCCTTACTACCTGGTACCAAAAACTTTTAATTTTGGCATGTATACATATACTACTATTATTATAATTCAAAGAAATACGGTTTTGAAACAATAGTCCTGGAGATAGCGACACCAGTTTTATAGTGATATACGGAGAGTTAAATTATTATGTCCTGAAGATAGCGACACGAGTTTTATAGTGATATACGGAGAGTTATTATGTTTATTTAATTTCAATTTCAATTAAGGCATAAACGAGTCACCTGCCCTGACTCCCAGAATTACTTTTAACAAGGGAGAGTGCACATAGACAGAAAACATCTTCTCATTGACTGCATTACGTTTCTGCAATGGTTCCTCTGATTGCATTTTTCCCCTTTACGAAAAGTACAAAATTAATTAAAATAATTATAATGGGTTTATATTAGTGCACGCTTGAAACTGCCTTGTTCATCTGTAACGTATTACTACGTGCAGAGGTCCGCTTCTAAATGAAAATTAATCGGATTAATTCATATTTCGTTTGCACTAAATTCACGACCCAGTGTTCTGGAATGCATTCGGTTTTTAACAGTAAAAATGTTTTTTCATCGCAAAATTTAAATTTTGAATACCAACACAGACAAAGCAAAATTGAAACTACGTCAAAACATGATCACACAAAAAACTCATTGTGGTTTTAGTGCGTAGATGCCAATAAAATAACTGATTTAAAATATGAATTGATCTTATTTTCTTTAATGTAAGAGCTGCACAATAAAACCATAGATATGCCATCATTTTTGGTCTCCTTTTAAATATGGTAACGTATTATCTGTTCACGTTAATCGTCCACCCCGAATTCCCAGTGGTAGGTCCACGGGGAGGAACAACGCTTAACGTCCTTGTCAGCTTGTTGGAAATCGCCGATGCAAACAGCAGAGCACCGGCAAATTACCTCGTCAGTCTCCAAGCCTGTCAAACAACATTGCGGAATGGCTCACGCTTGTTATCCGTACTGCAGGTTTGCAAATGAGCTTTTCGATTGGCTGAAACGTCTAATACACCGCGACCTCTGTTGATCACGGTCGCGTTTTCCCAACAGGCGGGAAATACCATTGCGAATATCACCTTAGAGACGCCTCGCTTTCAATGCGGGTAGTGGTGGAGGTCGCTTCGCTTTAATGAAAACCGTTAGAGTTCAATGGAACAATGAATGTCCAGGACGCTCGCAGAAGTTCACTCTTGCGACTTTCATGGATGTCAATGATTGATTGATTGATTGATTGATTGGATTCCGGGCGAGTCATTACGTCAAAAGTCATTAGTCCCGTAAGTCTAGTGCATGTTTCCTCTCTAGTTAGATGCCGGTGATCTTTACCCGCTGGATGATGAGAGAGGTGTCAGATGAGAGGTCTTAGAGGGGTTTTCCCTCCCAGGTACCTCCCTTCAGTGAGGTCACCACCCCAGCCGGGACATGCTCTAAGCTTCCTACCGGTCTCGCGGCATATGTGGTACATACTGGTATAAGCGTGTGTAAGAAAGGGGAGGGGATATAACAAATAAGAAGAAGGAAAGATCGCGCGCAGTCCGTGACCCGTTTGTTCTGCCCTACTCCGGCATTCGCCTGGTGTTGATCGGAGAAACCACGGAAAACTACCGATTGGAGCAGACGGTCTCTAGAATCCTCTTCCATACAGAGACTGAATTCGACCGAGATAGCTAGTGTCGAAAATCCTGCCACCGTCGGCACCCGAACTTAGGACCTCCCGGTCAGAGGCACTGCAGTGACATCAGTTGATGCCTTGAGTCACCTCTCCCTATAAGGCGGTCAAACGCGATTACAAAACATTTTGTTTCCATCACTAACAACAAACGCTTGAAATGTTTCGCATCCATTGGTTGACTCGGCGTCAGTGGTGGGGGATTGCGATCGCGTTTTTTTTTTCAGTATGTCCTTGCCATCGTCCATCAACACCGCAAAGGAAACCTCGGATGTATACTGACAGTGGTAACAATGAACAAATTCGCCGCAAAACCAGAATTTGACCGTTAGAGCTCAATTCCTAAATAAGGTACTGTACCACATCAAACCTTTACCTCCGAATCGCAAAGTAACTAATTGTCGTTCTTTGCCCTAGAAGACTGAAAATTATCATAGAGATACATTCACCAATACCTATACTATTATCTTAGGTCAATAATAATAACAATATTTAAGTATTATTAATATTTCTTCTTCTTATATTTATAAAAAAATCGTCAAGTGGAGAGTCATTTTTAACAGGTCCAACAATTGAAAAGGTCAAAGATGTAACAACTTACACAGAGTTGCTGAGAACCAAACTTTTATCATTTTGTGAGAATTATGTAGTCATTATGTGAGGGGAACTAATAAGATATCATGGAGACTGTCATGGCCATTATAGCAAGTTCCCTAAAGTGTTACCTCGCATTTGAGAAGTTAAAAATTGAGGACGCCGATTGGGCCCGACAAAGAAGATTTCTTTCATACATTTCATTCATTTCTTTCATTCTCTGACAAGTTAAATAATAAGTGCATTAGAATTAATACAAACAACCGTGCATACGGGGACAACTCCTCAACAACCAGGTACCCAATAACCCAATGATGCACGAGTAAGACTCATTTATATATGAGAGTCAAAATCTGAAGGCAACCCTGGAAGTCCATTGGATTCAACAAAAACATTCCCAAACAACCTTAGCCCAGGACGGGGTGGGTCGGTAGTCAAATTTCAAGTTCCCAGACATTAGAAACAATCACGTACACTCACACGATCGCATATGTCAGTAGCTAACAATTTACTTCTGTTGTTCTCTTAGTATTAACTGCATCATGCTTTTTTAAATCGTCAGGTCATTTAGCCTTCCTGGTAAAATGCTCAAGATTGGATTAAAATCAATGTCTCGAACATTTAGAAAGCAACCTGCACTAACATTTTTACCGAATTTATAACAAGAAATAAAGGTGCCCAAACTATTCTTGCACGGCGCGGCCCAGAGCAGAGTAGCGGTGCCAATCTGCGGTTGAGTAGAATGAACTCTCCTCGCAGCGGCTCAGCAATTGCACTGAGGCCATACATCACCCTGCCCGCAGCGGTCTGCACTTCCATTGGCTCCAGTTGACCCGCTGGCCGGCGCCACTCGGCGTCTGCTGCGGAGCTGCCAATTGCCACTACGACGAGACGGTGGGGGAGATGGAGGAGCGGTGGAAAGGAAGATGGAAGTGTGGGAGATGTGGAAGAGGACACGAAGTCATTGCCACATGAACGAGATGGAGGAGCGGTGGAAAGGAAGATGGAAGTGTGAGAGATGAGGAGATGAGGTCATTGTGAGGTGATGCAAAGGTGATTGATACGTAAACGGGAGAGATGTTGGGAAGGTGGATGAGAGAATTGATGGTAGAAAATAGAATGGATAGTAGTGCAAATAATGGGAGCTTGGGAGATGAGAGGTGATGTGGGATGAGGATATCGAGATAGAAGGGAGGGGAAAGATGGAGAGGGAGACATAGTGGTGACATGTAGAAGAGGACGGAGAGGTTAAAGATATGATCAGAAAAGACAAGAATAGGGAAAGGAGGAATGGATGTGGAGAGGAAAGAATAATGTAGAAATCGAAGAGAAGATGAAGAAATATGGAAGTGCAGAAGAAAGTATTGAAGTGGAGGAATTGGTAAGGAGTTGTCGAGAATAACCAGACTAAAACGCCTAATCTGAAGAAATTCTTGGGCTTAATTTTCGCTGAGATTTTCGTTTTGACATTTTATAAAGGGGTGAAAAGTGCGGAT
The DNA here is from genome assembly GCA_038098605.1 of Gryllus longicercus. Classification (NCBI taxonomy): domain Eukaryota; kingdom Metazoa; phylum Arthropoda; class Insecta; order Orthoptera; family Gryllidae; genus Gryllus; species Gryllus longicercus. The sequence continues at coordinate 1,954,230 of JAZDUA010000070.1, forward strand.
CGATATCACGTTTGCGTTCAAAAATATTAGAGGAAAAAGGCCGGAAAAACTATTTTTTGCAAGTATCCAGGTTCGTAAGAATTTTATGTTGAATGACCTTATTACAAGATTTGAAGAGAACAAAATTCCCCTGAAAATTGGTTGTTAACATTTTTTCAACGACTAACAATTTTCGAGTAATTTAAAGCTTCAAATTTTTTTTTTTTACATTCTTGCATAATACATGTGTAGTATGGAGAAAGTTATGTAATTCTGCGGGGGAAAATCCAATTTTTTGAAATCATATACGTATGACAGGTTCCTGATATTGAAATACTGGATAATTTCTTCTCCTATATCTAGCAATTTCCTTCCTCTAACATAATCTGCACTCAGAATCTACGCTTTGTGGGTGCCTGATACCTAAAAACAGGTTGACAGGAAAACAACTACATGTCTGTCTCTTTGTGAACAACGCTAGCGCCTAACTCATAAGCAGGATTTTCACCACAATTCATATTCTCCAATCGATCAGACAGATGTCCCTTGATTTTGAAATCGATGTTTACATTTTTGTCGGTACTGTAGAAGAAACTTCACATTTTCAATTTTTTTTAAATGGCTACATTTTTTAATTAAACTTTGTCTTCGGATATCGAAAAGAAAGCATAAAAAATTACGCTTATCTCAGTTTAGTTTAAATATCTTAAGTTTCAAAAATTGCAAAAATTCAAATTTGTTTCGATGTGTTCCTGTACCTCCTGTACTGGATCTATACATTTTTCTCTTAATAAAATTTGTTCTTCAAAATTATATTTAAATGGGGACGTATTCATAATTTTCAAAATATTAATTGTTTTCGCGTAAGCTTGTATGAAATTTAGACACACGAGATTTTCACAAAAACGGCTCCAAATTTGATCTTGAAATTTTTATAGAGATAATGACGCTATAACAGATAATAAACGCGATTTTACTATATTCTTTTCTTTTTTTAAAAATACACAAATGCGATTTTTTGATATCCCGCTCACGTCAATAATATTTATATTATTGGCAATTTATAGCCATTATTGTATGTGTTCGAACAAGTGCTTTAAATGATGACTTATAATGTTTCTCGAAAACTGAAAAGTTTTCTGTGAAAATCCCGAAATTCCGCATTTTTATAAACACTTAAACGCTATATTCTCGACAATGACTCAAAATTATATGTAGGGATAGTGCTAAATGGACGTAATAACAAGACATCATTGCCACCAAAGTATTCTTTGTCGATTTTTTTCAAAAATTAGATACAACTAATCTTTTTGAAATATCTCTCATTTCGTCAAAATTTACATTATCGGAATTTCTTATATCGCGATGGGGAGAACAATTGCTTCAAATAATTTCTTATGGCTTTCCTAGAAAAAACGAAATTTATGTAAAAATTAGCTTCAATAGCGCATTTTCGGATAGCTCACACGACATTTTCTTGAAAACTACTCCAAAATCTTCAATGAAAATTTTCATAGAGGATGTTTTACTCTTCTCTAATAATCTTGAAGGCATATTTCAAATCTACTCTTAGGGATACGAAAAATTGGGAAAACATGAAAAAAAAGCATCATTTAGAAGTCATTGAATGCAGCTGAGAGGTGGATAGGCAAAACTCAAAAGGCTGTAGTTTCAAGGACACTAACCAGTTTGAATGTTGCCATTCTATGGCGCCACTGGTTCACTTCCTCGCCTACTGCTTACGTGTAGTGGCGAATCCAGGGGGGAGGGTCATAAACGCCATGCCTCCTCCCCCCCAAAAGGCCTTGAGTTTTCGTTTATTACCTTCCTGTTTTTGGCAAAATTAATTTAAATATTTATTTATGTTAATATTATTTTAATTAAAATTAATTTAAATATATTTATATTATTTATGTTTGAATTATATACATTACTTGTATTTCCTCTAATACGTAGTCAGCCTTCATGTTTTGTGTGGACCCTGGAAAAAGCAAAATCGATTGACGGCAAAACTTCTGTCCGTCTCTGAACAACGCTAGTGGCTAAACCGTAAGCAAGTAAAAACGTCAAACTTCAAAATCTCTCTACTATAGCTTAGCAAACTATAACCCCCCACGAAACTTCGACTCTTTTTGATAAATCAATAGCAACTGGAACACCACATGACCAAGGCAACTACATTCTAACTACACAATGTAGTCGGTTTTAAATACATCATCTTCACAAATGACGGCAGATTAGCGGTCATTTTATTAATTTTAAGACGTTATTTAGATTTAGTGTTTATAAAATAAAACCTGACAAGCGAGTGATAACACATTTATGACCAACCACCTTTCCTATAAAGTAAAAATTGCAGATTTGGTTGAGTAGAAAGCTGAAATTTCTTTGAAAGTGAAAACCCTTAGTGTCTTAAATGTATAGATTCTTCCGTAACGATAAAAAGTATTGTACCATTTCTGACACAGTTCCTAAACAGTACTTCCGGAATGTGTATTTTCCTCCCAGATGCTTCTTCTTGGGATTACAGCTCGTCCACCCGCTGGTCTTTCTATTAATGTAAACCCATTCGTATTACGAACGGTTCGCGGAACGATAAGGTGACATTCGAACGCAAAGCAGACGTGATCGCTCTCGCCCACGGCCACGCGCCCTCTATCGCCTGCAACTGACGAGAGATTTACGAGCGTTCAGCGCTCCGGCAGTTAATGTGGTGGCTGCAAGAAACTAATGGGAGATTGCGACTCCCTCTGGGCTACACGAGCGCTAGAGCGGTCTTCACTACGGCGTATCCAGATTGTAAAATTCGCGCCGCGAAGAAATTGTGGGTTTTTGCAATGTGATTGTATTGCTTTATTTTGTTCACTAATATAGACAGAACGTTAGATATATAGATATGTGTGAGTGGCGTAGTGTAAGAAGGGCCAATGTCAGATTTCTGTGATTTTCTTGTTTATATAGACTTTAAAGCCCCTTCTTTCAATGCAACAAAAGTCAAAAGTTGATTCCATTTGCTGACTTTACTATCGATCTTTACATTATTTTATCATTTCGGTGGAGTAAGAAGGTCCGATGTGAACTTAGCCCCGTAAATAGCAGCTTATGTTGGCAGAGATCCTTGGATAGCACCTAAAATCAGTCAAATAGCTTCAGAACTTATTAGTGATAAACCTCTTTCAATACCATCCACCAAGGTCAATTATCAAAAACATCTTCTACCATTTAAACATTCAACCAACAGAGTATAATATGAAGCATTTCTAAATAACATTCATCAAGAAATAGAAGAAAATGAAATGTAAAAAACATACTTCAGGCATAAATTCAGATGTCGAATAATTAATACGTTTAGTCATTATTTTTTAGCTATTTTATACAATAGTTCGTCTAGTTCGTGTCAGTTCAATTGTCTTGAATATTGATTAATATTGTACTCTAAATTCATATTTTGTTTTTATAATGTGCAAACATATTTAGCGAGTGTTCTTGGACAAAAATTGCTTTGCTGACTTTTCGCGTTGCTTATGTAACTATTTATTGAAGGAAAATAATGAATGGATACAACTTCAGACATTCTGATTTTTAACCCGTAGTACATTAAATAAATTAGGAATAAAATACTCTAGCCCTGAAGAAGGTCGCAGTGTGCCGGCCGAAATGTTAGCAACTGTAGCATCTAACGAATAGCCAAATGTCTGTTCATTTTTGTAACGAAAACTGGTGCATTTCTCGTCCATTATTTTAATTTATTTCGCTTTTGTTGTCAGTTGCGCATATCATATAAGATGTTCAATTTTCTTTTAATTTTTTCTTTTTAGATTTTTGGTGTATGTTTCAGGCAACCTACTCTTCTTCTTTCATTAATACAGGCCTTTTTTCCTTGTATCTCACCTTCTTCTTCTTCTTCTTCTTCTTCTTCTTCTTCTTCTTCTTCTTATTATTATTATTATTATTATTATTATTATTATTATTATTATTATCACTACTATTATAATTATTAATAGTGGCAGTAATATTATTATAAATAATAGTAATGTTATCAATTATGTTAACACTCCTCAGTACGTAGTGTCCACTGCAGCCATGAAAATAAGACACTGACGTCATTTCAAACGCAAGGCTTGGCCTCAGAAAGTCCTTCTGCAGTGGCGCGTAATAAGCAAAGCCAAGACGCAGAATCCGACCACGCGGTGCGCTGCGGACGCGGCGAAAAGTGCAGGGCTCCGCCGCCGCGGGCGCGCTGTGCGCCGGAAATTGCGAGTCTGCACCGGATATGAGCCGCGGGCCCGTCTCATCCCCTCTCCGCCCCGCCCCGCCCCGCACTGCCCCGGCCCCGCCAACCAGAAGTATCAGTCCGTCGACGCGTCGTGTGTCGACTCGTCCGCGTAGCGTTTCGATCTCGCTGGTTCTCGAACTCCTCGTCCGCAATTGCCCGTGGGTTGCGAATTGACTGTGAATATCGGAGAGCATCCCCTTGCGTGCTGTCCTTTGCTAAAATAGTTATTAATGACGTAAGGCCTATATTGAGCAAATAACGGATGCAATTGGATTTTGTTTTGAATAAAATTGGTTTTCTATTCAAAAGAAGTGGTGGATCTCCATCCCCAAGCACCCCTTACCCCAAACTAGATTGTTTTAATTATTTTACTCAATGTATTCAAAGCAATTACCATATATTTAACGCATAACATTCCAAACGAATTGACACTACGAATACTTATACATTTAATTTAAAGCTAACAATACAAAATATCATTTCGAAAATATTTTTGAGGGCGATCTGACATGAAGTTATCACCCCTTCCCCGAAATACTTGGATTTACAATGGATATCACAAAAGTCATCGTGTTGGCACATTCTGGTACGGAAGCATATAGAAGTGGCTCTTTTTATTCAAACATTTTCGCTCTTCACTTGGATATTTTAGAACCATTGCCGGTTCATTACCGGTGCAATGTGATTTTTTAAGGTTTAAATGTGGTATGAGAAAAGTTTTAATTAAAACAGGACAAATTCTTAACATGGCAAATATTTGTTTCACGAGAATACTTTATCGGCCAAAACTGTTTAATGTGCGAGGTAATGTCCTTTGATGCCTTTTAACGTATGAATTTTCAGCAATTTAGAGATCTGCAGCACTACAGAAAAAAATGGCAAATTAAAAACGTACCACTCGTCCGTTTCATAAATGTGTTAATTCGTTTAAATCTCATACGAGCCCACGTACGTATTGTATTTAGAGTTGTGGAAGGCGCCACAACCTTACCACGATATCTTCGGTTCTTCATACCAGGTTTCCGCTATAGCGAGGTCGTCATGTGTCGAATATCCCATGCATAAGCCGATCAACTAATCGATTCAATCAATACACGCGCCTGAAATTTGTTGTCCTGGGCTAATTTATAAATCCGGGCATATTCACTAACAATCGAGTTCTCGTCTGAATTAAATCCTAATGTAAAGATTGCAGATATTTAAAATTAAATACGAATTTACTTCTGGTCCGACCAGTTCCAGACAATCTCGTCGCCTCATAATTCACATGAGAGTTCTTATATGATAAAAATGTAGCAGTTTCGTTTATCAAGTTGGTGCCTGAGCCATTTTTTCTACTCATTCTCTTCATCTCTCTTTCCTCTACCTCTCTCTTTTTCCTATTTCACTACCATCTCCTCCCCATTTCACTTTCTCCACCGTCTGCCTGTTTTACTTAACCTTCCCCTTCCATCATTCTTGGCAGTTTCCCCACTCTCTCCCTTCTTCCTTCCCCATTTTCCTTAAACCAAAACCCACTGTCCTCCCCTCTTCTCCATTCTCCCAACCTTTCCCCTTCTTCCCGATTTTCTTTCCGCCTCTCAGTTACGCGTTTCCCTTACAAAAAACAACCACAAGAACCAGAAACCAAAATAAATATCAATTCCATATATTACAAATCTAATTCGCAAACATTGAACATGATTAGAGAACGTAGAGAGAGTATGTGAGTTTAGAATACGTTAGTGAGTAAGTATCTAGTTATTTACCTTTGAAAAAAATAAAAATAATAATAATAAAGTCTCGCTGTTTGATTCTCTTTCTGCCACACCTCTCCCTCCTCTCTTCCGCATATCTTTGCTTCTGTCTTCGTCACACTTTGTTTCTTATTTTCCACTTCCTTCCCACCCCTTCCCCCTTTCTTTCCCCCTTCCCTCTGGCTTTCTCATTTCTTCACATCCCTTCTTCCTTCCTTTTTTTCTCTTTCCCACTTGTTCGCACTATTTTTCTCTTTCTTTCGATTTCTCATTTCTTCCCTTTCCCTTTGTGAACTCCCTCATTTTCTTCTTTTTCCCTCACATTCTCGTATCCATTCCATTTCCCCCTCTGAACTCTCTCTCTCTCTCTCTCTCTCTCTCTCTCTCTCACTCTCTCGCTCTCTCTATATTATTCACTTTCTCTCTCTCACTCTCACGCACATACACACACACACACACTAACCTTCCTCTTTACCCTCTCCTGATAGATAGTTCCGGGTGCGTCAACTGCTAAGGTCCTTATTTCCGTAAGTACAGTGTATGTTTCTTCTCGGGAGATGGCGATGATCTTCCCCTAATGAATTGTGATATCTGGCGCCGATCGTTGGCTAGCGAGGTTTTCCCCAACCAGGTGTTTCCCAATCGCTGGGCACCACCCCAACCGGGACAAACTCCAAGCTTCCGGCCGGTCTCCGAACATTTGTTAGTGTAGTGCATACAAGATTATGTGTGTAAGTACGGGGCGAAGATAGGTCAAGGAAGAGGAAGGAAAGATCGTGCGTGGCCTAGACCCGTTTGTCAGGGTACGTCTCCGACATTCGCCGGATATTGGTCGGAGAAACCCCAGAAAGCTACCTATCAGAACATCCGGCCTCTAGAATTCTCCATCGAAACAACCATTAAATTCAAGCTAGCTGGCAAGCTAATGTGGAAAATCCTGCCACCGTCAGGACTCGAATAAAGGTCCTCCCGGTCAGAGGCACTGCAGTGACATCAGTTGATGCCCTGAGCTACGTCTCCCGGTTTACCCTCTCATGCTTTCTCGTTTCCGCAGTCTCCTTTTCTTCTCCCTCCCCCTCCTCCAATCGTCGTTATCGCTTCGCGCGATTCAGCCGCGTCGATACGCGCATAAGGACACGCCGCGCGCCTAATTTGTTTTCGAGATGCCCCTCCGCGATAGCTCAGGTTGTTAGAGCGTTGCCGGAGAAATACGCGTCCAATCAAAGTCCCGCGGACTTGTACTGCTGCGTTCTACCTCCTTTCGTTTTCTTTACTTTTTTTCCCTCCGTCTTCCGTCGGGGCGCATTCTATCGGAAGAAGATCGAAGCAGCTTCTAACAACAATAGAATATCTGGGTAATTGGAACTCTCGTTTGAGATTACCATCAGTGCTCCGGCCTGCGTAAAGCGAAGCGCTAACAAGCTCTAAAGGATGTGATCGATATGCTGATGACCAGCGGGTGACTCGGTTGCGCTGTGGCGGGCGACGAAGTGGCGGTTTATTACAAGACTCAGCTTGTGAGAAGAAGGTTTCTTATTTTTTCACAATAAAATGTGAAGTGTACTTGCGTAAAGTATGATGTGTATTTAAAGAGATTTAAGAGTACTTATTTGTCTACTGTATTTACTTTCGTAAAGTATGATCTGTATTTGAAGAGATTTATGAGAATTTATTTGTTACGATTTTTTTATTTGTTGTTGTTTCTCAGTTTCTATTGATTCCTTCACACAGTAAACGGGAACAATTATTGAAAATTTTAACCACACTGTTTTCTCAAGCTTTAGGCGCCTCACTTCCTAGCTTGTGAAGAAGAAAATGAAATGAACATGGTGGTCAACTTTAACTTCATTCTGTTTCCAATGTTTCCAGTTCAAATACATCGTTACATTTACACGTATTTTCATTTGAATGTACTTCAAGATAAAAATACATGTTCCATGGCCCTTCATTTCCACGAGTAATATTTAAAAGAATTTGTGAAGTTCAATTTAGATAAATATAGAGTTAATAGCATTTCTATTTTTAACTTATTTCCTACAAACGAAATCACTTCTGAAAACAATATATAATGTTGAATCGTATATTTAATGTAATGTACTTTCCTAATACCTAATGTGTTGAGTTTCGGTACAATTAGCCAAAGAAGATAAATTATTTCTTTAAACTTATGACAGAATTCAACGTGCAGATTCATGTACTCTACAAAATGACACATATAGAAATTAAATTACAAATCCTTTCAGTCTGATTTCGTATTCTCTCTGCGTACTGGCGTGTGTCCGATAGACAGCGTATTTTTTTACCGACGTCATCAACCAGCGGTGGGAAACGAAGCGTTCCATCTCGCTAACCACCGGCATTCCGCCTTCGCGCTCACACAGTCTCGCCCACGCATTGGCCGCGGATGGGATTTCAAACGGTGGCCGATGTGAGCAGGTGGCTGGAGTGGCCGGTGTCGCTTGGTTCCTCTCAATCTTCAGAGGCGACTTTTGCACACACTATGTTGGAGTATTTGATTGTAAGTTGTGTTCATGATGGATTGGTTTCGGAGTAGCATTTAGGTATGCGGGTAAGTCGGACATTCAAATATTCTCAATCTCCCACTAGAGGCTCTCTGACTGGCCTAACTTCGGAACAGAATTTGCCTTTGAGATATTTCTATTCTCAGAACTTTCTAACTTGCGACTCTCCAATTCTCCGACTCTCTAACCGAGTATTTTCGTTGACTCTCCAACCCTCTAACTCTTCTGCTCCTTGACCATTCAATGCTAAGACTAGCTGACTCTCTGAGCTACCAACCCTCATGTCCGTACTTCTTACTCTCTTGTCGATCTTTTGACACACCCTCTCTTCGACTTTCCGAAATTTCGATAATCAATATCTCCAACCATACGACTTTCAGAATCGCGGTTTAGCGAATCCGAGATTTGCTGTTTGCATTTCGATGCATATTGTAATACCGTATGACATACCATACCAAATTTCTTCTTCACGATAATGGATACAACTGATTTGTAAATGAAAAGAAAAAATAACATTTATTACCTTTTTTTATTAGATATGTATTTCTTCAAGTTTTTTAAGTATTAATCGCCAGAAATCCAGTTGCTTTAGATACAGTAGTGATATCTATGTCAGCCAACCGCAAGGAATTGCTTTGTAGCGTGGAGAATCTTCACTGAACCCATCGGATACGTACGTGTCTTTCAGGCTTTCGTTTTGTGGCGACTTCCTGAGCACATTATCGTTGCGCTGATTGTACATGGTCGTAAGAATTATGCGGTATTTTAACGTCGTATCTCAGATCTAATGCATGTAAGTAGCAGTTCGACTATCATCCGTGCAATGGGTTCATGCTTCTTGGTACATTAGGCACAACACTATAATGACACATCTCCTTTGTGTTGGCCCCGTGAAACCGAACATTTTGGCCTGAGGATATATTCCTGTGTGCCAGTATATGATGGCCAGGAGTGATAGGGAAAACTAGAGATAAGCTGGAATGTGATTCAGCATTGACTTTACTTTCTTGAACATATTTAATTTGGTTTTAAATGTAAGTGTATTAAATGTTTATATACTTCTTTATTATAAGTTAAAATATTATATTGAATTGATTCGTGGCAGTTGACATTCAGGATTCTGACAAGGTCACCTAGCAGACAGCATCCTAACCCTACCGTCTCTCAGGTAGCTTTTGTTTACCACTGCGCTAGTCAAATAGGATCAAAGTGAAATCACGATCCACTTTATTTTAAATAATACTACACGTAAAAATTAGTAATACTAAAAGAAATTAAAACCGACAAGCATAATATTAAAAGCAATTTTAATGAACACAATCGAACTATACATTTACTACGAGAAGAACGATTATCAATGATTAATTAAGAGTCAATACTTGGTTTGTAAACTTCTCTACGATTGGTCAAGAACCTGTGTCATAATGAAATTGGTATTGTTATGAGTATCATTATGTAACTGGTTGCAGCCATCATTTGACTGAATTATAGAATGGAATAAGAAGAACATAATTTCTGTTGCAAGCACTCTCACCAAAAAGGTGCCACCGCAGAGAGATTTTCCTGGCGCGCTGTATATCCATGTAGAATTGAATTTTGGTTGGTTACCTGATTTTGAGCTGAGCAACTCCTGTAATTTTAATGAGTACCCCGCTTTATACCCGTGATACAACAGTGAACTTATCGATTTCGAGTGGTAATCGACCGCTCGAAACTTTTCATTCATTATTGTTAGATTACTTGATCATTTAATGTTTTCGGACGTGTTAATTGGTGTGGTCATTATTCTAGTAAGAGTAGTGCATGATCACGGGAGGGGGCGAAGATCTCTTGTTGGATGGTCAGGGGCCAAGTCCCAACATTTTTACATGGTTCTTCTTCAGGATTGTCGCAGTGTTCCTGCTAAGGTTAATAACGATTAATACAACCCAAATACGAAAAATAAATATATTTGCCATTTTTGACACGATTGACCGACTTCATCGGCTAGCTCACAGTGGCTCCGACATACAGTGGGCTAGTTTAGGTGCCACGTTTGAGGGGTAAGAGTGGCGAACACGACGTATTCCATTCACGGTAACTAGCTAACTCCGCCAGCCTGAGCTTTTCCTCGTTCCACATCTACAGAAACCGAAACGGTTGTAAAGGAAGGCTACGACAATTTTTGCCGAGAATATAACCCAGGACCATTCCACGAGAAGTTAGTACGCTGCTCATGAACTATTCAATAGACTACCTGCAAATAAATAATTTAAATAATATGTTGGTAGGCGAACAACGATCAATATTTTTCGCCTGTCGCTAAGAGCAGATTGGTTCCTAATATATTCCGCCAGATGCCAGTAGCGGCGCAGCAGAACTGGAACTTTCTACATACGCGTGAGGGAAATAGCATTACGTAAGATAAATATTTTTGATCTAATAGTATAATACTATAATAGAAAATTAAAGAAAATTACAGTATTTTATTCAAAGTGGAACCAATTAAATTAATAATAATCTTCTTAAACACTATGGTTTATACTGGGGTAACCTCAAAAGTAAGGTCTGCACAGTGATGAGGTTGCTGGGAAACTATTCGTGCAGATGTAGGCAACATTGTTGTGTTTATTGCTTCCTCCATCCCTAACCATTACTACACGTACTTCGCTGGGACACAGTCTTTTCTTGGCAGCCTATTGTAATGGAGGTCCCGTTTGGTGCTACCGCCAAATGCGAAGTTCGCGCAGTTATTCGGGTTTTGAACGCAGGAGTGAAACCAATTGAAATTCATCGCCAGTTGAAAGACGTGTACGGTGAGTCGTGCATGAATGTCAAAACCATCTGCAAGTGGTGTAAGGAGTTTGCTACTAGTATTGAAGTTCACAACGAAGAAATCAACGACAGACCAGACAGACAACGGCAAACCATTCTGTTGGGAAGGTTGAGCAAAACATGAGTGAAGATTGGCGAGTTACTTTAGATGATCTCTGCGTTTTGGTTCCCGAGGTTTCTAGGAGTGCCATTCATAGGATTTCGACGGAAAAGTTGGAATTTTGGAAGGTGTGCGCAAGATGTGTGCCGCGAATGTTCACGGCAAACCACCAATGGCAATGAATTGATTTTTTCGCCGCTACATAGACAATCACAGTCTGACGGTATTGTTGGTGGATTTAATACCTTCTGGGATCACTATAACCGCTAACATGTATTGTGAGACTCTGGAAAACTCAGACGGATGATTCAGAACCGGAGAAAACGAATGTTGAGCAAGTACGTAAGAATTCTCCACGACAGTTCTCGTTCCCAAGTTGCTCATCAAACCGTCGCTCTTTTGCAACTGTTTTAATATGACATCATCGCTCACTCACCAAACAGTACAAAATTTTTATCTTTTTTCCTCCTTTACAAGGATTGGATATGAAGATAACTCAGGTTACGCTGAGCATTTTCCTAGTATGTTATCTTGTATCAACGTAAACTTAAATTTCGATATTTCGTTACATTTTAAGCATCTCCTACAATCCCAAAAATGGCTGGATACAACGGCATTCGCCTTGCTGCTCCATCTTGCTGCTCTAAGATCACGTGCAGCGAATCTTCACTATTGTACGTATTCATTGGCAATTTTATGAAATATTGAATAAATTTAAAATTGAATTTTTCCACTTGGCTGCGTTTCAAGTATCTCATATGATCTCAATGAATAGCTATCCCGCTCTTTTGTACATGAAGCACGACAATCCGCCAACATTCCTTGTGCTCTGAGTACACCAGTTTTCCTCCGCACTGCTGCCGTATGAACCACTTGATGCCAGGGATCGCGTCCACTTACATGGCATCTCGAGGATCGTCCTTGCCTCACCCATGTCCGCGCTAAATATAATGTTTAATTCATAGACTAAAATATATGAAACGAGTCTTGTCTCTTGTAAATATTGTTTCATTGTATGATATAGTGAGTAAATAAAAAAACAAACAATTTTTCCATTTGGCTACGTTTTGCAGCATCTCATATAACTTCAATGAACAGATAGTCTGGGCTTTTGTGCCTATCAGCTAACATTCTACTCGCCTCGAACACAAAGATCTACCTGTAACTTCCTAAGGACCCCATGGCGTATCGCGTCCACTTAGACGGCAAGTCGAATTTCGGCAGCGCACACATGCGCCCGGAAAATAATTTAATCACAATGAAAACCCATGCAGCGAATCTGCACTATTGTATTTATTGGCAATTTTATTAAATATTCAATAAATATAAACTTTAATTTTGCAATTCGGCTCTTTCACGCATCTCACATAATTTCGATGCACAGATACATCGCGCTTTTGTACCTGAAGCACGAAAGTCAGCCAACATTCCTTGTGCTCCGAATACGACGGTCTTCCTCCACCCTGCTACCCTAACAAACACGCGACGCCAGGGATCGCGTCGAGTTACATTGTGTGACAAGGATCGTGGTAGCCCCGCTCACGTCCGCGCCAAAACATTTAATTCACAGACCAAAAATCTATGTAACGAATCCTGACTAATGTAATTATTGACTCCTTGTAAGACATAATGGGTAAATGTACAACAGAATGTTGCCATTTGGCTCCGCTTTGCAGCATCTCACATAATCTCAATTAATATCTAGCCCGGGCTTTTGTGCCTGTCAGCCAGCATTCCTCGCGCCCCGTACACAAAGGTCTACCTCCGGCCCGAGAACCCCACGGCGCGGCGCGGCGCCAGGGATCGCGTCCACTTAGAGGGCGAGTCGAAGTTGCGCGCGGCCGCGCCCACGCCGCCGGCGCCGGGCGATCCCCGCGCCGCTCGCTATTCCAGCCGGCGCGTTGCGCATAAAACACGGCCGGCCGCCATCTTCGGTCCCCTGCGCGGACAAGGTGCGCTTTACGAGCGGGCGACGCTCGCGGAATTTTGAGCGCGGGGGCGGGGCACAGTCCGAACTGCAGGACGGTGGCGGAGCGGTGGGACTGCGACCGGAAGGCGGGGAAAGGAGCGGGGAGGGTGGTGAAGGTGGAAGGAGTGGGCGTGGAGGGAGGCGGAGATAAAGGGGAGAAAGAGTTCCAAAAGAGACAACGGCGGGAGGCTTTGGAGGGGAGATCAGCGAGAGTGCGGAGACTGCTGGGGAGGGCAGTGAGGGCTGAACGGAAGACGGGAGAGAAGGGGCGAAGCGGAACGAGCGAAGGGGCGGGACATGCGGGGCGCGGCGGGGCGAGACGGAATGTGACGGGATGGGAGAGGTTGAGTGTAGTGTGGTGCGGTGTAGTGATGTGGGATGGCGAGGGTAGGGGGAGCTGGGCGGGGGTAGGTGGGGGGGATGCAATGAGATGGAGTGAGGTGGGTGGGGAAGGGCGGGGCGGTGCGTGGTGGGGGAAAATGGTGTTCGGTGTGGTGGGATGGTTTGGAGTAGGGGGGTCAGCGGAAGAGTTGCGGTGGGGTGAATTGCTGTGTTGTGGTATGTGAAGTTTTGGGGTGAGATGTGAGAGTTGGGGTGAGTAAAGTAGGGAGGACGGGATGGGCCGCGTGGGGGGGGGGCGAGGCGGGACGAGTCGGGATGGGACGGGCAGATGCCGAACAGACAATGGCGGGGCGGGACGGGATGGGGTGGAGCAGAATGGTGTAGTGTGTGTTCGGGTAGGAAAAGGAGTGCGTAGGGGCGGAGCGGAGTGGCGACGGCAGCGGCAGCCGACTGCAGTCAGAGTCGAAGGTGATTGCCAAGTGCAGAGGGACAGGGTGACTGTTGGGGTCGGGGTGGGTTGGGTGGTCGTGGGCTACAGCTAATCGATGACAAAAATGTGCAATAGTATGAACAGGAAGGATGAAAGGAACAGCATTTGCGGATGTTAGGGCCAGAAAGAAATGGCTCTAAAGTGCGCAACGGGAATGATGCAGAGTGTGTCGGAGCTAATAGGCGGTTTTTGACATATATTGATTGATTGATTACTAGTAATTTCGGACGCATCAAATGTTAAAGTCATTAGACCCGCAAGTGTAGTGGATGATTTTAGCTAGGAAGGTCGCAGTTATCTTGCTCCTTTGGATGGCGAGATATGGCGCCGACCTACCGTCAGCTAGCTCGGTTTCCCCAACCAGGTAGCTCCTACCAGCGCAAAGACGCGCCAGTCGGTCTACCAGCGTGTGTGGTAGTGTAGTGAATGCGAATCTGTGTGTGTAAGTGAGGGATAAGGATAAGTCAAGGAAGAAGAAGAAAAGATCGCGCACGGGCCCCGTTTGTTAGGGTACTGTCCTGGCATTCGCCTAGTATTGATCGGAGAAACCACGGAAAACTATCGATTAGGGCAGCCGTCCGCTGGAACTATCGACCAGGCAGCGATAGAACTCGACCTAGTTGTTTGGCTAGTGTCGAAAATCATGCCACTGTCAGGACTCGAACCTTAGGACACTCCATTCAGAGGCACAGCAGTGACATCAGTTGATGCTCTGAGTCATCTCTTCGGTTTTAGGCGTAGACTGAACTGTAGAGAATACTATCTAACTCTGTAGACTGTGACTGTCACTGTGTAGAGTGTGACTAGAGGGAAGAATGAGGACGCAGAGGTCAAACTGGTCAGGTATCAGAGAATAAAATATTTTGGTTTTGCTGTTTGATTTTATAGTTTTGGTATCGATTCGTGTTTCGATATCTATTATGAAATGGATCCAAAAATTTTTCCTAATTTTTTATTTAATAATATCCAAATTTATAATAATGTTATAAAACTCTGATATATCCAAGATATAACGTTTTTTTCATGACCTGTACAAAAACATTTAATAAAGAAATAAAACCGAGATGTCCGCTCTCTATGAAACTCTTGTTAAACTCTCTTTAAATTGTTTACACTAATTAATTCCTACTCGAAATGTGAACCCAGCGAAACATGTTAGACAAAATTGTGCCGATCATAAACAGAACCGGAGTCGGAAACGAAATCATTTCATTCTGATCCAGTTCCAGAAATATGTATAACGAAATAATAAAAAAAATCGGTTATGATTTGATTTTTTGTTTACTTTTGCCTGAATATTCAAATTAGAGTGTAGAGGTGGCATTTCCAAGCCAGAGAATGAGAGAAAGGAAGAGGTGGAAATGACAGGTAAGATGATAGAGATTATCATAAGAAGATTGATGCTGATGAGGATGGCTGAGCTCTGAGGGAGGTGATGTAATGATCGAAATGCGTGACCGTGCGACAAAGGAGCGTCGCAACTGTGGAGATGGAGTTTCTCAGTGACGAGGCTGTAAAAAGTGTAATAGGCATTAGCTGTGTACTAAGAAAAAAATGTGAATTTTGGACGATTACTACTCTGCCAACCGCATAAATTTGTCACCACTTTTATGTACAGTTCGACTTTATTGATTTGGTTGATGTTTCCGGGCACTTCACCTAAGGTATTCGTAGTTCCGTTACTGTAGTGAATGTTTTAAACCTCGAAGTGCCGACACCCTTCCTCCGCTGGATGGTGAGATCCGGCGCCGATATATACGCTGCTTTATGGGGGAGATTTCCGCCATCCAGATATTTCTTCCCAGCCGGGACACTCTCTACATGTTTAAGCATGTATAAGTGGTCTAAGAAAGATACGAGGATAGAACAAGGAAGTGGAAAGAAAGATCGCGCGCTGTCTGTTAGGGTATTTGCTCCGGCATTCGGCTGGTCAGAGAATCTTCGAAAACCAAACGCGATTTCTCCTTACACAACGGCCGAATTAGGTCTAGCTTTCTAGCAGGGTCAAATATTCGTCACCGTCGGGTCTCGTCGGGGCAAATTTGTCTCTGATTTAATGTCAGTGTGAATTTAAAAAAAGGTAAATTAATATATATAATAAAAAAATGAAATCTTATCATTGAGTGTTGATCTGTTCAGCTACATGAGTCTGTAATTCACGAGGTTCTCTTCTCACTAAACGAAAAACAATCTAACAATACAATGAACCATGGCAAGACCGTGACTCCTCTTCCCTCAAATTCAACGTCTAGATCGGCCGCTGTTATAAAGTTGCACACGACTTCTCCATTCAGGCTGATTCCGACCTTCAATTCCACCCACGCGCCGTTGCCTCGACCCCTTAGTACCAGCCGCGCCCGCTAGAGCGCTCGCACCAGAGCCATCTGCTGGGAGACATAAATAACATCGTTGGAGTGGAATTATCAACACGCCTCGTGTCACGGGGGCTGTGTGTGAGTGCGTATATCAGAGGTGACTTTGCATATATCTTCATAATTTATGTCAAAAACAATTATCCCACTGGAGTCAACTCGAACGTATTTGTCAGCCGATGACACAAGCAACTGCTTTAATCTATTTAAAAATTCCGAGGGTTGACTGCCATGATAGTTCAAAAGCTTTGAATGCTGAATGTTGTATGATCGATTCTGGACGGGGCTGAATGTCAAACTTTGATTAACTGTGAATTATTGTGATCATTTCATGAATATTTTAAGGAATAATTCAATGTTCCACGTTTCCGATGCAAAATTTCAAGATCTTCTTGTAAATTAATTTTTAGTGCTCGATTATAGCGTTAAAAACGAAATGCTGATAATAAAGAAGTACGTTTTAGAAATAAAACTTCTTTATTCTATTGAACGTTCATTGCAATGTTTTGTTTCAATTGCTTTGTTTTTACTTTGAATTCTTCAATCTTGTTCCATTGCGAACCTCAATCTCTTTGCCCTGTTCTTCTTGCTAACGTAAAGTCTTTTGGGTGGAACAATTTCTGATATCCAAGTCTGTATATTATACGCGCACGTTTTCTTGAGACCCGGAATAACTACCCCCTATCCTTTGCCAACATTAGTTGAATTAAAAATAAATTATAGCAACGAGAATTGAAATCAAATAATGCGTGCGTAAATCAAATAATTATAGCAACTAGTGTTGAAACAAAATATGATAACCAAAAATGATCGCTCCAGCGTAAGATAAACTATTTTGCAACGAGAAACGAACTACAAATTTGATACAAAATTCCTTTCGTCAATATAACCAAACTCTCCACTCCTCTCGCAACTACCAAAGCGAGGTCTCAAGGCAATGTGCACGGATAATAACACCCTTCGAATAGTAGAGGCAATTATGGTATTTTCACTGAGATTGCAGATGTGGCACGCTGGAAGTGGATTTTCTTGAAGCTCTCTCGCAATTAATGCAAATTCTCTATTGTTGAGCTTCTCTTTCTTACCGTCTTCTTGGTATTTTTGATTTCTACTCTGAAATTAAATTTGTTTACTATATACTGAACAGTCGAATGTGATTTTTTTAACCAATCTTACTGTTTTCTGAAAGAATATCCTCTCACGACTAAATTCACAAAAACCTTCTTGACATCCGCAATACGTTCCTACGTCTTAGGCATATTCACCTTTATTAACTCCAATGTTGCATCAAATATAACTATAACCTTCCTAAGCACGCGCCATAGCTCTACTGATAAAAACAACGAGTTTTGGGGCAAATTTACACCAAATTTCACATTTGATTGATTTAGATGTAGGAATAAGAAAGGTAGGTAATTTAACCAAGCTGAAGAGGGTTTAATTGCTGCATTCTTTATACGCTTTGTTTTTCGAAATACAAAATACGTATTATATTATAAATCGCAGTTTTCTTGAATAAGCAAGAAGAATTCTTTCCATTTCTGTAATAAAAAGAAGGCAATAGTACATTTTTTCATAATAGAATGTACGAATACCAATGGAAAACACAGTATGCAGGTATATTGAACTACAATATAAAATATCTTGTATGGAAAAATAAAGATAAATTCATGGGGAAATGAAAGAGTTAATAAAATTAACTAAATAATTGAAAGAACTCTTGCCAAGAAGGTACAAAAGAAATCTTGCGGAAGATTTAACA
This sequence comes from Gryllus longicercus, assembly GCA_038098605.1. Lineage (NCBI taxonomy): Eukaryota > Metazoa > Arthropoda > Insecta > Orthoptera > Gryllidae > Gryllus > Gryllus longicercus. The sequence continues at coordinate 1,972,592 of JAZDUA010000070.1, forward strand.
AAATACTGTGTTTTCTAATAACATCTTCATGCGGGAATGAAAAGTAGCCCAACACGAAAAATAATGAATTCATGAACTTGAAATTATAAAATTGGTGACACAGATAAGATGTTTATATACACAGATGAGACTCAGACCAAAAGGCCTCAACCTAATCACTAATAAAGACATTTATTTATATTTTACAAATAATAACATTTCTAATATTTTTTTTAAAAAAATGTTTAACAAACAATATTGACAAGTTCCGGGAACCCTAGAGAGTATATAGCCGAAGAATTTTTAAAATAACGGACTCCCGATAAATTTTGCAGTTAACAAGAAAAAATAAATCCAACACACAAAAACTATATTATTAAGGTATAAGAAATATGAATAATAATGATGACGCAATGCAGAGATTAGGAAAGAAAATTCCCTTCGTTCCATGAGTGTACTTCATCCATCATATATTCCACGTATACTGATCAGTCAAATGCGTACAAATTGAACACTACGTGAATAAAACAAACGAAATAATACGCGTAATCAAGTGTACACGATAAACAGAGGATTCGCCCCACCGAATCGCGAACATAAAAATGTGTAAATAGAAAACTGCATAAGCTTTAGATAACAGCTTCCGCCTCTAAACCTCTAAAGCCTACGAATGGCTCGTTTGGAATAAGTGACTTTTCATGTCTCTGAAGCTCTCAAGCTTAACGGTCACGTTCGAAGTTAAGGTGGAGACTCGACTTTACGTGATTTTTACAACCTCTTGTTCGCATTACGATCTCTTCTTTCCGTTTGATAGTACAGACCATGAATAGAAAGCAGCGCAATGCTTTCGGAGAAGAGCTAAATTCATTGATGATATTTACTTTATTTTTCTATAAAACTTTAACATTTATGAAATGGATTTTATCCCGCTTCCATTTATTGTCTTTACCTGCATTTTTATTGCGAAACCACAACTGAATCTTCATGGATCGGGACACCACCCAAGATTCGAGTACCGATAGTGGATCATTTTCTATCTGCTATCCAGGGACGGTACCCTGGGTTGAACGGTGCTTCTTGGGTCGAGTTCAATTACTTTCTGGAAGAGAAATCTAGCGTCCGGCTGTTTTGATCGGTAGGTTTCTGTAATTTCTCCGTTCGACAAATTTCGGAGCAGCACTCTAAGAAAGTGTGTGGTAGTGTAGTGCATGTTAGTGTAAGTATGTGTGAAAAAGTGGTGAGGATAGGATAGGGAAGATGAAGGAAAGATCGTGCGCGCTTTGTGACCTGTTTGTTAGGATACTGCTCCGGCATTCACCTGGTGTAGATCGGAGAAACCACGGTAAACTACTGATCAGAGCAGGAGACCACTGGAATTTTCGTCCGAACAGCGACTGCATTCGACCTAGCTGACACTGTCGGAACACGAACCTCAGACCTCACAGTAAGCGGCTCTGTAGTGACTTCAGTTGATGCCCTGAGCCAACTCTCCCGGTTGTCTTGGAATTCAGAAATGGTCTGATTTCCCACCTTCATATTCGTGTTCTCCTACAAACCCAACAGAATTGTGTCTGTGCAGATGAGTTGCCAAAGATCGAATTGTGTTGCATTTACGTAGGAAGATGATATTAAACATGCCTCTGCAATTATCTTCTATGTTCGAAGTAGTGATAAACGTAAACCGTCAAACAACTCACTCGTTGGGATCAAGAAACTACAAATACATACTAAATCAGTCTATGTGAGTCTTCTTCTCTGTTCTTATTCACGAATTCTTTTTCTCCTCACCATCGTCTATCTTCCTGACCAATACAGTCGCTTCTGCAGTGTACCGCAGATTACATTAGTCTGCAAAACGACCACAATGTGTCTACAGAGGTTTGTAATGCCATTACTCCGAATTGTTGCCGTCTCCAGAATGAATTGCAAAGCTTTCCATTGAAGGAAAGAAAAGAGCCATAGTACTATTATTCTAAATTCTCGTACACGTCTGTAATTTAGTCTCGTAGAATTCTTTCATTACACCGTTATTGTTGATAGGTCCAGTGAAGAACTACTAATATATTTTGTAGATAATGGCTTTATGCATCACTTATGTTCTCAACCTTAAAAATTATTTTATTATTTAATTTTTCTTGCTGGCATTTCATCCCCCATAGTGTACCCTTCAGAGCATATTTTGTTTGAAGTTCGACTTTTCTTTATTTCAATAATCATGAACATGTTACATTTTATGGACGAAATAGGTTACATGACGAACCAGTTTACATGACACAACGTCACTATTCACAAAGGGACAAAGACACAGTATAGATAAAATTCAATGGGGGTCAGAAAAATTGATATTCGGTAAACAAAGCACATTCGTAGGTTTGAGTTGGCAACCTTTAGAAATGCGTACAAAAAAAGTAGGCTTTTTGTTCTATTAAAAGCGTACATAGGAGAACTGGCGTGGGGTGAAATTCAGAGCAGAATCGAGACACCAATCTACTATGGCAGAGGGGATCATCCTTAAAATCGCACGAAAGAAGCAGAGAACTAACATCACAAAACACTCTTTTCTAAGTCAGACGGTAAAGGATTCGAAAAGCTTACCCTTGACAGTCTTTGAAACCTTTCCTAGCACAGTAAAAATGTTTATAAATAGTTTAGACCAAATATAATTTAGTTTAAAATGACAATATTATCTAGTTAACATTTTCTCTTTAGAATAGAATTGTATTGCAGTTAAGTGCAGTACAGTTCTGTGTTGGGTTCAGTGAGAGAATAGGGTACGGGGGAAAAATAAAAACGGGGGCAATGGACGGGCATGAAAAGCGAAGTGCGAAAAGCAATATCGTACCCATAATTGATGCAATATTTCTGTTACGGTGGTTCGCATATGTTTTTATTTTTTGATTACTAATAACTATTTGTTATATTGTATATTATTGTTATTATTATTTATAATGCTGCCCCCAGTTTTTGTTAACTGTTCGCAGAAGAAATCTATCTATTCGTCTTCTGTTCGAAACGCTCTAGTAATAAAATCTCTGAGAGCGAAGTCGTGATAAATTAGTTGCGCTTTGAATTTACAAAAGGTAACTACACAATTAAGCCCTCCGTCTTTCTGACGTTTCTTCTATTCACCTCTCCACCCTTCCTAAGCCACGGGTTAGATTAAAATTGGAAGTCAAAATACAAACACATTGGGTTTGAAAATGCCATGAATTTGCCTTCAACCTTCCAGGTTTCTATGTTTAAGGATCGCTACGTTGTTACGCCGAATCTATCAGTGTGAAAATACCCTGATTGTGTATTTGTGTGATGGCGTTGGTTGGTATTGTCTAATCCTCACGTATCCTCTATTGTTTTCCTATATTTTCTATTTACTGATCCGTAATTACTTACAGGTGGCTAAATTTTAAAACTTATTTAAAGAGTCAGGGTTCTCTTAAACTCCATTAATTCACATCTCAACTTCAAAATTTTACCTTAAAATCCACCACTTCCATTTAGTTTTAAACTAACCTATACATCAACCGCTTCTGTGGTCACTACACCACCACTCTGGAAGCAACGGTGATCAATAAGCTACGCTTTGGATTAAAAAAAAGGCAACCACACGATTCTGCCCTCCATCTTCCTGGCTTTCCGGCTATCCAGCGCTCCACCCACCTCGGTGTAGCGTTCCGCGGATTCTATTAGTCTGAAAAACAGCCGGCGCGATTCCGCAGGGAGCACTGAAACCATTACCTCGACCCGCTATCGCCGCCAGAGGGCATAAACAGTTTGGACCTAATCGCCGTCGGGCAAATTGAGAAAGAGCAAGCCGGAACGGCAGGAGAGGGAGGGGTGGGGGTGGGGGTGGGGGTGGGGGTGGAAGCTTTAAAGGAGCGCGTAACCGAAACAGTAAAAAGCGCGCGTTCAGAAATTTTAGATGCCAAAGAGCTTTACGGCCGATATCCCGCGCATACTTCGCCGCCCAACTTCCACGGCTGTTTCTATTAAGTGTGAACTTTTCACGGTTCTCTTTCGTTTCGGTGCGGCCGTTATAGATCTATTAGCATGGAGCGCGACTGTAAACCTGCGAGTGAAATAAAGGAGGAGGATAGAAGTCGAGGAGAAAGTAAAACTGAATATCCTGAAGGCGATTTATGAAAGAGGAGTCTTCTTCGATGCTTGAGTTATTGTTTCGAAGCAAGGGAAACATGATTCACAACTTATGTCAAATTTTCACATGCATATCTATTAGATTAGAACATTACTGTAGTATGAACGTTCTGTAGATTTATATTATTTTAAATCTAATAGCATTGGCGCAAATTTCTAATGTCAATAAAAAATATCGGGAAGGTAAGAAGTGTAAAGAACGTAAAAGAAGTTGCATTTTTTATACTGCTAAACGAATAACTTTTACTGTGAAGATTAATTTTTCTATTCATAGTTTTTTGAGAGTTCCTAAAATGTTTGAACAGTGCATTTTCGGTGAATACGTTTTTGCCTGGTGCTCTCTTTTGGGCGTTTTATGTACTAATATTTGAAAATTGTACTAAGTTATTCTATCTAATTTTACATTTAAAAGAAAATCACTTTCAAATTTTCATCTGTTTTCCGTTTTCCGGAGAATTAATTTGAAATATTGGATCTAAAAAATAGCAATGCAATTTTGCGTAACAACTTATGATTAAATAAAAAATGCAATCCTACTATTATTACATCATTACATTTGTTTCATGTGTGACTGAGGTCATACGAACGAGCAACTGGATGGTGCATTTATTTTAGAGAAAGCTGATTTGATGATGGCGTTTGCATGCGCATCAACTGATTTGGTCAGTATTCCTGTAAGAGTATTGCAATCTTTTATCGAGGAAGGTGGCGGCTTGTCCCTTTTGGATAGTGAGATCCTCTAGCGATCTACACGTCAGCTTGCGGGGTTTTCCCCAACCACATATCTCCCTCCAACTGGGAAACCTCCACAGCAGGGCACGCTTCAAGCTCCCGAATGGTCTCCCGACGTGTAGTGCATCTAAGTATAAGTGTGTGTAAGTAATGGGTGAAGATAGGACAAGGAAGATGAAGGAAAAACCGAACATGGTCCGTGACCCGTTTGTTAGGGTACTGCTCAGGCATTCGTCTGGTGTTAATCGGAGAAACCACGGAAAACTACCGATGACAGCCGCCGGCCGCTAGAATTCTTCTCCAGACAGAAAATAAAATTCAACTTAGCAATCTAACTAGTGTCGAAAATCCTGCCACCGTCGGGACTCAAACCCTAACCTCCGGGTCACAGGTACTGAAGTGACATCAATTGATGCCCTGAGACACCTTAACTCATGAAAACTGAATTGAGTAAAAATCTATTCGCTGAGAATCCTGCAGAAGAATGAGAGTAGTGCTGCAAACATATTGATACACAATTACGTAAGACAAAGATAATGACATTGTTAATTTGAACTTCTGATCAGATGATAGTTAAGAAGAATGGAATTGGTACCGACGTTTTCACTCAGTATTTATTCATCCCCATGCAAATGAGGGAGTGAAATAGCTTTCAAAGTCGCGTTTCTGAGAGGAAGTTCTGCTCCGCTGGCGAGTAGAAGGGGCAGCATCGCGTCTCCTGCTGAGGTAAGCATCGCCCTGAATTTTTTGCTTTCGAACTTTAATATCAGTCGCGTCGCGACGCTTCTGTTTCTCCCCTTTCATTCTTGTCGAGTTGTAGCATTGGCTTTCGTGGTTGTCAGCGTCTGTCATTTTCTTGAAGTTTACCTCATTGCTAAATCAGCACTGCATTTACAACTTTTTCTCGTACTATAAAACGAACGAGCTCGCGGACATATTCCTGGATATCATTGATTTCCGGGAACTTTCAAATCAGATGAGATCATCTTCGAGAAACCATATAGAGTCGTGTGTAGTTCTCTGGTACGGGCACAGTGTTCAGGGGAATAATGTGGCTTACCCTTTGTTCGTTTGCGAAGGTGCCAGGGATATTTCTAATTCACACAGCCCGAGCAATGATACAATATACCTTGTAAAATGATTGCACTCAGCTCTCATAAGTACTTCACGAAATACAAAGAGAACGCATTATTCTTCTATGTTCAAAGTAATATTAGTATATTAAAGAACAAAAAATCCTCTAAAAAAATTTGATAGTATCTGAAAATGTGCTCTGAATATCAGAGAGAGAAATGAATTGGCTTTGTAAAGAAACATCCGGCAATACCCAACAAAGTTCATTACAGGGGGCATTGAACAATAAACAAAAGATAGTTGAGAAAGCTCAAATATTAACTTGAGATAATTCAAATGATGGAAAAAAAGATCAAAATATCATAAATACATTAATTTTCTCTCACATTTTAAAATCACTACTTGTTGGAACAACCTAAGTTCTAGTAACCTACGAATTGAAAGCAATCAGTAGAGTAAATTGAATGAAAACCATTGAAAAGGAATAGGCACGCATTTTTAAATTTTGAAAGCCTGAGACACGTAAGTTTTAATTTAGCCCTAAACATTACTTTCAGATAGGCACTCTCGCACTAGTGCAAGCGAACCTTGATGAACCTGCATCGCATCGCTTGAAAAAATCAGTCGCCGCTGTCCCCTGTGCAGGGAGCACTTCATTGTTTGCATATTGGAATGCGGTGGATATACCACCAACGGGAGACTAGCTCGTCAAGCATCCTTTACCCGTGAGTTTGCTTGTGCCTTAAGCCGGTTTACACGGTCATTTTTTCATCATTTTGTCATCATATTTCTGTACAGAAAGTGGATGGAAAAGGGCGTTCGTTTCTACGCATTATGCCGAAACTGGCTGAAAGTCATTCCAGCGTTTTACATTATCATTTCTGGTCTTTGTATGTAATCATGTCGAAAATACTTCCTCTGAACATCACAAAAAGCGCTAAAAAACAAACATTTAGATAAACGCCATGAACAGAAGTGTCCAATGCTTTACAGATCTCGACAAAAGCAACATCTATGTTTAAGAAATACCCCGAACTTGTTTACATGTTTAGTTTGCCATGTGTATTGAGATTATAAAATTCGCAAAATATTTGCAAAAGAAACATATTTGGGTGTCCTCCCAAATGAGAACACGGGGCTTTAAGGGGTTAATCCGGACGAGAATGTTACAATTAAAAAGTATTTTTGAAAGAGCGCTTTCCGGAATCGAGGAGCCTCTCAAAATCGGATTAATCCCCTCTCACGCGGCCATTTAGGGCGCGGTGCAGCGCGGAGGGTCGGTCGACGATGGCGCTGCAGTGGCGGGATGTTGCGGCTTCCCCTTTGTTCGTTTGCGAGCGCACGGAGGGGAGTTCTTGTGTACACAATAGCCCGGCAAGCGCTGTGGTGCGCCCGAGTTGAACGGGCTCCGCAGGTCAGGCTCTTCGCCGACCCGAGTGGGCGGGTGGGTGGGTGGATTGGACAAGGGGGCGTGTCCTTTGCGGGAACATCAAGCGTGATGAAGTTGAGTGGTTCGTTCGCTAGGTACAGAACACACGTTGCAGTGGTCTGCTCGTCCATTGTCTAGAAACAAATTCTGTTTTTTCGTGAAAGAACTTTCTGAAACTGACAACGCAGTGTACATTCAAATAACAAATAGTATTTTTGGCTAAAATAATGTTTTTTAAAAATAAAACCGGTGATATTTCAACAACAGACTTTGTTATGGTACTTGTGACATGTAACGTATATATTGCTATTTCAATAATCCCTCGCAGAATTGAATTTAGAACCAACATTTTTAAACCCAATCCCATTATTTCAGTACAATTTATGAGGAAAATTTTTATATTTTGCTTCAAATGTTCAAGTGTATTTTCATTAAAGCTGAAACTCAACATATGAAAGACGTTCAACAAAATTATTTTTCACAGAAAAAAATCTTTGAAAACAGAATACCACGAGAGAAGAATTCAAATGATGTTCTCTTCATAATGTTCGTGATGATAGTGATATATTCTTTACTGTGACAATCTAGTCGGCATTGTGTAAAATATAATTACACTCTTCATTTCTAACTTTCTTGAATTCCGAATCTTTAAATCAGAATGAGAGCTTTCGAGATACTGTTGGAAATTATAACTTCATTATTTACAGAATTCGGTAAAAAGTTGAGTCACTTAGAATCATTTTACTTGTCACTGCACCCTAATATCGCAAATTAAAGAGAAAGTAATAGATAGCAATTTAAATTCAAATAGCAATACATATTATTAAATTCTTTACAATAATTGATAACTACTTTAAAACAAATGAAATACCAGCAAACATTATTGTGTGTAGACAACAATGGTTGCTCATGAATCTCGTGAAATAATGTCGCCAAAATGAACGAATAGGCCAGATTATGAATACTAAAATTATTTTTTAAAATATTTATGCAGTCTTACACTGTAATAGACATCTCATATAACCCCAAAATCGTCTTATTACTTATAAATAATTTTATTTCACTCTTAGTGATCTATCCAATCATGTTCTTTCTTTCACAAAAAAAATTAATATCCCGTTACTCTTAGTATTTTTGCCTCTTGTTCAGATATTGAACAAACGACACGTATGTTATTGTTTTTTTATTATAAAACATGTCTGGTCGTTTGTTTTATATTTTTATTATGTTAACTAATATTAAATGTTTAATGGGCGGGGTTAGGCAGTATTTAAATATTTGTATTTGAAATACGTATTTTAAATATATTTTGTATTTGAAAAACTGTCTTTTAAGTTTTTGGGACATGTATTTTAGACATGTATTTAATTACATAAAATAGGTGTATTTAAAAAAAAAGATTTAAAATACTTTAAATACAGTCGAAGAATAAGATAGTTTAGAACGTGAACAGTTTCTTTTTGTTTCATTCCCCTAATGAACGCACCTCATTGAAACAAAAATAAATGCTCATTTCAACTATTGAATTTGTATTATATTCATTTTTAAATGATAAATGTAAATCATTAAAAATTCTGGACAATTATATGATAATAAAAAGGCATTTATTCGTTATAATACTAGTTTATGACCATCCCGCATCCACTGTTTTGTTTTGCAGGATTTACACATTCGCCAAGTAGGGATTTATTGTCTGATAATTTTTTTGAAAAATTAGACGTTTTAAAAGAAAATTCCATTTCTTTGTATTAGACATATTTTTGATATCGTTTTATATTTGAAAATGTTTATACATATTTTTACAATACATTAAAATAGTTTTTCTTCAGAAATTTGCATGACGGTCGATTACTAATTTACCGTAATTGAGAATTACAATATATTGTTACAATAAAAAAATATAAATACAAAAGTATTATATATTTACAGTATTTTGTGTATTTGAAATATTTTAAATACGTATGTATTAGGCACATCAAGTCCTAATGTATTTTGTCTATGTATTTAAATACTTATTTATAAAGTATTTTGGCGAAGTATTTAAATACATAATTTTTAATATTTTTCCCCACCTTGTGAATGGGCAGAAAAGAGAGCGGGTGTGCAGGTAAGCGAGTGCGAGTGCGAGTACGTCAACTGCTGTCATTAGTACCGTAAGTGTAGTGCATTTCCCCTCTCGGCAGATGGCGGAAATTTAATATTTCCCCGCTGAATGGTGAGATTCGACACCGTCCCTCTGTCGGCTAGCGGAATTTTCCCCAACCATGTATTTCACACCATCGGGGCACCATCCCAACCGGGAAAAACTCCAAGCTCCCGACCAGTCTCCCGGCATGCGTAATAATGTAGTGCATGGAAGAGTAAGTGTGTAAGGGATGAGGATAGGACAAAGAAGAGGAAGGACAGATCGCGCGCGGCCCTTGTTCCGTTTTTAGGGTTCTACTCCGGCATTCGTCTGGCGTTGATCGGAGAAACCGCGAAAAAATACCAATCAGACCAGCCGGCCGACACAATTATCCTCCTGACAGCGGGTGAATTCGACCTAGCTATCTAGCTAGCGTCGAAAGTCCTGCCATCGTCGGGAGTCGAACCTAGGACCTCCGGTCAGAGTCACTGCAGTGACTCCAGTTAATGCACTTTTCTCTTTGGATGAGCTGGGGGGGGGTGTGAGAGGATGAGCGTACAGCCCTACGGACGAGAGATAGGACCGCGAAATGCTCAAGCGAAGGGTTGGGGTTGGTCGCGCGGGGCTGTTTCCGATCGGGTGAGAGAGCTGGAGCTGAGCTGATCAGATTCCGCGCCTCTCTGCCTGAGCGTCCGGGTTTCGCCCGCGCCGCATAGTTGCCCGCACGCCAAGAGGTCGGTGAGCATGTGAAGTCCATTGTACCTACGCGCCAACCCTGCACGTTGGTAGTGGGGTGGGACCTTATTGACATACTTCAACGGGCGCTTCCGACATTCGAACATTCGACATTCGACATCCGCTGGTGCGTCACCTCCCCTATCCGCCATGTAGCAAAAATGAATTTCAGAAAGATAAATGCGAAATACCGCTGGGGTACGATGTTTTATTTATTTAATTATGTATTTGCAAAACTATGTAATTCATATATAAAACTAGAGAAATAAAATAGTTATAATAAATGTAAAAAATAATACTCATGTATAAAACTAGAGTAATAAAATTCCAAAACTGTAATATATCATTATATTTGTATTTTATTTGTACTCTGAATTTTTTTTGTAAAATTATTTTTGTTTTCACCTGTTCAAGAAACCGTTACCGAAAATATGTTTGGTTGTCTCACACAGTAAATAATAGACGATTTTCTTCCTCTCCCCTATCAAAAGAAAATACGTTGGGTGGTATGGTGCTCTTTTGCAAATGTGTCGTGTATCAGTGTGATTCACCATCACCTACATGATTAGGTTGCTGTAGTTATTTGTTGTTGCTTTTTGCAGTTTGCATGGTATTTTATTAGTATTTTATTATTACCATATTACATATAATATATAAATGTTATATATTCCATATAATATTTCCATATTTTAATCGGTTTGATGTTTACAGTAATTATAAGAATAATGTAAAGTATTAAATGTTTAGTTAACATGTTATTGTTTTCGATCTTTAACATTGTAATCCTGATGTTGGCCATACATTTTCTAAAACCTTGACAAAAAACTAAATAGTTTTATTTCATTTCATTAAATAAGCACCCTTCATCGTATTTACGTATTTATTTATTTACGGTTAATAATATATGTGACGATTAGGGGAGAAATGTAATTTCATAAACAACAGTACAGTGCTGTGTTATTGAAGGTAAGATTTATTTAAGGTCGCTTCTTCGGCGTAACAATCTTGAGCGTCATCCACTTTCTCTGTCATCCACCAGTTTCTGTACTTTCTGATATGTCAAGTGCTCACTCGACCTCACCCATTTGGTACATCACGTCTCTGCACCTCAGTCTCGTGGGATCTTAATTTATCTGAATACATACTGATTATTATATTTGACAGTTCACGATTGATTCAAGCAGATATCAAGTGTCAAACATGCGACAAATATCACATGATTAAAACAGTCATGCTTCATGCAGAATTGGAAAATCCCTTTCTTCCTTTGTCATTTTAATGCTGGTTTGGCAAAATGTTTCGTTCAAGTTACTAAGTGTGATAAATTGTAACTATCGATGTACCACGTAATAAACAATTCTCAGGCGTAGAATGTCTCGCGAGATGTAGTGGAAATGTTCTTTATCAAGTTATCGAGCGCGAATTCTTGGATATTCAGAGATCAATTTTTGCAACTCGATTACCACCATATTGTACAAGGGCTGTCGGTGTTACCAGTAAGGGAATTTCCCACTTGCTATCTAATTTACTCTCTTGGCAACTAGATAACGCTCTGTATGTCTAGCGCTGCAAGTATGAGATGTCAGATTATTTTGTTATTTCGCATTGGAAAACATTCTGAAAATTATTTGATTTTTTGCTTCATTGATGAATCTGGGCACGACGATTGCTACTCATTAGACCCGTTATTGCTGTAAATGTTTTATCGCGGAAAGTCTAGGTATTCCTCAACGCTGGTATGTACCAAGGACGTGATGGTAAGATCCGTCGCCGACCTACATGTCCACTTGTGGGTGATTTTTGCATGCCATCTCTTCCCTGCGGTGCTCCACCCGGGACGGCACAAGCTTTGTGCTCCCGACTGGACTCCCTACATTGTACGGTAGTGCAACCAAATGTAAGAGCTTGAGTAAGAGGAGAGTCCAGGACAGGTAAGAGAAAGGAAATATCGCGCGCAGTCCGTGATCCGTTTGTAAGGGTACTGCTCCGTTATTCGAGGAGTATTGATCGGAGAAACCACGGAAAACTACGGACTAGAGTAGTCGGCTGCAAGAATTCTCCTCCAGGCAGAGTCTGAAGTCGACCTAGCTAAGCACCTAATATCCAAAATCTGCGTCAGTCGGAACACAAATCCTAGGACCTCTCGGTCAGAAATGACACTATTTCTAAAAGCAAATATACCCAGAATATTTCAATTATACTAATCATCTTATGATCATTTTGTTCTGTGTACAATTGGGGATTTGATGACTAGGAATAAGGATTGAACTTTATTGTAAATTTCTGTTTCATTCCGTTACCCCAAGAAAATAATTATTCTACAGCTCCCTTGCAGCAACACTATTAGTTTTGTTGTTCTCTCTCTAGTTCATTGCACGTTATTACAGTCGGCTTCGACCTTAATAAGAAGCGTAAGCTCGCGCCCAATACCGGATGTGGAGGGCAGGAATGCAACTTCGTGCTCTCTCGCTTGCCGCGTGTATTCTCCAACATTCCTCGCTGCGTTAATAAGGAGATTCCCAGGTCGACTGCTCACGATGCTTTTTCGTTGCTAAGCAACGAAGGAAGGGTGCTACACTTCGCCCTATGGACCTTTCCTAAGCACAGAAAGTACTTTGTGTGAGGTTCATCTGCCACATTTTATAATTTTTATGGATCTGAAGGGAAGTGGATGAGTGGAAAATATTGCCCGTAAATTACCCGATTAATGTATGAAAATTTACGACCAATAGGATTTACGTTTCTATAAATTTACTGAAAGAGCAGAGGTGCAACTCCATGCGGAAAAACCTATAAAGAAATTAATAAATCGTGACAGTTCTTCATTAATTTCTTGAAAACTTAAAAGTCAATGAGAGAAAAAAACAATATAAATACATTAGTTAATTGAATTTTAAAGTTTGGTTGTCTTTTTATTTCTACACGTGCTCAATTTATAGCATTAACTTCTGACGTGTTTGCTATTTGAGTGAATCTTTCATCAGAATCACTTCAAATCTGACGAGTTAACAAAAGAAAAATCTTTATTTACGACGTATGTAGTTCATAATGTTTACTCACATTAAACAAGAAATGAAACTTAAACAAACATTTCATGATTCATTACTAAGATGCACAATCAAAGAAAAAACAAAAAAAAACAAACAAACAAACAATCAATCATTGATATTTTCCCTCAAATGGAAGAAAAACACAGTTTATGATTTTGTCATTCATTCTCGTTATCAAAGTTACTTAATTATCAATTTTAATAATTGACAATTTGATTTATTCGTTACATTGCAATCTCAAAAAATCTTCATCGTGGACAAATATGACATACATTTATAAATATCTTATGCTAATCAATATTTATTCTCCTACATATTCACAATATGATTATGCAGTGAAATCCAGAGACATTTTTCTGTATCCTGTAATATCCCATTGAATTTTTCACTACGTTCACATTAATATTTTTTTAAAAATCATCATTTTCTTTGTTGCGACAAGATTAGTTACACCCGTACCAATTCATATCATTAATGACTTTCAAAATCATATTTTCACTGTTACCATAATTATCATTTATCATAAGTTTAAAAACATGGGTAAATATTAAATGCGTTAAAATTCCCTTTACCTCTTATTTTAGCTTTTCTATGTGGCTTATTATCGCCTCTTGTCGATTACTTCAATAACAAGATTTTCGCCGTCGGCAACAACTGCAACGCATTACGAAAGAAATATTACGAGTTGCCATGAAAACAAGGCGAACTTCCGGGCATTAATCCCAATATGATCGCCCATTTCTACTGTCAAATTTCTCCTTTACTTTCTCTTTTCTTACTACAGAACGTTTACAATGCACTTCAGATTTGCAGCGTTCAAATTGAGTTGCTGTTGTTAACCGCTTCATGGTCACACTAAGAAGGTAGTTACGGTGTGTAGTAGATTGATTAGTTGACATTTGCGAACCCGTCACCAACCAGAGCCAAGAGGGCCGTTGATGAAGTGAAGGTTTAATCGCGGGAGGTGACGGTGAATTTTCTCTGCTGGATGGAAAGATCCGGCGCCAGCGTGCACGACGACTTGCAAGGAATTCCTCTCCAGTTATCTCCCCGAAAGTGGCACCACCACACGACGCACAAATTCTAAGCTCCCGATTAGTATGGTAATGTAGTGCATGTAAGCGTATAAGAATGGAAAGAGGTTATGATAAGAAACAAGAAAAAAATATCGTGCGAGAACCGTGGCCCTAGTGTTTGGGTTCTGCCTCGGCATTCGCCTGGTATTGATCGTAGAAACTTTGAAAACAACCGAAGACGATCGCTAGAATTGTCCTACAGTCAACCACTGAATTCGACTTAGATGTGTAGTGTCGAAAACCCTCCAGATCCTACATCGTTAATGTAATATGAGATATGTTCAAAATGGCATGAAATAAGGAGGCTAAGCTTACCATTTCCACTTTATTAAAATCTGAAAACTTCAAATCCACAATTTTGTTCGAAGTAAAGACCAGTTTCAATTGCGAATAACAATATTAATCCATTACGAACGCAACGACATGGACAGAGCCGGACCTAAAGACATTCACTTCCGATCCTTCTCGGCAACGATACCAGCGCGCTAAGAGTCCAATGTCCGATAATTCTAGTTCCGATAATGCCAATGATAACGTACGATATCAATACTAGGGATGTTATCGGGGACAAAAATGGTGCATCGGCGGAAGAAAAGGGAATGATAACGAATCATCGAGGCATCATCCGATCCGACGACACCGAGATGCATTTCTATTAAGCATCTTAAACTCAGTATTTATTCCACTTTCATTAAAGCGGGTAGTTGAACTCTGTGTATAAACTAATAATGCATGCTCTACGACGAAAAATGAAAAATATTCGATCTTACATGGCACATTGCAACCCTCTCAGTAGTTGTGCAATTGAAACGTTAGCATGAATGTGATGTCAAAAATGTTTCAAACAATTTTTATTATTAAAACTAATTAAAATGCTGTATTAATATTTTTTTCATCTTTGAAAGAGAGCCCTTAATTTTCTCACAAGCGAAACACTCGAAACAACCTGTAAATTATACGCAGCTCAAGCTCCGCCGATACTGTACTCTGATTTAAAGACAATGGCACTTCATTGTCACGAGCTGGACGGAGAGGGGAGAGAGGACAGTCATCCAATCGGGAACTCCGTTATCACTTAAATATTTGGTAGTGAAGCTCCATATTGCATGATAATGTCTCGTTTCCTTCCATCTCCTGGCCTTAAAGTGCCCCTTCGTTTAAGTCGGAGTATACCGAAAACCACCGATAATGCGAGGTACCGATAGTTCCCATTGACAGGGATCTCCGTGAAGATTCCAAAATGTAGATACGCTCTCACCCTCAGAGGCTGCCAAAGCCAGCCAGCGAGAATGATTGATATTAGGACGCGATTTGTCCAGCTCCAAACGTGGGAAACTCGGAATGCGGCAAGCGCGCCGGCGGCGGAGGCACCCACGCGTCGCAGAGGGTGCAGCGGCGGCGGTGGTGGCAAAGATGGCGGTGGTGATGATGGCAGCGGTGGCTGTGTTGGCGGCGATGGTGGCAGTGATAGCGGTGGTGCTGATGGCGGTGATGGCGGTGGTGTCAGTGACAGTGGTGGCGGCAGAGTTGGCGGAGGTCGGGGCAGTGGTGGAGGATGAGGTGAGTTGTGGTGGTGTGGCAGCGTCAGCGTTTCTCGCGGCCACATTTCACGGGACTGCCACCGGAGCAATGTTTGGTCTGACGGCACGGGTGTCGGGTCACGCGTGGTTGGGTGCACGGGCCCACTACTCTCAGGCGATGATTGACTGATTGATTTGCATTTTCGGGCGCGTCAACTGCTATGATATAAAGACCCTTTAGTGTAGTGGATGTTTTATCGCGAGAGATGGCGGTGTTTTTCTTCCGCTTGATGGTAGATCAGATGCCGAAATAGGTCGTCTTTCGGGGGATTTCTACCTCTATGTATCGTCTCCCAGCGGGGTACTGACCCAGAGTTCTTACTGCTAAGGAAGCTTACGGCTAGCCTTTCAGCCAGTGTGGTATGTGTGATAAAATTGCAATTAACTGTGAGGGTGATTTGGCACGACATACTCTATTTTTGACAGAAAGAACTCATTAGTTGTAAACGAAGTAATAATCGAATAATTTTAATTCTATACGAATTTCAATCACAAAAAAATTCTTCATCGTAACAATCCTGCCGAAATTTGCAGATAAATGGAAAAGTAACTTGACAGTCGAATCTGCACCTTCACTTTTCAACTACCAATTTTCGTGATCTCTGATGGATGAAGACTTTTATTAATGGTTGAAACTATTCTTGAGTCATCTAATAGTTATAAAATACACGATTTAACCAAGTGAGGGTACTAACTGTACTTATGCAATATGACATATAGTATTTAATTTCCTAAGTGTAGTAGTTGACATTACAAGCATTTATTCTTTTAAACCTTTTATTTGTGTCACAAGTTTTACGATTGTTAGGCAATCTCTTCACATAACTCGTGGAGAAGAAACAAAAGAGCAATTTTAACAAAAAAATATATTCCTACCTTACGCAGAAAATATCACTAGACGTCATCCTTTCCAAATAAACACTTCACACTCCCACTCAGAAAAGGCGAAACTGGCGCCTGGCCGTGATATCCCGGACCTACAACTCTTTTCATTTAAATGTAAAAAATTACGCGCAAGAAAAGCGTCCGCGACGGTATCAAGTCCGCGCGAACGAGTCCTTTCATCCCTGACGGCCTGCGATGACTCACCCGGAAAAGAGGCAGTCGCCCAGGGTTTCCCATCCTTATCTGCGACGAAAGTTGGTCGTATTTTTTTTGTGTCGCCTCGCGACAGAAGTCGCGCGCTTTTCATCACGTTTCCAACAGATGTCGCGACTCTCGAATTATGAAAAGGAATCGCTCCCACTCGCTCGCCCGCTCTCTCGCGAATTGTAAATTCGAGGGCGACTCCTTTTCGAAAGGTCGCTCGCGGTGCTTTTCCAGCACAGCGGGGCGCAACGGGAAAGGCACGAAAAAGCGGGTGGAGGAGTGAAAATGAATGGGGTTTTGGCGGGGGGGGGGGGGGGAGGATGGGAGGAAGAGGGGCGGAGACAGTAAGAAATGAAAAAGAAGGGAGAATATAAAAAGGGACGAAATAATTGATGGGAGGAAGGGTAGGAAAGAAATCCTAAATAGAAGTAAGAATAGAAGAGGGTCTCAATCAAAGGCAAGCGAAATATAAGAGAGAAGGGAAAGGCAGGATGTAAAAATGAGAGGGTGAAAGTGAAGGGAGAGAGAAAGAAAACAGAGATGAAAAATAAGGAAAGGGAAAGTTGGTGGATGGACGGAGATAGGCAGAACAGTGAAAGCACGAAATGCGACAGAAAGTGGGGAATAAATAGGGAAGGGAAGAGGAATTAGTGTCTTAGAAAGAAATGAAGAAGAGATAACTATGGAGAAAGAAAATATGATGGTTACCGAGAACAATGTAAGAAATGGAAGTTAGAAAACACGTGTGGAGAGTTAAAAGGATAATCGAGGGGAGAGAAAAGAAGGAAAACTAGAAGCGACTGTCAAGCGGAAAGGAGAGAGGGGTCAAATCAAAAGACGGATTAAAAGATGAAATAGAGGAATGAAATAAAAAAAAGTGGGATGGAAAAATACAAAGAGTGACTGAGAAAAATAGGGAGAGAAGGAGAGGCGAAAGGGAAAATCGATGAAACTCGGAAGAAATATGAAAGGAGTCTCTGGAGGAGGAAAACACAGAAGGGTGAATGATAAGATGAAGTGAAAGTGATAGGACGTGCGAAGGGAAAGGGAAAAACGTTGTGGGGTGAGGGTAGTTTCCGGCATTGTTGGGAGAGGGCGCTGTAGGGCCCTGCTGCTCGTTGGCGCGTACGGAATGGATAGGAGGCGGCATTGATCGCGTGCTCCCCAACACAACACCACTTCTTTTTCTGGAGAAAGAGATTCTCCGGAGGCTGACACAAACATTAGCCACGTTGCGTGAGACTTTCGCGAACGATGAGGCCGGAAGTTTTTGAAACTGAAAAGTTGCTTAAGCAGAGCAGCCCAAGGAAAACCCAAAAGTGTTCTTATGCTTTTCTTTAATCATTCGTCAGGGTGATGCTGGGCACGTAAATATTCTGTGAGGAGTTAAAGAGGTTGCAAAATTGAAACTAAAATAACCAACGCTCAAAACGTTTAAAAATTGAATATTTATTACTTTGACATTTCGGAATTTTATTATTTTTTGTTTACTCGAGTAATTTTTTCGATTTACCATCCGACACAGACTTCACCATGATTCAGTAACTAACTTTCATATCTCCGAATAATGTTCAGATAATTCGAAGACGAAAGAAAATGCTAAAAATTTGAATTTAAGAAATATAAGATTCTTTTCTGCATTTAGTGAATAATCAATGACTTTTACCTTCCTAATTGCTATTATAATACAAGATGTAGTAATCGTTCCATAAGAAGAGAGGTGGTATAAAATGTGAAAACAGTTTAATAGTGTGTAATAGAATTCGTAACGTTAATTTATTAGTACATATTGAGACAATTCCAAAAAATATCCACACATGTTTGTCACTTTTCTTTCTTTGGTTTATTTATTCAACAAGACAAGTCTCTCTTTCATTCATGTCTTGAAGAAAGACTATAACTATTTTATATTGGACTGATTTTAAAAGCTAAAATGTTACGGTCATTGGGGTTATAACAACTTGTCATTGAGTCACTCGAATAATATTTTAGTATTTATGGTAAAAAAAGAGGTAAAAGAGTGACCTTCAAAAATATCTAAATTGGAACAAATGCTTCTCCCAAATTTAAACAAATTCGCATTTTTAAATGTCAAAAAACGTTTATTGCATTACGTGTTCAAAACTTTCGTCAAGACATCCATTGTGAAATAGCAAGATTATAATGTAATATTTTATTACTTTATAGTAATACAAGATGAAATAACTCCTCCCTTAAGAAGAGAGGTGGAATAGAAAGTGAAAACATTTTAATAGAGTATAATAAAATTCGTCATTAATATTTTATTGTTCGATCGAAATACCAAATCAGACAACTCAAAAACGCCGTTCATCAAACTTTCAGAGTAGGTGGCTTACATTTATGCTGCAGAGACACAAAGTTCGGAAAGAAATGAAGAGAGATTCCTTCCCACAAGTTCCTCTCCTGTGCCTTAACCCCAGAAAATATTTCAGGCTTATTTTGTAGATCGTATTTCTGGCAACATCGGCCGCTTTCGACACCGGCGTCGACCGCGACGAGACCAAGGGCGCAGGGAAGTCCGATAATAGGGCGTCGGAAAAACGTCGCCTGGCGTAACAAGCCGTCGGTCGGAAGGGCGCGGGGACTAGCGGAAATCCGAGCCATCGGCATGAGCCCTCACACCTCGCAAGGCCCTTTCCTCTCATAATGCGGGATGTGTATTTATGAGCCCGTCCCTTCCCCTCGCGCAGACACCCCGCACTTTAGTGCTCCGTCTTTCCTCGCCCTGGCCTCTCCCCTGGCTCCCGTCGCCGATTCTGGCAGTGGTTCTCTCTGCCGCATCGGAAAGAGCACGGGGAGACGCTTCTGTTTCGGTGCAGATCAAATACGTCTGGATTCACTGCTGTTTCCGTGACGATTCAATGCAGAAACTGTACACGCGGCAGAAGGGGAAATCATTTTCTTAGAATTTCCATTTTAGAACGGAGGCAGAACATTTACTTTATTTGCACGAGATGTTCCCTTATTAAACCCACAAAACAGCATGTACACTATTATTGTTATTGGAGGAACTTTTTTGGAATGAGTTATACGTCAAAAAACGTTCATTTTTGAAAATGTTTTTGTCCTTTTACTGCATCCAGCGGCCAGTTCAAAAATTCTGCAATGCATCTCGCAGAAACACGCGTAGCAACCCGGTTCGACCAGTGGTGGATGAGACGGATCACTTCTTGGTGTAGATACGACTTCATAATGCGCATGTTTTGTTGAGTTTTTCTTCTGTTTAATGTGGTACGAGTAGACTCGGATGTGTGGGTTGCTATTTTGTTAGCAGTACTATAAAATCATATCAGTAGTCTGTTAGCCAACGCAAATATACTTTCTATAACTCGCGAGTGAAAATGTCTAGTTTTCAAAAGTCTCTAACTTCGTTCATATAACTAGTATATATATGTATATATATATATATATATATATATATATATATATATATATATATATATATATATATAGTGATACATAGCTCATTTCGGTGTGTAAAAGAATATACCAATTTTACCAAAATTACATTTCTTATTCATTTCATTATAAAATTAATTCAGAAATCCATTTAACAAGATGATAATTAGACATGTAACTGAATAGTAAGCTCTAATCTCCCTATCCTCACAACTTCATTCATCCCCATCCTCCCTGTAAATGGCTTCCTGATTGGTTGAAATGTATGTCTAGATTCGTAGCAATGTAGATGTGCGTAGCAACTGTAACTCACTCGGGAGTTAAAGTTACTTTCAAACACACCCGCCGGGGGGAAAAGTCCTCTCTCACTGTAAATCTAGTGGTAAATAGCGCGGGTGTGAAAAAATAAAACAATTTAATAAATGGCCATTTAGTTTTCATTCCATCTTACGTATAATTAATTCAGAACCGCATTTAATAAGATTATAATTAGGCACGGAACTGAACAGTAATCTCTCATCTCCCTGCCCACACGGGTTCATTCGTTCCCATCCCCCACCTCTTCCCCTCGCTTGTTCCC
The DNA here is from genome assembly GCA_038098605.1 of Gryllus longicercus. Lineage (NCBI taxonomy): Eukaryota > Metazoa > Arthropoda > Insecta > Orthoptera > Gryllidae > Gryllus > Gryllus longicercus. The sequence continues at coordinate 1,993,613 of JAZDUA010000070.1, forward strand.
CTACTCAGCTCTCTGATGCGGCGGCCGCTCCGCCTGCGATTGTATCTTTACGGCGGCGGAGCGCGGCCACGTACACAATAACGGCCACTGTGCAGCCGCGCGCCCTTATCCCCGCCCTTCACGACGCAGTTTCGCCACGCTCCCCGCCCGCCGCACAGGGCGCTTCGAAACCGAGGTATGCCGCTTCTGCTAGGGCTTTGTAGGCGTATTTAGACGGTCGGTGGCAAATTATTTTACTCCGGGTCTAAGTGTGTTTATCGGGTGCATTAGCGTATGTAACTGCGTGTTTGCAACTGGAGCTTTGTAGAGCGGAACGGTTTTTTTTTCGAGACATAGACCGACTCAGTTCAGCTCAGAACTAACATTACTGCTGCCTCCTATGTGGCTCTGAGCGAGAGGAAGATTCGAGTTTCGTCGGTTTCGGATTTTCGACTCTAGCTGCATTGCTACGTCGAATTCAGCCACTGTCTGGAATGTCTATCGTCCTCTGCCTGGAGAATTCTAGCGTCATACTGCTCTGCAAGGTAGTTTTCTGTGGTTTCTCTGATCAACACCAGGTGAATGCCGGAGCAGTGCAGTAACAAACGGGTCATAGACCGCGCGAGATCTTTCCTTCTTCTCCCTTATCCTGTCCTCCCTTACCCACACTAACACACTGGCATGTGATTAGAATACATGTCGCGAGATCAGGTGGAAGCCTAGGCTTTGTCTCGGGTGGGACGATGCTCCGCTGGTGGAAGGTACCGGGAGCTGGAAAATCTCCCGTAAGTCGTCGTGCAGATCGCTGTTGGATCTCATCATCTAGGAAGAAGAAAACTGGCATCGCCAGTAATAAAACATTCACTACACTAACGAGAACAATGACCTACCGACGTGCCTGGAAAAAAATAATGAACCAATCAATGAAACGAGGCGTAGATCCTACTAAGTACCTTGTGATGCTCCCGCTGGCCCGATGAAAATTCTTGAGCCCAGCTACTCTGATCGTCCGTTTCCGTGTAATTTTTTATTTATTAATTAATTGGTAATTATTACTCATATAAATTACACAAGCTGATACCATGTGGATAGTACGACGTCAAATACACAAATACATCTTAAAGAGTTCTATCATTTCGTGGTCTGGTATTTACCACATATGATCTCTTCATCGCATCAAAACCACGGAAAAGAGGTACATCTAAGGAAAGAACCGCTGAAGGGAGAAATCCCTCCGTCTGAAGACAAGTACATGCTAATCTACCAAACTCTTTCTAAACAATTTATATATTTATATATTTCCTGGCGTAGACGTCACATATTCTCCTTCCACTTTTTGGCCTCCTCATCACCTGAAATGTAACAACTCCGCAGATCATCTACACCCTCATCTCTGCTCTTTCTGCTTGGACACCCACTTAACACCCTGACACCTACCATGTGCTCATAATGTACTAAATTGATTATTTAATACTTTACTTATTCATGTATACTTCTTAAATTTGGGGTTCTATGGGTTCTTGTTATTTTTGTATCAAGACCGTAGAACGCCAGAAAGGTACCTTAACAGTTGCATGCCCATGGGGGGAATGGCAGGGAGACAGGTTCGCATACCATGAGGGACGGTAGACGAGACAGACGTGAAGAAAATGGAGAAATGGAGAGCCAGGGGTGGTAGATATGGAGAGAGAGAGAGAGAGAGAGAGAGAGAGAGAGAGAGAGAGAGAGAGAGAGAGAGAGAGAAGGGGTGAGAAAAGTGAGAGAAGGGTGTAGGGGAGAGACAGGATTAATGAAATGAAATGGTGTCAGGAAGTGAGTAAAATGGTTCGAGGGAGAGAAACGGAAGAGAATGAGAGAAAGTGGGTTAATAGCAGAGAGATTCAATATGGTGTTAATTAAATTATGTACGCAAGAACGTATAAAGTTTTAATTCCTATTTAAATAACACAGTGCATATTTAATTCCTAACTTCAATTACGATGAGCTGTGTGACTTCATTTTGAATTTACTGAGTTCGCAACGACCCATTTTATTAATCTACAATTCTTTAATAAACATACACATGATTTAATTGGAAACTATATATACAGTTAGAAGGTTTATTTCCATCTCAATTGTGAAAACGTTTCAATTACAGCTCTGTTCCAAATGTTCTTTGAAGGGACAATGGCCGTTTTCCAAGCGGTAGCGCGTAAAAGCTGGTCAACAGAATCGAATATATCTTCTTGCAGGAGCGCGGTATAATGACTATATCGTTAAAACAACATGACAACCACGGACGTGATGGATGCCGTACATCAGCTACTTAAAAATGAGCTCCATGGTTTGGACTATACGCCAAGGTACACAGTCATTTTTCGAAAGAAGAGACCTCTGATCACTACCGGATGAGAGAGGTTTTACTCAGGGGTATTTAAGGGGTGTGAGATTTCTTGAATACCGCAAAAAATGAATTGGGAAAATAAGAGCACTCAAAAACAAGTTTGTGTAATTCAATATATTTATTATGTTATTATATGTACGAAAAAAGTGAAGAAACAACTAAACTCAAGTGATTCTAGTCCATGTTCCGGTAAAAAGATTACTTTTGCAATGTGACAGGGTAGAAATATGGAATTGTTACATTTTATTAATTGTTTAATACCGGAAAGATTCACTAATGAATACACTCGTAATTGTAGTCTTAATACAGGGGATAGCTCACGTTTTGCACCTTTTCTTTCTTTTGCATCCAGTCTTATTTCAATTTACATTTTGTTGTGCTTGTAGCACATTATGATTCTAAGCATTACGTTTTGAATAATGAATAAAGAAAGAGAACGTGTAATGGCTTCAACCTTGCCGCAAAATAAAGATCTTTACTGAATATTTCTTTAATATATTTATAGGAAGAGATGTGTCACAATTTTCCACCCGGCCAACGTTTGATTATTACCTATTGCCGGGTGTACGTATCAACGTCAAAGATAATTAGTCCCGTAAGTGTAGTATATGTTTTATCACGGAATGTGGTGGAATTCGTACTCAGCTGGATGGCGAAATCCGACGCCAACCTACACCTCAGCTTGCAGGGATTTCCTGATATAGGTATCTCCCATTATCAAGACACCGCCTCAGCCGGGACAATGTCGAAGCGCTCGACACGTGTAGTAATTGTGAGTATAGTGAGTGTATGTATTAGTGTTATTGTGAATAAAGGTAGAGAGAAGGTCAAGTGAGGGGAAGGAAAGATCGCCCGTGGCCCGTTTGTTAGGGTACTGCTCCGGCATTCGCCTGGTATTGAAAGGAAAAACTACGGAAAACTACCTCCTCCAGACAGCGGCTAAATTCGACCTCTATCTAGCCCGTGTCGAAGATCTTGGCCGGAGTTTGAGATCCCCTGTCTCCAAAATACTGCTGGGGTGTCCGGGGAGCAGAGGGTGAATTGCACATCGGCTGAGCTCTGATATCTCTGAAAACGCGGAGGCGTCCACCAGTGACGAAGCAAACCCGACCGGAAAGGTGAATGAGGGGACGTGAAGGTGTCTAAAGGGAAGGTTGGCTGCTGGGTATGAAAGCGGCGAGAAAAGTAATGGGAGGACGAAATGTTGCATCTTTTTAGTGCGGAGGTCAGTACCTGACATCTAGTTCTTTTTTAGACTCAGATTTGCTTAATAAAAAACCCTTTTTATTTGGCAATTGATCCCTTATTAGTTCATCGTATATATATATATATATATATATATATATATATATATATATATATATATATATATATATATATATATATATATATATATATACTAGCTGACCCGGCCACGCGTTGCTGTGGCTAAAGTTTTTGTTATGTGAGGTGAGGTGGAGTCAGGCAGGGTGGGTCGAGGCGAACCGGATGTGGAGGGTGAGGAGAGGGAGAGGCGCCTGGGTATGAAAGCGGCGAGAAAAGAAATAGGAGGACGAAATGTGGTGGGGGTGGGGGTGAGGTGGGAGTGAGGTGGGGTGAGGCGGGCGAAAGGTAGGCGAGAGGCGGAGGGAAGGGTGGGCGAAGTGGGGGGCAAAGCGGGGGCGAGGCGGGGGAGAGGCGAGAGAGAAGTGCGAGCGAGGCGTGGGCGAGGCTTGAGGAGGTGGAGCGAGGTAGGAAGAGGTGGGGAAAGACGGGGCGAGTCGGGTTGAGGCTGGGTGTGGCGGTGTGAGGCTGTGTAAGGCGGGGCGATGTGGGGTGAGACATGGAGAGGAGGGGAAGAGGCGGGGCAAGTTTGGGTGAGGCGGAGCGAGGTGGCGAGAAGCGGGGACGAGGCGGAGAGAGGTGGGTTGAGCGTTAAGGCGGGGGCGAAGCGGGTTGAGGGTTGAGGCGGGGGCGAGGCGGCGACGAGGGGGTCCGAGGAGGGGGCCTAGTCGGGCGAGGCGGGGGCGATGCTGGGGGCGACGCGTGGACGTGAGGGGGGCGAGGGGGCGAGCGTACGGCGTGTGCCGAGAGAGCGGCCGGGGCCGCATCCATCAACATCGGCGCGCGCGATCTATCTTGTCCATTGTCTTGGGGCGCGCCCGCCGCGCCAGGGCGGCCGGAGGCGGCCGGGCCAGAGCGGGCTGTCCGCAAGTGATTTATTCAGAGGCGGCTCTCGCCCTCGCCCCAGCCCCAGGTGGAGCCCAAGCAGCTCCCGGCCGAACTCCTGCCCGCCCGCCCCCGGGCCACCTCTCCCGGCACCGCCACGCTCCCTCGGTCTCGCCTCCCCTGCCCCGCCATGCCCAGCCCTGCCCGCCCCGCGCCATCCTCCACTCTACACTCCTTCCCTTACCTCCCCACCTCGTGTCTTCTCTCCGTTCTACCCCTTACCTTTCTGCTCAACTCCCTCTCTATCTCTTTGCCTCACCCACGCCTATCCGCTCCACCCCTCATCCCATCACCGTTCCTCCCTTCCGCTTCACTCTTTACTTCTCCGCCTCTCACCTTAGGACTCCCTCAACTCTCTTATTTCCGCCCCGTCGCCATCTCTCCGCCTCTCACCTCCCTTCCTCACCCCTCTGCCCCATCCCTTGCCTCTCTGCCCCGCTCCACCCCTGACCCTTTCGACACAACTATCACCTCTCTTGCCCGCCCTTCTTATCATCGTCCTCTCTCTTTTCTCCGCATCGCCCCTCACTTTTCTTTCTCTCTCCGCTTCTCCTCGCTCCGCTGCATACACTACACAGTTGCCGAGCCATGCCCTATCCCGCCCTTGCCGGCCGCCCTCGACCCTTCACCTCCGCCCGTTCTCCACCCCCGCTGTGCTCGAACTTGACTGATGCCTCTGGAAGAGGAGCCGCCGCCGCCGCCGCTGCCGCCGGAGGCTGCCCGGCGGCTGCCGCGACCGCCGGAGGCCCATCTGTTAGACAGGCGCTCGCAACCTTATGCCTAATAATGTGATTGCCGAATTTAAAATTACATTAATTTGAGATCTTGAAAGGGATGCAGAAAATAAGAAAAAATATAACCGGCGAACAAGTTGAAGTATGATGCGTGCTTGTCTGATAGCCTTTCAAACTTTACACATTTAAATTTTGATATCTTTTAATCACCTAAGTACGATTTCAGTCTTCTGACTAGGTAAATCGATAGCTATTTTTCTTGTGTTCCTACCAAATAAGTATCACTATTGAATCTCCGAAGACGAGTACGTGAATACTATTGTGAATAAAAAGCAAGAAGTTTTATTTGTAGTCTAATACGTGATTTCATCCATGGAAAATATAATTACAGAAATATATAAGAAATGTGAATTTTATTGAATGAGATTTATCATTTATTAGTAACTGAGGAATCTATTTTCTATTGTGAATAAAAAAACAACAAGCGAAACAGTCTATTTATGGCATAATATGCGATTATGTCTACGGGAAATATAAGTACACAGAAACACAAGTAAATAAGAAATGGAGATTTTAACGAATGAAATGAATCATTTGCAATAGATTTCTGTCATCATTGTATTAACACTTAAATATACTAATACTATTTCCTATATCGAAAATACACAAAATGTGATAGTTCTCGTGCTTCACGCTTGTTCTCGAACCAACGACCAGTGGAGTCACGGATTTCTGCTACCGCCGCAAACGACCGCCAGATACGACGACGGCTTCCTCCTGTTAATAAGCATGAATTTCCTTGTAGCACGAACGGCTTAAAGACCGACAAGGGTACTAACACTCCGGCCGCACAAAAATCCAGTAATTTCGCAACGTAAAACAGCTTAGAACGCAGGACAGGAGAACTGCGCCCCCTAACACTCATTAACGTGCCATACGAGCGTGTAGGAAAGCTGCGCAGACTGCAGTTATTCGCCGGACATCCAATATTTTCCAACGCGGCCGAGCGACCGCGCCGGCGGGCTGGCTTCTCTGATCGAATCACCCATTAGTCCAGATGGGATACTGCATCCGTCAGCAACAGCGTGCCGAAACACGATCTCGCCGAGTACTGCGCTCGCCCGCTAACAAGGATTATAGACAAAACGCCGGCTGAGGTATAATTTTTGCCCTTGTTTCTCCCCTCCACTCGCCGTGCTCTCGTCCCCTGAAACCTAATAGCGTACTTACGAGCCACAAACTGTCGAACTGACGTAATAACATTATGAGTTTCCATCTTCCCGCAACTATAATATCTTAAGCTCATCTGTGTAAACGTAAACGGTATTACACCTGGCTTTGTGATCGGGCGGGTAAAATAAACGAAAACAAAACGTTAATCTCCTCGTGGCAGACGGGGGTGTAATGGGATGTGTAACCGAGTCCCCATTAAACGGATCGTCCCTGTAAACGGCAATCCATAAATGGGGCTTAAGAGGACGCGCGGGGAGATTTAATTATGACGACGATAAGGGGAAAGCACGAAGAAGGACTTCAGGTTTTACGTGCACTACGAGAGCTCTGGAGAGCTAGTCTTCCTGATGGAGGTGAATGGACAAACGTGAGGGTACGGAGTGCCCAGGAAGTTACGAAACCATTCAAAACACTGAACGCATCTTGAACATTATTTCCTACTTTTAAGAGTTTTTTTATGTATTCAATTCGATTTCATATTATTAAATTTTTCATTGTTAAATCGTTTAATTTTTAACATTTTATTTTATCAGAATTTTTCCAGACCCTTGCGAGACAAATGATTCAATATAGAAATTGTATTTTAGAGAAATTATAAGTAGATTATTCGTAAAAAGTACATTTTTGTTGGATCTAGCCCTATTTTTGTTCAAAACTTACAAAACAAGAAATTATGTAAAATATACATTTTAATTAAATAAATGATCACAAATCAAATCATCGGAGAGTGAAGAATACATTTACGTAATCTAGTAAACGGGTACATGAAGAGCTTTTAAAGAGCCAAAAACAAGCAAGAAAATCCTGGATTAGGATAGTAAGTACATGCGGCAGTACATGCATACTTCTAAAGAATTAAAGCAGAAATCTTTGTTAAATGGTTTTAATAGTATTATCCTGAAAGTCTTTACAAGCCCCAATATTATACAAAAAATACGTAATTGTAGCAGTCACCGCTTTTCCTTTTTCGCAGCGCTTTTTCTTTTTCAATTTGTTCCGCTCACAGCGCTTTTCCTTTTTCAATTTGTGTGAATGTAAAAATTGTAACTGCTAATAGGGGGTATTTAACCCTTAAAATATGAGGCGTTCCAGGTAGTGAGAGCGAACTCAACATTCGATCATTTTAATACACAGTTATGAAGTACTTCAGTAACGTTGGTGCCCAAAGTATGTTAAGTGGAGTTCGCCCCTCTTTCTCAAAGAAAATACGTCTCTCGTAGAAACAGTTTGTTGAGTTCACCCCGTGCGATAAATGTTATAAAGCTTTATCGAATCTTGTACTTCTTGAGTTTGTTTTTCTACCAGGAATGCTTTGTACTCGTATGTATACTAATTGTTCTTGGATTTGAAGTTTTAAGTCTGGTGCTATAACAGTGCCAAATCTCCACACATGTATGCTATTTCATCAATAAAATTGCAAAGGTTTGTACCGTAAAGAAAGAAGTGGCACAAGTGAACGTTCGTTGGAAGTGTAAAAACTTATATTTGTAAAATTGATTAATTTAATGTTTATTATCGCAATAATCAAAATCTTAAAATACATTTATTTCAATAAATTTTGTGTTATGTTTCTTAAAAATCGTTTGAGTTTTAAAACATCTCATTAACATTAAGAAAATTGTTGATGTTTCATTGCTTTATGTTCTTATTAATATTCTCTGTCATCATTCGTATCCCTCCTTCTAAATACTACTCTCGTCAACTATTCTTTATAACAATTACGTACATGCCGATCAAGTGCACGTAATATCTTATCCGGACGATTCCTCTACAAGGCAAGGTGTTCCGTTCCTTTTCATCGTATCAGTACCGAGAATCTAAAATGCATGCCTTGCTGTCTCCTGACATGAGTGTCCAATATTAAACGTCAAGTATTCTGACTGACACACAACACAATTTCTTAACTTCCTCCCTTCGCTCGCTGTTTCATCCGTCAAGTGGATATTAAAATCTCAGCGAGAACGTCTTCGTCTCAGCTTCTTGAGCCGATGCTTCATGAGAGAAAGTGTGGGACGGCGCAAGGTTGCCAACCCACTGTTTTCTCCCTACGCCTCTTCTTTGTTTACGTTCTTCTTTAGCTTAAAATGATTTTTTTGAATGTACAAAATCCGATGGGCTACTCGTGGTGTAGTGGTAAAATTGCTCACATTTTGTGAGTGAGTCCTCGGATCACATCCTGAGAAGACCTATGTGAAATTTGTAGTGTAAAAAGTGGGTTCACGGTATTTTCTACGGAGTTCTCCGGTTTCTCTGCTTTTTTTCCATCTTTGCTCCACCATAATTCCTTACATATGGACATCATTATTATTATCTTACTTATGACCGAAGGTGCAACATCTGCGACAGACCCAAGTGTGAGCGAAGAGGCTATGTAATAAAGACTAAGATATGAATACAAAACAGTTGGTACCCCCTAAATATATATTACATGGCGTTTGTGATCAGTTTTCAGCAAAGGTTAAATTTAGAAATTCTTTCGATTTATTTTCAATTTTTCACTTAAGATTCCCATTTTATTAATCCTTGGTTTTCCCTTGGTCTTTGGGTAAGTAATAATTTCTTGTCTTTGAGGTTGGCAGTTCTGCAGAAGAGACCCCTCGTCCTCTGCATCTGAAGTTATGGGCCACGATAGAGAAGAAGAGGTTGGAGCTGTTTTATGAAAGATCGTATTTCCTTTCCCAGCTGAATTGCTCAACCTCGTACGTCTAGAAAATGTGTGCTCCCTATTCGTTATCCTTCCAACTTCCTTATTCAGAATTCATTATCCATTATTGAACCATTTATCTGGACCATTCCCCTCATCAATTCTACTGTTCACAAATAGTTGAAGATCAAATGATATTTTATTATTGAAATTGGTCTTAAATCAATGATATAATATTATTTTGAATTCAGTTAATGAAAGTTTAAATATATATAGTTAATGGAATCAATATTTTATTTTTAGGAATGAGAAAACGGAATATATAGTTCTATTAAATATGAATGCATAGAAAAAAGTTTCAACAAAATGAAAAATGCTATTCCTAAGAATACGGAATTCCATTCTGATATTCCGTTTAGACCCTCTCTTTTGATGTTTAAAAATATCAGAATTCGTTCGAAATAAAATAAAAACGTCAAGACTGAGATACATACGTTTTGGTATAAAAGAACTGTTTATAACAAATCGCAAACCCGCACAAAGTATATATATTTTTCAGAGCATGCCTCAGATTGCCTCAGCCACTCTCTATTACGTACCGTGTGCTTCTTCTTCTTCTTCTTCTTCTTCTTCTTCTTCTTCTTCTTCTTCTTCTTCTTCTTCTTCTTCTTCTTCTTCTTCTCCATTCCAAGGATTAGGCAGGAATGCCTGTTCCGTCTTCACCTTGCACTTCAGGACCATCTCTTTCTGGGTCGGCCGATATCTCTTCTTCCCTTCGGTTGGTAGTTCATCAGTAATTGTGGAATACGATCTTCCTCCATTCTTTCGATATGGCGCCGCCATTCTTTCCTGTTTTCTAAGATCCTTTCATTTATGTTGTATATATCTAGTTCTTTACGGATATCCTCATTTCTTATCTGGTCTTGTTTAATGCAGCCTTTAACTTTCCTAAGAAATCTCATTTCTGCTGCTTGGAGCTTACTTTGGTCTCTTTTTTTCATTATCCACGATTCACTTCCATACAGGAGAACTGGAGCAGCCATTGTCTTATAGAACTTAATTTTTGTGTCTTTCCTTGCTTTGTTCTGTAGTGTTCTGTTTATTATTCCACATATTGATTGAAATTTATTAGTTTTATTTTCTATGTCTTTATCTGTGTCATAACTGATGTCACAACCAAGGTAATTAAAATTTGAAGTCTGGTCGATCACTGTGTTGTCAATAACTATTTTTGAGCGTATGGGGTATTCACCGCAATGGGCCATAACTTTAGTCTTCGTTTTAGAAATTCGGAGATTATACTCATTTCTTCCCAGTTGATGCAGTGTGTATACAGCTTTTTGCAGATCATCTTCACTTTCTTGCAGTATTGTTACGTCATCTGCATAAAGTAGAACATTTAGGTGTTTATTCTGCTTCAACTGTATTCCAGAACAAGCTATGCATCTCCATTTTTTAATAAGGTCATCAATATATATATTGAATAGTGTTGGAGATAAACTACATCCTTGTTTAAGTCCCCTATTTATTAATATTTCTTCAGTCTTCTTTATGCCAGTACTTATTATAATTTTTGTCTCGTTATGGATATTTTTGATGGTTTTTATGAGGTGTTCAGGATAGCCACTTTCGTTCATTATTTTCCATAGCTTGTGTCTGTCCACGCTATCAAAAGCTTTCTCGAAGTCAATAAAGGCTATATGGGTTTCCTTATTTACTTCTCGTCGTTTTTCTAATATTCTTTTAAGACTAAAAATATTGTCGTTACAAGAGCGTCCTTTCCGAAATCCCGATTGTTCTTCTTGTAATTTAGCCTCTGCTATAATTTTCAATCGAGCGTTGATAATTTTTCAAATACTTTATAAGCGGCATTCATGAGGCTGATACCCCTGTAGTTTCCACATTCATTTCTTTTACCTTTTTTTAAAGACAGATATGACCTCTGTTATTTTCCAGCTATTGGGTGTCTTATGGGTGTCACGTACCGTGTGCTATGTATAATAATTACCTAGGTCTCTCGAATGCCCATGAATGAAAGATTTTTTCTTGTCTAGAGTTCAACCAAATTCTGTCGCATGCAGTTTCTCATGTCGATTCAGTGTGAGCGTGTCTCGGGTGTGGTATGCCGCGCGTGCTTCTGTTTGCCGTTTCGTTGGGCCGCGCCGTGCCACCACGCCCTGCCGGGGGTGCGCTCCATTACCTCGATTTGCGGCTTCGTGTTTCGAGGGCGTGGCTTTTGCCTTGGCGCCAGATTTCTTCCGCTTGCGTTTCCCCCATACTTTTGTTTAGCCTCTTCGTTCACACTTGGGTCTGTCGCTGATGTTGCAGCTTCGGTCATAGGTAAGAGAATAATAATGATGTCCATATGTAAGGAATTATGGTGGAGCGAAGATGGAAAAAAAGCAGAGAAACCGGAGAACTCCGTAGAAAATACCGTGAACCCGCTTTGTACACAACAAATTTCACATAGGTTTTCTCAGGATGTGATACGAGGACTCACTCACAAAATGTGAGCAATTTTGTTACGAAGGTACTTCGTAAGAAGAGAAAGTTATGCAATCGTGCGTCGGAAAACGGCGACTTTTCGGCGGGCAAACTCCTATTGCCGTGGCCTGGTAACGAAAGAATGGATAAATCCTTTTCTAAATGTAGAAAAAAATCCTCTAACACGCGGTGTAGCCAGAATCCATCTTTTGTGGGTTCTTGCTTCCGAAATATTGATTGACGGTAATACGTCTTCCTGTCTGTGTGTCCATCTGTCAACGTTAGCGCCTAAACCGTTTAGCAGATTTTCTTGAAAACTGATATTCCCCAATCGATTGAAATGAGCTCGAAGCTTTGGGAGTTTCAAACTGATATTTTGATATTTAGGGATACTTTATATCAATTCTCAAAAACATTTTCTAAATTTTCTCAAAAATGGTACCAAATATTTTTTTATCAAACTTTGACTTTGAATAGCGTAAATGTTGTTTAAGAGAATGGTTCAAACCTCATGTTCGTAAAAACCCCGTTTTTTTAAAATTGCAAACGAGCAATTTTTAGGGTGTCTTCCCACAAGTATAATATTGAAAACAGAGACTTTTTCCTTAATGAAATGTGATATTTAAAAACGGATCTTCAAATAAGTCGACGTTAAATTCTTCGAAAAGACGACTAGTGTTTGTGTAATTTGACGCAAAATACAGGTAATTTTTAAAACAATTAACATTTTGTTCTTAAAAAGTGCTCCACATTTTTACTTTAACCTTTTTTCCACGGATAGGAGAATTATTTAAAAGAACGGGGCGGGTCTCATTTTCGTTGACCTATCTGAATTTTTGAAAATTGCACATTTTGAAATAATACGAGAAAGTACGCGATGCTGTAGCACCACTAGTTAATTTTTTCCTTCTTGTATTGACTGAAAAGGTCTCAATTATTCGATTTCTCTTCTTGATGTTCTTTGTTTCATGGTTTTACAGGTTGGATATTGGCATCCGTGTACTCCACCAACGCTAACAGTAATAAGATTGTGGGTTTGAAAAGTACAATTTAATCATTCATAAAAGCTTACCTCCTCAGTTATTAGTCGAATCCTAACGAATCAGTCGAATCTTAACGAATCGGTCAAACCCTCAAGAAGTGGTCGAATCTTTACGATTTGGTTCAGTGAGAAAGAATTGATTAAATCCTATCGAGCGCTCGAATACTAACAAATTGGTAGAAATCAACAAATGGTCGGATTATAACACTTGCACCGCATCGTAACGAAGAGCCGAATTCCAACGAGTCATTTGAATCGTAATGAACGAAGCAAATGAAGTACGTGTGAGAGAACTCATGTAAACTTTCATGACTTACAAATAAACCCAATCCCAAAGAATTAGTCAAATCCGAGCGAATGAGCCACAACTCCTGCGAAGCGTACCATTTTTGAAATCTTTTTATTCTTTCTGATCTTCGCTAAACTTTAATGCGTTTTAAATTTTTATGAATTTAATATGCAAAATTAGTTTTCTAAACTATATTTCTTTTCTTTCAATTTAAGAACCCATCTCTCCCTCTCTATCTCTTGGGAATAACGTTGAGTTCACTGTTTCTACCACCCACTGTGAAAAATTGGCTCCAGTACCTCGATTTGCTGCTTCATGCTGCGAGGGCAGGCCGTTGCATTGCTGCATTCGCCAGATATCTTCCATTTCCTTCTCCTAATATATCTTCTTCAATGGGCGGCAACGGTCTCAATTCTCCAACTTCCTGTTTCATGCTCATTGATTCACGGTTAGAGAAATATAAAATTTGAATCGATGAATCCATCTAATCCTAAAGAAAATTCAGCGAGTGAGTTTGAAAACTAGAAGCATACGGGAAGTCAACATTAAAATTTAACACTACTTGTGCTTCAACAGCACATATTTTCTTTAATTCCAAATTTTCAATTTTAAAAAAATCAGAGAGTTAATCGAAAATGAGACCTACATCATTATTTTAAGCTCTCCTTGTTCTATCTGTGGCGAAAATTGAAAAAACAATATGGAGCAGTTTTTGAGATTTTTTTTATTTTCTCGTATACATACGTATATACGGAATGATAACGTAGTATGGAGGAAGTTATACAATGCTGCGGAAAATCAATTTCAAGATTTCAACGGAAATACACGTTTTAAGGTTCCCTGTCACCGAAAAAGTGTTTTTCAAAACGACCGTCCGTCTGTGTTAGAGGATTTTGTACTTAATTTAGCAACTGGATTTATCCTCTTTTTCGTTACAGGCCCCAGCAATGATTTTTTGTCTGCCTAAAATCCGCCGTTTTTCGCCCAACGTTACATAACTTTTCCTGAACTACGTTTATTACTTCGTATATACGTATGTATACGGGAAAGTAAAAAATGAAGTCTGTGCGGCGATAGATGGCTGTTGCAAGAGGATGACTCAAGACCGAAAAGCTAGCCCAGATCAATGAAATAAGAAAACTAGATAGTACGAGAAAGTCTATGCCATTCTGTAGCACAGCTATTTCGGTATTAAGGACCCTAAAATCATGATATTCTGACTATACATCGTGACTAGCCCTTCTGGCTTTGGAACATGGAAAGTAAGGTGGAGGGTGTATTAGTATATATTCGTGATTTCTGGAGTATAGTACGATGTGTGTATCTGAACGTATGGAATATGAAATTACGGATCTATGTGAATCAATGTGTGTATGTTTGAATTAATTATTGCTTAATGTAATAGAAAACATAATATTTTCTCAATAAAATTGAAAGTTGGAAATTTCTTTATTCAATTTTAAAATGTAAACCATAAAATATTCTGACCAGATCAAATTGGAATATTTTCATTGCGTTACATATTATTTAACAAATATAGTAAGGTGTCAGATGGTAAAAGTATAGTATAATATAGTAAGATGGGGATGGAAAAACAAAATTAAAATCATGTTTTCTAGATACTTTTTAAATTACTGGAAGATTATATTATCCATACTTCATTATTTAGTTAATATCACTTATGCTTCCATAAATGTTTTTGAGATTCATAGAATCTTAAGGTAATAAGAGTGAATTACGACTTCTTATTTTCACCTAACACAATAACCTTTTCAAGGATATTTGATTCTGCACTCTGCGATTTGTACAAGTATGTTCTTGATTTTTCTTCACTGACAGTTCTTGTGCTTTGAAAATTGTATATACGTATTCTACATGTCAACCGTTACACTTTATTGAAATGTTTTGTTCAATCAGAACGTTGATGAGCTATTGAAAGTTTTCCAGATGATTTGTTTGCTGCTAGTCAGAAGGTAATACATTTCCAGTTGTCAGTGCAACGGTTCTCCTTGAGAGAAGAGGCACTCTCAGTTGTTTCGTAATGTACCACACAATCGCCTGTAATTGACATGATATGCGGATTAGAAGCCGCTTATTTCAAGAGTTGTATATAACCGATGCAAATTACCTTAACGAAGGCTGAATGAAAACATTTCCTTACAAGCCGCACTAAATTAAACAACATTTGTGAGGCCTTGAATATCTTCAGTTGTTCGAATTCTTTCAACAGGTTGTGTATCAAAGATGTTTTGCTATAGACTTCAGGAAAGAATATGGAATATGAATGGGTAGAAACCAGAACGGTATAAGAGATATTTTATAAATTCTGGGAAAGCTGGTTATTTAAGTCTACATTTCTGTATAGTCGTGGTGCTCTTTCATCATTAAATCTATGGCATTTCAATTGTTCATTAAAACCCCGAAAATACTTTGCCACTGAAATATAGCCTAAAATAAACACGATTTTTTCAGAATTCATAAAATGTCACTTATACTGTTCTGGTTTCACCCATTTATATGTAAGTTTTTTGTTATAAGTTGCATGATTTGTGAATTTGAAGTTGTATTATCGTTTCAGGGTCGTATTATGTTATTTAAGTATAGAAATAAGAAAAATAAATGTAACTAATAAACAAAATATTCATAATTGTCCTTCTTGTTCGATCACAATTATATTGCTCCCTCTTATTCTTATTATTATACTCCTTTCTCTTATTTTTCCTTCTCTTCCACTTTTCTCCGTAAATTGATGATGTTCGGCCCTAATCCCATCCTGATTGAGGATTTCTGGGTTTACTCAATCGCTTAAGGCGTATCCGCGATGGTCCCTAGATTTGTGCTCCCAGACGTAAATGTACAGCTTCTCCTCCCCTCTATATGTATGTAACTTCAGTGTTTAGGCGGAAGAGCAGGCCCTGTGGCCTGAGCCTCGCCATTAATAAAGGCGTTATTATTATTATTATTATTATTATTATTATTATTATTATTATTATTATTATTATTATTATTATTATTATTATTATTATATTATTGCTTAAAATGAATTTAGTAAACTTTTATAAACTATTATATATTTGGGTAAAAATTTGCTGATGAAATCGTAATATCACTTCAGAAAGAGTCTCTGTGAACACTAATTTGCATGCAACAGAGTCTTGGGAAGCAGCATATCTGAAAAAATTCTTTAAAGACCAAAAGAGGAAATAATCTCAGAATAATCGACTCCATTTGTGAACTTTTACGCCCAATAAACAGCTCAGCTACAGCCCGATCGCATTAGACATTTACCCTCGTGTTTGCCTCGGCGCTCCATTTACTTTCCTCTGCACGCTTCAAACGTATTCCCATAGCTTCTCCAAGTCGCCTCGTTACAATTCCAGCCAATTAGCCCGTTGAAACGTCTCACTGGGAACGCCTCCGACTGTAGCGCTCCTCGCGGGAGCGAGACGAAGCAGTACAATGAAAGAAGTTGCCGTGCGCTAGTCACCATCGCCGTCTCCTCTACCGTCGTCGTGTCTACAGTCTCCGCTACATCCGCCGTCGCCGACTATGTAGTGGACGCCTCACTGATGTTATCTCGAACATCACCACCGTCACCAGCAATTCTATTTTTTAAATGTTATGATCAGTGGTGTTTAGGCGTTTGAGCCACACCTGGAAATAACTGTTTTGATGAATTTTCTCCTACATGCACGACATTACCAACACATGGGACACCAATCGGGAGCTTAGAGCTAGTCCCTGCTGTAGCAATGCCCCGCTGGTGGGAGATACCTGCTTGGGAAAATCCCGCTACCTGACGAGGTCGGCCCCGGTTCTCTTCGTCCAGCAGGGGAAGATCACCGCCAACTCCCGATGAAAAACACGTACACTACACTTACAGAACTAATGACCTTAGCAGTTTACACGCCCGGAATCATTAAACAATCAATAGTATATGGTTGTTGGTGATGTTGATATGATAAGAATAATGAAACCACGATGAAATGGGAACGTGAAGAAACGTCAGGGAATTTTACCGTTTACCCACTTTGTCCGACTCCATAGATTTACCGAGATTTGAACCACGGAACCCCGAGGTGGAAGGTAAACGGTCAGATCACTCGTAGCAAGGGTCGCCCCAGTACGTACTTGCAACGGATTGTCTCTCTTTGTTTCTTAACCGTCACCATTAAGTCGTCGTTTACCAGTCCTGAAGCAATCACCACGCCTCCGCTACATCCGGCATCGCCGGAGTTCTTCCCTCCGTTCCTTCTATTAAAGCTACTAAAGTCGCCACCGCCATCGCCAGCACTGCCACCACTTCCAACACATGGCGCAACGGCCAATACTCTCCTTTCGCCTCCCACAGCCCCAGCCATCGTCTCCATTGCAGGTCCTTTCCGCAGACTCTGCCACTATCACAGCCTCCCACAAATCTTTCGCCAAAACTGCCCATCATCGTCATAACTACCCCTACCTCCTGAGCTCAGCTCCGAACCAACACTGCTGCTGATTCTGCAGCGACTCTTTACCGAGAGATCCTTCGGTTCGAGACCCGATGGTGGCGGATTTTGGAATCTAGCTAGGTCGCGATGTCTGGAGAAGAATTCTAGCGGCCGGCTGCTATGATCGCTAGTTTACGTGTTTTCTGTGATCAATGGCGAATTCTGGGCAGTACCCTAACAAGTGAGCCATGGATCGCGCGCGATGTTTCCTAATCTCTCTCGTCCTTTCCTCACGCCTTATTTTCACACACGTATTCTTAAATGCACTACAGTACCACACTTCGGGAGATCAGTCGGGAGTTTAAAGCTTGCATCTGGAGCGGTGCATCACTCAGGGGAGCAAGTCGACAGGCCTGTCGGCGCCGATCTTATCATCCAGCAGGATGGAATCAACAACCACCTTCCGGGATGAACATTCACTATGCTAACGGGACTAGTGTTCATTGCAAGTTGATGTGAGCGAAAACAGCAATCAATCAAGTTTCGTCCTCTCTCTCTCTCTCTCTCTCTCTCTCTCTCTCTCTCGGTTACCATTTTCGCCATCATCACCATTTCCACCACTTCCTCCTCCTCCACCACGATCACACCACCTCCATTAGATCACCATTGTGATCACCACTCTATCACCACCACCACCCCTACCCATCACTCCCACTCAACACCACCGTCACCTCCATCATTTCTCCCTCCTCCACCTCCGCGTCTTGGAGCCGCCGGCGCACAGCGGCCGTAATTAGATCGTTAGCACCCGATTGTCTCGCCCTCGGGCGGCGCCGACGCGCCGTCGCTGCGTCTGCATCGCGCGGCTCCTCGCTCCTCCGCCGCGGGCGGATAAGCATCTGCCGCTTAGAGGCGGGTGGAACAGACGAGGTGGGCGCGGCGGCGCCGTTTGAACCAGCTGCTCCGGACGCCGCCGCCGCCGCCGCCGCCGCCGCCGCCTCGCCGCCGGCGAGCGCTGCCTCCGCTTCGTTTTCCGGCAAATGAGGTTGAGCCAGTTGCAGGAATCTCAGATGACGACGCAGGAGATTTGCGGGCATGACTACATTCACTATACTTTCGGTTAATTCTAGTGTTGAATATTACCAGTAATCGTAAGATTGAATTGTCAGTAATTGCACTACAGTATACGCAACAAATCTTAAATTGAGTACACAACAATCCTAGAATTTAATTCTCAATAGCGATTAAGGACGAAAATTAGGAGGTTAGTTAAATTGCAGTAAGAAGAACTAAACTAGATGTTCGATAATCCTGATTATTTATAATAATAATAATAATAATAATAATAATAATAATAATAATAATAATAAGAGAGAGGGAGAGTTAGTGTTGATAAATCAACCAAACTACTGTAAACATTTATGTAATTCCTTAAAAAATATGGTTTTTGTACGAGCAAACAAAGACCAAAAGTTAAATGAACCAAACTGCCTCACGTGCCACAAAAAAGTGTTTTCGCGGTATCTTCGTGCGTTGTTTGGAATTCAGAAAATCCAGACTACAGCGCCAGCTGCGAGACTCCAGATTAAAGCTCTGCCAGTCGCCCTCGCCGCCGAGCTATGTATAAATAATTATGATGTTAACGTATTCCGGATGCCTGTGCAGAATGACGCTCCGCGTAATTATCATATCGCCGGCGTCATCGCGGCGTCTCGTTTGCATAGCGGTGCGCGCGGCAGCAGAGGAGGATGAGGAGGAAGAGGAGGGGGAGGAGGAGACAGAGGAGGAGGAGGAGGAAGAGGAGGAGGGGGAGGAGGAGACAGAGGAGGAGGAAGAGAAGGAGGGGCAGGAGGAGACAGATGAGAAGGAGGAGGACGAGGAGGAAGAGGACGAGGACGGGGAGGAGGAGAAAAGGGATGAGGAGACAGAGGAGGAGGAAGAGGAGGAGGAGGGGGAGGAGGAGACAGACGAGGAGGAGGACGAGAAGGAGGAAGAGGAGGAGGAGGACCAGGATCAGGAGGAAGAGGACGAGGAGGGCGAGAAGAAGAAAAGGGATGAGGAGACAGGAGGAGGAAGAGGAGGAGGAAAAAGGGGAAGAGGTGAAAGAGGCATTGAGAGCAGTGGTGGAGCTATAAGTGCAGGAGGTAAAAGAGCAAGAAATGGTAGTGAAGATGTCAATGTCGGTGACCGGTGACGTTAGCGGTTGGGATCGAAATTGAGGAGACGGCAATGGTGGCGGTAGAGGTACACTTGCGGGAAGTTGGGGAGGGAGCAGAGATGGTGATGATAGTGGTGTTGGGGGTAGCAGCAGTGGTGACGGTGGTGGTGATGGAGGCGATAGCGTTGGTGTTGGAGACAGCTACGGTTAACACATCTCGTTGGTGGTAGTGGCGGCGGTGGCGGGTGCGGATGAGTTAGTAGAGGTGGATGTATAAGAGGAGGTGGGGATGGTAGCACTGGTAGTAGCGAAGGCGGGAAGCCGGTGACGTTCCTGGCTTGCTCCGGCGCGTCGTGTTGATTCGGCACTCGCTTCTGCAGGCGTGTACGGAGCCGGTGCCAAACTAGCGGTCGGCCCAGCCACTTGCACAGTACCCCGAAACACGTGTGTGAAAGTATCTCTTATTTGCTTTGCCTAAAACGTCAATGCCACACATTCAGTAAATAATAGGTTGTTCAACTCACAGTTCATAGTGTGAAATTGCGAGGATAGTTTCCAGTAAGTAGGTATTTTCACTTGAAAATCAATGATTACTAAAGTGAAGAATGTTTGCACGAATCCAACTGGTTTGTATTTACCTATTTCC
This sequence comes from Gryllus longicercus, assembly GCA_038098605.1. NCBI lineage: Eukaryota > Metazoa > Arthropoda > Insecta > Orthoptera > Gryllidae > Gryllus > Gryllus longicercus. The sequence continues at coordinate 2,013,840 of JAZDUA010000070.1, forward strand.
GTTTTTACGCGTGTGGTCGCGAATAGGCCGGATTAGACCACACGTGCATGCGCCCTGCATTTACCGGGGCTAAGTCTCGGTGGCCGATGCATGTAATGTTTATCAAGGGATCAACATTCAGTTGGGTTCGAGTTTTGTTCCCCAGGATTGTTAGCCCTGGGAGTATGAAAGATGAAATGATGTTGATGATAATGAGGGGTGAGAGCATGACACACGCATACAAACACAAATACACCCATGTCAGGCTCTTCTGCCCCGAGACCGCTACGTCACTACTACCTTAGCGATCTCAGCCATCTTATCGCCTTTTACGTGTTTAATGGTAATATTTTGATTTTTGTTGGCATTTACGATTAAATAATTATACGAGTCGGAATTGCCAACACTATTGTTTATTACAAGAGCAGCTTTCGATGGCTTAGCCATCATTAGTTTTCTAGTACAAGAAATATTAAAAAACTATATAAACGTCAGTCGAAAACAAAATTAGGATTAAATTCTTAGATGACTAAGAATTGAAAATGTTAAAAAAATAGAATTAACATTTTAACAACTGAAAGAAAGTAAGAAAGAAAGGTTTTTTTTAAATCATTTAATATTACAAGAATGAAATGAAATTGAATTGAACATTAAGTATTAAATGATTTAACACCCCTCTTCTTTCTTTCTTTCTTTCTTTCTTTCTTTCTTTCTTTCTTTCTTTCATGTCTTAAAATGTTATTTGTACTATTATAAATTTTAAATGATTACTAATCTATGTATATTAATTTTGTTTTTGGACTAATTTTTTAATATGTTTTATATTTCTTTTACTAGAAAAGTGATGACAATGGCTAAGCCATCGAAAGCTGACTTGTAATAAACAATATTGTTGGCAATGACGACCCATATAATTATTTTACGTGTTTATTTTTTTATGTGCTCTGTTCCGGACCACTGTGCACCGCGCCACGCTGCGCCGGGTCGCGTCCGAGTTGCCAACGAGTTGCCGCCGCGAAACAACGCCGGCCGGCTGGGTGCCGCACCGCGCCGCGCCGCGCCGCGCCGCCCCGGAAACTCTTGCGTAATTGTGCGCGTGGTGTGGGCTACGCTCGCTGCGGATGAGTTTGGAACTCGCCCTCGCGGTTGCCTTCCGGAAGACCCTGCTTTCGAGCTGCGCGGGCGGAGGGGCGGGTGGACGAGCGGGAGTTCGGCGCGTTTATCACGTGTGTGGGGAATCGAATAGTGTCGTTCGTGCGAAAATACAATAATAACGGAATTCTACCCGATAATATAGATATAATCACGCGCGATCCATGTCTTATTGTTTAAAGTACTGCCCCAGCATTTCCTTGGTCGTTTGCGCAAAGAAAGAAAGAGGAAAGAAAAAATCTCGCAAACAGATTGGCAGATGGATGAGCGCCGAGGTTCCGTCCTGGTAGTACTCAATATGTTGCTCTACATTCTTGAATACAATAACGAATTTAACTTTCCGCGGCGGAGAGGCGGTCAGCGAGTTGCACCATCCTTGAAAAATTTTAAAGAAGATTTATACCTTTACGTGACAAAACAATTTATTTCCGAAACGATGTTCAATCCTGATATTTTCCTTTTTACTTTCCCGTATACATACGTATATACGGAGTATAAGAAAAGTTACGTAACGCTGCACGAAAAAACGGTGGATTTTCGGCAGAAAAAAATTCGTCGCCAGGCCCTGATTTAGAAAAAGTGGATAAATCCAGTCGCAAAATGAAGAAACAAATCCTCTAACATGGGCTTCAGCCAGAATCCTTGTTTTGTAGGTCCTTGATACCGAAAAACCAATTGACGGCAAAACATCCGACCGTCTGTCCGTCATTACACCACTTTAACGTCCGTCATTACACCACATTAACACCACTAGCGCCTAAAACATACATAGATTTTTTTCCAAAATGGATAATCTCCGGCCGATCTGACTCCATTCAAGGCGTCGCAATTTTGAAAAACTTCTTCTAAATTTGGGGGTATGAACAAGTGCCCCGGTCATTTTCAAAATTTTCTCAAAAACGGACCCAAATTGTTTCTTTAAATTTCTTGTAAGATAGAGTAAAATACACTTGTAAAGTAGGCAGAGATAATATTTTCACGGTTAACTTTGAATTTTTGAAAATTGCAACTTTTTAATTTTTTTCGGCTTCTTCCTACAACTACAAAATTGAAGATAGAGATATTTCCTTCAAATAAAATTTGTTCTCCATAGTAAGTTCATTAGGGTCATGCACATTTTTTGAAAATTTTAGTAATTTTCGAGTAATACTACGTGTAATATGCGCGATTTTGAAAAATAACAAAAACAAGATTTTATGAAAAGACTCCAAATTCTTTCTTTAAACGTTCGGTAGTGATAGTGCTAAATGTATTCTATGAAATGACATTCATCTACTCTTTTGTTACAAAAATGTAATTTTTCTACTTGCCTCTCGTTAATATTAATGTTAGCGGAAATTTGTTCACAGTGGTGTATTTATGAGTACATGTGCTTTAAATAATGTCAAATAAAATTTCTTGAAACTCAACAGTTCCTTGTGAAAAGTAGTTAAAAGTTACGCATTTTCAGAAATGACATTTCTGAAAAAGTCTCCACATTTTTTTAAACTTTTCGAACGGATGGTGCTAATTGGACTCTTGAATTTGACGTAAAGTTCATTTTGTGGTACTTTTTGTTTTTTAAAAAATTACACACATATACTTTTTTTAAAATACTTCTTACGCTGGTACTATGCACTTTTCCAGTAATTTGTATGCAATATTTATTTTTTAGTTAAAATGCTTCAAATGACTTCCGATGAAGTTTTCGAAAACTCAAACATTTTATATAAAAAAGCATCAAATTCTGAATTTACAGTAGCGCTTAGACCCCATTTTCTGAAAAATAGCTTCAATTTTTTCAAAAATAATTGCTATATAGGACGAAGTTTTACTGTTCTTTAATAGTCTTAAAATAATATTTCCTTTCTACTATTAGGAATCCGAAAAAATAAGAAAATTTCACAAAAATGTGCTTTGGGTGGCGATAGATTGAGCAGGCACGAGTATCTGGCAAGTCCGAATAGCTAACCGAGACCAAAAAAAAATAGAAAACTAATACGGGAAAAACTGTGCCATTCCGTTGCACCACTAGTTTTTTTATTACAATCTTGAATATCACGGGCAACTTTACCGCAAAAGACATTACCTTTGTTTTCTCTTTAGACACTGTCATATTAAACTCTTTAGTAATTTTGCACAGTTCAAACACCCCTCTTTGAATCACATTTACATCATTTCACTGGAGCACCTGGTCATCCCCCTAGAGATGGCTTTAAGAATTTATATTCACCCAAGACTTCTGATATATTAAAAGTTTTAGGCGTTGTCTTCACAGTCGGACAGCTTCGTCAAGATATAAACTAAATGAAATATGCCGCATTCAGCAATGTCTAAGGCTTAAATGTATTCTCGCAGGGAAGATTTGATAATATGAATTAAACGGGTTTCATTTCATCAGACTTAAAAATTCTAAGTAGAATAACTAAACTAAAATGACAATCGAGAGAACAATCAAGAGATCATTTAAACTTTTAATATCTTCTTCTTCACTTCATGGATTAGGCTACTGCCTGTTCCGTCCTCACAGTTTCTCTCCATCGTTTTCGTGGCCTTCCCACGTCTCTTCTTCCTCTCGGCGCGTACAACAAAGCTGCTTTAGGAAGTCTGCTATCACTCATCCTTTCCAGATGTTCTACCCATCTTTGTCTATATTCTTGCATTCTAGTATTAATTGATGTCACTTGTAACTCTTTTCTTATTTCTTCATTTCTTATTCGGTCTTCTCTTGTGCAACCTTTTATTCTTCGCAGAAATTTCATTTCGCTACTTTGTATTCTTGTCAGTGTTTTTTGTGTTAATACCCAGCTTTCGCAGCCGTAGAGTAATGTAGGAACTGCCATGGTATTGTAAAATTTAATTCTTGTTTCCGGTCTTGTCTTATTTTTTAAAGTGTTGTGTATCGTTCCACATATTTTTTGATATTTCATTAATTTATTGTCAATATCTTTATCTTTTTCATAACTTATTTGACACCCTAAATAATTAAAGGAGAGAACTTGCTCTATAATTTTGTTTTCAATGACAATTTTTGACCTTACTGTGTCCTTCCCCCTGAATGCCAACACTTTTGTTTTTTCTTTTGATATATTAATGTCATAGTTTTTGCAAATTTTATTAAGGTGGTGTACTACTCTCTGTAGTTTGTCTTCTGTTTCTTGGATAATAACTGCGTCATCAGCATAGAATAAAATCGTTAATATCTCTTCTTTGGTCATTCTTATACCAGTGTCAACTTTCTGTTTTAAAGATTTACTTATGTCCTGTACATAGATATTAAATAATGTAGGTGATATAGGACAACCTTGCTTTACCCCTTTATTTGTTATTATCTCTTCAGATACTGTGTTTCCTATTCTTATTACTATTTTAGTATTTTCATATAGGCTTTTGACCACCTTTATTAGATGCCGTGGATAGCCTTGTTTTTCCATGATGTACCAAAGTTTATCTCTATTTACACTGTCGAAGGCTTTTTCGAAATCTATAAATGCCAGATGTGTTTGCAGGTTATATTCCCTTCTTTTCTCCAGTATTTGTTGTACTATGAAGATGTTATCAGTGGTCGATCTTCCTTTCCTGAAACCATTTTGCTCTTCTCCCATCAGTACTTCTGCAATACTTTTCAGTCTTTTATTTATTATTCTGGCATACACTTTATATATGCAGTTGAGCAAGCTTATCCCTCTATAGTTTTTACATTCGTTTCTGTCGCCTTTTTTGAATAACGATATAACTTCTGCTATTTTCCACTCCTCTGGAATTTTACCTGTTTGCCAGCATTCGTTTATTATGTGTAACAGTCTCCGTAACAACATCGTTCCACCATATTTGAACAGTTCTGTATTTAACTTATCTCTTCCTGAAGCTTTCCTGTTTTTCATTGTTTTCAATTCCTCTTTCAATTCCTGCATGTCAATCAAATCGACTGTCTCATCCTTTTCTTGGCAATCTCTTTGTTGTTCTTCATTTTTGCTTAAATTCCTGCACCAAAGTTCTCTATAATGCCTTATCCATAAATCTTTGTTTATCATACCTATTTTTGCTACATCTTTTTGTTCTTTATTTATATGTTTTAGGACTTTGTAAGCAATATTTTGCCTTCCGTGTATGTCATGTTCTACTTGGCTTATAAATTTATCCCAAGACTTTTGATGTGCTCTTCTCACGATTGTGTTAGCTGCATTTCTTTTTTCTTTATATGTTTTTCTTGATTCCTCGTCTTTTTTTTGGATCCATTGTATATATGCTTTCTGTTTATCCTTTACTGCTTGCGCTATTTCTTCATTCCAGATCCGTAGGCCCTTTCTACTTCTAATTTTATTTTTCTTCCCTAGGGCTTCCATTGCAGCTCTTTGAATACATTCTCGTACGTTTTCCCATTCTAAGTCTAGGTTGTCTTCAGTTGGTTTTTCCAGAAGGTACTTCTGGAGTCTGCCTTGGTAGAGATTTCTTACACTTTCTTCTTGAAGTAAATGTATTTTATATACTTCTTCTTGAGGTATTTTTTGTCTGGTTCTAATCTTTCTCCATTTTGCCCATATCCTAAAATCAGCTATTAGAATATAGTGATCTGAGCCTATATCACATCCTCTAAATACTCTCACATCATTCAACTGAGGTCTTAGTTTATCATTTATTAAGAAGTAGTCTATTATCGATCTATATCCTCTAGCTGTCCAAACTTTTAATATAACTTTTAACTTTTAATATAAATATTAATATTATATATTACATATATAATATAAATATAATATTAATTTCTATTATATAATATTGTGTTATAATATTATTACATCTCCACATGTTTCGTGAGAAAGAAAATATTCTACATTAACTTATTTATTATTTATTAAAATGTAACAATAATATAGCTAAGTCAGATTTGCTTCAATCACTCCAAGTACCATAGATTTGAAATGTTCATATATTTTATTTTCGGTTTACAATCATTATAACGTAATATCATGAAAAATAATGCAATCCTACTTTTTTATAGAGATAAATTATGTTCGCTGGTGGAGACACGTATTGAATTGGAACATATTGAGTTTAATTTCCTCGTAAAACACTTAATGAATTAATCTGTAACTTTATTTCACGAGTCACTGGTGAATGGGAGGGATCAATATGGACATTACCGTTTAATGTGTTCAGGAATGTAGAGCAACATATTATTCAAAACCATGAAAACACTGTGAATTCGGGTTGCCGTTAAAAAACGAGAGTTAAAATTTGTGTCCTCCCTCCATTATATCGCTTCAGAATGCACAATCAAATGTGTTGTGAAAAATTTCGAAATTTCGTCCAATTTCGAAATTAATAATGAAGTGGGCCACCATGAGTTTGAAATGTAAACGGAATTTAGCAAAGAAAAATTGTACTTCAATAAATTTGAATGATTATGTTATTCTAGCTTTATTTATCCTACTCTATGTTCTCCGTTAGCGTGTTGGGAACACGGCACTGTCAAGGAATTAAGAAGATTAGGTTTCAACAAGTATAAGTTGACCTTGAGTTCTTAGATAGGTGGCCACTTCGAATATCCTTGGCGACAGAAATCTGATACGCTCTCTCCATCGAAGTCTCAAATGACCACCGAGCAAAACGCTCTTCCCTCAAGCGATAGACTCGAGACGCCTGAACATTGAGATTCTCCCCGAAGACTTTGAAACCGCGAATAAACGACAGTCTCCGTATATTAAATTACATGTGAAAAGTGGCTTGTACTTAAATAATATAGGGGAGACGATGTCTTCGTTCTTAAAGGGAATGGTGTCCATTGGGAAGTTTCTACTTTTTGCATTTTTCGATCTTTTATTGTTAATTTCCCTGTGCGTTTTGGAGATGAGAGTGATGATGTGTTCGGAGAGATGTGTGTGTTAACAGGTGAAATATTTCTATCTATTTATAAATAAATGAATAGATAAAGGAGAGAGAGAAAGAGAGAGAGAGACAGACAGACAGACAGACAGACAGAGAGTGTGATATGTAGATTAAATATATCTAGTGCATACAAAAACAACTCCACGAATCTAATACAAAATTAAATTTTCTACCGATCATGTTTTACCGATTTGTCATGAATATTTTAAAGAGTACACAGTATACAAGGCGTTGACTGACATTTTATATGCGTTCAATTGAAATTTAATCCAACGCAGATCAGTGAAGCAGTGATGATCTACAGAGGAGAAGGACAGGGACAAATGGAACAAATTCAAAAACTGATTTGTGGATTACCACGTGCGCAGGCGTTTGTTATACATAGACATATAGTACGGATAATAAAATGCTAGGCTACTGACCTGATCACTTTGTCGGCTTATCAAAAAATAATAATAATATCCGTTTCCCCCGACATGTGCGATCAACCAGAAATATATTTTAACATATACTTTTAACACCTCCAAAAAATATGTACGACAGAAAAGAAGTAGGGCCTTGTTACCCTGACGCTTTAATTCTCGTGTATCGGCATCTCGTGTAAGGGCATCGTTTATTTGTCCTAATCGCTGTCTCTGTAAACTATGCATCACTTTCCTTCCACAGACACTTACTACACAAATCTGTGCAATAAAAAAAGAAAAACCTATTCGCCTATTATATTTTTCCTAGCTTTTCCTCGAAATGTAATTCAAATATATCGATCAGCGTGAAGAATTTGCCCAAATCACTGTCTCCAAAACTTTGCATAATTTTCCTTACACAGGAAGATTTCCCACATATTTATACCATAACACAAGAAGAACCTAATTGCCTGATATTTTTCCTAGCTGTCCTGACCAGCAGCTCAAATTTATCGATCAGCCTGCTAAGATACTTCTAAATACCCCGCCTTCGCCCCCTAGCGGCAATTTGGCTCCCCGACAAGGGTGATAGCGTATTTGCCTTTCACTGTCTCCAATACTTTGCATAATTTCCTTTACACAGGAAGGTACCAGACGGTACAGACCTTTATACGAGAAAAGAAGAAGAACCCAATTGCCAGATAATTTCCCTAGCTGTCCTGACCAGTTGCTCAAATCTATCGATCTGCGTACTAAGATACTTCTGAATACCACGCCTTCGCCCCCTAGCGGCAATTTTGCTCCCTGACAAGGGTGACAGCGTATTTGCCATACTACAGCCTTCAAAGCTTTGCATAATCTCCCTTTCACAGGAAGGTACCCAACATAAATGTATGGTAAAAGAACAAGAACCTAATTGCCTTCTGACCAGCTGTTCAAATCTATCGACCTGCGTGCTCAAAGATACTTCTTAAGACGCAACCTTCGCCCTCTAGCGGCAATTGTGCGCCCCGACAAGAGTGATAGCTTATTTGCTCAAATCTCTGGCTCCAAAGCTTTGCATAACGTCCCTTTCACAGGAAGAAGCCTAACATATCTGAACGAAAAAAAACAAGAAGAACCTAGTCGCCTGTTATTTAACTTAGCTGTCCCTGTGAACACAGGTCATATATATCGATCAGCGTGCTCAAAGATACTTCTGAATACTCCGCCTTCGCCCTCTAGCGGGGATTTCGCTCCCTGACAAGGGTGGTAACTTATTTGCCTAAATCATTGGGTTCAATGCAAAAGTTCTATTACACACGGAAGTACTCCACATCTGTACGATAAACAAGAAGAATCTTGCCGCCTGATATTTCGCCTACTTGTTCTTATGAACACAGTTCAAATCTGTCGATTTGCGTGCTCAAATATACATCTGCGTACAAAGCCCTCTAACGGCAATTTTGTTCCCCGAAAAGGGCGATAACGTATGAGTCGAAATCGTTGACTACAGAGCTTTGTATAAGTTCCCTTTCACACGAAGCTATCGCACATATCTGTTCCGATAAAACAAGAAAAACCTAGTCACCTAATATTTCCCCTAGAGCATCAGAAATGAGAGAAGGGCTAATTTGTCATAAAGTATAATTCGTAACGTCATTACCTAGTAGTTGAAGTAATCGCCAGCGCTGCACCACAATCGCTAACACCCGCTGTTTTCAAAATTGGTCTTAGCGACCTGCCTTGTATTAAATTATTTATTGTGATTGGCCTAGTTTAAACTAGGATACCCATACAAAATCAATTTTTAAAACAATATTAAGAGTTCCATGTACTTTAGGAAGTGGGTAGTATTATATGGCTGAACAAATTAATTAAAATACACAATGTGATACCACTGTTTTTTTTCTATTAAAAAGTATTGTTTATTATTGCAATTCCCAGAGCAAAGATAATACATTACCGAACATTATAGTATTATTTTAAAATGATTATAATTAAAATTCTACCTAAAAACAAAATAATTAATTTAAATTATATACCTAATACCTAAGTCTGATATGCAGTGGATCTTTCAATATGTCTTGGGAGAAGCTTTTTCGCAACACAATTTGGTACCGTGTGACAGAAGTAATTTCCTACAAAAATAATATTTTAAAACATTCTTTAATGATATTCTGCCCTTTATCCAAAATAAAATGTATAGGAGTAAATAATCTGCTTTCAATTTGCTGATACTCTGGTGATGCATTATGTCAATGCAAAATACATATTTTTGAAAGCAAAAGCTGGATATTTTTAAAATTTGTGCATATGTCACATTTTTTGGTCCTCCAATCATTGCGTCCAAACCTTTTCATCAGTGAGCTATCCACTATAATGCCTACATATCATTAGTTACTGATGTCTTAGGTTCAATGATTTCAATTATATTTCGAATTCATAGACATTTTAATGTTTACTCACTTTAAAAAATCGTTAATACTCGCGCGGAGTGCTAGTGGCGATTCTCGCGCTCCCGACGATTAAGAACACTTCTACATTTCTACTTGAAACCTTGTGTAAGAGTGAGCATGATACATATTGCACAATTAGATCTGAATATAAGCGGCAGACTCTGTGAATACCAACTGCACAAGTCTTCCCAAACCAAGGAAAATAACTTTCCAAAACAAAGTGGAGCACAATTGTACTCCCCGCGAGTAATGAAGGGTTAAATAGATTCACTTAGACAGTTTAAATAAAAAATAGAATCTCATTTAAGAAAGTTTTATTATGCGTCAACGATTTACAAAAGTAAACTTTAATTTTGTATGCACTTTTGTGGTTCAAAATGCCTGAAGATGGGAAAAATGCATAACTCCTAAATATCAAGCTCAGCAAATTCAAGTTCAAAATGGGATAATAGAGTAAACAAAGCAATAAAGAGTACAACACTAGAAAAATAAGATATCCCAGGAAAATATACCACGAATATATCGTGGAAAATATACCACCAATATAACATATCTTCCCTAAATGTTTGATTGCTGTTGTGTGAACTGAATAGTTATAAAATCCATCTACATCCTCATAAACATTGTAAATCAAGTTCACTTTTACGGACATTTCATTCCATTTAAGCAAGCAAATTTTGTCTGTCATTCATGTTACTGCAAGCATGATTTGAAATTTCAAATACATGATCATTGGAACCTACTTTACATCCTTGTTTATTTAAAATCCTCATCAATGTAGATTTCAAGGGAAAATTTAATAATTTACTTATCATCCTATATGCACTAGCATACGCAAATGGAAACACAGGTATTGCAAGTTTATTCAGTGTTCGTTCAAATCTATCAATCTGCTTTCTCTGAATATGAAGCCTTCGCCGTATAGTGCCAATTTCGTCTTCTAATAGGAGCGACGCTCCTTAACACACATCGCTGCCTCCTCAGTTTTCCATATGTTCCACTTCACAGGACGTTACCAGATGTCAAGTACAATAAATCGTAAAGAACATAGTCGCCAATAATTCTCCTTTCCCGTATTCGTCGGTATGTACGGAGTAATATACGGATTGTAAGAATAAATTATGTAATGATCCGGTAAATGGATGACGTTTTGAGGTCATATTTGTGTTCAATTCGTACGGGACCCAAAAATTAAGAAAATGTGAAAATTAGGTGTTATAAGCTCCAATAGATGGCAGGTGGGAAGAGGGAGAGGCTAATTCAAAACGATAGCCCAAACTAAAGACATTAGGTAACTAATTAGTACAATGAAGTCTGTTGCAGTTTCTAGCGTTACTAGTTTCTTTCTCGCATACAATGAAGTGAAGAGAAAGGAATCGTATCATAGCTCCCTAGTAGCAAGAAAGTGGACAATTCTTGTTCTCGTATGTAGTAAATTACTTCTTCTAAAGCGATGTGTAGCCACAATCCAAATTTTGTGGGTCTTTTATATCGAAAAATTGGTTTAGTCAAAACGCCTGTCCGTCAGTCTGTAAACATTGCTACCTGCTACAAGTAGGATTTTCGTCAAAACTGACATTTCCGAATCCATGTGAATAATGGATTTGAGATGAACTTTTGGGAAATTGGGGCCGGGAATGTGGGGGTTACTTTACAAACTCAATGTCACCATTTTTCGTTTCAAAATATTCTAAACATTTTGAATTAAATCTTTTATCGATTAGAGCAGCGTACATATAAATATGGCGGATATCTTATTTTGAATTCTCTAAATTTTATAATATAGAAAGAGAATTAAAAATATCTGAGTATTCGTATTACTTTAATAATAAAGATAGAACGTTTTTCCTGAAAGAAATTTGTTTTTGAAAATTAGATCTTAAAAAAAGGTTAGTACAATTTTTTCAAAATATGAGTAGTTTTTTGAATTATTTTGTGTGACTTGAAGACGATTTTAAAAACAAAAAATTATCAAAAACAACTTCCAATTTTTTCTTTATTTTTTTATCAAATAGTGCGAAGTACGTTTAAAAACAACGCAAGTTCAATTTGCATTGAACTCTCCGACTTTTTTAATATTGCAAAAGTTGCAAATATTTCGAGAAAGTATGTTCTGTTGTTGCACCACTAGAGTGTTGGAGCGTAAACATGCTTCAACTGGAGCGCGCTACCAGCGCTGAACAGTTTCAAATATAGTAGGGGAAAGGTAGATGAATAAACAAGTTCGAATGTGTAACCGGCATTGTCACCTGATACCCAAAAAACATCATGAGCATAATGGTGTTACGACTACCACAGTATTAAATGCATTTCGTACGTCTTATTTTTAATGCCCAAAATTTTGTAATAATTGCATAGTTATTGCAATAATTATTATTCCTCACAACCCTGAAAGCTACTAAATAGGCAATTGGAGGCAAATTCAATAACTAATTATGCGGTCACAACTCATGTTCTCTGCCAGATGTGGGTTGGCACTGACAACATCATCAATTGTTTTTCTGAAGGCGATAATCACATAGAGCTTCTGAACTAACAAGCCGAACGCCAATAAAAGAAACCTACTGAAACATCTATCTTCATCGCATACACCAGAGCTGTTTTGACGTAAATAAAATCTCTAAAAAAATTCAATGCCTCACGGCATCTTCGTAACAAGGGACAATGTAAAAGAGATGGATCTGCGGGGACAGCAAGCCTGCGAGCTATAAATACATAGCAGACACCGTTCCTCGTTATGTGTACGCAAAGGCGACCCGTTTCACCCAAACCACCTTCACAAATAGATGCTTCCACCACTCTTGCGCCATAACGAGAAAGATGCCGGAATTAATGGTTTCGAGATTGGAAACATATTTCTTGGCGCAATGCGTCTTGTTACTCAACGGTTTATTTCAGTGGTCATTTATTTAAAAGTTCTGCTTTAATCTTGTTAACTGTTCGCCGTACAACGCTCTGTTTCCTACCCTGGGTTATTAGACTTAACATTCCACAATTTAAGAATTGTATACAGAAAATGGCCGTAAATTAACCTCGTTTTAAATACGATAAATCTTATCGATTAATTAAGACGTGGAGTCCGGGTACAATTCTTCACGGACCGCTTTCCAGTCACGGAGAATTAACAAGCCTGTTGACGCAGTAAACACAACTTTATCTACTCCTTGAATGATTTACACTGGATGTGTTTTTTTAAATCGTGCCGTGTTATTTCTTGGCACAGTAGCGAGCTAGAATTAGTGTAGGAGAAGTCTGGTAGAGAAATCTTTTCACATCTGACACTTCATTTGTTGTTGAGTTTTAATTGGGAAATTGGAACACTAGTCTTTGTTATTGGTGTATCAACTGGAATCTTCGACAAAGTTTTCTTTGATTTGGTTTATGAAATAAAATTCTTTGACCTTTCATTCGATCGACCTACCATTAGGTATTGTCTCTAATATTTAAATAGTAAGATGCCATTTTACAAGGTACAAATATAAAAATTTCAATCTTCTAAAGTGCAAATATACAATTTCTTTTTATGTTTTTACTTCGATATTTTTTTCGATAGGTATTAATTTTAAATGGTGAATACCTAGCATCTAATGATGTCTCCAACAAGTCAAGAGAATGTAAGATGATATAAACCTGTAGTACCGCGTCCTCTAATTTCTAATTTATGTCGATCGCAGGACCATGGCGAGGACATCAAACCGACGGCATCCGGATGGAAGACCTCTTGAAGACCAGCGTAGAAGATATTTCCGTAAGCGCACGAACATTTTTGAGAAAAAAAATACCGTACGGAGTTTGTGAATATACAAAGGAATTGCATTCTTGGCTATCCGGGATGAGCCGCGTCTCCGTTAATTGTACTGACGTTTCGGCCATCTTGCTGTGGCCTTCTTCAGAGCTATACTGCGCAGCAATACTCAGCAGTATAGCTCTGAAGAAGGCCGCAGCAAGATGGCCGAAACGTCAGTACAATAGACCGAGACGCGGCTCATCCCGGATAGCCAAAAATGCATTGACTCTGGCTGCGGAAGCCTACGAACCCATACAAAGTAAAGATAATCCGTGTCATTAAAGACAAAAAATGTAAATTTGTGGAACAAATGTTAACTTTTTATTATCAAACAAAGTAAAAAGGCTGATAATTTGTATAAGTTGCCATAAGATTGTTAATAACAGTATAATACAGCAGAACTTCCAGAAATTGTGACTCTCAACAGAGTCTCACGTTCACATATAATAGAAAAATAAGAAGGTAAATCATTGTATGTCGAACTCAGGTTTGTAAAGTCAATGTAATATTTGAAATAGCAAAATCTCTTAATATTATTATAAATGTAATATTAACATGGCAATATAAATAATTAAATTAGTAAAGTCGTCAACTATCTCAGTATTCTCGTTTGGATGTGCATTAGTATTTCATCCATGAGTCTGCATAGTAGAAGATAGTGAACAAAACATGTGAATCTTTAAATAACCGTTAACTGCAAGAATCCAGCCATGAAGCCATTACTACTGAGAGTAGATATTCGCCACTCCTGACGCAGGCCAACCTAACAAATTAACGCATAAGAAACTATTCGTAACTCCATTATTACCGGAAGGTATCTTATTTCTTGAAATTAATATTCAATATTAAACTATTAAAACAGAAAGTTTTGTTCCTTTAAAATAGTATTTATGCATAGAAAAACGTAAAAACAAAATAAGTGATACTTTGAATAATGATAAGAATCAATCAATTATTTTTATTGTCTCTAAAATTACTGTTTGAAAATATGAAATCTTGTTTCTAAACCATTAATATTTTGAAATTTGAAATCTAGAAAAGTAGCTTCATTAAAACAAAATTTTTATTCGACAGAAAATTTAAAAATCAATGTTTCTCAAATTTAGCGTTGAAATTTGTTAAAACGCACCTCTGTCCTTTCAGCATCGGGCCCTCAGTTAATTATTCAAAACACGTAGCAGCTATCTATCAGGCAGGAACTCACTTTATAAACTCTCTTTCAAAGAAGTGACTATCTTTCGATCAGCTTATTATGCGCTTCAAAATATTCTAGAAAGTATTCGAACAGAAGGTTGTCTTCAACGTTACAGAATAATACATACATCAGAACGGCTTTTTCTTACAGTGAATACTGAACTGAGGTCGATGATGTTAATCTTTTTTTTCACATTGTTATTTCACTTTTTCAACCAAAAAAATAATATATTGGATTGCCGAAAATATACTCCTCGTGAATAAACAATATTCATATCACAGACCAGCTTCTAATTTTTGCTTAAACATTTATCTTTCTGAAAAACACTTCGGCGCCCTCCAAACCTAGCTTCAAGAAGCCACAATGAGGACATTCATCACAGCACATATTTCATATTACTCATATCGCACATTGTTGTTAATTTTTTTTGCTTTTGGACACCACAGATATTTTGATAATATTTATCAGGCAATATTCATGGACATAAAATGTGCAATTTATGAGTTCGCGACTATTGAATTTCTCACATTTATGAGGACAAATAATTTCATTTGCTTTCATTCATATGTTACGGTAATATTGCGTACCGACATTTCTCTCATTAAAATACAAATGACGAACATGAACAATATTATTATTCTGACATAGAATTCTGTATACTATACTCAAGTAGATATAACAGTTTCATCCACAGATAATTTAGATATCTTAAAAAGCAATGGAAATGGTACACCCACCGAATGTATCATTAATAAACAGAAAAGTTAACTTCCAGTAAACAAATTGCATTGAGAAATAGGCAATTTCGAAGAAAAAATATACACAGCGTGTTTCTACTAGCTTATAATTGACTTATTATTTAATGGGTTATAATTAGAACTGAAATCTTTAGAGTGAAGCAAATATATTAATATATACGTTTTAAAGCACAACTAATATCTTCTTTGCTCCAATTAAGCCTGTTTTTACTTTTTTTTACTTGGCAATGTAATTGTAAAGCATGGTGACATTGTCTTAACCAATATTTTTATTATCAAAAAATGATGACTGGTAGTCCATTTCTGACTCGCAGATGTCAGATCGTTTATGGTGAAGTCTTTGAAAGCTGATAAGATTTAAATGACGTAAATATATGGGTAAAGACGACGTCGCCTTCCGTAAGTATATCAATTCCATCAACACCTCGCTAGCAGATTGTTCAATTAGTAATATTGTTGAATTATGTGTCGACCAACTTGCGAAATACTTCCGAAGGACAATGAAGACTCGTCGGACAAGCATCCAGAGATTCTGGGTTTCATCTCGCAATCAGATCATGGAACTCCATCTATTCGTCGATCTACTTCGAACTCGATCTACTTCGTACTCCATCTCACAATCAGAGCCTGGAGCGGCGTGTTTGAGATGGGTGGCTGCAGTTTGGGGGGTGAACCGGAGGCAGGTGGGGCGGGGTGGTGTTATCGAGTACGGAGGAAGAAGATACTGTAGTGGCCCGAAGGGGAGAGAGAAGAATGAGGAGAAATAAACGAAACAATGATGGAGAAACTTTAGTAGCTAAGGCGCATATGCATATGTTGTGAATGAGATGGGGAGCTGCAGGAAGAGGAGATGTAGGAGATGAATGTAGTAGCGGAAAGGCAAAGATGAGCAATATTGGTGAGTGTAAGCAGGCGTTGTGGAGGAAGGTTGGGCTTATGTGGAAAGAGCAGACAGATGAGAAAGAAATGCGCTCGAAAATACAGAAAAGAATTGAAAGGTCAGTGCGAGAAGTAGAAGAGGCGGAAGGAATGCAAGAAAAGAAGAATAATGGAGGCGAAGGCGAAGCTGACGGCGCCATCCGCAGGTTCAGCGAGCGAAAGTGAATCTTGGAAAGTGGAGATGAAGGCGAAGGCGGTGGCAGAGATAAAGTCGAAATTGATGGCGAACCTGAATGCGGATGCGAAGGCGAAGGCTGAAAAGAAGACGATGACCGAGACAAAGACGAAAGCGTAGCTGAAGGCGAAGACGACAAAGCCTGTGTCGGAGACGAAGGCGAAGGCAAGCCCGAATGCGAAGGCAGATTCCAAGTCGAAGGTGAAGACATGGGCGAATGTGTTGTCGAGGACGAAAGTGGAGGTCTGGATGCGGAGACGAAAGCAACAGCGACGCCGAGAGGGAAGGCGCATCCGGGGAAGAGGCGGAGGTGGTGGTGATGAGAGGCGGCGGTGGCGGCCGCGACAGCGGAGGTGGCTGGAGGCGAAGCCGCGGGTGGAGGAGGGGCGTGGTTTCTGCCGGTGGCGGAGGCGGCCAGGGTAGCAGCATTCCGCGCGTACTTGTCCGTCTGAGGGCAGGCCCCGGCCGGATGGCGGGGCGCCGTCCCTAATAGGGGCTAATTGCGGTTCAATTTCGGCATCGCATACCCGGAGCGCCAGCACCTTCCGCCCCTCCGCGCTGGCGCCGCCTCCGCCTCCGCCGCCGCCGCCGCCGCCACCGCCGCCGCCGCGCAGCGTCCGCGAAGCGAGAGCGGCCCTGAGATTGGCACCCCGAGATGGCGCGTTCCTTCAACGTCTGCTCACTTCAGCACCGAACGAATTTCCTTGCCTAATTGGGGTGGAGACTGGAGTTCTCAGAGGTATTGATATTCGGACATGTCTTGAGGTTAGGTCAATTTTGGAATGAAACCAATCCACTTGGCATCTATCTGGTAAATTTGCTTCGTTTCATAATTGAATATCCGAATATATTTAAAAAAGTGATCAAGAAATACTCGTATGTTTTTCGTTGGGAAAACATGATTTTTATGTATTCATTTCTCAAGTTTTATTTGTCCTAACATCCATAAAATTTAACTCTTTTGGTATGGACTGATTAATTTATCTGCGTGTGACAACAACGATACAAACACTAAGTATAGGGAAACGATGAAAAGAATGAAGAAAAGAAGGAAAATAATAATTTTTCAACTTAATTTAGATATTAAACTTTGTGTCGAAAACATTTCTTCTATGAACGTTAATTTCTGCATATGAAATTTGACTCAACGGCTTAGCCGCTAGCATTGTACACAGACACCTGACATGCGGATTAATTTATACCAAAGTTCACTCACACACGAAATTCTAATTATTATTGTCCAAACATACGCACTTTGGCCTAAAATTGCAGTGGTCTGTATCATTACAATACTCACTATGTAGTCTACGTCTCAAGGCTCGTTCAAGAAACTCACCTGTACTGTAACACCAATCGCAAAACACGAATTCGAACATTTACGCTTATACTAGTTCATGTCACTTTCATTCGCTTTCGGCAATGTCATGGACTGTTTGACAGACTTAGACTGTTAGACTGACAGACTTAGACTGTTTGACTGACAGATGGACACGCGGACGGACAGATGTTTTGCCGTCGATGGATTTTTGGGTATCAAGGACACACAACACATGCATTCTAGCTAGGTCACGTGAGAGAGATTTTTTTTATTTAGCAACGGGATTTATCAATTTTTTGTTACCAGGGCCTGACAATGAGGGTTTTTCAGACGCAAATTTGCCGTTTTTTCACGCAGCATTACGTAACTTACTCTCAATTGCGAAGCGAGAAAGTAAAAAGGGATGTAGTGTAATAAGTGTCTGCGCACTTTCACACGGAAATATTGATTGTTAGGTTTATTTGGGCGCTTAGAACTGCATTAAGTTATGCGAGATAAGAAATAGATACATCCTGGAACGCTCGTGGACTGCGAATCGTCAGCTTGGCACGCCTAGTATATACGACTGATATGACCTTCGATGATGCGTGTATTGAATGAAGAGGAAAAACCTATTGTCAACCTATCTGCACAGCACTTCCCGCTGTAGAATTTTCGATAGACGTATCTAAAATGAGTAGCTAACAGATCAAGGAAATTGAAACTGTTTCAAGATATCTTCATCCTCGTGTTCTAAGTCCGTCGACTCCATAATAGAGTAGCTAAATTGTATAAATGGATTTATGTGCGCTTATGTGCCTTCCCATCGCAAGTCCGACTGCCCCGGCCGCTACTAGTGCCGGTCCGGGGTCAGAAAGAAGTGCATTTATTTGTGAACAGTGGTGAATTAGGAACGTTTTCAACTTACCGTTCAAATTTACTAGTGATACAGTGGTGACCGCACGTATTTGTGTACAAAGGTGACTTCATTCTCGTGTGAACAGTGGTGCGTCAAGAACTATTGAAAATCAATACCGCACAAATATAGTGAAGTGAATTATGTTAACTGACCACGTCCCCTTCGGGGGACTAATCACACAAACAACAGAAATACTAAATAACCAAGAACACAGTGAAGCTTTCGTCAACAATAGTACGAACGGATTGACTTTAGAACACAGTGAAATAACACTGAACCTTCAGCAACAGCACCAATTTTTATTGCATGAACATCAACAGCTAAAACAACACTTACAACAATTAGTGCAACAGAACCAACAGTTACAATTTCAAATACAGCAATATGTGCGTGAAAAAGAAACCCCAGCCACCGTCCTAGAAGCTACAGCAACTAACGGCCAAGCATCTACAACGCAGGAAACGGCCTCAACCTTGTGCAGCTCATGGCAAACAATCCCGCTGCGTCGACAAAAAAGACGCAATGATGACAACTCTATACAACCCTCTAAGAAGACTAACAGTGAACACGACCCCGTATCATCAAAAAACAGGTATGAACATCTCTCTTGTGATGAAAATTTGGAAGAAACCTCGAATTCTGAGAAAATCAATGATACAACAACCAAGGGCAGCATGCAAGAACAAGACAAATATCGTACACCGCCTATTTTCATTCCAGGCGTCAGAGTAATATCTGATATGATCAGATCTATTAAAGAAGTCATTAAAGATGAAGACTTCTCATATAAACTTGTCAAAACCTACCAAGATGACGCCAAAATTACTATGAACAATGTGAAAATCGTACCTCAAACACCGGAGGTTTATCGAACGCTTGTTAAACATCTGAATCAAAAAAATATTGCTCATTATACTTTTCAGTTAAAACAAGAAAGAGCCTTTCGGGTAGTATTAAAAAATATGCACCCAACAGCAGACGTAACGGAACTTAAAGAAGCTATAGAAGTACAAGGCCACAAAGTAAGACAAATTCATAATATCAAGCATCGTTTAACAAAAGCACCTCTACCATTGTTTTTTGTGGACTTAGAACCTCAAAGTAACAACAAAAAAATATATGACGTCGAATACTTACTACATGCAAAAATTAGTTTTGAACCACCGCGTAAAAAACGAGAAATAGTACAATGCAAGCGATGTCAGTCCTACGAGCACAGTTTTCGGTATTGTACGCTTCCGTATAGCTGCGTCAAATGTGGAAAAAATCACGATAGTCGAACCTGTACTAAAACGAGAGACACGCCAGCTACATGTGCTCTATGTAGCCGTGACCATCCAGCAAATTATAAAGGCTGCGAAGTATATCAAAAAATTCGTAACAGCAAGTATCCTAGTCAAAGTCAACACCGTAGAAATGCTACGCAAAACATAACTGAAGGCAACAATTCAAGCTCACTAACAAGTAATCAAACCATAGGAACAGGTAGACAGTTCACATATGCACAAATGGCCCAACATTCGCAAATCAATAATCAAAATGTGTCGAATGAAAATAATCTGATTTCCATAATGCAAGAATCATTTAAAAAATTCGAGTCCATCTTAGCAAAGCAAGCTGAACAAATCTCCAGCCTAATTAATATCATGACTGCAATAATGAAGAAACTATGAGTAATTCACTGCGAATTGTCTCCTGGAATGCCAACAGAATACTTCAACATCGAAGAGAGTTAGAAGTGTTTCTACATCAAGAAAATATCGACATACTTCTAGTGTCTGAAACACATTTTACCGAAAAAAGCTATCTACGTATATCTGACTACGAAGTATATTGCACAAATCATCCAGATGGGACAGCTCATGGAGGCACAGCAGTAATAATTAAAACAAGAATCAGACACAATATGTACAAAGATAATGCTAAAGACTATCTGCAAGCAACCGCTATACAAGTATACGATAAGTTCGGTCCGCTCGTTATTTCAGCTATATACTCCCCTCCAAAACACAAGATAACCACCGATCAGTATATCAAGTTTTTTAGAACGCTCGGCACAAGGTTCATTGCTGGAGGAGACTACAATGCTAAAAATCAACTATGGGGATCAAGACTGGTAACTACAAGAGGTCGCGCTTTAGAAGGAGCCATCTCTACACTAAAACTCCAAACAATTTCATCAGGAAATCCCACATACTGGCCAACGGATGGTAACAAGGTACCTGATGTCTTGGATTTCTTCGTCACAAAGGGAATGGCACAGACCTATCACACAATAGAACCGTCTTTTGATCTTTCATCTGATCATTCTCCAGAAATACTGACAATCAGTTCTTCTGAAATCAAAAAGAAAGAAAGCATATACCTTACAAACAGAAAAACGAACTGGGAAGAATACAGCAACTGGCTTTACCATAACACCACTGCCAAGGTCCGTCTAAAATGTCCAGAAGATATCGACGATGCTGTTGAATACTTAATACAACACATTCAACAGGCAGCCGTATATGCAACTCCAGAAATGAGAGTGATTGAAAAAAATAAATACCCATCAGAAATACTAAAAATGATTAAAGAGAAAAGACAGATGAAGATGACCTGTCAACGCACTCATCACCCGGACGACAAACGAATACTCAACAGAACTTCCCGCCTCTTATCAAGAAAATTACAAGAAATTCATTCGGAGGAAATGAAGGAAAGAATAGAAAAGTTGTCACCCTCAAAAGCTACAGATTACTCCTTATGGAAAATTACTAAAAAATTAAAAAGGCCTACAAGACATGTCCCCCCTCTTCGTAAAACCGATGGAAGCTGGGCTAGAACGGAAAACGATAAGGCAGAAGAATTTGCAAAATATTTTGCAAAAACATTTCAACCACACCCCTCAGCACTACTCTCAGAAGAAAAAGAAATCATAGAATTTTTGGAATGTCCTCATCAAATGTCGCCACCAATTAAATTCTTCTCAACAAAAGTCACAGCAGGGCTGAAACTACTACCAAATCATAAGGCTCCTGGACATGATCGTATTACAGGGGAAATGCTTAAAAAACTGCCTAAGAAACTCATTGCCCTTGTAACATCCATTTTCAATGGAATAATACGCATCGGACACTATCCTTCGCAGTGGAAACTGGCACAATTAATTGTAATCGCAAAACCAGGAAAACAGCTACAAGATGTTTCCTCATACAGACCAATAAGTTTATTACCTTCTTTGTCTAAGGTATTCGAAAAACTATTACTATTTCGCATATATCCATTACTTAAAGAAAATGACACAATTCCAGACCATCAGTTCGGTTTTAGAAATCGTCATTCTACAATAGAACAAATTCATAGAGTAGTCGACACCATCAACGGAGCTCTAGAAAATAAAATGTATTGTTCCGCCTTGTTTCTAGATATCGCGCAAGCGTTCGACAAAGTGTGGCATCAAGGCCAGCTATATAAAATCAAGAAATGTCTGCCGCATCCGTACTATAATATACTTCGATCCTTTATTTCAGATCGATTTTTTCAAATAAAATTCGGAGATGAAATAACACCGTTTCATCCAGTATTATCAGGAGTGCCACAGGGGAGCATCCTTGGACCAGTGCTGTACACGCTTTACACCGCTGACTTACCTCAGTCCCCAGACGTCACCACTGCAACATATGCAGATGACACAGCCCTGCTAGCTTCGCACGAAAACCAAGAAACGGCAACAAGAACATTGAAAGAGCACCTCGAGCTTATAAACAAATGGTGTAAACTCTGGAGAATAAGAATGAATGAAACAAAGTCCAAATGTATAACATTTACCCTCAGACGAACAAGAAATACAAGAATAGAAATAAACGGAAAACTAATTGAAAACGTAGACACCGTCAAATATCTCGGACTACATCTCGACAAAAAGCTAACCTGGAAGAAACATATTTCGATTAAAAGAAAGGAAGCAGAACTGAAAAGTAGACAAATGATATGGTTAATAGGAAGAAAATCTAGTTTAAGTCTAGGAAACAAAATTTTACTTTACAAAACCATACTCAAACCTATCTGGTCTTATGGAATTGAACTCTGGGGAACAGCATCACATTCAAATATAGAAATAATTCAAAGATTTCAATCCAAATGTCTCAGACTATTAAGCAATGCTCCCTGGTTTGTATCAAACGCCACTCTACATAAAGATCTCAATATCACCACTGTTAAAGAGGAAATCACTCTCAAATCTCACAAATACCAACACAGACTCGAAAATCATATTAATCATCTGGCCATAAACATCTTAGATAACAGCACAACGACAAGAAGATTGAAAAGAGTACATCCTCTTGATCTGGACCACAGATATAAATAATATTTTTCTTTTAAAATAATTGTTACTGTAGATATATTTTGTTTGTCACAATGCTTGCACTATTGTATGTTTGTTTGTTATTGTGTTTTTTGTTACTTCAATGTGATATTGTTTATTGTTGCTTTTGTTTGTTTGTCTTTTTTTTCTTTCTCTCTCTGAACTGGACAATTAGTTTAAAACCATTTTTAGAAAGAACCAGAATTGTATGGTTTCTTTAGATGTCGATAATATATGTACAATTGTATTTGCCGAATGTTCGTGTAGAACAAATTGCAAATAAAGCAGATGTTAAAAAAAAAAATGTGCCTTCCCATCTGTTTGCACATTAATGGATGATAATTAGCGTCGAATCCAAACGTAAACTGATTCACTCAAAAAGGACATCAAGGTCACATTTGTTAATAATTGAAATGCACAGACAAAGCAAACCATTATACCCGTAAACATCTGAAAATCACATACAATTACAATGCACACACAAAGCAAACCATTATTACTAGACAATTAATCAACAATATGATACAGAAGAAATTGTTTTGAATATTTAAATAAATTCCTATTTACTTCCTTAATACGTTCTAAATTTCTAACTTGTAAAGAGAGATTGTACTTAACTTTCTGCGACTCATGTCTATCTATGAAGGTCTTTCAATCATACTAGATTATATACTAATTCGATATTTTTTTCTGGCCTCCTATTCTAAAAAAAATATGATTTCTATTAAATCTTTGATAGGTAGTAACATTTCATTTACAATATGTGCCTTAGTACTTTCTATTTATTTCAAAAACTAACGTTTTAACTTTTCACATAAAATTCGCGGATTTTCTAACTCACTTAAGTAATCTCTAACTTGGCCTTCTTCGTAACGCTTTATATAATTGGCAAACGCTCACGTTATCTTTGGTTATATTTGGTGCATTGGTTCACATTATTCACTTGTTTCTTAACTCATCAGCTCCTCATAGTTGGTGAATTTACGACTGTAACAAAACATTCATTTTTTTTACTGCACAGTTATTCAATAATAATTTTTATGTTTTTCATTCTTTCCAAGCCTAAATTTTAAATTCTCACGCTGTGAACCCGTTGACGGTTGTTGGTCAAATAGCTGTCATGATGTTCCTGGCATGCCGATTAGTGATATACCAAAGTTCACTCACACATGAAATTCTAATTATTATTGCCCAAACATAGCTCTTTGGCCTCATATTGCAGTAGTCTATATCATTACAATACTCACTATATAGCCAACCTTTCAAGGGACGCTCAAGAAACTCACCTGTACTGTAACACCAATCGCAAAACATGAATTCATACAATTACGTTCGTACTAGTTCATGTCCTTTACATTCGCTCTCGGCAATGGCTAATGTTCTTGACCCATTTTTTACTAAAAGCAGACACATTTATCGCAGTCACATTCGCTGGAACGCACGCTTCCACGCACACGCACTCACGCACGCACGCGTGCCCCGCACGCGCCGCCGGCAGCGCTGCACTTGTGGCGCTGATGTCATGAGTTCGTGCGGCGGGAGGGGGAGGGGGAGGGGGCGGGGGTGGAGGCGGGGTCGGTGTGCGTGCCGCGATGCGAATTAAGTGAAAGTCTTGTGTCTCCTCCGAATGATTTATTCTCGACAGGTTCTCATTTAGATTTACGGCCTACGGACAGGGGCACACCGAAGGCGGGTAGTGGAGCTGGCCACCACGGCTGTGGGCAGCGTTTGGGCGAGAAGGCGCGGTGGCGGGACGGGGGAGTCAGTGAAGGATGTCGGCGTTTTAGGGCGATGGGGGCGGTGGAGCATATGATGATGCGATGGGAACAGCAAGGATGAGGTGCTGGTGTAGGCGGCACAGGGAGTGGGGAAAGGGGACGAGGGAGCGGGGACATGCAGAAGGTGTGGGGTACGACGTATTTTGGGGGTATGCCGCAGAAGCATGGCGAGGCTGTGGGGATTATGGGGTGGAGGTGGGGGTTTGCAGGAGCGAAGTTAGCATGGGCGGAGGGACTGCAGGAAGGAGGCTGTTGAAGGGGTGGAAAATGGAGCTGTAGGCGGATTGAGTTTCGAGCACGGTAGAGGCGGCAGGAATGCGACGAGGGCGGAATATGGAAGCCGAAACAGGAGGTGGGAAGAAGGAAGCGAAGACGGAGGTGGGGACGGAGGAGACGGGGACAGAGGATGCAGGGACGGAGGCGAGGACGCAGGAGGTGAGAATGAAAGCGGGCAGATGGTGTGCAAGTGGTGGAGAGAAGAGGGGATGGGGCAGTCTAAGACGAGCCGGGGACAGAGGCAGGTTTGGAGGCGGGGACGAGGGAGGGGTGGAAGTGGAGAGGGAGGAAGCACGAGCGGTGAAGGCTGGGACAGTGGAGGCGGGGGACAAGGAGACGAGTAAGGATGTGAGGACGGTGGAGTTGGGTTAAGGAGGGGGTTGAGATATAGATAGGAGATGCAGGAGGAATACGGTGGAGGGAGGCGGAGGAACCGGGACAAAAAAGGTGGAGATGGAGGAAGTGGGTACAGTGGAGACGGAGAAAAAGGAGGTGGGGAAGGACGAGGCGTTGACGAAAGCGGTGGAGAGGTGGCGGGGATCGAGCAAGTCGGACGAACGGAGAGACGGAGGCGTCAGGCAAAGGAGGAGTGATGAGGTGTAGATAGGGGAAGCAGGAGTGGAGTAGGTTGAGATGGAGGAAGTGGGTACAGTGGAGTTGGAGTCGAAGGAGGCGAGGAAGGGGGTGAGAGCAGAGGTTGCGGGGATCGAGGAGGCGGGGACGCGTGAGCCAGGCGAAGGAGGTGGAATGAAGGTGTAGATGCAGAAAGCGTGGTCGGAGACGGGGACAGAGGAGGCGGGGCGGAGGAGGCAAACACCGCAGAATCAGGAACGGATAAGAAGGCGCGGCAAGCGGGATATGCTTGGAGGTGGAAACGGCGGTTGTGAATGGCGCGGCTGGCGGTGCAACGGGGGCGTTTAGGCGCGGCATGGGCGTGCGGCCGGCGGCGTCTCGTACACTACGCAGACGCGTGGGCCTCCGCCCGCTGCCCGCGCGCGCGTGCGCCGTTTAGGCGTCTGCGCTGCCTTGCGCGCGGCCACTTGGGTGGGACGCCCCGCTATCTGTGGGACGGCAATTGCTCTGGCGCTCTCGAAAACGCGAGGGAAAAAAAACTGCGAATCTCGCAGTCCATCTTCGACCGATGCGAAAAAGCGTCCGTAAGAGATTTATCCATGTTTCTCGGTTTTCCGGATTCCTGAAGAACAACATTATTCTTAGAGGTACAATACCCGCAATGGATTCTTGGCATCCTCCTCATCGACACAGTAATATACTGACCACGTTTTTCATTTTTATTACCACTTCTAGCGTAGCTACAATACACTGGGGACTCCATTAATCGATGTTCTCTTATCCGAGGTCTCTCTTATTCGAGGTGAGTTACGTCGGTTCTTTCGCAAAAGTGTTGCGGGCGCGGAGGACAACTGAAGCGCAGGCCGAACATCAGGGTAAGTATCACGGAGAAAATTGAGTATTGGAGCAATGAAAAAAAAAACTGCAGAACTCGCTTCATCCACTTAACCACGTAGGGTTAACTGAGCACGTGCCTAGTTTTTTTGCACAACTTGGTACAATCATTAAAATTCCAGTAGTAGGAACTGAGAATGTTTTCCGCAGAAATATAACTAAATTTTGTTTATTTATATAACTCCCATTTTTCATCAAAAGTCACAAGTTCTATAAACAGGGTCAGATATGTCAAACACAGTGGAAAAAAACTGATACTAATAGTAAACTGATTTTTACACGGGAACCGTTGCGTTACTAGTGACAAAACCACTCGTTCAACTAAATTCAGCACCCAGCCATGTGAAGCATCCGGCTTTTCATTAAAATTACCCTGAAACACAATAAAAAAGGCCAATAGACAGCACAAGATTTTCAATATACTAAAATCGCATAAGTCTCTTCTTTTCTCGTGGATCAGCCTCACTCTTGAACGTAGGCCTACATGTTTAAGTGCATTTCTTTTCTGTATATGATAGTTATTTTACTTAATTCATTTTTCTAATGTTGGGGGGAACTGGGGCACATTGATGCATGGAACACCTTGATTCCTCCCCCCCCCCTACTGCTCACAAGGTTATTGCAGGAAATGTAACAACAGCTCTGAAAGAGGGATCCATTGTACACAGTTACTTAGAGAACGTCTTGGCCTGATTCAGTAGTTTGATCAAACTAGACGGGTGATTTAGTGTTTTTGTTGGTCAACAGTAAATTTTAGTTGTATAAGAGGTATTACACAGCTGTTTCAGAATTTTAATACAGGAAAGAATACTATCCTTGCTAAGTAAAACTACTCTTTGTCAGTTCCACATTCTCTTTTGTTAGGTACATTATGAAGTAAAATGTGATTTGGATGAGAGATTTATATTATGAAAAATGGCTGCTTGGGGTCACATTGATGCATATCATAACATACTTCATAATATACCTAACAATAATGAATGTGAAACGGACAAAGTATAGTTAACTTATCGTATCTACAAACGACCTATATCATGTTTAGTTCATTTTTCATTACCGTACAAATAAAAAATCCATAATTAAAAATGAAAATTAATTTTAATTTCTGAAAAATAGAATCAACGAAGTAAAAAATACATGAGTATTGTTTTTACAACCAGGCAAAACAAGGAATTCTATCAAATTTCATATCCCTAAGCAACACTTACTCAAACAGAATCGGAAGAAGTACAGGTCGACTAATGTTCATTTGTCTTATCCGTAAAGTTTAAAATATATCTATATGCTCTAATAATTTTCATCAGAGATTTCACATATTTACGGAAATAACGTGTTTTATTACGTAAGGCTACATGCCCCTTTAAAAATGTTCAGGGGAGGGGGATCAGGGGGTCCTGCTGTCCCCCCTTTGCGCATGCCAGTGAACTCAAGCATTCGGTGTGTTTCCCTCACTAGCCTCCATCGCTTTAACTGCGCCACAACCTCTAACGATCTGCTTCGACCCGCCTCTGGGAGTGAGGTTTCAGTGGTCGTTACTTGCAGAAATGTCAGTCACGCAGAATGGCGTTTCATTCACATTTAAATTGGCGCAACTCAGCACCAATTTGTCCCCAATCCCCGGCAAGTTTTGATGGGTCTGATTTGTTATGCGAATACCTATCAAAATGGCCGTTTAAATTGAATACAGACATCGATTATTAAATTTCATAACCCCAACTGAACCGTTTCGTACGAGAATTAATTCGAGTTAATATTTTTGGGGAGTGGAATTGAGAGATAATTTATTTCATGTAGTCGGACGAAAAAATAGTAAATTATTTCCACAATTTCATACGTATTTAAACGTTTTTACAAATACGCTATTCGTGAAGCTTGAACCATAAAATATTATATTATCGATTGGAACTCGCAAATTTCATTACCTGCATACGGCACATTTTGATGTGATTAGAGAATATAGATTGGCCTGAGGTTGCATTTTACGTCAAATTGCTACAATATTTTTCGGTTAATAAAATAATGTACTACACGTCTTTGATTCCGGATCAGATGATGCTTTGTTGAATCAAGCTTTTCTTTTGGAGATTAGTTAAACTGTGTTTGTCGTATTAACCCTAGCATTACCTACGGGAGGAATCAGATGCTCACCGATGACTGATTGATTTATTACCTTTTGTAGGTTTAAATTTGTTTACGAAGTTGAAAATTAGTGACATAGTTTATGATGTGCTTTTTGATAAAATATGATCTATTTATCACAAGTGATTGCTAAATATTATGTTATTACTGCGTATTTTGCTATTATATATATATATATATATATATATATATATATATATATATATAAATATATATATATATATATATATATATATATATATATTTGCTGGAATTTTCATAACTGAATTCGTCTATAAGTAATATGAACTCATTTTGAATTTAAATAAGTGCTAAACTTATATGAAACACGCTAAAAGTCTTTGTAATCTAAATGTTTGGTAGTATCTCATAAGTCTTTGAATTTGAAAAATAAAGGATGTTGCTCTACATTTTATGTAAAAAAATACTACCTACTTAGGAATTAATATACTTAACTCTATAAAAAGAAGTGCAGTCCAAACTTCTCCCTTAATATCTTGGTTTCCAATGCTTTGATAGCTGATCACTTCTGCTAAGCATCTACAGTCAGGTGAAATGTATTTATTAAATGTTTACTGTTGAAATAAACTACTTTCTAAATACACTTTTATATTAGATATATTATTATTTTTATAAAATAAATTCATTTAAATCAGAAATGTCTATTTTTGAGAGGTGTCACTTTTCTTGTGGACCGACCATTATGCTTTTATTGATGTTACAGGCCATCGTGTGACGAATGAAGCTGCATTCGTTCTCCTCGGTGACTAATGTTCGCGCGCGACGGTAGCGAAACAAAATTCCATTCACGATGGTAAGCAATACATCACTGGAGGAAGTATGACGTAAGTTGGCCTCAAGTCAAACAGGATTCGCATCGAATTATGCAGGCAAAAGGCGTGACGACATTTAGAATGTGTCCGAACAGTGAGGTTGCAAGATGTCACTGAATTTCCTCCTGCGACAAAAGGTGTCTTCACACGATGTGGTATTTCCTGTAAACTTGATCGCGAGAAAGGTGTTTGAAACCAATCGGTGGTTTGAAGTGAACAGTGATGTTTTCTGTACTAAATTTCGAAATCTGCGTAAGACATGAAGTGGCTAAGGTGTCTCAGGATACCATTTCATGTCACTGCAGAGCCTCTGACCGGGAAGTATGTGAAATCTAGTGTAATTGCATGAGTATTTGAAGAATTGGATCTCTTCTCCAAAAACGATACGACCTACGAGATGGGGTCATGGGATACCATGTGTACAGAAGGGAGACAGGCCTTTGAGTGTTTCTCGAAGTGCGGAGGTGCTCTTAAGTGAGAATGGCCGCGGAGGAGCGGTAGTAATCACGAGAGACCCTGGCAGGTAATTTAGGCTAATCATAAATAGCAGCTGGGAAGAGGATGGGATAAAACGGAAAAGCTAGGCCGACTCAAGATAATAGGAAATTATTTCATTTATCAAGGTTCGAAGATTGTGTGTGTTATATGAGGAATTTTCAAGGATGAATTAAATTATAATATTATTAATTCGTTTTAATATTTCGACTATGTACTAATATTATCAAATGATCTCACCATAAGTCCATTGCGAGTTCTAACGTTTTATGCTAAAAAAATTATTATTGTACAGATAGCTGTCTGATGATGGGGCTAACCAACATCTGGAATGTTGTCACGAAATGAAATAACTAATTTTAATTATAATTGTCAATAATAAAAAGAACCCAGCAATTCTACCAGAGTAAAAATTTACTTATGCGAGAAAGTGTGTTCTGTACTGTAGCACAATTAATTCAAACGTAAAACTCCCCAAAGAATACTGAAATTACAGTGCAACCTTCAAAAGGTAATACTGTAAAATAATGTTCAATAATGCTTTTTCACATTTTGAAAATAATTTATTTATTTTAGAATAATTCATTTGTTTTAGAATCTTAAAAGTTTTGAATAATTAGCTTCCATTTTTATCACAAATATAAATTTAAATCATAATGTATAGTGATGTCGACTTTTGACGTTAATGCAAGTATTATTGGGGCTCATTTGTCACTTGTCACACATTCTGCCCACGCATGAAGTGGCCGTACACAATGTACGGGCCTCATTACTTAAAAATCGTTTCGTGTGTTGCAGCTCAGTTAAAAGGTTTCTGCCTGTAGTGCTAAAAGACCTCAAATTTCTCAAAATTCAATGGATGTCGTAAATTGTTGACTAAAGGGCTCAGAAAAAAATTACGACCAGAAGAATACAGCAATACTTCTCTACGTTCTTTTATTCATCATTGCAATTCTGTGAAGTCTTAAGCTTTACTTCGTACGTGAATTCTTCGTATTTTATTCATTGTATTACGTATTCAATTTATAATTTCGTTGGTTGTTTTCGTGTTAAAGTTTTGCAGTTTGTCTAAACGCTGCGAAGCTTAGCGCTTTCTTGTAGATAAATTCCCATTTCGGTGGGTGTCACCTTTTGATTTTGCCCGATTCCTTCCCGAGTTGCCATCTGTCGCCTGTGGGACCTATAAGGTCATGACCTGTTTTTGACATTAAATCAGTGATGTCAAGGTCTCCTACTGCGGCGGTGACAGTGGCAGGTTTTGTGACACCGTGGCATGCCACGAGCTTCCCAGCGCAACTAGCGTCGGGAAAGGAAACTATCAGTAGTAACCCTGACCTCAGAAGGCAGTGTAATAGAATTTTACGAGGTGCTCGATAAATCACAATTTCCAAACTTAATAGAAAATGCAGCTCGAATAATATCTACGTATGGTATCACATATGTCTATCCACAAGCATTTTCAATAATGAAATTGCTTAAAAAGAAGTTCAGGGTTCGATTAAGTACTGAAAATTTGAGAAATAGTTTATGAATTTGTCCTTCCGGATCTCTAGAACCTAATTTTACGAACGCACGTAAATGGTCGAATCGCATGTAAATAAGAGGAAACGCACAAAAAAGTAAAAATATTAATAAAAAATAGCAAACTTTCTTAAATTTATTTATCTCAATCCCGTCTAATCGTATTTCATTTGATTACCTTCTGCTCTATTGTGGAGAGGTGATGAACGGCGTGGAGGGGTGATTTCCTCGTTCTACTCGTGCCACGGACTCCCACTGGTGGCATTAAATACATAAATTAAAACTTCATATTGCATAATGGGAATATATAGGTCCCAGCACTCTCTGACACCAGAATTGGAAACAAATGCGACGTATCGTGACTCAGTGATCGATTACTATGAGATACACGTTACCCGCATGGTGGAAAGATGAGATAGACGTTTCCGGCTAAATCCGGTCGAATAGAAAGCACTGACAGACTTCGATATCACTTCGCGTTCAATTGCGAATGGCCCATGCGTAGAGGCCTAATAATGCATTCGATTTCTGCACGCTACCGTGCCAAAGCACTCGAACATTTTGCGACAACGAAGCCTGTTTAAATGTCGGCGATCATTCATTTTCTCGAACCGTGGAGAAAAACTATTCACGCAATTTCCACACTATCTCAGGGCAGAAATCGTGCACTCGATTCAGCATACAAAATGACATCCATGTGAAAGGAACATAAAATCAGTCTTCGTGGGTGGTTCACGATTTTTCACATGTGCCAAGTGCTTTACATATGTATTAAACTATATGCAAAGTATGAAGATTTTTGTATGCGTTGTAAGAAAGTGTTTTTTCACGCATGTTTAACTCGCTTTGAGCGTGATGTAGGTTCAAATGCATTTTGGGCGGTGCATCTGCTTGTGTTGTGCATGGATAAGTCAGAACATTGTTGAATACCAATTTCAACGGTTGAGAAGTGAGAATTCAGCCATGTTAGATCCGTACTGTTATTGCCACTTCCACAAGACGGTGCACGTGACTTCAAGAACATTTACATGAAGAAGACATAGCTATGAAGATTCGACCTTGCCGGATATTGTCTCCAGGGCTTGTAAGAATGCTAACAATATACAGTATAGTATTAGATCCATTATGGAGTTGTTAGTTGTGTTGCATAGTTATAGATATACCTCCTAGAAAACATTTAGAAGCTTGTTGCTCTTGGCGGAGGGGTTTATTCTTATGAAGTTATGTAACATTGTTATGAAGATGATATGTGAAAACTACGAGAGAAAATAAGAAATAACAGATTTTCAATCATAAAAATTAAATGTAGATTTGTATTTAAAACTCATTCACAGCGAAAGGTTATGTGCCATTCAAAACGTATATTTCATTGGACAATGTTGGTTTAATTTAGGAGAAATTAATAACTCTCTATTACAAATATAATGCCGCAAGTTCCATTGGTTAAAACATAGACGAATAGAATAGTGCAGGAAAGGAGACATGACGTCAACGAGAGCTGAATTCTGGATCATCGTAGCTACAATACATAGAATAATAATTCAAAGTTATAGTGAAACTTTGTTAATATTTACATGATTCAGACTCTCAAATGTGGTAAATAAATGTGTAAGAAATACAATTAAGATAAAGAAGATAGCAAATAAATTGAACTTTTGAAATTTTTAATAGACAATTTATTATTCTATATTTTCAATGGAGACGTCCTTAAGTGCAGCCGCACTGAGCCTGTAAAGCAGCACTGAGCTCTGAGAGCCGCGGCTTACATACGTAGTTTGTTGAACAGATATCGCCCCACCCTTGATTGCAGGCTACTAGTAGCTCTCAGGGACATTTTCTGTATCTCCTTCAGTTTGTCTAACCTGGAGTTGCTCCGCTGAGCTCGAGCAGATGACTCACGAAAACAGACATTAAACAATAAACAGACGTAAAGCAGACATACACAATAAAAATTGAAAATATATAAATAAAAATTCTCTATTATTTATAAAGTTCTTCCATACAATCATTTTCAAATGTTGGAAAACAAAACAGGGGAGAGGCGTAAGTTTGACAATTAACGGAAAAGGTTCGTTAGTCATCGAGACGCTGAGTATTAAATTGCTTTGTAAGAAAAATGATTGCAATAACAACATATTACCAAACTCACAAATGAAATAGTACTGCATTTTGATGTATAAATATACTAAAATGTATCGTTATATTTAAGAAATATATAGTAATAAGTAAGGACTGGATAATTATGTAATAACATATTTTCCAAACGTAACTCTGTCAAGTCAAATCAACGATATCTTCACGTTTCATGTTGCTTAGTGTCAAAAAACGTTAACTTTTTAGTACATATTTTACCCGAAAGTACATATATTTACATATTTTACCCAAGATAACAAATTTTTACTTTTTTTTCGTTAATCGGCCAACTAGGACCACGCTTGCAAGCATCCTGCATTTACCGTGGCTCAGTTTTTATTTATTATCACGGTGGCAGGTGCTTGCGACAATTTTTGGGGGGGACCAGCATTTTTAGCTGGATCCGATTTTTATCCCCCACGGTTGTTAGCCCTGGGGGTATGGAAGTTGAAATGATGATATGATGATAATGGGGGTGAAAGGACAACACATACAGACATACACAAATACATCCATGCCCGAGGCGGGACTCGAACCCGCGATCTTCTGGTCCGAGACCACTCCGGTACTACTGCCTTTAGCGATCTCGGCCATCTGATCGGCCAAATTTTTACATATTACTGTTTTTTCCATTTTCCTGCATTTTTTATTTAATTATTCATTTTTCCAATATGTTTTTGTCAAGGAATATCCCAGACAAACTATTCAACTTTGCCAAACATTTTCTGTTTTCTCCTCTCTAAAATGCAGCTATTGCATCGCGTTGGAATGAGTCTGTCCGTAAAACCCAACGTTATTGCGAATAAAAGGAAAAATCGACGACGCAATCCCTGGTTCTAGCTTGTTTGTTTTCAGCGCGAGTATCGCAGAGAATTCAAAAAGTTCGCACCGAGCAGCCGTGCCGTGAACATCGAGCGCCACAGCTCTCTCACTGCGTAGTGTGTTTAGATTGAGTGTCAAACTAGTTTCGCTTGCACAGCAATCTACGTGTATAGTTTAAATATTATACACTGTTTCATCAAAAACAGTTTAATTCTGCAAACAGTATTATAAATAATTACCACAAGTGAGTGAAAACCAACCCGTGACCGCGAGTGGCGAAATGAACGTCCAAGGTAGCCCCGAGTCGGGGCTACACAGCACATCACAAGTGTTAGTGAACGCTATGGATACCCTATATGCAAGCAACAGCGATCAGTGCATTCTCCCAACAGCACAATTTCAACTTTTACAACAACAGCAGCAGCAACATCTGCAACTCCTTCATCAGCAACAACAGCAGCAACTACTGCTACTTCAACAGAATCAACCCACAGCGCAGCAAGGGCAACCGTTAATGCAGCAGCAACCGCCCCAAACGACCCTGCCCCAAGAACACCAAAGCGAGGAGATGCACGCAACAACTTCCAACGAAACGCTTTCAAACGTAAGTAAACGAAAGAGAAATGATGATGAAAACTCTATGCCATTATACAATGTTCAAACTTCATCGCGTTTCGAAGTGCTTCAAAATCTTAAAGACAGTGATCTAAGTACTCCAGAACAAACATTAAAAATTCCGCCCATAATTATGCACAACGTACTTGACTACAACCAAATGATTTCCGACATTAAATCAGTCGTCAAATGTGATTTCACAACCAAGACAGCCGGTGATCAACTAAAAATCATGCTCACTACAATAGAAGATTACCGTAATTTTAGACATCACTGTGTTGAGAAGAACAGACAATTCTATTCTTTCCGCGACCCTTCTATTAAAATCTTTAATGCTGTGATGAAGGGCATCCCCACATATTACTCGGAAGCTGACATTTTAAAAGAACTTGAACTCAAATACCCTGTTACCAAAGTGACTAGATTATATGACAAAAAGAAAAATCCAATTGAAATTTGTGCTCTAGAAATAAAAGACAATAGAGACGGGAAGTCAATATTAACTTTAAATCGCCTGATGCATTGCGTCATACAAGTTCAACCTAGAATAAATCGAAACTACCCAATACAATGTAAACGTTGTCAAAGGTATGGACACTCGCAAGCAAACTGCCGACTCACTCCGAGGTGCGTTAGATGTAAAGAGTCACACCACTATTCTCAATGCACAAAACCAAAAAGTGACAAACCGAATTGCGTTAACTGTGGCTTGGAGCACACGGCCAATTACAAAGGCTGTCGCATTTTCAAAGAAACTCAGCAAGCACGTACAAACCTAAATGAACGCAGGTCAGGGTCAGAGCAACAACCGCCGCCGCGCAGCAATCCGTCTCGTAGCCCTCCAACATTTAGCCCTCGCGAATTTCCTCCCCTTCCCAAAACCAATACCCCGTGGTCACCGGCTCAATCTTTGCAAACCCAAATGCCAACTGATGTATCCCAACTAATAACCACAATAGTATCACAAGTAATCTCAGCCATAATCCCACAAATTCAAAATATTGTACAGTCAGTGCTAATAAATTTCCATAATGGCAAATAAAATCACTTTATTGAATTGGAATGCAAACGGAATTAAAAGACAACAATCAGAAATAGAAATTTTTCTTCACGAACACAAAATCGATATTGCATGCATAACCGAAACCCACTTGGTTCTAAATGAAAAATTCAAAATTTCCGGTTATAAAATATATAGAAGTGACAGAATTTCAAATGTTGCAGCAGGGGGTGTTTTGATTGCTCTTTCAACCCGAGTCAAACATCAACGGTCACTTAGCCCCAACACTTCTAACCTGGAAACTGTGTCAGTCACCGTAACCATAGATAATAAAGATTACACAATAATAACAGCATATAAACCTCCGAATAAACAATTTCCAGTAAAAGAATACAAGGAAATATTTAATAACAACGCCAACGTTATTCTACTAGGAGACCTAAACAGTAAAAACCAAGCCTGGGGATGCAATTGCACAACCCAGCAAGGCACTAAATTGCAATCTTTTGCAGTAAACAATAACTTAGATGTAATAGCACCTTGGCAGCCAACACACTACCCGTACAATAGTAATATTATCCCAGATATTTTAGACATAATGGTGTCTAAAAACTTCCACTTACCTACATCTCAAACCGTACTTCCTGAATTAGATTCAGATCATTGCCCAGTCATCATTGAACTAAAATCTTCAAACCTCTTGCAGTCTAATAATCCCTTCACAGTTTTGGGCACGAAAGGGCACGTCAACTGGAATAAATTTAGAGACCTATTAGAAGTAAACCTTCACTACCCGGAACAGATACAAACAACAAATGAAATAGACAACCAGGTAACTAATATCACACAGAAAATCTACGTTGCATTACAACAATCAACAACTCCTTTCGCAAGACCTTTCACTAATAATAGAAATCCGATCCCAAGGAATATTCTAAACCTAATCAAAAGTAAACGTAACCTTCGACGGCTCTGGCAAATCAACCGCAGACATGACCTTAAAGCAAAAATCAACAAATTAGGGAGAACAATCAAAAACAAATTAAATCAAATTCGAATAAACAATTTTCAAAGATCCATAGCTCAAATACACCCTAATAGTAGACCACTCTGGTCAACCATAAAAAGACTATGTAAAGAAACTACTGACATTCCTATCCTGAAACACAACTCAAATGTAGCTTATACGGATCATATGAAAGCCAATATGTTAGGTAAATATCTGCAAAATAGTTTTACTCCAAACCCAAATACAAATTCTTCCTTTACTAATTATATCACAAAAAACGTCCTGTTACCAGACTATAATGTCCCAGATAAAATAAAATTTATATCCCCATCCGAAACATCTAAAATTATTAAGCAATTGAAAACCCGAAAATCAGCAGGTCACGACCATATTAGCAACAGAGCTCTTAAAGAATTACCCAAAAGAGCTATAACTATTTTAACCGCCTTATTTAATTCCTGTCTAAGACTGGGCCACTTTCCAAAAGATTGGAAATTATCTATAATCTTACCCTTCTGTAAACCAGGCAAAGATCCTCGCCTTCCTGCAAGCTACAGACCAATAAGCCTCCTACCCTCAATCGCAAAGATATTTGAAAAGTTAATTCACAGCAGATTATCTACTTACCTAACAAAGATTAGCGCTATCCCAGACTTTCAGTTCGGATTCAGATCTCAACATAGCACCACCCACCAATTGCTCCGTTTAACTGAATATATTGCAAATTCATTTCACAGCAAAAAATACACAATTGCAGTTTTCCTAGACATTGAGAAAGCCTTTGATAAACTCTGGCATGAAGGTCTTTTATACAAACTGCGCCAACTAGGAACTCCCAAGTATCTACTCCATCTAATCAGAAGTTTTCTAAAAGATAGATATTTTTCCGTCCGTATTAACTCAAGTCTCTCAAACAGATTTGAAATCAATGCAGGAGTCCCTCAAGGTTCTTGCCTCTCTCCACTTCTCTTTTCTGTTTACATGTCGGATTTACCACAGTCAAACTATACAGAAATTGCCCTTTACGCAGATGACACAGCACTTTTTACCTCTCATTCAGACATTAGCTGCGCCTTCGACAACATACAGATTGACCTAAACAACTACATTAAATGGGCTTCAAACTGGAAAGTAAAGATTAACGCATCTAAAACCCAAGCAAAAATATTCACACTCCGCAAACTTCCTCAACCACCCCTCCTCAGCTTCCAAAACACAAATATAGAATGGATGAGTGGAAATACACCAGCAAAATACTTAGGAGTACTACTTGACACCAAACTAAACTGGAAACAACATATCAAATCTATAGCAGATAAAACTTATGCAAAAATATCCAAACTATATCCAATAATAAATAGAAATTCCGGACTTAGCACTGACTGCGGCTTAATCATCTATAAAACAATAATAAGACCAACCCTCACATATGCCTGCCCGATCTGGAATAACGCCGCAAAAACAAACCTAAATAAAATAGAAATAGTACAAAATAAATTTCTCAGAAAGATTATTAAAGCTCCTTGGTTCATAAGCAACATACAAATCCAAAATGAACTAAATATATCATCCATTAACGAATATATAAATCTTATGACCCATAAATTCTTCTCATCCCTTCCCCAATCGCGCAGTACAACAATATTCAAGCTAGGTAAAACGTATGGTTCATCAAAAAGAATAAGATCACGATTCCCTAAAGACTCCCTTCGTCCACCTTAAATCACCTACCCATCTTCCACTTTCCAAAAATTCCACCCACTTACACCCTCTCCTCAAAATTATCACATATAACTTCAAAAACTGTTATCCACAGTTTCTTCTCAAAGTACAACGCTTCATCAGACCCCTGAGAGAGGAGGTAACGCATGCGGATGTCCATCCCTAAATGTTACTGTGTAGAATATTGTATAATGAACACCCCTGAAAGGCAGAAATGCCGAGCAGGTAGAAATAAATAAAAAAAAAATAAAAAAAAAGAGAATTCAAAGGCAGTTTGGTTTGTTAAAATAATACGTTTAGTAGGCTATATCATACACCCACTTTGTATCTTTTCAGTGACCTTCAGACCTTTCACCAGAGACTATTCCCCAAGCTCAGGACGCGCCGTTGACATTTTTCTTTCCCCGATTGTTACACACGAACCTCCGCATTTGTTTATAAATTGTCCCTTTGAGCTGAAAATATTAAGTAAAATCACGGTGTGGCACTGAAATTTGGGAATTAATACTTATGGGGTAGTGGTTCTCACTCTGAGAGAGAATTTAGAAAAGGCAAGTGCTGCTGTTTCTGTAGATTTATATTTACGAACTCTATGTTGGCAAATTGAAAACGCGGAGTGTGTATTGAGAAAGTTTTCAGTTTGTACGTAAAAAAGCCTAAAATATTTTTGAAAAAACTGACGAAACAGAAATTGGCTAATAATTTTGAATTCCTTTTTTGTTGGCTTTTGAAAGAGGCTTAATATTAACTGTTTTGAAAATATCTAAAAATGTTCCTATACATACGAATGCATTATATATGGGAGTTAACGGGTGTGTAATGGCAGGCGCACAAGTCTCTAACAATTCGGAAATTCATCTATACCGGCCGAATATTTATTTTTTAGTTTATCGATTACTTTGAGAATTATGGAGGAAAATGTTTCAAAAACGAACATTGGATCTACATTTCTTGGGGTTAAAATGTCTCTTTTGTTAACTTCAGAAGTGTTACCCAGATGCAACCATCAAACTATTGCAAAACTGTTAGCAATTCAATGTCATTTTTTTGGCCCGATGGAGTTAATCACAGTAATATCTTCCTTCTGGTACTAATGCAGCACCGTACATTTACAAGGCGGCACAAGCCCTGCAGGTGTTGCATCCAAAATTACCACTTCTATCCTGTCCTCTGCATGCGTTAGGTTGCAGATCTGTTTATATCTCAGGTTGATAAAGTTGACGTATGAATTTCTAATAAAAAAGACTAACAAGATGGGGCACTTGAATTGATTCTGAAAATGTTGATTTTATACATATTAGTTATACATTCATTTCATTCTGATTAATTTGATTCGTCTATTGCCAGATCAAATCAATTGTTTGATGCTGAAATTGAAAAATAATATTGCCCCATTTTTCAGTAAGCACTACAATTTAATCTTTAGAGACGTCTTCCTTGAAACTTTCTGACAGCTTTGGCATTGGCCAATCGGCAGTCGCTTCTTTAATAAAACTTCATTTATCATTTGAAATTCAATACGGGATCTAGTGAATAAAAAGAGGTCTTCAGTTCTGGAGAAAAACCTGGATTCGAATCAATTAGTGCAACTAGTGAAATGCAATGAGGGGACAATTCCGCCGCACTGGATATTAACCACACGCCAGAGGACCTGTGCAAGATTAAATATGCACTAATGACTCGTGCGATGTACAACGCTCTTTTAGTCAGTACAAGGTCCTCTTACAAGATAGGAAAAGTTTCATTGCTGAAAATGTGAAATAAATATATTTCTCTTATCGTTACGGAAATCGTTGTACATAATAGGGTTAGGAAGTGTATACTATTTAATTTTCGTCTTTATATTATGAAACAGAACAATATACCCTAATATAAAAGTATTTTAATAAAAAAATAATTGATTTAATGATACGTATTTCTTACTTGTTAGTACATATTTCTGTATAGTATAATACGTATATATTTCCCCAATTTTTAGTACATAATTATCCGAGCCCTAGTAAGAAGTAAAATGTGTAATTATACCAAAATATTAAATAAAAATAGTTCTAATTCATTCAGAATGCCTTGAAAACTCTACGAAAGAATATTGAACGCAGGTATTTTGTTCCATCAAAAATATTTACGAAATTATATGAAACTTCGTTCCTTATTCATACTTCTGGCGATCACTACAGTAAAACATTTTCTAACCTGCCTGGCAATCGAAGGTCGAGGATTAGTATTTCCTCCTGAAACACCGGCCACTGTAATCCAACCGCTGCCACGACTGAGACTGTAACGTGATTATCATGCGGAGAATCCCTGAAGAGGAGGAGGAGGCAGAGGTCAATTCCGACACGACCCTCCGCCCTCTGCCTCCGCCCTCCCGTCCTCCGACCTCCCTCCGCGGGGTTTCGTATTTCCTGCGCACGCTTCGCATGGTTTGATTGCTTTCTAGCGAGCCGTAACGCTGATTCGGAGGATAAATTTAATATTCGATTCCCGCGGCACGTCCCTTCGCAAGCTTTTTTCCCACGAAGTGTTCACAAGCTTCCTCGTTGGAGGCAGAGAAGAGTGTGTGAAGTGCTGCATATTTTTTCACTCAAATGCAAAATACACTATGGAGCCAATGCATAAGGTATAGCTGAAACTTTGCGCATCAAATACGTTTAAGATTGCGTTGTCTAAAATTCATGAAAGAGGCATTTTCTTTGCATCGCCTCTTGTCACGATTACGTTGCATTATTTAGATCTCTTCAGTCTTGAGTTGGATGATACTGTTTCTTAGCTTATATATTTTTTTCTGTTTTGAGAAGAATTGTATATTTATTTTATGTATTACGTGCTTTAGAATTTTCTATAGCACCATACGGTGGAATTTGTAATTATTGACCTTCTTAGGTTTTTTATCATTGTCATTTTGTTTATATCTACATCGTCTGAAACCATAAATATGACTTATTTCATGAAATATTCATTTTGGAAGTCAAATATACGTCTACATATATTATTAACATTGGTAACTGTTATAAACCGAGAGCATTTTTTTAATCTGTATTCTTCAGTAGAAAATAATGAAATGTTCTCGCTATTCACCTTCGAGTAAAATCTTTAGTTTTTTCTTTCAAAATTAAAATAATCATTGACATTAAATGAGGACAAAAGACAATTTATGGAAGAAAAGAAAACAAAATAAACCAAGTATTTTGAATTCGAATAAACTTCTGTTGTGGACTAAATATCAGATGCGAATTGTGCACTCAAGGTTAGTGATTCACAAAATAATAAGTTGGGAGTCGATTGGGAAGTCTCTTTCAATAAAACTGAGCACTATACTGTTATGTTTTGACCTCCCACTTTAAAGGAAATACGTGTTGAAGAACAGTAAAGTGACGGCAAGTTGGTCGGGTAACAAGTTACTACGGACATCAAAGGTTGTTGACGAATTGGTCGACAAGCAGGGACAAACTATCTCTTCATGAATGATTTCACAAATAATTTATAAAACTTTTGCTGGAGGAGCCTTGAAGGATTGGCGACAGAAAAATTTTAATAGATAAAATTACCGTATTATCAAGTTGGAAAATCTTAAAATCCGTAAAACTCAGAGATGGACTTTGCCGAAAGACATACTAGTTCTTCTTGATTGAATTTATATGTTTCATTACTTTGAACTGATTCGAGATGAATTCCATTCTTTAAGTTTTCATTCATTTAAGATGGATTCTTAAGAAATAGAAGTTTGGTATTCAGTGGTGACGTCGGGTGACTTATTACTCAGCAGCCGCTGATAGATTGAAGTCAAGACGCGTCGCTGGGCTCTCTCGGACCTCGAGGTCGAGATCGGAGATCGGCGTCGTTCGGTAACACAAACATCTATTGGCTTCTCATAGTCTCGTCAAGGCGTCTTGGCCTACCCCCATCTCATGATTATTATTTCCTTATCGAACAACCTTAACTCATCAGTTCAGAATAAATCTTAACATTACAGTTCTGACATCTTATTTAGGTGTTGTTAATTACTGAATAAATTTTCATTTTCATTTTTTATTTCAGCAAAAAACAGAAAAAAAACGTATGTGAGGAGCTGGGGAGAAGAACAATTTCAACAATTCAACACGGGTTCCAGAATTCCTATTCCGCTCTTTTACTACACTTCGTTGAATGAAGAATATAAATACTAACAAATCATGATTAGAAACTTTGAAAACTGAACATTTCAGTTCCTTAATAAAAACCAAGTACTACTCATTTGCTTCGGTAAAGGAACTACAAATTTGTATTTATTTATTGCTAACAAAATACTCCACACTCCCCGGCTCTACTCTTCCTCAACTAGCAAAAGGATAGCACTACAAACCGTGAGCATAGTGAAGCCACATTTATGCCCAGAGATAAAATAAGGAGCCATGTCAACATTTCATCCATGGATCACA
The DNA here is from genome assembly GCA_038098605.1 of Gryllus longicercus. Classification (NCBI taxonomy): domain Eukaryota; kingdom Metazoa; phylum Arthropoda; class Insecta; order Orthoptera; family Gryllidae; genus Gryllus; species Gryllus longicercus. The sequence continues at coordinate 2,057,324 of JAZDUA010000070.1, forward strand.
GAAACTGGACAAAACCCCGATCGATATGGCATAGTGACACTCAAATTTCTAGTTAGTTAGTGACTTCTGTGACACTATTGGAAGAGGACGAAACTTTGCCAAAGAGGACTTCTGGATAAAAATACACCATTTGCTGAAACAAAACTCATTAAACGACCTGAGATTTATTATTTACTATCACGTCAGGAACTTACAAAACTATTTGAAACAAATATAAATTAATTAATCCACCAAAAATTGAATGAAATATTGAACGATTGCCACACTTACAAATTCTTTTAATAGTCACATTTCTGGCACGGACTCAGAAATAAGGTATTAACTAAACAGTACATTTTGCTCCGTTCATTTCGGCCTAGTAAAACTTTTAATACGAAACTTGATATGTACGATGAAGACTATAAAAGTAGTTTTAGAGCTCACTTTGCGCTGGTGTGTACACACGATAAATTCGAGTCTTTTCTGCACGGCGCAACAGTACGTTAATAGCACTCTCGGAGTCTTAAGCATCTTCTCTCGAGTTTAGCCAGAAAATGTGGTCGAGTGCGCGGCGAAGTTCCTGCAAACTTGCAAAGAACTTGCAACGCGCGAGAGTGGAAGAGCGAGGCGGGCGTTTTGCAATACCTTCTGCGTAGTGTCGAGTGGTTCATACCGCAGAACATTCCAGAAGGACGGTAGTTTCCTTCTAGAAGACGATAATTAAACCCGAGGCCCTTTGACTTGGCAGAAATGTTGTTAAATTGGGCGTTGTTTGCTAAATGGTGTGAATATATGAGAAAGAATCTTTCCATTTTGTCAGACAATCTGGAAGAGTAATTGTTTTATTTCCCAAACATCGTTCCGTATTCCCTTTTCATGCAGTTCAGACATAATGTTTGGGGTTCCTTTAATTTAATGATGTACGTATTATACATATTTTGTTTTAAAGAGTACGTGGTACTACGGTGCAACTATTAACTGTTGAGGTGTTCACTGTGTAACAGTTTAGCCGTTAAGGGCCCATCACCAGTAGTTGCGTAAGGAAAGTGAGTCAAGAGAATCCATATTTATAAAATGACGAATATATGTTAAAACGTTTGCATTGGCAGGACTCAACGATGTAGTATGTTGATTAATTATTTCCAGCTTCCGGGTGCGTCAAATGGTATGGTCATTAATCCCGTCAGTATAGTGCATGTTTTTTATCACTCGAGGTAGCGGTCTTCTCCCACCGCTGTATGGTGAGATCCGGCTTACCCATAGACTTGCGGGATTTTCCCAATCTTGATATCTCCCATGGCAGGCACCATCCCAGTCGGGATGAGTTCGAAGCTGCCGACTTGTGGTAGTAGTTTAGGGACTGTAAGTATGCATGTGTGTGTGAATAAGGGATGAGGATAGCACAAACAATAGTAAGGAAAGATCGCGCACAGTCCGTGGCCTGTTTGTTAGGGTACTGCTCCATTATTCGCCTGGTGTTGATCGAAGAAGCCACAGAATTCTATCTGTCAGGGCTTCTGTACGCTATAATTCTTCTCCAGACAGCGTCTGAAATCGACCCAGCAATCTGGGAGCAAATTTAACTTACCTACCTCAACATGCACACGTTTTTTTAAACCGCCAATTATACAATCTATTATAAATCAATTATAAACCGCCAATTGTTCAATCTATACGACTCCCGTTCCCAGATTCAGAACTGGAATCCTGGACTTCCGCCCTTATATAATGGTTCCCGAGACATTTATCCATTCGCTTTCGTGTTCGCCAAAAACCACTAGCATCCTAAACAGTAGGAAGATGCGGCTTCCGACTTTGAATCATGGTGCAGAGTACAACTACGAGAAACGACGACATGACTCACAGCGCCCGCGGGGTTCGAACTTGTGACCTGCGTCCCCCTTCTCCCCGCGCGTTGGGATCACGCTCCATCGAGCACGTGCTCCGTGGCGTGCGCGGGAGCACGCTTAGGGGCGGAGGTCTGGGGGTCCAGCTCTGAGCCCTGAGTCAACGTCTGACTAATGCACTAGAAGCCTGACCGGGCGGTGCTGCGGGTTGGGAGTCGTCGTTCTTGTGTGTAAGCGGATACGCTACGCGGGAAGCAGGCACGAAGGGTCGTGGAGAGAGCTGCTTTATGATGTTAAGACAGACACCTCGACCTCACTGAGTTCGTACGTCTAGGGCTCATGAGATGAATGAGAAAAATTGTCTGATACGAAATATGGTCTTTCGTCCAAGTGTGCCTGTCCTTTACATTCAAAGGCTTTCCTGGCAAGGATAATTGAAGTGGCCAAACACACGCACACGCTTACTGGACTTGTTGCGCGGGGTTCGGAAAGAAAATAGAAGATGGCGTCTCAAGAGACTGAAGTAATTTTAGGATAGAGTCTACGAAAGGTATGGAGGAGGACTGCATTTGGTATCATTTCTACAAAACGTTTAAAGAAAATAATTGAAGCCGCTTTTGAAAAAAACATTTTGAAATTTTTTAATGTTCTCTAGTGTGCATTCCATATTGCTCGAAACAAAAACCCTAAATTTTCAAAATAACGTACATGATGTTAATTAAAGAATACATTAATGAAGACCAACTTCAGTTTAAAATATTCACTATTTCAAATATTGTAGGAAACACCGAAAAATAAAACGTTTTGTAATTATCAAAAATTCAGAGATAACACTAAAAATCATACTTATGACATGTACGTATACAGGATGCCTGGGGAGGAAACGTCGAAACTTCGCAAATATGCCCGTGAAACAATTTTAAGATTATTTTGCCTAATAAAGTACTTGGATATTCCAAACGGCTAAGCCTCAGTAAATACTCAAATGTTGGTTTAAATATATGTTTCTAGGGAAAAATTTGCATTGAAGAAGCACATATACGCTCCAGAAACATGCAAATGGTTTATTTTTACCAAAGAAATAAATATATTTGTTCAGAAAGAAAAATTAACACTGATATAAGCTAGTGGTGCTACGAAATAGCACAGACTTTTCTGTATTACTTTCCTATTTCCATTGGTTTCGGCTCGCTGTCGAACTTGCCACATATTACCAGCTGCAATCTATCGCCACCCGAAGCAGATTTTTTTTCTTCATTTTTCGGTTTCCTAATAATAGAACGGAAATATTTTCCCAAGAATATTAAGGAACAGTTAACCGTGTCCTAAACGGCAATTTTCATTGAAATATTTCGATTTTTTAAGAAAATGGCGCATTAGCGCTACAGTATATTTCAAATTTGAAGCACTTTTTCACAGTAAAGTTTTGAGTTTTATAAATACTTCATTTGCAGTCATTTGAAGCATATTAACTCACAAATACAAAATTGTTTATAAATTGCTGTAAATGTGCCTATTACCGGCATTTAAAAAATACATTTGTGTACATTTTTAAAAACAAAAAAATACCCCACGTTAATATTATATTAAAGAGGGCAAATTATCTCCACCATTTCGAAAACTTCGTAGAAAAAAATTTGAGCTATTTTTGAAAAAATGGCGTTGAACCGTTTCTGAAATTGGGAATTTTGCGCCAGTTTTGACAGAAAACGTTTGAGCTTTCGAGAAGCTTTATATGACACTATTTAAAGCACATGCACTCATAAATATAATAATGTGAACAAATAGCCGATAATGTAAATATAAACGAATAGGCGACATGTCAAAAAATTAAATTTTTGTATTTTTTTAAAAAAGAAACGAATAGACCAGTTTGGCGTTTATGTCATCGTATGGAGTGCATTTAACACAATCCCTACCAAAAGTTTAAAAACAAAATATGAAGCCGTTGTTAAGAAAATATGTTTTTTTTAATTTTTTAATATTGCATAAATTGCAATTAACATTACGCGAAAATAGTAAAATACGCAAAACAATTCGTTGCAGAAACCACGACCGTGCCTTCGGCTTGCTCTTGCGAACGATCCTCTTGCTGAATGCGTGCACTATTTAAATTTGTTACTATTTAAATTTGCTAAATTTCTATTGTTGAATGAGTATATGAGCTGACTGATTTGAAAGGGAAGGAAGGGTTATGGAAAACTTGGAATCTGGTTGCTCGGACGGGAAACTTCGACGGTCAGCGCCCTCGTGACCCAATTTTTTTCTGAGCCTGGAAACTTAGAAGGAATGCACATCTCGGCAAGCTAGGCTTTACAACCAGATTATTAGGCAAGGAAGAAAATGAGAGATAAGATTGAATCGATAATTCGGGAAATTGGTTTGTGAAATGACTTAATTTTGGATAATTTACGTGTGAAAATGATCCAATCAGAAAGACACAGACATTTGAAAATAACCCGATACACTTTAAAAGCAAAAAAATTACAAAAAAAACACTTAAAAGACATGTGCTCTTCATATTGCTCTTCATTTTCAACCGAATAATAGTTACGAGTAAAATGAATCTTCAAAAATTAACATTTCTTTGCCTTTAAAATGTTGTGAAATGGGTAAATGGTGTGTAGTGAAGTGATTTCGTTAATAATTGCGTGTTGTAATAATAATAAAAGTTATCTGTGTGTTGCTACTCTGAGTCTTGAGCACTGATTGATCCAGTGAGCCACAAAAGCCAGTATGTGAAATCTCGTGATTTTGGTTACAGTAGTACGAGTATGACGGCAATTTCTATAATGAATATTTAATCGAAATGTGAATTGTAAACTAGTTCCTATGTATCAGTATTTGTGATTCATGAACACATCACAAGAAACATAGTACCTGTCTTTAAACTTCACATTTTTACTAGTGCTTGATATCCCGATAAAAATGCGACTTGGTGGCCATTTCTTAACAATTAATGATAAACATTTATTTGCTATATTTTTATACTGTTGGGTTCAGTAACATAATACACAATTTTCCTGGGCGATTTAATATCGATAGTTTACGTAACAGACATCTTTTACGTAGCAAAACATCTTCAGGATATGCATGATGCACTCACATAAAAAAAAGTTAGTTCTACCCCATTTTCCGTCCCATTCTGGGTGTGATACGAGTTGACAGAGACACCAAACGCACATGAAAAAATAATTTGCTTTCAAAGTGTTTTAACAAACAATATCGCATAGCTTGACCTATTATTTAACAGGCAATCTAAATATGTGTACAAGTAGAATACTTGGCTGTCCGGGTTGAGCTGCGTCTCAGTCGATTGAGCTAAGCTATACTGCTGAGTATAGCTCTGAATGACCTACCGATTACACATAGAGGTACCATGGCGCACCGAGTTCTCCGTTCAGTACAACGCAGCATTTACTGGGCAAAAAGTCGTAAAGTCCGTCGCCTTCTAACCAGCTCTGGAATCACACTCCATAAGCAGCAACATCTTGTACTTTGTGGCGAGTGACTGTTAGCCTGCAAAACGGTGCAGCCGACGCTTGTCTACCCAGTACATTGCACCCCAGAAGTTTTCCAGGTCCGACAATGATTGTGATTTCAACATCAGTGAGAGCCATCTCCAACTATTAGGTTAACAGGAGCCATGGCGCCTCCAATAAACTAAATGATTAATCGATTGATTGTTACCGATTCCAGGCGCGTCACCTTTTAAGGTCATTAGTCCAATGAGTGTAGTGCATGTTTTGGCTCGGGAGGTGGCAGTGGTGTTTCCCCGCTGTGTTGCGAGATCCGGCTCCGACCTACCGTCGGCTAGTGAGGCTTTTCACTATGAGTATCTGCCACTAGCGGGGCACCACCCCAGACGGGACAAGTTCTAAGCTCCCAACCGGTATCCAGCTAGTTGACAAGCAAGTGACACAAATACTGTCACCGTTGGGACTCGAACCTACTGACCTCCCGGTGAGAGGAACTGCTGTGACGTCAATTGATTCACTGAACCATCTCTCCAGGCCCCAATAAATAAAAGTATATTTAGTTTGTGACGACAGAATTTTTCGGAACTTATTGAGAATGATACATTAGGATTAGAGAATAACGTAAGCTGTAGTTACGTTTGATCGCCGGTAGGCCGCGATTGGGGGCTTCGGCCGGTGACTTCGATAACCTAGCTACGCCACAGCTCAAACGAGGAGGGTCTGTAGTGGGCTTGTGTTCACTGCTGCGGGTGCGCTAGAGCTTCGTTTGAACGCCGGTAGGCCGTGCTTAGGTGTTGCGACGCCGCGAAACGCAGTTACGAAGTTATGAGGCGTGCGACGAGCACGGGGGGTTATACTCGGCCTCATCTCGCCGCGACCCAATTAAGGATTTAGGGCGTCGCACGGGAGGCGGGCGGCGGGGGCGGGGACGGAGGCAGGCACTTTGCAACGCCGCTCTGCACCTGAGCTCGTGACCTGCGTGGAGGGGCTGTCACGTAACGCTGCTGCTTGGTGCTGCACAGACGACGTATTGATAACATTAAACAAAGATTTTTCATGTTACTATAAAGGCGGAGACGGTCGAGACGTGTGTAGGAGTATCCTCCAGAAATTTTTACATAATCTTATAACAGATTGTAGAAACAGTTTTAACGTTATTGAATGTGAAACATGTTATCCAACTCACAATGAGGAAAGAAAATATGTTACCATCTAAACTTGTTCAATCAAATACGATGACGTAAGAAATGTATGATATCATCTGTCAAGCAGTCTGTGTTCCTGTTATTAATGATGCATTTGTAGACATGTGTATGGACCCTACGAGTGTTATCGAAACAGGAACATTCAGAAAATTTACAACCTAGTCTGTATACAATTATTGGTTATTTATTTGTCTCGTAAACAGAAACAATTATGTGAGACATTGGGAGTGTCCTTTAGAAATGCCGCGCTCATTGCTCAGAAACAATAGGCTAGCCCATCTCGGAATTTGGTTCGTGGTATATCGGGAAACTTGAGGGAAAACTCGGAGGCGAGGATAATTGTTCCAAAAATTACAATTGATGCGATAATAAAATTAAAATTTAACCAGCACGAGCAGGAAGAAGGTTCTCCATTGAAGTGCTCACGCTTTATATTCTGAAATGACTCTGTTACATTTGAGAATCTTTTGTTTGAGATGTAACAAATTTATTTTGATTTACACACGTTAGTTAACACGTTTACTAAATTACAATTTATTCTTTTATCAATGTAAATTTTGAGATTCATCTTTAACGCACGTTTTGGGCCACAAGCAGTTGTCACAGCTTCACAATGTTCCAGTGTTTCATCAACCCCTTGCTGTTCATGTTGCTTTTTTCTCCGTCTGCATACCGAATTGATTACATTTAAAGTGGTTCTAAATATTCGACATAACATACAAAACGAGAAACACCACGACAAAGATGTTACAAAACCCATTCTAAAACAACTTAACCTTTCCTACGGCATCTCCGAAGAATTTGAATGCATCCGCCACTGACCCGGATCGTTTTGTTTCTCCTCAGATACCCCGAGCGATCTGCACCCGAAAGGGTTATTGATGCGTCCGGCATGTCAGCAGGCACCTGTCCGATCCATTAATTGAACCATCGACACGGCGCTTCCTTGGATTCGTTAATCGCGTTTACACTACAGTGGTTTTCCATTACAGAACGCCGCGTCGGCCGGGCCCTTTCGCGGAGGCCTTTCAAGGGACCGAAGCCCCGATAACACCTCGTTGCTCCCCAGATTAAGCGCTGTAAAAAACGGAAAGTCGTGCAGGAGGTGAATGTTGAGACGCGGTTTGGTCTTCTGTGAGTGCTGTAGAGCAGGGGCAGATCCAGAGACGAATTTTGGGAGGGAAAATTCATGTTTTCGTCAAATATGTATATTCCAGATTTGGTAAAAACGTCCCTGGCTACACTCAGCTCATGCTGCGATACGATTTTATTCGTTTTAATGATAATCCGAAAATACTGTTGCTTGAAAGTGACGTGACAAGTTAATATTAATAGTTACTGAAAAATTTTAGGGAATTTTTAAGAGAATTTCCCTCATCTCCCCCTTGGATCCGCGCCTGTGAAGAGATACTTTGACTGGTATCCGTTAAGGTATAGTATATTCTAATTAGAACTGAGATACAAGGAATGGACGGAAGAAACGTAAAGAAAAAAAGAGACAGAAAGAAAGGGCAGAAAAATATTAAAGAAAGAAGGAAAAATGACTGAGGCAGCTTGGATAACTACTGTGGTTGTGAATGGGCTTGTATTGTTTTCTTTTTTCTTCTTTTTTTTTAATTTTATTTGCTTAAACGGATGCTTGAGTGTAATGAAAAATGAAATCGTTCCTTGATTAACCTGATCGTTTATAAGTAGATAAGAAGTGCAGCGTTGTTGAGTGTCTGTCTTCAGGCGCGGATCCACGGAGAAGAAAATGAGGGAAATCCCCCCCCCCCCCTAACATTTTCCAGTAACTATTAATTTTAACTTGTCACGAAACTTTCTAGCAGAAATATTTCCGGATAATCATCAAAACGAATAAAAAAGTATGAACTGAGTGTAGCCTGCGACGTTTCATATCTGTATTATGACATTCGACCTAACCATTTTTAATTTCCCCTCCCAAAATTTATCTCTGGATCCGCTCCTGCTATATATCTCGCAGACGTTCTGGAACTAATATATACATTCTTATTAGTGCTTCTTTTAGTACATATCCGTAAAAGAAATTGGTAATCAAGTACTACATACATCATGGATACACGTGGATTTCTCGAGCAGAATTGATAAACGACAGATGATGATAATATCACGTAGGGTTTATCCTTACCATCCACATCACATAATAATGTTCCGGGCACGCCAACAGAGATTGTGATTAGTCTCGTTAGTATAGTAATTGTTTTAACCCTAGAGGTGGCGGTGTTCCTCCCTCAAAGAATGGTGAGACTCGTCGCGGACGTAAACGTAGAACTCGGCTTGGGAGGGGGTATCCCCCTCCAGGTGTCGCTTCCATCGGTGTACCGGCCTATCTCTAAGCTCCCGACTGGTCTTCCAACATTTGTGGTAGTGTGAATGTGAGTATGGGGAGAGTATAGGACAAGGAAACTGAAGGAAAGATAGCAGGTTCTGTTTGTTAGGGTACTGCTCCATCATTCTCCTACAGCTAGTGTTGAAAATCCTCGCACGTATTCTGGTTAGTCACAGTGGCAATGCTGGCGTTTAGCTAAATCAGCTGCTATGCCACAGATGCAACGCTACAATGTGTGATAATGTTCATGTCTTGCCTTACACGGGACTGAATCAAACAACCCTAACTTCGAGTGGTTTTTGGCGTATCTCTATGCTATTTAAGTGATAACTTATGATTTATATTTAAATTCTTCTGCGATATTTGCAAGGGCGAAATGCGAAGGTCGCGAAATGGCGGTCGAAACGTTGGCACCTGTGCCTAGGACGGCGACTCCCGGTGTAGTTACTGACTACGACCGCGGAACACTACGCTCTCAGCTGAACTTTAACGAGCTTTGCAGCATTTAATCTACGTGTCTCAGTTTAACACCATTTGTCTCCATAGCAACAATAAAATGTTATTTTACTTTTAAAATATATCAATCATTTCACTTCTGAATACATTTGAATGAATACATTTCTCAAAATTAGCAAACTCTACTAAAAATGTTGAGGATTATATTATTTACAACAGTTTCAGTTACGTCCATAGGTTAGTTTACTTTTATGTACTCGTAATATTGTTGAAAATATTCTATTTTATTTCAAAGTACGTTAAAATTTTAAAAGTGTTCGGTAGCACTTCATTCAAAAATTGTCAATATTGAAAGTCATTAGACTAAAAAAATCCGAGTTAATTCATTTCAATATGTTAAAATTATCTGGTCAACAATTAATGTACATCAATTGACATCAGTTAAACACAGCAATTTTCTGGAAACTAAAATATATGTGTCTGCTTGAAAGAATGGTCAAAATATTTTTGAAAATAATAACTGAAAACAAACGACAAACATATTCCTTAAAAGTCATGAAATATTTCAAAACACACATTTTTATCACATTTTCTTAATTTTGCCGGTCACTAATAGTAGAATTGAAATATGATTTTGAGAATATCACATATAAGAAAAATCTTTTTTATGCATATTTTTAGTGATCAATTTGGAACAATGTTTTAAAATGATGCTAGACGGTTCTTAAAACGCGCAAATTTTCTGCTCGTTTTCACTACTTTTCGATACACAACTTTACAGTAAATCATTATCATCCCTTGCGGTAACAAACAACAAATTATTCAAAACACCTGAGATATAACTATTAATGGCGTGAGAGATACTTTAAAATTTTCATATATGTACTTTTTTGTAACAAGAACGTGATGTGATATCAGATGGTATGAATGTCATGTTATCCAGTGTAATTAGCTCTATCTGTAAAATAACATTAATAACATTAAAAATTCGCAGCCGTTCTCGAGAAAATGTTGTTTTAGAGATTACCTATATTTAGCTCAAAATTACGCAAAACATTAATATTATTATTTTTTAAATATGACGTAATAAAGGAACTAATTTCAGAATCATCAAAATGCACATTACATTAATGTAAGAATGTATTAATTGTGTATTAGTTCGTGGGGAACAAATTTAATTTGAAGTAAAAAGTATTGATGTTCAATAATGTAAAAGTTATACGATGGGGCTCAAAAAATCTAAAATGTTGTTATTTGTTAACATTCAAAGTCAACAGTGGAAATCAGACCCACGTCATGTTTATTAGTGAATTTAACTCTTCTATCAAGAAATTAACAGAAATGTTCAATACTTGAAGAAAAATTGCAAATGACCCAGGCGCTTCAGGAGAAGTCCCAAAAAATTCAAAGAATTAGATTCGAATTCCCCGCGCATCCAGACAAACCAAATTCAATCGGGTATCATTTCAAAGAAATATAAGAATGTTGGACACAGTGTTCTAAATCTAAGAATTTGGAGACAGTGTTCTTCACAGACACATAGAAAACTGACGTGTGAAAAAAACAAACAAATTTTTTACCTTATAAGAGAACATCAAAAGGACCATTTCCGTTAAAATCTCGATATCGATTTCATCGCAGCTTTACATAACTTTCTCTTAAAATAGGTACATAACTTTAATACGGACGTATACGAGAAAGTAATATATTAGACACATGGTAGTTTTTTTCTTGCTTTTTAGAAGATAATGTCTTGTAAAGGGGACCTTTTCGGTTACCGAAATTTCCGCTAGAGAGCGAAGGTGACCTAATCAGAAGCAGCTAAAAGTACGTAGGTCGATGGATTTGAATTCCATGCAGCAAGAAAAGCAAGGAAAATAGTTGATGACAGCTTCTTTGATTTAACAAATACTAAGAGTAACGTCTGGACAAGGAGAACTTATCCACACCTGTGGAGAGATTTGTACAACAATCGTGCCTCTAGCAACATCCGCTGTTAGGGAACAAAATTGCGGCTAGAGAGCGGAGGTAGGCTAATCGTTAATAGCTACGAACACTAAATTCGATAGTTTGTATTGCATTCTCCGGAAAAACTCGAATAAAATCATTAAGAGAAAAGGTTCTACTTGTTTCATTATGCAGATATGCCGAGAAACTCTCCATGAAAGGGACCTTATACAAGTCTGTGGAGACCATGTCATTGAGAAAGGTGTGATTGTACTTATCAGAGGGCAAAATTACCAACAGATGGCGGGGGAGGGTCTATTCAGAAGTGGTTGGGAACATGTAAATTGAGAGAACTGAACAACATTCAGCAGATGAAATAAGGAATGTATTTGAAAGGGCTAGGGTTATATTTGGTGACTAGATTCTTCTTCTTTGATGTTTCAGGTCGGGGGATCTTGTGCTGACGACGAGAACTTCTGTGAACACAGAGATTTGGGCAAAGGATAAGACTTTCTGGGGAGCTAAATTGCCGCTAGAGGGCGAAGGCAGCCTACTCAGATGTAGCTGTGAGAACGCAAATCGATAGATTTGATCGGCAGGGAAACTAAGAAAAATATTGGGCGATTAGGTTCTACTTGTTATATTAGTCGTATTTGGTGATACGTCGAGTTATTTTCTGTAAAGGGGACATCGCATTTGGCAAAGAAACGACTGCTCCTGTCGAGAAGCAAAGTTTGCTGATGTAACCGATAGATGGCGAAGACGGCTTTTTTAGATGTAGCTGCGAGCACGCAGATCGATCCATCTGAACTGAATTCAGCAAGAAAGTTAGGGAATATATTAAGCGTCTAGGGTCCATTTGTTTTATATACAGTTACTTGAAGTTATTTCCTGTAACGGAGATTATACATATTGCTGTGGCGACAGTGATTTGAGCAAAGAAGCGATCGGCCTTGATGGGGACCGAAATTAACACTAGAGGGCAACAGCGGTGTATTCGGACGCATCTGCAAGCACGCAAATAATAAAGATGATTTTGAACTACATTCGTTAGAAAATCTAGAGTAAAATTATTAGGTTACTAGTTTCTTTTTTTTATTGTACAGATACGTCGATGACCTTCTGTGAAAGGGAACTCATTTAAAACTGTGGAGTTCACGAAATTGGCAGATTTGGGGAGCGTAATTGCCGCTAGAGGGCGAAGGAGGCCTCTTTAAAAGTAGATGCGAACCTTTTTACAATGTTGTTATCATAAGCGTAAGAATTTCTTTACTCAAAATATTAAATGTAAACGAGAGGATGAGAAACAACAAAAAATGCCATTGAAAATGCCAGCTAATTGTGTAATCATATACCTGTATCATGTAATTGCTCGCATTAATATTAAATATAAGAAAGGCTGTATTGCAAGACTTAGTACTGTAGGAAAAAGAAAATGTACTTCTTATTTTGAAAATGTTTATACACATCATAATTCTGTTCTGTAGTCGCTGCGAGTATGCAAATCGGTAGATATTAACTACGATAAGCAGGAAAGGCAGGGAAAATATTAGGTGAATAGGTTCTCCTTGTTTTAAAGTGGAAGATATATGGAGTGACTTCGTGGGATGTGGAACTTAGGTAAAGTAAAAGCAGTTTAGTAAATTCTAAAATTATTATTATAGAAAGTACGTAGAAATTTAAGTTGACATGATAATAATACAATAATAGAAATAAAAGAAGAAACCAGCGCAAATTATTTATTTTTGATCTTACTAATGCTGTAGAATGATATTCATAAAAGAAAACTCAGAGGATTTAGGAACGTATGATGTGAAACGGAATTGTCGGTAAGACGAAGAATAGTGGGCTTAACAAAAAATTGCAACAACTTTACTTTTAACTTCACTATTTCAGTGGATAAAATTGTATATTCAGTTTAATAGAATTTTTTCACAGTTTTAATGACCGTCTTTAAACTTTTTTATGTTCTTTGGAAATTTTTAAAATGTGTACAATTTAGCCTCAGTTAAAATTTAAGTTTTTGTTGTCACCTTTTTCACAGCTGCACTCAGAGCGGAGAGTCATCACCTTTCCATATTTTATTATATTTTTACCCCTCCTCTACACGTTCATCCTCTTTCCGATTATCTCGTATCCTCACCTTTTCCACATCATATTCCCCGTCGTTTCCGTTCGATCTCTCTCCTTTTTCGTACTAGCTTTACTCTGTATTCACCCCACATTCCCCGACTTTTAAACTCCATGTCCCCCGCCATTTTCGTTCCATCTTCCCCACCAATTCAGCAAGACCTTCCCTATCTCCAATCTCCCTCCACTCCCACTCAGTCTCTTTCACCGTGTGCTTCGTATGTTCTTCTACAAAACGTTCCTGCCCCTACCTCTCGCGGTTCGCGTTACACCCGTTTCACTCGTTCGGAGAAAACCGCAGCGGTTGCAGGAGGCGGGGTGGAGAGGTTAATGGAAGGGGAGCTGAGCTGGGAAACGGAGAAAGGTGATCATTCCCTCCAAAGCCTGCGGTCGTGTTCTCGACATCTGATAGACCGCCGAAGCACGTGTCACTGCTTCCTTGAAATATTAAGAGACCACACGTCACTTGGAGTTACAGTGTCTCTTAACAGCTCATTTTCTAGGAAAACGATTCTAAGTAAAGTCGGTGCGCCTAACACCTTTAACGTGCGATAAATAATGGGGCGAACACATCAACCGATACCTCCAAATAATATGAACGTCATTTTTTTCTGTATTGTGTGTTATTTCGGTCTCATTATCGCAGGTGCAGGAAAGTCTCTCCGCAGCGGCACCTTACTGGTGAGAGTGCTTGCAACAGAAATTATGATGGTAGCACGAGCTGCAGCTTGTGACAAAAGAAATAGTAAATTGCATACTCACCACAATCATCATAGAAGTGAAGTTCCTTTCATTTATTTTCCAGCGATTTGGTTCCTTCCAACGCAAATGCAATTTTTAATTAGAATCCCTGATTCGGCACGGAGACTTGTACAGAGACTTTGTTGACACAGTGTATAATGTTTATTGTTTAAAAGAAAATAAGTGGAATATCGCGAGTATAATGTATTTAATTAAGTAATTCTACCTGCATCGTACCGTCGAATATGAATAATTATCTGGTCTCGGATTCTGTCATCTTTTCATTGATGCATTCTAGATGCGAACTTGGAAATGACTGTTTATCACGACATATATGTGACAGTAATGTGTAGTTATTGGGTAATTTTTTTGTCTTTTTAGCTCATTTTCTGTATTTTTGCATCATTTTTGCCATGTTTACGATTTTTTTTCTTTTTCGTGTTTTTTGTTATCGAATGTTTCATGAATTTATGACGCACTAAAACAAAGTTTTTATTGTATCATTAGTTCACAACGAAATTCACTACTGCAGTGGACTCTGTTTTCAAAATGTCAACATTACACGGATTATCGGTAACTTCCTCGACCTTTGAAAACTGACAGTTGGAAGATCGAGGCTAAGAATTACATTTCCTCCTCCTCAGACTTTATATTAAATGTAATTTTAGACTAATAAATTTTAATTAAAATTATAAAATTCATTGCGTAAATGAACGTAATCACAAAAATTGTCGTGTATTTTTTTAAAAAGTATATCATTTTCTCTTTATTTTTAAGTCATTTTCAAAGATTTTTTTAGGTTATCAGTCATCACTCACCAGAATCAGAGCTATAGTGATTATACATGTCTGAAATTAGTCAGTAAGAGAATAGTAGTGGACAACCTGGTTTCGATTAATTGAAAGATTATTTCATGTGACCGCACACGTCAACCGCTGAGGTCATTAGTCCCGAAAGTGTGGTGAATGAAAGGTGATGAGGCCCGGCGCCGAACTACTCATCGGCTTCCGGTTTTTCCCTCATACAGGTATCTCCCACCAGCTCGGCACAAACTCTCAGCGGCACAAACTCTAAGCTCCCGACTAGTCTCCCAACATGTAACAGTGTAATGCATGTACGTGAAGGGTGTACAAGTAAGGGTTGAGGAAAGAACAAGGAAGAGAAAGGGAAGATCGTGTCCTCACCGTGGTCCATTTGTTATGGCGCTTCTCCGACATTCTTTTAATATTGGTTGGAGAAATCCCCGGAATCAATCGATAAGAGCAGCTGGCCTCTATCTAACCTACCTATGTAACTTGTGTCGAAAATTCAGCCGCCATCGGATTCAAACCTTAGGACGCTCAGGTCACAAGCACTTCATCAGCTGACATCAGCTGATGGACTGAGGCACCTCAGTCGTACTTGGTTTCGAGATGAAAGATTCGCACCGTCTGTATTTCAGCTCGGCCTGGAAAGCAATGTAAAGGTAGGGTAAACGCATCGACCTGTAATGTTTTCACCACCAGCAAATCACGCCGCGTCGCTTCTATGGATACTCGAGAATTTCTAGAACAGCGACTGCTGAAGTTGCGGTGCCGCGCGCGTGTCGTCTTCAAGCTTCGTGGAAACTCCTAGAATTAAGGAGACGAGTCGCAAGAGTTCTCTTACCTCTAGAGCTTTGCTTGGGATTTTGCGGAAGGCGGGTCTGTACATCAGGTGGCCGCTTCTCCACGAATGTATGTTCTGTCTAGATTGTTAAGGAAAAGAGAGTATCTCTTAGTTACCTAATTTCTTATTCATCGAATCCTATGTAATTACTCTACCGTGCTGTAATAACTGCTGTGAATTTATAAAAATGATGATGTAATTTATGAATAATAATCAAATATTTTCAAAAAATTACATCACAATTTATAAATTGGTTATCAGTTATATTTGTAAGCTAGTAATCTTTTATCAAAGTTGTAAATTATTCTGCTTGGAAATAGATGTTGTATGTTAATGACAAAGGATCTCGGGTAATAAAATGCTTACTTAGAATTAAATATGGTGAATTAAAGGTGTATTCTGGTTTCAAAAATTTATTTTGCTAATGATCGTTTCGATCGCGTAGCGATCAACCTTAGAGCTTGCAGCTTCGGGGCCGAAAAAAAAGTTCTTACTTAGAAAGTAGTAGTATTTTGCGACATTCTTCTGATTACTATTGACAACTAATGTGTTTGTGTTTGTGTTTGTGTTAGTGTTTCTGTTAGTAGATGTAAAAGTTATATTTTTCTTCTGCTCTCACTATTGAAAAGTTCTATTGAAATAGCGATGTTACGGCGCTGCTTTGTGATAAAGCGAATGATTTGTGAAACTATCAAACTCTTTATTTTGGGCTGGATGTCCTTTACTTCAAAAAATATATTTATCAACAATTTTCATTATAAGGAAATATTATTACCTACGTATAATTTAATGTACATGATATGAAACACCGAATTTTCTTCTTCTTTAGATAGTTATCAAATTTCTTGGTAGATACAAATGGGGGGTTTATTTCAATCACTTTGAGTTTTTAAAATTATTAATTAATTTTTAAGTACCAGTTCACAAATCTATCATTTTGCAAGACGAACATTGATAGCGATTGTGTGACTGAATCACCCTTATATTTTTTAGCACCTGAAAAATTATATTTATAGAATACAAGCATAAATTGTTCACTCTCTAAACAATTGACATTCTCGTTTGCTACAAACCTAAAGGAAAAATGAAAAGGAGATATATGATCGCCTTTGAGAAAGTCATAGGGAATCAATACCATCTTCATTAAAAAGAAAAACTACAAGCAGCTAATTTATTTTAGAATAATGGTAAAGTTTTTAACGATCCCTTTTTATTTAATTAACATGTTTTATTAAACAATAATAAATACTTAACTATTATGTCTTTATAAAGCCCATTATTCTAGAAATTCTTACTTAAAATAATAATATTGATAAATCATTAAGAGATTCTAAAAGAAAACAAGACGACGAGTTTTCCGATTCGAATGAAATGGGTGTAATTTATAGAAGAAAATTAAATATTATTTTTGCACATATAAATCTTCCTTTTGATGAAGCTCCGAATGTGAAAAAAGAAGAAATGCTGGGAAATGAAACAAAAATATATGAAACAGACAAATCTCTTCACTTTAATAAGTAAAAAAATAACAAATTATGCGAATAAAATAAGGCATATCAGGTGAAGTTCCATGCACAAAACTCAATGCCATACAAATGCTCCTCTTTAATAATTCTTCCATTTTTCTGTATCCACTTTTCTTCTTATAGCAAAAAGAACAAAGTCAAGAAGAAAGTATCAGAGAAAGAACGAGAAAATATGATAAATAGGAGTGAGAGAGAAATGAGGGAAAACGGAGGGAGAAATAGATAGGCGACCGAGGGGAGTGAGCGCGGAAAGTGTTAAGGGAAGAAGAGAAAGGATAGTGACACCCTGCAGAGATTTGGTAGAGAGGTAAGAAAGGGTTTTGCGGTTTCCTTTTCTCATTGTGCCTCTGCTCCGCCTCCCCCGCCACCTCGCACCAGAAGAGATGGCTCAGGGTATCAACTGATGTCACTGCATTCTCTTTGACCGGGAGCTCCTAGGTTCGAGATTCAACGGTGGCTGGATTTTCGGCACTAGCTTGTTACGTAGGTCGAATTCAGTCGCTGCTTGGAGGAAAATTCTAACCACCAGCTGCTCTGATCGGTAGTTTTCGTGGTTTCTCCGATCAACACCAGGCGAATGCCGGAGCAGTACCCTACCAAACGGGCCACGGACCGCGCGCGATCTCACCTTCGTCTTCTTTGTCCTATTCTCTCCCCTTACATATACACTTGCACTAACACGCACTACACTACCATATATGCCGGGAGACCCTTCAGGAGCTCAGAACTTGTCCCGGCTGGAGCGGTGCCCCGCTGGTGAGAGATACCTGGTTAGGGAAACCCCCGCTAGCCGACGGTAGGTCGGCGCCGGATAGAGCCAAAGATCATCGCCACCTCCCGAGCAAAAACTTGCATTACACTTACGGGACTAATGACCCTAGTAATTGACGTGCCGGGAATCACTAAACAATCAGTCAATGAACCGCAGCTGCCTCTCGCTCGTTCTGGCCCTTCGCCTCTCACGGAACTCCCGGAAATTAGGCCACGGCACCGGAGAGAGGCTGGGGGGGGGGGGCGGTCGAGACTCCGTGAACCGTGGGAAGGGAGAATGGGGCGAGGGAGGGCAGGTCCAAAGAAGGGGAAGTGCCACGTAATCTGCTGCCTCGCGCTGGCACATTCCGCTGGCCGTGATAAATCATACTACTGGGACTTGGTTCGGCGCCCACCAGCTGCCGGCGGCGGCGGCCGTGGATGTGGCGCCTGCCCGGGGACTCGTTATGGTCCCTGGTGCCAACCCCGGCGCTATCTCCGCTGCCTCTCCTGGAGGAACAGGTTCCTGCGTCTGGGTTCATCTCCACCGCATCCCTGCCCCGTCCCCGCCTTCAACTCCCTTCGCACACAGTCCACACGCACCGCGCTGCGTACACGCACCGCACCCTCCTGATTCTCTGAATCTCGTCCACTCTCTGTGTACTTCCTCTCCATGTCCCATTCCCCTCTCCGTACCTTTTACCCTTCAGTGTCTTTCCTTTCAAATGGCCTTCCCCTTCCCGTACCTTTCCCACCTAGTGTCCTTCTCCTCCCAATGCCCTTCCCTACTTCCTCACCTCTTCGTGCACTTCTCCTCTCCGTACCCTTCTCCTTCTATCTTCTCCCGTGCCATGCTCTTCCTGGACCCCTCGTCTTCCTCGTCCACTTCCCTACCTCGATTCCTCTCATCCCACGTCCCATCCTCATTCCCGTCCTCTCCCTTCGCCTTCCACTCCCGTACCCTTTCCAATATCGTTCCCTTCCTCCACAATCCCTATTCTCTCGGTCCTTTCCCTATTCCGTTGCCCTCGCCGTCTCCTTCTAAGCACCATCCCCTTCCCTTCATGTTTCCCTCCTCGGATTCCTTATCCTCCCCTCCTATTTATATTCCTCCCCCTGCCTGCTTCGTTCATTTTCTCCTCCTCGGACCCTTCCCTTCAAAATACCATACCCCTCTCGTCTCCTCTTCATCATCTCGTGTCCTCTTTGCCGTTCCTATCACTTACCGTCAATGATTCCTTTTCATCTCAATTGTTTTCCCGGCAAAACACCTTCCCAGCTCCAATACTTTCTCCGTCCCGCTCGCTTCCTTTCCATCCTCGCTTCCCCGCCCTCTTCGCTCCTCCCTCTTCCTTCTCATTTCATCTCTTCCTCGCCCTCGCCCTCCCCTGACCCCACATCCTAGCCCATCACCCGCGACACCCTGATCTCCGCAGCTATCTCCCGACTTATTTCCTCCCCGCCCGCGCCCTCCCCGCCGCGACTTCCTGAGGGCCGCGAACGCGCCATCCATTTCCTCGGCCGCTTCCCGTCCCGTCCCACGCCTCGCCTCGCTTCCCCCGCGCCAGTTCCCAACTCATTGGCCGCAGGCGAGGTCCCTCGGCGCCAAGTGTATTGTGCGGCCGGAACATCCTGTCACTTGACAGCTCCTAAGTTCGGCTCTTCCGTGGAGGACGAGGCCGACTCAGGTGGCGCTGCAGGCAAGGCACTACGCCAAGAACAAGAGTTGCTCGGCGGAGCCTGATGTAACCCCCGAGGGCACTCGCTGTGCTCTGTATGTGTTTCATCTGTTTGAATGCCATTTCGCTCGCAACGAATACAAATGAGATATACAAATTTATATTTCAACGAGTCGTTCAGTACTTTCAAGTAAAGAATGGGTTATTGAGAGAGAGAGAGAGAGAGAGAGAGAGAGGCGGAGAGAGAAGGAGAGGGAGAAAGAGAGTGTGTTTAGCCATAGCTTTGAGTTCATCACGTTCCCCATACCACGATTCTCATTAAGTAACCCATTTGAATTCAGTGTTATGTTTCCATTATATAGTCATTATATAGCAGGATAACATCTGACTGTCTTGGCCCTCCATTGATTTGTAAGAGTTCACCAACACTAAACGAAGTGAATCTCAAAACTGCATGAGTGTAGCTTTAATCTCTCACTAATCTATAACATTTCACATGGACATGCCACTCATTAAAAGAAATATCTAAAAAAATATTATTTATATTACAGAATCCAACTGGGTAGTTACGACATTTCGAACTTTTTGAAATTGGAATGAAGACTAATATTAAATTGTATTCGCATTTTCTGAAAAGCAAGGATTTTTAATTATGACTGTATTGTGTATAGTGGCCGATGTATGCGTGTGAATGCGTGCGTATTAGAAGATAATGAATTTTCGAACTGTCTGAAAAATGTGTAGTGAAAATAAATGTAAATTACCACATTGAAAGCAATTTATTTTTAGTATTAGTTTTCACGAACCCCAAAGAGACAAAAGTTAAATAAACATTAATAATATTTGAGAAATAAACATACTAAATAGAAATATAACAAATTCCATTGCAAGCAAGTAACTGGTACATTTCGAACAGGTTCTTAGCTGCATAAAACTACTCTATTAACCTTGCAATGTAATATTTGTAAAGGAATTGTGTTAACGGGATTTATTATTGACTATTGGTTTTGTAAGTTACATTACATGAGATTGGGAGTATTATATTAGCACATTTCATCAAATTAATTAATGACATGTTAAAAGTTCTATTTTTCTGTAGACTACAGAAATAGGGAGTATGAGTATTCTCTTTTTTGTCTGAGTGGAAATCAGACATTATAGGAAACAAGAAGTTGTGGAACTGCATAGAACGAAATGGACATTACATTGGAAATATATTGAAAGTAGACAAACTGTAAGAATGCGGTATCATGCCAATTTTGAGAAATTAAAATTCTGTGCCATGAAATTCGCTCAACGACATATAGTAAATGAAAATGTAAAACGGGATATTTCAGAATGTCATTTCTGTGAATGTATATTTTCGTAAAATATGATCAAGTAATCCGGAATATCTTCATTTTAGCAAAGATCTTACAATATACAAATGCAACCTGCAAGTGAAAAACGCTGCACGTGAATTCGCTGCCCATCAGTAGGATGTTTGTGCTTCAAAAGAGATACTTAATTACACTCGAAGTAATCATTAAATCATATTAAAATTGCTGGTGTCATTTTGTTTTAATTTGAACTACTTTTAATAAGTAACGAAACGTTGCTGTAGAGTTCTCAAGTCAACCAGCAACTTGTTCGACATGATGATGGCCCTAACTTGTTACCCCACTTTGTACATCAAATGTTTGATGTCAATGGTCGCAGTGAATAGTAGGACAGAATTCTATAAAGGGTGACATCTAAATGTCAGAGAGCGAAAGGAAAAACATATTCTCATTTCACTCAAGACAAATGTAAAATAGTTTTCATGTATTACTCTCGAGTATTTAATCGTAAAACTTAAAAAGGCGCTATAGAGAAATCAAACTTTAACAGCAATAGAAATATTGTAGCGATACCGATTTCCTCATGCCAGGAACATTAAATTAAACAAACAGACTCGGCCACCCTGAGTTCTACTGGGAGAATAAACATACGGCGTTGCACGTGCAACCTCGCTTATCGGACGGCCATTCGCGCCCCCGGCCCATTAAGAAAGTCGTTACAAGGGTCAGTCGTCGAAAGATTCACTGAGAGGCACGTGTTCGCATGACCAGCTGCAGGATTTCGAGAACGCCCGCTTACATCCAGGGAATCCCAGAGCGATAAATTCTTTCACGGACAACGCCTGCCTTGTGCAAGCATGCCGGTGTTCTAGAAGGAATAAGAAAATTCTGTACGCTCACAGTGACGCAAAGAGTTGAAACTTCCTTCACTACTCCCGTCACGATTGGTTGAAATAGCGTAATGCGCCATTTCCTTTGGCCAATAGCGACGCGACTATCATAGGAGCTTGAACACACGAGAAAATTGGGTGGGGGTAAAAGTTGACCTAATACAATTTCGACTGAGAGAATATCAGAAAGTGCAGAGCATCAGACGGGGCCAGATCATTTAGACGGGGAGCAGTCGGGAGAGAATCTTCTCTGGGGGGATAACTATTCGTCGGGGAGAGACCAGTGTGCCTCTGAAAAACTTATAATTATTCGTCGGAAGGAGCCTGAGTTCTAGGCTGAGGGCAGTTGGGAGAAAAACTTATCTGGGGTGGGAATTATTCGGGCGAATGTGCCTATGTGGGACTTATATTATTTTACTGCGAGTTTTGAGCATTGAGCCGACTGCAGGAGACAGAGAAAATTCTCTGGGGTGGGAATTCGCCGTGATGAGAGGCGAACGTTTCTCCGAAGGATTGCTAAACTGTCCGAAGATGTGTTCGACAATTATTATAATGAGAATCAGAGGTACGCATAGTTAATTACTACGTTCCTGAGATTGAGATCGCCCGGCTACTCCGAGTTCTACCAGAGTACTACCAGTTACTACCAGTCCCGCTTCGAGTTCAACCAGACTACCAGACGCCGTTACAACGCCGCCACGCGCCACCACCCCTGGGTGACGTCACCAGACGGCCGACCAGCTGACGTGCGTGTCTGAGAGGGTGCAAGGGCATCGCCCCGGCCGCGCCCTCTGTGAAGGTTGCCGCCGCCCCCTCCGCCGCGCCGCGCCCGTCTCGGGCCCACAGAAAAAACTTTCTTCCAGGCAGTATTATTCAATGGGCATTCGTCCCGTGTAAAAATTTGTAATGCGGCGCCGCGCTATGGCGCATTGACTTGTAACTTTTGTTTTCTTTTATTTTACCATTGTAATGTTAA
This sequence comes from Gryllus longicercus, assembly GCA_038098605.1. Taxonomy (NCBI): domain Eukaryota; kingdom Metazoa; phylum Arthropoda; class Insecta; order Orthoptera; family Gryllidae; genus Gryllus; species Gryllus longicercus. Next base: position 2,080,245 of record JAZDUA010000070.1, read on the forward strand.
TTATAATTCTTCCTAGCTTTTAAGCTTTACTCTGAATACTAACTTTTCATCTTCTTTTCTTTCCACCTAATTTTCACATTTCTTTATTCAATTTGCTAATGTAACTTCCCTGGGGCATTAAATTTGATTGCCCAGGAATAAAAGTAATTTTTACCAGTGATCCAAGTGTTTCTTTCATGTTACCAGTATCTGTTTAACGATTCCTTCCATCACCGACTGAGCTACAAAGGGCCGCTTACCGGGCGTTCTCTCACGAGGCGACCGGGGGGGGGGTGTTACAATATTAACAAAAACAATAATCAAAAACTGTTTTTACTTCACTTCTGGTAGGAATAAGAACTTCGAAATTCTTAGAAAATGACGACATCCCTTTTATTGAACTAGTGCTATCGTTGATTAAATGTTAACGCCATTTGTTATTAATTTTAAAATAATTTATGCAGAGTTACATTTTACCACCAAGTCAAGTCGAATTATTCTAGATCTAACTATCTATGAGTTTATTCAGTAATGTGTATATTACCTACTTACGTTTAACGTGACAAATTTTAAAACACGTAAAAGTGGACGATACCACTTTTCTCATACGCGAAGAAGCGAAACTGGGCGGTGTGTGCGTGCCTGTATGTAAAAATGTTTGTGTGTGTGTGTTTAGAGGGGCGACCGATGCTTCAGATAGAAATAAAAATTAAGAGGGCGAACATTAAAATGAAAGAATATTGTACTACACTGGTGATAGACCAAGCTAACAAGAAAAAAAACTAATATTTGTCTGTGATTGAATTGTGACTCTTAACGAACATCCTTGCCAGTACTTCAAAAATAATTTCCAGTTTAAAATTTTAGATTTGTAAATATAATTTCTTTCATCACTTGTGCATGGAAACAAGTACTTACCTTCAATATTTATCGGTAGGAAAGTGTTACCTTAGGTGCGAGTATGGCAAAAAAAACCTTGCCGTACGAGTTCCGCAAACAAGCCATTGACATATAAAAGCAAATTGCCAAATAAACAAAACGCTGCGACGAGATGACTGAACATGGCTGCTGCCCTGCTTCTGAAGTAGGATTCTAAGAATATACTCTCGTAATTTTCTGTAAAGGCAACTGTCATGTATTTATTTATACATATTTATTCATTTATTCACCCTTGGTATGGCTGAAGGAAATAAGGGAGACAGAGAAGAAGATGGGCAGACGAGCTAAGCAAGGTAGCTGGACCCACCTGTACGATATTAGCCTAAGAGAGTAAAACATGGAGACAACTGGCATACGAACAGCAAAAAGATCATTTTATAAATATCAACCTAATCTAACCCAACTAAAGCAGGAGGACTTCGACCTTTATGAGATGTAGGCTAATAATAATAATAATAATAATAATAATAATAATAATAATAATTCATTTCTGTTATTTTTTTGAAAAGGTCATCGCCCAGCTGCTCCTGACCGCGTGCCCCCGGTGCAAGTTTCCATAGACGGCCTGGTGCTCGGCCAGCTGGGAGCGCTCCGGGCAGCCGCGGCGACGGCAGGGCGGTGGGGGGGGGGGGCGGAGAGTGACGGAGCCGCGGACGTGCCCCGTCGGAGAGCGTCGCCAGCACGTTTGCGCGTCGCCAGATAGCGCCCTCCGAAAAAGGAGGGAGCGGCCGGCCCTCGTGCACGCCCGCGCGCGGTAGCAGTCGATAAGACGTCTCCAACGACTCGCGCCGGGTGACGATGAATGCCTTTAAGCTGATGCATCGAACACGCTGACGGGGAGAGGTGGCTCAGGGTATCAACTGATGTCAGTGCCTCTGGCCGGGCGGTCATGGAGTTCGAATCCCGACAGTCCACTACCGATAATTGGGTCGAGTTCTGACGCTGTCTAGACGAGAATTCTACCGGCCGGCTGATCTGATCGGCGATTTTTAGTGGTTTCTCCGCTCAATGCTAGGCAAATGCCGGAGTAGTACTCTACCAAACGGGCCATGAATCGCGCGCGATCTATCGCACCTCTTCCTTGTCCTATCCCCTTATCCCCTTACACACACTTCAACGTATATGCTCTATACTACCACATATGTCGGGTGACCGGTCGGGAGGTTACAGCTTCTCTCGGCAGGGGTGGTGCCCTGCTTTCCATAGACGGTTGGAGAAACCCCATTAGCTGGCGGTAGTTCGACGCCGGATCCAGCCATCCTGTGAAAGTGTTCAGAAAACCTTATCATCGTACTGAGATCTCAGATATATTTTTTTCTTGTTTATTTAAAATAATATTACATTATTTTCACACGCTTTTTCCTAGTTTTGGTTAATTTGAAAGTGAGAATTTTTTCTTTCAGTTTTCTGTGAATTTCAGTTTTTGTAACTGAGTAACATCACAGTAGTAAACGATTACGTCTAATTGTGTAAAGTTGTGATTATCGTGACCGTGCAGGCATTCAGGTTTCATACTATAATAATTCGCGAAATTCCAAATTTACTACAGTGCATTTTTAAAACGTTCTTTTTAGTATAAAATAACGATGGCTGTCATGAATACTTTTTGTTCAATGCATGTCACAATTTATGAAAACTAACATATTCTCTGTTGTTTGTTTTTTGCGTTTTTTTAATTTTAGTTCATTTATTTTTCAAAAGAAAAAATGTTTTCTGCATTCATTATTACTATGGAATGTTTATTTACGAATGGAAGTGATGCAATTTTAAATTGGCCACGCCCCTAAAAGTTATTCCAAAATCAATCAGCTACCGGTAGACCCGTAATTAACCAGCAATCAATTTACGAAACAACGGAAACAAATTCGGTTGAACTCCCCACCCCAGAAAAAACTACAGGGGAGGGCAGCAGCAGAGGAAGTTCAAAGAGAAACCGAATCCAGATTACCTTCACTAAGCGAGGCGTACTTCTCTCCTGCCACAGTACCCCTCCACGAACTTCATCATTTCCCAGCCCCGTATCCCAAACATCCTTCATCCCCCATCATCTCATCCTTTCCCCATTCCCGTCCTCCGATCCCGTTTCATATTTTCTTATCCGCCCTGTTCCCCCGCGTGCTCCGCCTCCATCTCCGTCCTCATACCTTTAAAAGTCCCACTCCCGTCCCTATTCCCCCATCCCCCCATCCCCTTCGCCCATCCGCACCCCAGTCTCCATCACCCTTTCCTATCTCCCGTTCTTATCCCCCATCCTCATCGACCTGTTTCCATCTCCTCGTTCCATTCGCTCCTTCCCCACCCACCTGTTCTCATTCCCCGACCCTGCACCTTTACCCGTCAAGACAAGAGAGAGTCGGGTCGCGTGGCCGAAGGCGCAGTTTGTTCAGTGTTTCTGAGCGTGAAATGAGCACGGGACAAGATGCAAGAGGCGGCGGTGTGCTGTGTTGCTGTTTGAGAGCCTGTAATTTATCTCTCACATTAATGCCGCCGTTTAATAGAGTGCTGCCTTATTTATTCACCTCTTCCGCCACAGAGGGATGGACCTTTTATTTCACACAACAAAGAACAACTCGAATCGAAAGCCAAAATTTAGCTTCTTCACTTATATTTTATTATATTCATATAATGAGTTAGTGATTAATTCTTAAGACGACTTTTTTGTATTATAAGCTAAACATCTACTTCGCACAACAAAAACCCAAGTCCTCGTACATGTGTAGGTTGTTTTCATAATCTATTGTTTTATTGTACACAGAAGTAGGGTTGTCAACCTTAAACTATGTTCAGAAGTTTGTTGTGAAAAACGTCTTGTGAACTTGAAGTGAACTTGAATAACGTATCGTTAAAAATACAAAACACCGAAGGGATGAACTCCAAATTTCTTGCGACCAATATAATAGTAGAATATAAGCTTAAGTCCAACATTAGCTAAAGTTTTGTTTCATAAGCTGATCTCAGGACAACTTGAATTTGAATCATAAATTGACATTTAGTTTCAGGATCTATGCCTTAATTTCTCATCACAAAAACCGCAGTAATTAATTGATAAGCTGAAGTTTAATTTTACCTAGGAGTAAGTAGTAGCGAAGAGAGTTCAAGAAACTGTCCTAAGAAACCACAGAGTTTGGACGATGTTTGTATGTTTGTCACTGATGGACTTCAGAATTCTTCAGAAAGGTCAACAAGTATCGTGAGAACGTTTTACCTGACTGGAAAATCTCCAATTATGAGAATGCAGCATCAAATGAATCAATTTTTTGGCAACATTCCATCGAAGTAACGAGGCAGTCAAAACATATTAATTGACTGTTTAAACATAGCTGTTTGTCTTCACTCTCATGATTTTCAGTAATAGTATTTATAGATATTTTCGACCTGCCCCACTTCTTTTTTAATTTTATTTACTGCAAACAATTGTTGAACTGAAAATAAAGACAAATACATTGGTCAGTTTTTCATTAATATTTTTGCCGCCACTTAAAATTTGTGTTCTTTAATACAAACAAAGAAGTCCGGCAGACGTTTTTATGTAGTAGTAAAGATGTTTGTAGTGTGCTTTCTCTGGTTACATAATTGAGTTGACTAATTACTTCTCGCCTACACGGCTGTAGACAAAGCTATAGTTTTAAATGTCATATTTCGTCCCTAATAATAATTTGAAATATAATTAAATTATGTCATATTATCCAAGAAATATAAAAAGAAAAACATAAAGAAGATGAAGGAGAAAAAAGAAGAAAATAACAAAGGAGAAGTTCTTTGAGTATCGTAGTATCAAAAACACTGCCCGAAGTAGTGAAATAAATAGAAGGAATACGAGAATAGGGAAATGACAGAGAATAATTCAGAACAAGGAAAATATTGACGACCAAAACATAAAAGCAAGATTTGTGTTTTCTTCATTCCAATTGCTCAGTGTGCCATTCTGTCATGACGGTCAAATGAAAAAACCCATTTCCTCGCAGTGTTGTAATACCCAAAAATTTCTTCTATCATGTGAGGCCTCCATGCGAACGAATAGAGGCCGCATCGATCTTAGCAAATGCTGGAGCAGTTCCAAAACAAAAGGCCACGGACTGTGCGCGATCCCACCTTCATCTTTTTACCTTTCTCCCACCTTTCAAACAACACACACACACGCACACACACACACACACACACACACACACACACACACACACACACTGCACTACCTCACATGTCTGATGACCAGACGGGAGCTTAAAGCTTGACCCGACTGGGCTATTGACCCACTGGCGTGCACCAAGATGAGGAAACCCGCTACCTTAAATGTATGATGGAACTCGTGTACTAGCGGAAGAGGAACATCACCACCTGCAGCAATTTGACAAAAACTATATTTTAGGGACAGGCTCTAGAGAAGATCCTAGGCAATTTGGCGCGAAATACGAATCAACTTGCCCTAAGCGTAGAACTAAAACAAATTGACCATCGCCTAGTGATAGGGGGAGTTGAGAGAGATATGTTTTTAAATATTAAATATACCGGCAGCGCATGCGCAGAGCGCGGCGCCCCGCGAGCGAGGTGATGAGTCAGAGGGACATTCTCTAGCGCCGGTTCCTTTACGTGACTACTGACCATAGCAGCCAACGCGCCCGGAAACAACCAATCAATCCACGCAAGCGAATCCTGCGTTTAAGGAAGCCTCCACCAGAGGTCACGCCGGTTCCCCGCGGCGTCTGCCCTCGCCTCCGCCCCACGCGCTTCGCGCGAGGCGACGCGACGCGACGCCCCGTGTGGACTAATCGTATCTAATCTGGGCGGCGCGCGTCCAAATACGGCGGGGCCATCAACATTCCGGAGGGCCCGTCGACGCCTCCCCTCTCCTCCCTTCCCCGCCCCTCATCCGTCTAGCCTCCGCTGCGGGCGCCACCGCTCCTGCTTGTCAACCCAGGACGAAGATGGCGTGCGCACGATGCCCCTGTGGTGGTGGAGGAAGATGCTGGGGAACATGTAGGGCAACTTGGAGCGGATAAAGCTGCAAACTCTTCTTATAGACTGGAACCTTGATATTTCGTGCATCTTTATTTCTAATTCAATGTTATATCGAATTCATCAAACCGGTTTTGGTGGCTTAGCGCATCAATTGATGTCACTGCAGATTCTGTGACCAGAAGGTTGTAAGGTTGGGTCCCGATGGTGGCAGGATTTTTGACACTAGCTAGGCAGTTAGGTCGAAATCAACCGTAGTCTATAGGAGAATTCTAGCGGCCGGCTGCTCTCATCGGCAGTTTTCTGTTGTTTTCCGCGATCAACACCAGGCGAATGATGGAGCAGTAGCTAACTTACGGGCCTCAGACTGCGCGCGATCTTTCCTTTCCTTGTCTATCCTTACCCGTGACTTACACACTCTTACACTTACTTGGACTACCCTACCATATATCGTTCTGAGGCCGGTACTGGAGCTTATAGAGCTTGTCCGGGCTTGCGCGGTGTCCCTTTGTTAGGAGAAGCGTGAATTGGGAAAACTACTATATATTATACTATATAAACTCGCTAACGAGTAGGCCGGCGCCGGTTCTCGCTACCCAGCGGGGAAAGATACGCGCCACCTCGCGCTGTAAAACATGCACTACAATTTAGGGACTAATGATCCTAGGCGTTGAGGGGCCCGGAAAAACTTATCAATCAATCAATAGAATTCATCGATATCTCCAATTAATTCATACCTAGATTTCAATCAAAGGGACTTTTTGCAGGTATCACTGACAGCAAACAACAATAATACCGATTCTCTGCGCATGCCCAGTTCGAGTTCCATATGTGCGGATTCTCAAAAGTAGTATTGAGTGGTCGAGATATTGCTGTCGATTGCTATTGCTGTCGTCTGCTAGGCTGCAAAAAAAATCTCTAAAGTGATAAAGACCTCGATACCCCGTAGTCCTGGAATTCATTGTTCTATTTCTTCATTCACTTTCACAACACACACACACACACACACACATACATACATACACACCACACACTATTTACCCGGATAAGTTAAATCAAACGAAAACAGTCTCAGTGTTTTAACCTCGACGTTTAATATTTTAAGAGCCTCTTTTCTTTTCATTAGGGACCGTTCCGGAGGGCCGTTGTCGCCTCGCCCCCCCCCCCCCATCTGCTCCCAGCCCCGCCGTCGCGACGCTCGGGGCGCCACTGCTCCAGTTTGTGAACCCACGAGGAAGCAGGAGCTGCTCGTGTGTACCCGGCGCCAACTTTGCAGGAGGATCCTCGGAAACCCGTAGGTAAACATAATGATTCCCTCTTCAAACTCATCTAGCTCCGAAAGGATTATATAGGATAGCGGAACTTATTAGCTCAAACCTCGATAATTCGAATTCATCATCTCGAAATCATCAACAATCAAATTCTGTGAAATCTCGAAATCAAGTAAGTGATTAAAACCTCAATATCTGAAATCCCTCGAATCCATCTACATTTCGATTTTTCATTAACGTTTACATTTTACTTACAATATTCACGTGCATAAATGAACTAACACTAAGAAAACATCAGTATTTAGAACATTATTTTTAACTGGGCGTGCTGTTTTATATTTACAAAGCTTCTTTTTCTTTCATTGATGGGCTACCTATGATAGAGATTCTCTTATTAGATGAAATCTATTTAAAAAAAATTAGATCTTTATGTAGTGTCATGTACAATTTACGAACAAAAACAAGTAATATTCCCGTAATTCTTGAATGAATTCATGAATATGTTTGATATATATTTTTGAAAATTACTAGCCTGAAATAAATAACGATGTGTATTTATATGGAAATATTCCTTTAGATGGGATATGTGATGTTAAAGCGTCAAAATAGCTTAGTTTTTCATTAATGGTGTGCGAGAGTATTTTTGTTGAACGACTTTAAAAAAACGTCTTCACTGGTTCGTGCATGAGAAATTTCTGATTTGACAAAACATGAAGGCTGTTTGAACAGATGGCAGTTAGAATCTGCTTTCCAACATTAATTATTTTAGGAAAATATCATGTTTTCATGCCCTGGGAGTTATTTACGTTTCCGACCTCTTGTGCGTCCGTGGATGCATACCGCGCGCACTTCGCAACGCTCCGGCGCGCCAAACACAGATAAAATATTGTTTCGGAGTCTCGAAACAAAGCACCGATCGTCACTAAATCATTTAACAGCTTTGCGAAGATGTCTTACCTTGCCACGCGAGGCCGGTGCAGCTAGTCCGTCTGACAATTGTAACAATGCACATGGCGTCTTACGTAGAACAACTACTTTTTCTCGGAAAATCGACGATTTGAAGCGCTTTATCGTGGGTATGCTCGCTTCGGCCCGGCCCGGGAAGTGCTGGCCTCTGGCGGCCTTTTGCGAAGCAGTTCTTCGAATGTTTATTCCTTGTTTCTTGTTTTGTTTTTTCTTTGCGCTTATGCTTACGGAATTTGGGGGGAATAAATAACTATCTCCAAACGCGGTACGTTTGAAATGTACCCCCATTGTTTTCAATTTACGCCAAGGAAAGGTCATAATTGTTTTTTATTTGAGATTAGACGCCAAATATGACTTATTTCCGCATTTTAATGTGTGATCATGTCCTAATTGATTTGAATAAATTGAGAATTGAGAGTAGATTTACAACAAATATTGGGTTTGGTGAGAGGGGTCACAGCTTTATGCCCCCTTCCTAGGATCCGCCACTACTGAGCGTCTCATATTCAACTTCGCTCCCTACTCGTTACTTCAAATCTCATATTTTATGCAGATATTATTCTGAATTAATTTTGTGTTTAAATTATTATATCGATAGCCATTCTTGCTCACGGATGGAAATTACTATTTTGTTTCTCCGAAGAAATTGCTTTAATTGTCATATATTCAAACAAACTTTAACTTAATATTAATAACATACACGCATGCATAATTGGTTGTTCGTTATTTTTGCAAAGCCACAATTTTTCGACCTTTCTTTCCACTATATAGGATGTTTAAAAAATAGGGTGCATACTATCAGGTATGTACTCCTCATATGTAGACAATCAAAATAGTTCATTACAATATTGTCTTCACAAAGCTGAAATTCAACGGAAAGTTTTTCATTCCGTTAGTCGTTGTCATTACAGAAGATGTTCAAAATGTCCACCTGCTGCTCGGAAACAGACCTCACACCGATGTGTCATTGTCCTGCGAACACGATTCCAAACTCCAGGAGTATTGCATATGTCCTCGCAAAATTTCACAGTTCAATTCCGAATGGATTCCAAATCAGGCACCGGAGACTAATACAAAAATCATTTTAAATGTCCCTACACGAATAAATCGAGATGGTTCAGATGAGGTGAGCGAGGAGGCCAAGCAGTTGGGCCACCTCTACCTATGTATCGATCAGGAAACCTCCGCTCGAAGTACCGTCGAGCCGTACGACTGAAGTGTGCAGGAGCGCCATCGTGCAAGAAGTGAGCGTGTTGACGACTGATCAGTGGAGTGTCTTCATAAACGTGATGTGTGGTGTTTTCCAAGAAGTTTGCGTACGCCTGCCTCGTAAGTCTGTTTACAAGTACATGGGGTTCCACTAATTGATCACCAATGATTCCCGCCCACGTGTTGAGAGAAAACCGCACCTGGTGACGAGATGGAACAGTTGCACGTGGGTTTTCATATGCCCATGCATACTGATTGTGCAAATTTGTAATGCCATCTTGTGTGAATTGTGCTTCATCTGTAAATAACAATAAGGCAGGAGAGATCCTGTTTTCCACCACACTGCTGTAAAACAACTTTCAGAACCTAACTCGTGCAGGGTAATCTGCTTGTACACGTGGTAAATGTTACGTGTTTAACGGGGCCTGTACACGTGGTATATGATAAGGATACAACTTAGGACAGTCTTGCAACTGTCTCCAGACTGTCGTATGAGGAACATTCATTTGCGCTAAGCTTCGTTTACTGATTGAAATAGTAGTGTACACACAGTCCATAATCTTGTCCTCTACAGCTGGAGTTGTAGATCTTGGTTGTCCCCTCCCCAAACCAGGAGAGTTAAATTTTCCATGTTAGCACAGACCCGATGTAGATGTACAAATGTCTTCCGATCTGGACATCGTCGCTGTGGGTACCTCTTCCTGTTACAAAAGACGGGCCAGCGCAGCACTGCCATCCGCCTTACCGTAAATGAAGTGCATGTCTGCCAACTCCTGATTTGAGTGTGATCCACAATCACTCGCCAAACACCAGTGAATGAAACTTTCGTCTCGGAATGAACTGTCAAGTGTCCTGTTAAAATCTTCTTTCGCGGCAACGACCTGCGGGTGGAAGAATGCCGGTGAATTTCGGTGTTGTGAAGGCCAAAACTCGGAAATGAAGGATTTCCGGACGTATGTTGTAATGAACTATTTTGATTGTCTACATATGGGGGGAATACACCTGAAATTATTTCCCTTACTTTTGAACATCCTGTATTTAAAATGTGAAAAACATGAGACGTAGAAATTTTCAATATCAATTCGTATCTCTGAAAATTTTAATTTTTAGAGTAATTTTGATTATTTTTTAAAGAAAAAAGACTTTGTAGGTAATCATGTACATATTAAAAAAGAGCTTTGAGCTTCAGCCGATATTATTTTGAACGTCATAATAATTCTTAAATCAAAGGGGCAACAAAAGTAGAGTTGAACAACGTACATATTGAAATCCCTCTCAGCTGCATACCGAGTGTCAATGCCAGACTGTCTTCATTTCAATCTTCTAACGACAAATAATAATCATACAATAAGTCCTTTAAACATTTTAACTGCTCAGGTTAAGGATTACCCTGATGTTTAGTATTACGCAAAATAATTGCGCTAATTTACGAACATTTCAATATTACTGTGAATACTGGTTGAAACATAGGGTACTGAGAATAGTACATATGGTATCATATTACACAAAGTAAATTAACCATATTCCCATGTTTCATTTAGATCCTGAGAAGGGATTTCAAGAATGAAGAAACAACAAGGCCCTTCGCCTTCCTCCCTTTGTTTTTCCTCCTGACGAGATTTCTTTGCGAGGATAAATATTGAAACAAAACCAGCTCGCAGAGACACTCCCCTTTGCGAGTTCAGACAAAGAAGCAGTTCTTAAGAAAGTACCGAAGGTCCAAGAGGAATGAAGAAGATAACAACAAAGAAGTGAGTATTTATTTTGTGGCTGGGTGAGCTTTGAGAAATGTGGTTGGGTGAGCTTTTGTGGCTAGGATCAAAACAGATGTAGTTTTTCGTATGTAGTTTTACGAGAAGGTTACCGAAACCTTTTGGCGTAGTGACGAATGAATTTACTTGCGAGATTCAGGTCCTCACGTAGCTTTTATGAAGACATTTACGGACAAATCTAAGGACCTGTCTCGAAACAGAGCTTAACGATTGTTTCACGGCAAATTGATATATACTAAATTAATTTTTCGGTGTTAGTCCGAATTAATCAATTGAATTTTACAATACACATCTTTGGCCTGTAAGGAAGCACCTGTCAAGTTTGCGCCAAGATAAATACTAAAACGTGGGTTGTAACACAAAACGTGTAAGTCAGAATGAGGTAGAATACATGCTAGAGTGGAGTCATCTGTAAACTTTTTTCCCTTAACGAATGAAGAATACCCTTAAACTAAAAGTAATTTATGCACTTACTACGTATTTTAAGGTCGTCTGACTGACAGATTAGGAGTCAACTGCTAAGGTCATTAGTCCCGTAAGTCTAGTACATGTTCTTCAGGCGGTGCCGGTGATCATTCCGATAGTAAGATCCGGTGCTGACCTTCCGTCGGCTAGTAGAGACCTACCGTCGGATACCCCAACCTTGTGTCTTTCACCAGCGGGGCACTGCACCAGCCGCTGCAGGACAAGCTCTAAGCCCCCGACCGGTCTCCCGGCATGTGTGTTGGTGTGGTGATTGTGAATGTCAGTGTGTGCAAGTGAGGGGAGGGGTAAGGAAAGGTCAATGAAGAGGAAGGAATGATCGCGTGCGGTCCGTCATCCATTTGTCAGGTTACTGCTCAGCCATTCGCCTGGTGTTGATCGGAGAAACCACGGAAAACTACCGATCAGAGAAGCGGGCTGCTAGAATTCTCCTCGAGAGAGCGGCTGAACTCGACATAGCTATCTACCCTGCCACCGCGGTGCCCCGTCGGAAACCGACCTCCCTGTAGTGGCACTCCAAAGACATCAGTTGATTGCCTGAGCAACCATCTCCCGGGTTTGACAATCGGGTAAATCTAGTTGTGTTTCCAGGCATGGGCAGTTTTTTTATTATCCACGCCTGAGGGTAATAGAGAAATTTGGCCAGTATGTCGTATTCCCATCACCGTACCTATAGGCTACTTGGCCTGCGTAAGCTGTCTTTCGCCATCAAAATATGGAAACTGAAATGAATTAGAAAGCTACAGCTCTATTTTGTTCTGACCGGGAATCGATTCCGGGATTGCATCATAGAAAGCTAGCACGCTGTCCATGAGCCACCCGAGTAAGTATGAATCTCAAAGTAATGAATCATTAGTGCAAAGTGAATTACGAAAATTGTAATAAGGCTATGAGAAAAAGTATAAAAATAAGGTACAGGCAGATAGAGTTTGTAAATGTTTTAAAGATCTTCGCCTTGGACTTTCGGGAAGTTCCTGGAAAGTTGCGTCCACTCTTTTTTGAAACCTTCCCCGGAACATATCTCACTTTTATGCTCCTTCTTCTCTCTCTCTCTCTCTCTCTCTCTCTCTCTCTCTCTCTCTCTCTCTCTCTCCAAGTTAACTCTAACGTCTCTTTCCGTGAACCAATCAAAGCCAGAAAACGCGAAAAAGAAAAGAAATCAAACGTCAAGGACCTAGAAAAGGAAAAAAAGGAGAATAAATTAAAACTGATGTAGAAAGAGTATGCAATAATAAATTATTATAGATGAATATGAAATATTAAAAAAGAAGGCTCAAAGAAAATGAATCTAGGAAAAAAAGTAATAAGGTAACTACTTAAATCTGTGAGCAACACTTCATTTAAAGCTAACAAAAATAAAATTACCTGCAAGTTTGTATAAGTATTGATTCCAATATTCGTGTGGAGAAGAATCTTTTTACAGAACATCTGAAAGCCAACATGCAAAACCACTACATAAATTAAAATGTGGGGAGTAAAACGTAGTTGAAGATTCTGTTTGCAACTCTCATTACAGAATTAAGCAGAAAAATCTGAATGTGTCAGAAAATTAATTTAGTAATTTCCATCTTCTCGCACCTTGGAAGCTGAGCGTTTGACATGTACTGCCACATGCGTTGGTGGAAGAAGAGGCCAATATAGATAGATAACAAAGTGAACGGTTTTGAGAGAATATGAAAAGTGAGGATAAAGAGCGCAAGTAAATTGACGTGAAGTGATGGTTTTCAAACGTCTGCAGAATGATTTATGCTAGAGTAAATTTGCAAGCTAGTATTCGCTGTACAATTGAAATTTTGTATAAGTAAAATTCGAGTGTGTCTCTATGATTTCAAAATAACTGCATATTTATTAACGTTACGTATTGTATAAAAAAACCCATTCTATTGTTTTTGCAACTTTCATGTCTGTGTGAACCAATTTCGGGGAGGGGTAAATCAATTTTGATTGGTTTATCTGAAAGAAGAGATTTTTGTCGTGCAAAATTTAGGTTACTTTTTGACATATTTAAAAAAAATTATTAAGAGGAATGTTCATTTCCTTACAAAAATCAACAGTAGTATTTCTACCTTAAAGTATTTTTTAGTTGAGACCTTCGAAAAAAAGATAAATTGTTATCTATATGCGACTTTGTAAAAATTATCCCCAAACCCTTTCCCTATTTTTAAAAAAATATTAAGTATGAAATTTTTCCGTTTTTCACTAGGATCTTGCGAACAGGAAGGAAGTCCACTGAAGTGAATCAAACCTTTCAAAGAAGGCATGAAAGTGTCCATTAAATAATTATTCATTCAAAAAGAACAATTAGGCTCTAATAAATTAAAGATAATTTTTTTCTGGACGTTTGTCGGACTATGCAACAATGTAATGTTTATAGCTGCTAGTTGCAAAGAAGGTAGTGGCAACAGTGATCCCGAGCAACGCGGGGTTCCACAGCTTGTTTATAAAACATTGCAATAAATGAAAGTCGCTTCACCTGAAAAGAGTTATAAGAGAAAATCATGGCTTTTCCTTATTCGCTCTAATGTGTTATTTTCCAACTCCTTTAAGCTCCTTCTGCAAGGTCACGAGTCTGCGCTCGAGAAACCATCTCAGATGCGTATCCCGCCTTTATTCCTCTCACTTCCGCCCCCAAAGCCAACTCCCCCTTGCAGGTAAACTGCCTGCAGCTTCTCTCCCCTCCACCGACGTAGACCGCATACTCCACTCCTAATGCGGTCCGGTATGAATCACGTGAAGGTTGCGGCCTTCGTAGCACAGAGCGTTCCTCCAACACCACTTGAGGACTTAAAATTAGAGATTACCTTAATAAAAAAAATCCTAAGAATATAGATAAAAGAGCACCGCTTAAAGTGTTTAGGAGTAACACACACGCACAAAAGGCAGCTCCAGGCAGCAAAAGTCTGTTGGAACGACATCCCTACTATTCCTCGGGGAGGTCTTATCTCGCGGTGAAAGTAATCGCGTTTCCTGGGAGTTGCCGCGTGAAGTTTGTGGTGCGTTGCGTTGCATGTGATGGCCCAGGGGCCTGGAGGTTGACGTAGGTTGGCTGGATAAAGAAGATATTTTATTATTATAGTTAGAAGGCTTCTAGCAGCGAGTATATTAACTCTTCACATTACTATTTTTATTGTTACTTTCAAATTTGAATTGATTTTGAAGAAATGTTGTTCCTGACAATCAGTTTTTTTATTACTGGAGCAGATCTTAATGATTTAAAAAAATCCAATTAAAGATATTTACTAATTAACTCTCCACATATTTAAAATTATTAAAAAACAATGAAATTTATTCTAAATGTTTAAGGCTGTACTGGGAAGTTATCCTAAAATCTATATGCGCTGTTTTCTAATTCTATACCTCCACACTGCCGTAAGTTTCACGATACTGCAAGGCATTTCACTTCTCTTTCTCATTATATTTTCCATTCCTCTTCATGCGTAACAAAGTGTGTTGATTGGTTCACAATTATCATTTAAGTTCTTTTTAGATATTCCTATTTGGCTCGTAGACCCTCAGCAGTATGTGGGAATGAGTACAGCTCTGAAGAAGGCCACAGCAAGATGGCCGAACGTCTGCACAATTGACCGACACTCGGCTCATCCCGGAGAGCCAAAAATGTAGTTCGGTTGACGGTTTGTTTGTAAGCGAATGTACAGGGAATTCCATATTGCTATTAGTTATCTTACTATTTTAGTAAGTTGATTTAGATAGAATATAAAAAAGGAAAACGATGCTTGCCCAAGATTTCATGTACATGATTTGTGATTTGACAAGTGCTGTAAGGGGGATGAAATAAGTTGTAAGGGGTTGCATGGATTTCATGGCTGTCCGGGTGATTCCGCGTCGTTGGCGAAATGTCAGTCTCTCAGCCAACGACACGGCGTCTCCCGGACAGCCAAGAAGTCGGAAGCTTACGTGTACGGTTTGCATGGACGCAGTAGGCCTGTTAGGGTTCATGTAGGAAAGGAGTGGAATTGTTTTTAGTTATGAAAGTAAGGGAAGGATGTAAGTCATTAGGAACTAAAATAACCCCAAACGATTTTTTGTAGATAATAGGGTTGTGCATTACGGTTTTCTTGTAGTGCTGCATTTATTTATAAAGCAAATTAGAGGGAGATATTCAGAAGGGAAAGCGATATGGTATTTACCAGAATATTCCTAGCACGTATACCTAATGTTCCTAGCGATATCAAGTAGAGAATATTTGCTTCAGTGGAAGTTTGATAAGCATAATAATTGGTGGAATCAGTAGCATGCACAGTAAGGATTAATCATTCTAATTCGGCAAGAAGTAGGATGCCGATGGGAAAATTGAATGTACTGTTAAAGATTATTCGTTTGGTGTTCGAAACTCCAACTACAGTTGTAGACGAACACAATTGTTTGAAGCAAAGAATGAGTCAATATCGCCTGTTTTGTAAGGTATATTCGGAAACCTATATATTGACCTCAGAGAGAGAACTTACTGATTTGTTTCATATTGCGAATGCATATTCAGGTAGATGATTGTGAAAATGTTATATTTAATGAAAATAGCAACACTACCAATTCAAAATCAAACTGCTCAAGTCTTAATTACCTTCAAAACAATGTTCAATGAAATGTAAACACAAAATCTGCAGAGAATATCATTAGAGAAACTCTATATATTTTATGAAATCATATATTTTTTACTTCCTTTATTTTAATTTTTCACTGATAATTAATTTCAGCAATGAGTTTTTAAAGCTTTTCTTCGTAATTTTAACCTAGTTTTCTCATTACTCGTTCAAATTTACATTCGCTCTCTTTTGTCAACAGTATATTTTTAAATCATGCGCAACTAACATGTTTTCCTTTACACGAATTGATTATAACACACATTACGAAGTAAAAGTAATATTACAAAATCAAGGTATCATTTAAATCCTAAATGTCGCGATAATCTATGACAGAGATTTTTTGAAGAATAAAATACTAGTAAGAATAACTCGAAAACCAGAGCTTGGTTTGACCTCACGTATTAAGTTGAAGGTCGAAGAACATAAGGAACGATCAACTCTCGGTTTCTTCGTCCTGAGATCGGCAGTACACGTACAAGCGGCTGCGGCGGCACCTTCTTTAACGTACCGCCCCACAACATCCTGAGCTTTTTGTGACGAGCGGTTGCATTGTCATACAAATAAGAGCGCCTAATCCGCGTCTCGAATGCGCGGTTAGGAGGCAGGTGGTAGCTTCGACTTGTGTGGCGGCGGCGGGGGCGGCGGAGACGTGGACTCTGCGGTGGCTGAGGTGGAGGTGGAGGCGGAGGCGATGACGGAGACGGTGACGGAGACGGAGGCAGAGATGGAGACGCAGGTGACTGAGGCGCAGATGGAGACGGAGGTGGAAGCACAGGCGGTAGCGATGGCGATGGTGAAGACGGTGGCGTTGGCGAAGGAAATGGCGCTGGCGACGGAAAAAAGTGGTGTGTGTGTGAGAGAGAAAGAGAGAGAGAGAGAGAGAGAGAGAGAGAGAGAGAGAGAGAGAGAGAATGAGAGAGAGCGAGAGAGTGAAGAGGGAGGCAGAGTGAGAAGCGGAGACGGAGACGCTGGCGGTGGCGTTGGTTATGGCAATTCGGGAGGGGGGGGGGGTTAGGAGAATCATTGGCGGACGTGAAGAGGGAGTCGATGGCAATGAAAAGGGATGATTGCTGTGGCTGGCAGGTGGGAATGACTTGTGGTGATGGCTGAGGTACGGTCTGAGGTTGTGACGACGGCGGTGGCAGCAGCGGTAGCAGAGGCGGAGGCGGCGGTGGCAGCCAAAAATGAAGAACGAAGAGGGAGGTGGAAACGTAGCCGGAGGTGAAGATCGACGGAGGCAAACGGGGAGGCGAAGGCAAATGCTTGAGCAGGGGAGGGAGAGGCGTAAGAAGAGACGGTGGCGGTGGCGATGGCAGTGGCGTCCTGGCGGCTGTACCAGTGACCGTGTCGATGGCGGCGGGTTAGTTGGGGTCTGGCGGCGGTAACATACAGAGGAAGTCGTGCGTGAGATGGTCCAAGGCTTCTCGGATTTCTCCCGGCCGCCGCCGCCGGCCGCGCTCGCGTATGCCACCTGCCGCCGCCGCGCCGCCCAAGCCTCCACTTGAAACCTGCGTGGCTGGATGCAGGCCCAGCCACCTGCCGTCGCTGGTAGCCAAAGCCGCGTAGTGTTCTTCTCAGAAAGGGCGAGACGTAGTGATTAGCTGAGTTGTGCTTAAGAGGAGGCGGATAGGGGCTGGGACAGTTTTACGTGCGGTGTCTAGTTTGCCTTGCATCTTTCCAAAACTTGTTACCTGTTTAGGTGGCTCAGGGCAGCAATTGCTCTCAATGCAGTGCCTCTAACCGAGAGGTCCTAGAGAACAACCAAAGTAACATGAATATGCAACAAAATGTTTCCGATCTCAAAGAAACATGTGATTATATACTTTCACTGTCATTCTGAAATTTTAAAAAAAAGGCAGCTAAATTCAGCAATCAGGATAAGAATAAAATTTGAATTCTGTATGGCAGAAGCAATCTAAGCATTTGAAAATTTCAAAGCAACAAATCTTACAAATCAATTAGTTCTATTAATCTTATTTCCCTTCATTATTGAATATATTACTTACGTAAAAAAGTTTTTAAGAACAAAATTAATTCACTTATGAAACTATTTGGACATACATTAATACATTTCAACTTAACAAAACGAAGAACTGGCTGCTATATAAATGAAACGGGTTTAGAAATGAAATGGGCTTAGAGAAGATGAGCATCCGGACAGTCGCTAAGTTCGCCGGTTTGGTTCCCGAAGAAATTAAATATTGCACTCGGAAGCAGACAATTTTCAGCACATTTCATTTAATTCTCTATTACATGGATCATTTTTAAGAAAAAATCTACCATTTAGAAATAAGCTATATTAGCTATTTTTCAATGATATAAGCTTATAGTTTTATAAAACGCGTAGATAAACTATATTATCTTATTTTACGGTCTATCTATACATAAATACATTACACATACAAAAATACAACACTAATACAAAGAATATATTAAAATTAAAGCATTTTTTAAATTAAAAATAGTAAAGAATTTGCTTGCAAATGAGCTAAGAAAATCGAGTATTATTTATACATCGCCGAGAAGCGACGTCCGCTCGTCCGCTGTGGAGGTGGAGGGCCGGGGTTCGTCCCCGGTTGGAGGTTCCGCGAGGAGGTTCTGGCGGAGGCTGGGCCCCAGCACCGCGCGCAGCTCTGCGGCCGCCGCCTTCACCGCCGGCGCCGTCTCGGGCCGCGGCCAGCGCACCACCGGACGCGTGTCCAGCAGGAAGCGCAGCAGGCGCGGCAGGCGCCGGCGCTCCAGCGGCTCCAGCTCCAGCAGCACCAGGAACTCGCGGTCCTCGCTGAACAGCTTGTGCTGCGCCATCTCCAGCTCCCACTGGCACCACTGCAACCACCATCGTCACAACAAGCTCTCCATAACGCCTTCTTAGGCGTTGCTATCTACGACATGGAACAGACTGACCTTGCTATCGATGAAGTGTTGAGTGAGGACGACAATGACCTTCCTGCTGTGCTCGATGGCGTCCACGATGTTGGTGACGATGTGGGTACCCAACCGAAAGTCGCGATCGAAGAGGCACAGGAGGTAACTCTCCGGACGGCGTTCCAGGAGTGGCGCGAGGCGCCGTATCACCCACTTCCGGTTCTTTCCACTGAGATTATAGAACGTATACGTCATATATTTAGGCAAATGTTTACTTGGATTTGAAGTACACACTCAAAATTAACTACAAACACATTTCATGACGTTATCAAGAAATCATTTTTGAGAACTCTATATCAAGTGAGTACTAATTCAATAGACTGCTTTCCATTGAACAATTTAAGTAAAATTGCTGCAATCAATTCTAATCTGTCGTAATAGCATAAGGAAACTACGTACTTCAGCACATTACACACTTATTAACGTGCGTGTTCTCTTACCTGTAGCAGATGAAGGCGTCGTAGCAAGCATTGCTTCGTGCCTGTGTTTTTTCTTTTCGACTTGGCCCGTATTTTCGCAAGGTGCGCCAAGTACACCACTTCGGTTCGATAATAGAAAATGACACCACCTATTGCAACGAAGGCAATCAGTCCAGCAATGGGTGCACCAATCCCCACCCACAGGTAGCGTCGAGGGATGAAGTTCACATCCTGTACCTTCACTGAAGTTCACATCCTGTATTGGTCGATCTTTGAACTGTGCAGGTTGGTGACAGGTTAGTGGTGTGTGCAGACCTAAATTTTTCACTGTTACTGTAGTGCTGGCTAACCACTGCTGCAGGTCGGATGTCTTGCAGTCGCCACAATTAATCATTTTGCCGCCCAGATCTACTTCTTTTAAAATTGACAGAGAAGACAGCATTGCTGGAGAGAAGAGGCTTATGAAATTGTTCGACAGATTTACTCGAGAAGCCCATGTTTGGAGTTCTGCATCAGCGGGATTTGGAGTTGAAATATTCACATCTCGTTTTGAGAATCCAACTAGCTCCGAGTGAATATCACTTGTTGTTTCTTTCATAAATATATTTGCATTGTCCCAACTAACAATCCTGTTGTTTGATATGTTTATATTATAAACATAATTAATATGAAGTCCTAAATTTATTAGATTGCTTAACGAGTTATGAGATACGTCAATAGAAATAAAAATGTTACGCGGCAGCACTGGCCAGTTCGTAAGGTTATTTCCTTGCAAAAAAATGTCTGTCAAACGATGAAGAGAAGTAAACATATGAGAGGAGAGTTGAATAATTGAATTATATGATAAATCCAGAGTGTGAAGATTTGGAACACCAGTAAATGCATCTGATGACAGGGATGATAAAAAATGTTCGCCCAGGAATAAAAGTTGCAAACCTTGGAGGTAATTATATTCCTTTGCTGCACTGAAGCTCTTCATCTTACACCGACACAATCTCAGCTCAAATAGGTTAGGAAGATACGGCATTGTCCATTGTTCGATATGACTTCCTGATAATATCAGACTTTCTAAATTATTTAATACATGCAAAACAGAGGGTTCTGGAGAAAAGGTGAAATTTTTCATAGTTGATTCAAATGTTAGTTCTTCTAGTTTTATTAGTTCTGCTATGATTTTCGGTATTTCGCTGAAGTTGTTTTGTAAAATTTTCAGATCTTTTATATTCACTGTTTCACTTACATTTTCTGAAAAAAGCTCATACGTAAGTATAAAATAATGTAATATATTCTTAAATATATTTCTTAAAATACATGTTAGCAGTGTGAAGTAGAATATTGCCGAACACAAAATATAATTTTTTGATCATTAATTTTCACAGTGTTAAAGCAAAGTTCCAACACCTTGGTTTAAGATCAGCTAAATATTGAATAATGAATTATATTGGTCTTATAAGTACTTAAAAGCCATATTTTCTTGCGAAATTGTAAAACCTTTCTTGGTTTCTGCTGCACTGATCTCGTACCGGAAAAATGAATGTGCAAGTTGCATTGTAATAAGTGTTATTGCATGTTTTATGCAGTTATCTCGAAGGAGAAGAGGGAGTATACAAATTCACGATGTAGTGTTTCCCGCTGTATCGAGGTTCGTCATCATTCTTACATTGAACTTTAACCTACAGAAAATGCCTTCAATGTCTCTCTCAAGGACACCGACCACTTCCTCCACCTAGTCATCAATTCGAAACTTTTTAGACTAATGTGGATGTGCATGAATATTTTACATTTCGCTAAATAACTTTCATTTCGCGGGAAGACATAGAGAGTCACGAGAAAAAATTGGATACCCGAAATCATAATACATGCACATTATATGACATGCCTTACATTCTCGTATGACTACGTTTTATATTAGAATCTGGATTTTGTAATATGTAAATATTTTTTTTCATTTCTAAGAGTAAATCTTAAGCAGATTGGATGTAAACGTTTGATTCATCAATAATAAACAGATATTGTGAAAATTTTCAAGAGTGTTAATATTAGTATTTACTAGGCTGTCCGGGTGACGCCGCGTCCATGGCGAAGGTGCCGACGTTTCGGTCGCCATTCTGCGACCTTCCTCAGGGCGTAATGCCACACGCATTACGCCCTGAGGAAGGTCGCAGAATGGCGACCAAAACGTCGGCACCTTCGCCATGGACGCGGCGTCACCCGGACAGCCTAGTAAATACTGACTCCGGCCGCGGAAGCCTACGCTCTCACTAGTGTTAATATTAACTAAATTACAGAATAAAAAGGCATACCTTAGGCGAGATCCATTGAACTGTTGATAACGATTAAAGTATTCAAAATAGGCAAATTATCCAAATGAGGCAAGGCTCCCCTCTGATCTGTTCCCAAAGAACCATTGACACAAAGTTCTCTGATAGAAGAGCCTGCTAGGCCCGGCAATACAAACGGATAGTGATATGTAAGTGAACCAGTCAGGTGCAAAGACGACAGCCACAAGAGTTCAGGACGGAACAGCGGCGAGGAGAAGTTCCAGAACTCAGGCTCATCCGGCGTGAAGGAGAACGGCGGAAGGGCCAATACATCGTCCCGCATCTTCACTTGTAGCGAGCAGTTTCTTCCACTGAAGCAGTTGCTTCGTTTGAGATGTCCGGCACTGCATTATTTATCAATTCTAAAATGAAAATGCTGTGGTGCATGCAAAATCCAAAACTGACTCAACTTGATCACAAGTATTGAAAATTAATCTAGTTATATACAGGCATTATTAATCTAGTTAGCTACAGGCTAACTAAGTTGATATTAGGGATATTAAGTTATTCGAGACCACTCCAAAGTATGTCTATGTAAATGTTTATCATTTTAGTTCTTTTTCGAAATAACCAGCCACTTACATTGTTTTAATAGTGAATTATTGAAATATGAAGTCATTTTTTTAAATGATCCGTCATAATTTCATAAATAATATTGTTGAAGGGGTCTATCCGTTAGTGATAGAGGCATAGACGCACAGATGCATGTTACACAAGGATTTACAGGACAAAACATTTTTCAACAAAAAAACACGTCTATCATTTAATAAAATCCGGAATATACCAATGAACACTTGAAGATAATGACTTGACGTATTTCACCTACAAGACCGCAATATTTTCATCAATACTTTTCAGTATGCATACCAATCCCATCCACTGTAAGTACAAGCTTTAGAACAAAGTTTTAGACGAAAAACTCCTAAACAGTTACAAAGTAAAATGTCAGGAACATTTGTTCTTTATGTTCTGTAGAATACAATAGAGAGATTATATTTAACGCTTAAAAATCTTGGCATGTTCTTGACGTGTTTCATTTTGATATGCTTACGTAGACCAACTTTGCTACTGTCCTAACGTTTTGTCGCCAGTTTCGCATGGTTACATCAAACAAAACGTTGTGTATAGACATGTTTTTATGAAGAAAATGAAGTTGGACCAACTCGCAAAAGAATTGTGCTGGAGCTTTGTGTTAAAGCAAGACCGTCAGCCAATTCCCCTGCCGCTGAGTAACGTTAATCCCTAAGCCGAAAGAATGCAGCTTGCCGGTGAATTTCCGGGCGCATGAGACGTGAGAGGGTCGGTCAATGCTCCGCAAGTCAGTGCGTTGAGGAGACCGGCTTTTGACCAAAGCGTTTTCAGTCCCATTTTGTAGCAATTTTACGTTTGTCAAAATAGTTTAAACTTATCCGAAATAAAAACAGCCAGACTCGAACCACCTCTCTAGCTAGTGTCGAAAACCTTGCCACTGTCAGGACTCGAACCCAGGATCTCGCATTCAGCGGCACTACAGTGACATTAGTTGATGCCCTGAGCCACCACTGGATATAGAGTCGATTCCCAAAGAAACTCCTAAAAATCTACAATATCAAAGAAACTGCAAAAACCTAACATCGAACACAATCAAAAATGTTTTTAAAAAGTCCTAAAAAATGACTATCACTTAAAAACTCCCGTCACTCCTTCAACCTCCTGAAAATAATAACTGCAAATTGGGTAAGGGGGAGCAGAAATGTAATTGCCTCCCTTTTGTTTTACGCTTCGAACGGCCATGCACGATGCATAAAATCTTCAGGTAACACGAGTTTCAATTATTATCAAAACTATTTTTTTGTATTGACGTAAGCATAAGCTAAAAGAAATATATAGGCATCTCATAGCAGATAAAAAGATACAACTGTATATGTAGCAAGAAAAAAATAATGACAAGCATTGAATGTTAAATGCTCTTACTTGACATTGTCGCAGATGTATTTTCGAATTCCAATATATAATGCCTTCCGATGATGTGACACGTTGAACTCCAAGCTGAAGTGGTTTTCATATCGGTTGGTGGTCCCGGACATTAAAAATATTGATATGCAGCCCCAATCTTCAATGAATGAGTCTTGATTGTTGCTTAAGTCTGAACTGGGAACATCTAATTGCATCTCTAGGTTCCACACAACATCCCTTTTCGAGCGGTGCATTTTCGAACAAGTGAAAAAATTGGGCAATCCATCGGACCCCCCATTAATACATCTCATCGGCACAAGAGAAAGTGGGACCAAAACGGTCTCGTCACAAGTGAGCATAGGTGCGTCACATCTTGCGAAACGAGGATATTGTGTCCAAAAGATTAACGAGGTAATGCCAAAGTAACGGAAAATGACAGAAATCATTAGTAATGAAGATAATTCATTTCAAACGTTAAAAATAACGTTTTTACAAAAACTCATCTTATTTTTGCGTATCTATCAAAATTTTAAAAACATATGGAAATGAATTAACTGTGATTACATGGAAGTCATTAAATTCTGTCTCAAGTATGTTATTCCCTAGGGCGTTTATTCAATGTAATTCTTATTTGATGTCTTTCATGGCAAACGACTTGAAATTATCACGAAAAATATTAGGCATAAAAATTAATAGCCCACTCTGTATATTCGAATCAATTATGTTTGTAAACTATTAATGTAAGCTACATTTTATAACAAATGTCTAATTGAATTTGTTGTGTATTAAACAGAGTTATAATCAAAATATCATTCTAAATTAAATATTGTCTTAAAACTTTTAATACACTAGTCTAACGAAAATGTTATTCCCTTTATTTACTTTTGAAAAACCGATAATTTACAAAACAACAATCTATATTGTCATTTCATCAGTATCATTTCTGGAAAATATATCATTTCCGGAAACACTGCTGGAATAAGGAAGTATACACTGACACCGTACCGTTTGTTCCACGCTGCTGCACCAGTTTTTATATCTATTTCTTAGAAAGTGATTCGTTCAATGCACCAATATTTCTTACAGATTCACAGCTCATAAATCGTTCTAAAGGCTAGTGCTATTGAAGCTCTGTAAGAGTAAAATCGTACACTCACAACTCGTTCACAACTCGAAAGGAACTGCCTTCCGAGAGCTTTCCTTGACGTTTTATCTGGAATGTGGTTCACGCTATCTTACTTTTCCTGTTTGCAAAGAGGGACTATGTTTTATGTCTCTCTACTTAGAATCGATCTCTATGATCTCTCTACTTAGAATCGTTTACCGTCTGCAAGTGTTTAAACGTTAGATTGACTCAGCACTGAAAATATCAGGTTTTCCTTTAGCATTCAGGTATTAGTCTTTGGCACTCCCCCACCCCCACCCCCACCCCACCCCAATTTTTAAATATATTACACTACGTTGTTCTGAAAATAATAAGAGAAGGCACAGGAATTACGAAATATATATATGATAAATATTGGTTCATATTTATATAATATTCAAATCCATATTTCTACTGCTATAATATTCACATCAATTATTTATATTTGCTAAAATTATCTTTTTATTGTCAAAAAAATTATGACATGACGGAAGAAGATAACCTCGTGCACATTGCCTTGAGCTCAGGAATTCCTTTCTCTCTTTTAGTAGAAGTGGGTGGTGGAGGCGGAGGCGGAGACGAAGACGGAGGCGGTGGCGGAGGCGTATTTTTTCATTATTGTAACGATCTATCTAATTGAAACAATATAGTGATGTTTCTTCAAATGTAATATTCTAATTTTCCAAGTTTGGAGTAATCTTTTATCTTGGAATTTTTCCGTTTGAATTTTATCAGATACCTGTCTTATATTATCTCACGCACTCGGCTGTCAGCTAAATCAATACCGTGGATTTTGTCAATGTTTTCAGAGAATTTTGAATCCCCGGAAAGTAGTGAGGTTTCGATGTTTGTAGTGTGTCCCTTAAATTCGTTGACCGTATATCATCATCTCTTAGTAAGGTCGTGTTTAGGGAGTCGGATTTTTATGCAGTTCTTATTTTTCCACTTTAATGAGAAAGTAATCGGACTTTATTGTACACGAAACACCTAATTTCCAATTATTTGAACACGAACTTATAAATTGTTATACATATTTTGCCTGTTTTCTTAATATTGTGTAGCTTATATACATTATGCTTGAAAATATTTATTGCACTTCTAATTACTATATTTATACTAATAAATTAATCTTTATTTAGTTTTGTACGTTTCTACAAAAGTTGTTCGTTGCAGCAAACTTCACTGTCGTGTATCTGCATTGCGCATAATATTTAAGAGGACAATTGTGTCGAGTATTACGTACCGTGAGACCTCGTCTTGAATATCGGTAACGCTCATGTACTAATTGGCATTCGTTACTTGAATTCTTGCAAGCCACAGAAACAACTTGTCTTTAAAGTGTGAGCGAATCAGGATGCAGAAAAGAAAGTACCTCCCTTTTTCATGAGAAGAAAGTGGCTATCGCTAAGGGATTTTGAGAATTGTGTCCACATGTGTTTCTAATACCAGTTGGGAAATATATTTAGTGGTGGACTTCCATTGTAGAAACGAATATTACATTCCTTAGAAATATTATGGAGAGATGGAGTATGTGTGAAAAAACCTGATGAACATGCTGGGCGTAAAAATTTGGGAAAATAGTGTTATGATTGGTTAATATACTTTAATGAGCATATTTTGGATCATAAATGCATTTACATTAGTGCACATTTGTTTCATAGATGAGTGCTTATGAATTCGGTCCCTAGTC
The DNA here is from genome assembly GCA_038098605.1 of Gryllus longicercus. Taxonomy (NCBI): domain Eukaryota; kingdom Metazoa; phylum Arthropoda; class Insecta; order Orthoptera; family Gryllidae; genus Gryllus; species Gryllus longicercus. The sequence goes on from JAZDUA010000070.1 coordinate 2,106,852, forward strand.
TTTTGCACTAAAAATAGGCGCTATTCTTTCAAGGATTTCTTTCGGTTTTTGATAACATGAACAATTCCAATTCTATCACTCACTTTTAATTGCCAAATTTGCGATCAAGTAACTGCCCATCAATGAGCTAGCGTAATAATGTCGTAACAATGACCATTTGAACAATGAACATGACGAAAGAAAAACATTTTTTGGTGTGAGGTGAGTAACTTGTGTATTTCTGTTAAAACCTCAGTATCTATGTTCCGCTACATTACATACCTTCCTTTATATAACATACATACGTACGTGTTTGAGAAAGTAAAAAATATTGTTAGGTTCGGAAGTGACCCCTTCCCCATTAGTATGCGACGTTTAATGCTATTTTTCTGTTACTGTATTGTTAATATATTCTGATCTACCGCCACCAGTGGAATAAAAAGCCACATTGTGAACGGCGTCCGTTAAGGATTTAATAGTCCGTTAAGAAGACTCGAAACAAATTAATTGAAGCAAAATACTGAGAACTATTAAATTCTTGACTACACTAATTCCAAAATATGATATTTCTTGTTTAAATGAAGTTATGAGTTTCTCTACGTGGAACTACGTCAAGTAATGAACGAAACACAAGTAACAGACTCGGTTGGTTATAAACCTCGGCTATTACCTCGGTTCACGAACTTCACGCATGCTGTTCATCGGCCTAATGCCATTAATAACTATTATCCCTACCTACGATGTCTGCATCACTTTCACTGCTGCGAGAGCTGGGGCAGCAGATCTCAGAGCCCCCACCCCCACCCGTAGCAGAGCATTTCGGAATGGAACGCAGACCGTATGCGAGCGCTCGCAACGTTATTCAGGCAGGTGCGGGCTCCCCCGCCGCAAAGGAAAGCTCATTAGCAACGTTAGCAGCAGCAGCAGCAGCTGGCACGGCACTCGTAATCGATATCTCTCAATGTCTGCCTCGTTTTGCACTCCGCCTTCACACCGCAACCGCCTTTCCCCGCTCCGCTCCTCTCCGCTCCACGCCGCTCCGAGGCTTCCTCTGCCGGGTCCCGCTTTTGTTCGCGCTCCCATTGTTGCGATGTTTCGCTTTCGGTATTGTTGCTCGTGTGCTTTTCACGAACCGTATATCTACCTCTCGGAACGTCCTCACCTGACGTGGGCATTGCGGTAGTCTTTCATTCAGGTTCGGATTCGAACTTGCTATGAAGTTTGAGTTGTGATGAAAACCCATCCGCAGATGCCTCGACTGTTTGTTTGTAGATGGGTTTCTTCGTTAACATGTGAAATTACTAACCGTGTTATGTGTGATCAAAACAGCCAATTGCATTATTTCTACAACCGAATGTACAGAGGAGCTTTCCTTTTCTTGGTATTTAATGAAGACAGACACTTTACCAAACACCCTTTAGCACAGGCTTTGAGCTTGATGTGTTGGTTTTGGTGGTATAAGGGTTTGGAGATTCGTTAAAATACGCAGATATGAAAGCGTTGAGTTTGATTGATTGATGGATTTGTGATTCGGGGAGCGTCAACTACTAAAGGTATTAGACCTGTAAGTGAAGAGCATGTTTTATCGCAGGAGGGGGCAGTGATCTTCCTCGCGGAATGGCAAGATCTGGCGCCGACCTACGTCGGTTAACGGATTTTTCGACGATCCGGTGTCTCGCACCAGCAAGGTGGCGCCCAATTCGGGTCAGGCTCTAAGCTCCCGACTGGTCTCCCTGCATGTGTGGTAGAGTGGTGCATGAAAGTGAAAGGGGTGAGGAAAGGGCAAGAAAGAGGAAGGAATGATCGCGCGCGGTCCGCGGCCCGTTTGTTCAGGTACTGCTCCGGCGTTCGCCTGGGGGTGATCAGAGAAACCACGGAAAATTACCGATCAGAGCAACGCGGGCCGCTAGAATTCTCCAACAGAAGCGACTGAATTGGACCTAGCTGACAAGCTAGTGTCGAAAATCCTGCCACCGTCGGGATTCGAAACCTAGGACCTCCCAGTCACGCGCACTGCTCTTTCATCTGTTGATGACCTGACTCACAGTTGTCAGTGAAAGCGGTGGGTCCGAGTTCCTCTATAACCTTTTCATAACCACCTCGTACTTCATGTGAACCATCAACCCACTCTTCACCCAATCATTAATTTTCTATCCTTGTATCCACTTTCTGGTTCATCCTGTCACACTTCTGACAGATGGCAACGGTAAATCCCCTCTGAGGTTACTGGCCAATGAAATGGGGATGAAGTCTTCTCCCTCGCGCATAATTAATAATGGTCAACGTACATATTGCGTTACATTCAAGGAGAACGTGTATTGGAATCGTCTTTGATCTTCCTCAAAATCATTCAAAAATTTCTTTTGTCTTAGTGTTATTTTTCACAATTTCATCTGGTTGCATCTATACTTCATGATAATAGTGTCTTCTCGAACAGGGAGAAATTGTAAAATTGTAATTCTATTCGTTGTCTAAATTATTTATTTACTTAAAAGATATCATATGAAAATAGAAAGAAGTTTAATAGGAAAGAGGGCCCAGAAATGTTGTTGGCGCCCTTCGTTCCTTCAGGCAGTGCAATTCTACGATCCCTCATGATCATGAAAGAATCCTGCAGTACTACACTTAGGCGGATAAAATTCAATTGCTTGCTTGGAAATTTGCTGAGTGAACATCGCAAATTATTGATTGTTTGAATAGATTTACTATTTCCGGTCACGTCAAATGCTAGTCCTGTTTGTGTTGTGAATGTTTTACTTCGGAAGTGGCGGTGATTCCTTACTCACCAGATAGTGGTATCCGGTGCCGAGCTACACCTACCTGTTTCCTCTTCTCCATGTATCTCTTCCCAGCTGGCCACCGTCCGAGTCTTGACAAGTTTAAAGCTCTCCCTGGTCTCACAACATATGTTGGAGAGTAGTGCTTGTAAGTGTGTGTGTGTAAGTAAAGAAATGAAATAGAACCAGGAAGAGGAAGGAAAGATCGCTTAGGGTCCGTTGTCCGATTGTTAGGTTACTGCATCGGCATTCGCCTGGTATTGATCGTGGAAGCCACGGAAAACTACCGATTAGAGACGCCGACCGCCGGAATTGTCCATGAATCGGCGAGTGTAGGTGACCTCGTTACACAGGTGATCGATATCGCAAACAAAGGAAATCGGTATACAGCACTTTAGTTTCGGTTTAAAGTTCCAGATAATGAAAATCCATCTTTGTCCCTCCCCAACCCACTTCCTCTGCTGACCTCGTTGTTGTCGATATTCCTGGATCCCGACCTCTATCCCTTTCCAGTACGGGGACTAAGGGTGGTGCGTAAGTCATGAATAGATACAGCATACTCAATGGTGCCCAGCGGACAAGAAGTAGTCGAAAGAGCGCAAATATTTGTTAAAATAAACGCCTTCGAAATGGGTCATTAAAGGGAGAGGTTTCACTTTTCGTAAATCTGCAAAGAAACATCACATGAAACGAAAACATTATATATAATAATTTTTAATAAAGATTATGTCTTTGCAATCGTACTTTTAGCACATGTTACTTTTGTATTTTGTAAATAGAAGAAAGAAGCCCTTACTAGATCACGCGTGTGCTGCATGCGCAGATGGAGATATCGCGTCACGCTTGATACATTCGGACATTACATATAGAGAAAAAGTGTAATTCTAATACCGAATATATCTATGAAATTACATGCTCATATGCATGCATCAATGCACCTAGGCACCTTACTTTGGTTTCTTGTGTTGAGAAAATGAGCCATTACTCAATCACGATTGTGTCACATGCTCAGATGACACTGTTATAGGCCATGGTGGACGGAATCGGATCTTCATTTGGTCTCGCATGTATCGAAAACATAAGCACTAATATCGTTTGTAGTATGTTCTCCTGTGCTATATACTTGCAATCATTCTACTCGCGCACTTTACTTTAGCGTTGTTCTGCAAACAAAAGAAGCCTACTTGATTAGGTATGTGTTGCGAGCGAACAGGGCGCAGAGGTCACGAAACGTGACGAGTTTGATTTCTCCTCGCGCCTCGTGATCCCAGGATCTTCATGTAAAGTACCCTCCCAAACTAAAAGATATGTTTCTACTTCACAGTACCTCGAGCGCGACCAGAACAATCGGATAATATCAGTTTTGGAGGAAATGTTTAGTTGCTAGTACACTAGGGTGCTGAAATATCTAAATTACTAGTTTATAGTATACTATAAACTGATAGAAACCGAAGCAGATAAGAAAAAACAGTTGCCTATGATTCTGTTAGTTATCCAGAAGGACTGACAAAATGCAAAACATTGTACAGTTTCGATTTTGAGTAAAAAATGCTAATGTTCGTTTATGTTTATCTCCAATTTCCATTTCTGATGTTACAACTATATTCTAAAAAATGTTCGTCACCGCTTATGACATTCATGAAGTCATGTGACATATGAAGAAGATAGAATATTCGGTATACACGTGAGCCATTTCAGAACAGTTAATTTTTGCTTCATTATGAACTGATTGATTGATTTCTTCGTTAAGACCCGATTGATTCCGGGCACGTCAACTGCTAAAGTCATTAGCCCTGTAAGTGTAGTGCATTGTTTCTCGGGAAGTGGCAGTGATCTTCGCCGGCTGGATGGTGAGATCCTGCATCGACCTCTCGTCGGCTAGGGTGGCTTTCCCAAACATGTATCTTCCACTAGCGGGGCACCTCCCTGACCGGAACAAGCTCTAAGCTCCCGAAAGATCTCTCGGAATGTATGGTAGTGTAGTGTATGTAAGGTTGAGTGTGTGTGTGTGTGTGTGAGTGTGTTATAAGGGGTGAGGATAGGACAGGGAAGAGGAAGGAAAGATCGCGCGCGGTCCGTGGTCCATTTGTTAAGGTACTGTTCCGGCATTCACCTGGTGTTGATCGTAGAAACCATGGAAAACTACCGATATGAGCAGCCGGCCGCTAGAATTCTCCTCCAGACTGCGATATAACTCAATTTAGCTAGTGTCAAAAATCCTGCCACCGTCGGATCTCGATCCATAGTACCTCCCTGTCAGATGCACTGCAGTGCTCTGAGCCACCTCTCCCTTTATCTAAAACCGATTTTCCACACACTTCACAGCAGCACTTCTGCTACTGCAGGCCACTAGTTTCACTCTTACTTGTGGAATACTACATTACAATAGTTAATAGCTAGTAAATCTTTAGTAATATTTTTTATTTCCGAGTTTTTATATATTTTGGATTACTAGATTTAATGTAATGACACAATGACTTCAATGTAATGACGTAGTACTGATTGATTATATTTTAGCACGAAATCTCCACGATCTTTTACTAAAAACGCGCCCGTAAATAAAAGTCACTTTTTATGTTCTGATGCCGCAGAGAATTACATTTTGTATGATGGGGAAGCTCATTAATTCTTTTTGTTACAATATAAAGAGTCTATGTACTCATTTCCTCTCAACATAAATGTGTCATGAACTCGAGTGTTTTATTTCTTGAATTAATGAAATAATTGCGCCCATTTCATGTGAGCACGATTAATTTTTATTATGCAAGGATTAAATTAATTGTTATGTTCAGGCAGAGCATACATTTTCATTTTTATGTCCCCTAGCAATAATCGTTGTGAAACAACTACGAGAGCCATGTTTTTTAATTAATTGTATTTAAATGGATATTTTCTTTCGGTGTATGTGTTATCTCTTGTACACAATTTAAAAAGTGAAGAAATTTCCGCACTGATTTTAACATGAATTGTTATTACTTTCTATCTGAGTTAAGACGGATTTGTGTATTTTCATCTACAAACTTCAAGAATATTCTTTTCAGCATTTCAATATGATTATTAAAGTCTGGACATAGTTTTTTGCAACTTAAATTAAAAATAAATCTTTATTTTCTTCATTACGTGTTTTCTTTGAAAAACTTACTTTTACTTTGCAAAACTCGAAAAAACGTAAACAATTATAGACTTTTGTACAATAGATCATGAGAATTAAACATATATAATTTACGTTTTTATCGAATATCGCAGGATATATCGAATACGAGCATGCGTATTTAATGGGCAGAAAAGACATGAAGTTGTTCAGTAATGAAATGTTTGGGCCAGTATATTTTGTTCTAAGTACATTTTTAGGATCTGTGGAAATTTAGTTTCTGCCAGCAGTACGTTTTCTATAATTCCAAAGGCCTGAAAAGACCTGACCTGTCGGAACAAAAGGAGCAAGGTCGAACGAACAAAGCAATGAAAGGGAGCTGCCAACAAAGCCAGAACCTTGTGCTCCCTTCGCAGAAGTAACTACGGAAAGTCCGTGCAGTCTGGAGGTAGCCTTGAGAAATTCCTCTCGTCGGATCGTGAGGGTTGAAACGACGAGGTGACGGTGGAAACGGCGTCGCAGGAAGGGGAAGATAGTGTGGCAGAATGGAAGATGAAGACTCGTTGGCAATTTCGGGAATGGAACACCCGATGGCTTGTGAGTGGGACGGAGCTGAGAATTTGTCGATGAAGTATCGTAGTTGGTGTAAAGAGAAGGAAGCAGAGGATGAGGAGAACAAGTATTGTTACAACAGCACATATTCTCATTATTTCAAACGTTTGCAAATTTTCAAAAAATCCATAAAAGGAGGCGTTATTTTTAAGCGTCCTTTCTTCAATTCTAGAGAAATATTTAACGAAAAAATGAAGTCATTATGGAAAACTTTTTTATAAATTGCCGAAACATGAAGGAGAAATTACGCACAAAATACTCGTGTTTTTTTGTACATGATGTACATGATATTTTCTAAAGATATGATTATTTAGAATATATATTTTTAAGAAAAGTCTATAATTAATATTGCACTTTTGCAAATGTTAATACTTCGCAATTTTCGAAAATAGAGTTCGTTGAAATTGAGACCAGCACCAATTTTTAACCGTCCTCTGTAACAAACAAAGATATGAAGTTATTTTTTAGTTAATCTCTCAACATTCGCGAAACATAGGATCCCAAAAACAATCGCAAATGTCAAATCCGGGAATGCTGAGTCTATTTTTTAATGAAGAAAGGTGAGTTATGTTCATGGATATAAAAAAAACTGTTTAAAAAAGGAAAAAAAGTATCTGACAAACAATCGAAGTATAATTAGTAAGCGGTACTAGAAATAGAATTCACAATTAACATCCCAAAGACAACAAGAAAAACCATGTTCCTGGCCGGAAACAAAGCGGATGCGGAGCGGAGGAGGGGCGGAGGCGTGGTGGACGCGGGGCGGAGGCAGGGGGAACGCGTAGCGGGGCGAAGGCGAGGCGGAACCGGGGCGGAGGCGAGGCGGGGCAGGGGCGCGGCGGAGGCGCGGCGGAGGCGGGGGGAGGCGGGGCGGAGGCGGGCGGAGGCGGGGCGGAGGCGGGAGGAGGCGGGCCGGAGCCGGAGCGGAGGCGGCGTAGAGGCGGCGCGGAGGCGGGGTGGAGGAAAGAGGAACGCGAGGCGGGGCGGTGGCGGGGCGTAGGCGGGGCGGAGGCAGCGCGGAAGAGGGGCGGAAGCGTGGCTGAGGCGTGGCAGTGGCGGCGCGGAGGCGGGGCGGAGGCGGGGGCACCGCGAAGCGGAGCGGAGGCGACGTGGGGCGGAGGCAGAGCGGAAGCAGGGCGGAGGCGAGGCGGGGCGGAGGCGGAGCGGAGGCGGGAGGAGGCGGACACGGAGCCGGGGCGGAGCGGCGCAGAGGCGGCGCGGAGGCGGGTTGGAGGCGGGGCAGAGGCGAGGCGGAGGCGGGGCGGTAGCTGAGACACGGCGAGGGCAGAGGGGAGGAGAGCGGGGCAAGACGAAGGTGCGGCGTGGGGTGGAGGCAAAGGACCCTGCGGCAGCGCTTGTTCTAAGGGGCGAGGTATCTCGCCGTCCTCGGCAGTTCATTAGCGGCCGGAAGTGGGTCAAGAGGAACAGTGGCGCGGCGTAGACCTAAGACGCGGGGCACGGCCGCGCGCAGTAGGCAGATGGAGGGTAAACCCAAAACTTCAATTACAATTGCAAAGCCATTCTTGAGGACGCACCTCTATTTCTAGAATAAGGCGCTCTAGACTAGCAAGTAAAGACATCTATTGACAATTATAATTCACAGTCAACTTTAACATACAAAACAGAAATAATCGCTACTAAAAAATAATGTAAGGCGCTACGGAAAAAGTCACAAAAAACTAATTAAACTGTCATTACCAGCGACAATTGAATATATATATATATATATATATATATATATATATATATATATATATATATATATATATATATATATATATATATATATCTTACGCACAAGCATTGATTTCTGTCAAACTGCAAATGGCGTAAGGTTAAAAATAACTGCAACTAAGAACCCAAATACTTGCATAACACGGCCCTGTGGCGCAACGGATAACGCGACCGACCACGGATCACATATTTTCTAACACACGACGAAGTTTCCATGTTCAAATCCTCGCGGATTCGGTTCTAAACTGAATTTTTTGTTACATATGCAAGGCCAAAACGTACTGTAAATTGGACCCTAGAAAATTGTCTCCCACGGCCCTGTGGCGCAACGGATAACGCGTCTGACTACGGATCGGAAGATTCCAGGTTCGAATCCTGGCAGGGTCGCTGGAGTTCTTTATTCCCTTAAATATGGAAGCCTGAGGCATATTTCCTAACGCACGACGAAATTTCCATGTTCAAAACCTCGCGGCTTCCGTTCTGAATGAATTTTTTGTTACATATGCAAGGCCAACACGTACTGTAAATTGGACCCTAGACAATTGTCACCCACGGCACTGTGGCGCAACGGATAACGCGTCTGACTACGGATCAGAAGATTCCAGGTTCGAATCCTGGCAGGGTCGCTGGAGTTCTTTATTCCCCTAAATATGGAAGCCTGAGGAATATTTTCTAACGCACGACGAAATTTCCATGTTCAAATCCTCGCGGCTTCCGTTCTGAATGAATTTTTTGTTACATATGCAAGGCCAACACGTACTGTAAATTGGACCCTAGAAAATCAACGTCCACGGCCCTGTGGCGCAACGGATAACGCGTCTGACTACGGATCAGAAGATTCCAGGTTCAAATCCTGGCAGGGTCGCTGGAGTTCTTTATTCCCTTAAATATGGAAGCCTGAGGCATATTTTCTAACGCACGACGAAATTTCCATGTTCAAAACCTCGCGGCATCCGTTCTGAATGAATTTTTTGTTACATATGCAAGGCCAACACGTACTGTAAATTGGACCCTAGAAAATCATCGTCCACGGCCCTGTGGCGCAACGGATAACGCGTCTGACTACGGATCAGAAGATTCCAGGTTCGAATCCTGGCAGGGTCGCTGGAGTTCTTTAATCCCTTAAATATGGAAGCCTGAGGAATATTTTCTAACGCACGACGAAATTTCCATGTTCAAAACCTCGCGGCTTCCGTTCTGAATGAATTTTTTGTTACATATGCAAGGCCAACACGTACTGTAAATTGGACCCTAGAAAATCATCGTCCACGGCCCTGTGGCGCAACGGATAACGCGTCTGACTACGGATCAGAAGATTCCAGGTTCGAATCCTGGCAGCGTCGCCAGGATATTTGAGGCATATTTTCTAACGCACGACGAAGTTTCCATGTTCAAATCCTCACGGCTTCCGTTCTGAACTGAATTTTTTGTTACATATGCAAGGCCAACACGTACTGTAAATTGGACACTAGACAATCATCACCCACGGCCCTGTGGCGCGACGGATAACGCGTCTGACTACGGATCAGAAGATTCCTGGTTCGAATCCTGGCAGTGTCGCTAGAGATCTTTATTCCCTTTAAATATGGAAGCCTGAGGCATATTTTCTAACGCACGACGAAATTTCCATGTTCAAAACCTCGCGGCTTCCGTTCTGAATGAATTTTTTGTTACATATGCAAGGCCAACACGTACTGTAAATTGGACCCTAGAAAATCAACGTCCACGGCCCTGTGGCGCAACGGATAACGCGTCTGACTACGGATCAGAGGATTCCAGGTTCGAATCCTGGCAGGGTCGCTGGTGTTCTTTATTCCCTTAAATATGGAAGCCTAAGGCATATTTTCTAACGCACGACGAAATTTCCATGTTCAAAACCTCGCGGCATCGGTTCTGAATGAATTTTTTGTTACATATGCAAGGCCAACACGTACTGTAAATTGGACCCTAGAAAATCATCGTCCACGGCCCTGTGGCGCAACGGATAACGCGTCTGACTACGGATCAGAAGATTCCAGGTTCGAATCCTGGCAGGGTCGCTGGAGTTCTTTAATCCCTTAAATATGGAAGCCTGAGGAATATTTTCTAACGCACGACGAAATTTCCATGTTCAAAACCTCGCGGCTTCCATTCTGAATGAATTTTTTGTTACATATGCAAGGCCAACACGTACTGTAAATTGGACCCTAGAAAATCATCGTCCACGGCCCTGTGGCGCAACGGATAACGCGTCTGACTACGGATCAGAAGATTCCAGGTTCGAATCCTCGCAGGGTCGCTGGAGTTCTTTATTCCCTTAAATATGGAAGCCTGAGGCATATTTTCTAACGCACGACGAAATTTCCATGTTCAAAACCTCGCGGCTTCCGTTCTGAATGAATTTTTTGTTACATATGCAAGGCCAACACGAACTGTAAATTGGACCCTAGACAATTGTCACCCACGGCACTGTGGCGCAACGGATAACGCGTCTGACTACGGATCAGAAGATTCCAGGTTCGAATCCTGGCAGGGTCGCTGGAGTTCTTTATTCTCCTAAATATGGAAGCCTGAGGAATATTTTCTAACGCACGACGAAATTTCCATGTTCAAATCCTCGCGGCTTCCGTTCTGAATGAATTTTTTGTTACATATGCAAGGCCAACACGTACTGTAAATTGGACCCTAGAAAATCAACGTCCACGGCCCTGTGGCGCAACGGATAACGCGTCTGACTACGGATCAGAAGATTCCAGGTTCGAATCCTGGCAGGGTCGCTGGAGTTCTTTATTCCCTTAAATATGGAAGCCTGAGGCATATTTTCTAACGCACGACGAAATTTCCATGTTCAAAACCTCGCGGCATCCGTTCTGAATGAATTTTTTGTTACATATGCAAGGCCAACACGTACTGTAAATTGGACCCTAGAAAATCATCGTCCACGGCCCTGTGGCGCAACTGATAACGCGTCTGACTACGGATCAGAAGATTCCAGGTTCGAATCCTTGCAGGGTAGCTGGAGTTGTTTATTCTCTTAAATATGGAAGCCTGAGGAATATTTTCTAACGCACGACGAAATTTCCACGTTCAAATCCTCGCGGCTTCCGTTCTGAATGAATTTTTTGTTACATATGCAACGCCAACACGTACTGTAAATTGGACCCTAGAAAATCATCGTCCACGGCCCTGTGGCGCAACGGATAACGCGTCTGACTACGGATCAGAAGATTCCAGGTTCGAATCCTGGCAGGGTCGCTGGAGTTCTTTATTCCCTTAAATATGGAAGCCTGAGGCATATTTTCTAACGCACGACGAAATTTCCATGTTCAAAACCTCGCGGCTTCCGTTATAAACTGAAATTTTTGTTACATATGCAAGGCACCACGTACTGTACATTGGACCCTAGACAAACCTCACACACGGCTCTGTGGCGCAACGGATAACGCGTCTGACTACGGATCAGAAGATTCCAGGTTCGAATCCTGGCAGGGTAACTGGAGTTCTTTAATCCCTTAAATATGGAAGACTGAGGAATATTTTCTCACGCACGACGAAATTTCCATGTTCAAATCCTCGCGGCTTCCGTTCTGAATGAATTTTTTGTTACATATGCAAGGCCAACACGTACTGTAAATTGGACCCTAGAAAATGATCGTCCACGGCCCTGTGGCGCAACGGATAACGCGTCTGACTACGGATCAGAAGATTCCAGGTTCTAATCCTGGCAGCGTCGCCAGGATATTTGAGGCATATTTTCTAACGCACGACGAAGTTTCCATGTTCAAATCCTCACGGCTTCCGTTCTGAACTGAATTTTTTGTTACATATGCAAGGCCAACACGTACTGTAAATTGGACCCTAGACAATCATCACCCACGGCCCTGTGGCGCGATGGATAACGCGTCTGACTACGGATCAGAAGATTCCTGGTTCGAATCCTGGCAGGGTCGCTGGAGTTCTTTATTCCCCTAAATATGGAAGCCTGAGGAATATTTTCTAACGCACGACGAAATTTCCATGTTCAAATCCTCGCGGCTTCCGTTCTGAATGAATTTTTTGTTACATATGCAAGGCCAACACGTACTGTAAATTGGACCCTAGAAAATCAACGTCCACGGCCCTGTGGCGCAACGGATAACGCGTCTGACTACGGATCAGAAGATTCCAGGTTCGAATCCTGGCAGGATCGCTGGTGTTCTTTATTCCCTTAAATATGGAAGCCTAAGGCATATTTTCTAACGCACGACGAAATTTCCATGTTCAAAACCTCGCGGCATCGGTTCTGAATGAATTTTTTGTTACATATGCAAGGCCAACACGTACTGTAAATTGGACCCTAGAAAATCATCGTCCACGGCCCTGTGGCGCAACGGATAACGCGTCTGACTACGGATCAGAAGATTCCAGGTTCGAATCCTGGCAGGGTCGCTGGAGTTCTTTATTCCCTTAAATATGGAAGCCTGAGGCATATTTTCTAACGCACGACGAAATTTCCATGTTCAAAACCTCGCGGCTTCCGTTCTGAATGAATTTTTTGTTACATATGCAAGGCCAACACGTACTGTAAATTGGACCCTAGAAAATCATCGTCCACGGCCCTGTGGGGCAACGGATAACGCGTCTGACTACGGATCAGAAGATTCCAGGTTCGAATCCTGGCAGGGTAGCTGGAGTTCGTTAATCCCTTAAATATGGAAGCCTGAGGAATATTTTCTAACGCACGACGAAATTTCCATGTTCAAAACCTCGCGGCTTCCGTTCTGAATGAATGTTTTTTACATATGCAAGGCCAACACGTACTGTAAATTGGACCCTAGACAATCATCACCCACGGCCCTGTGGCGCGACGGATAACGCGTCTGACTACGGATCAGAAGATTCCAGGTTCGAATACTGGCAGTGTCGCTGGAGATCTTTATTCCCTTTAAATATGGAAGCCTGAGGCATATTTTCTAACGCACGACGAAATTTCCATGTTCAAAACCTCGCGGCTTCCGTTCTGAATGAATTTTTTGTTACATATGCAAGGCCAACACGTACTGTAAATTGGATCCTAGACAATTGTCACCCACGGCACTGTGGCGCAACGGATAACGCGTCTGACTACGGATCAGAAGATTCCAGGTTCGTATCCTGGCAGGGTCGCTGGAGTTCTTTATTCCCCTAAATATGGAAGCCTGAGGCATATTTTCTAACGCACGACGAAATTTCCATGTTCAAAACCTCGCGGCATCCGTTCTGAATGAATTTTTTGTTACATATGCAAGGCCAACACGTACTGTAAATTGGACCCTAGAAAATCGTCGTCCACGGCCCTGTGGCGCAACGGATAACGCGTCTGACTACGGATCAGAAGATTCCAGGTTCGAATCCTGGCAGGGTCGCTGGAGTTCTTTAATCCCTTAAATATGGAAGCCTGAGGAATATTTTCTAACGCACGACGAAATTTCCATGTTCAAAACCTCGCGGCTTCCGTTCTCAATGAATTTTTTTTACATATGCAAGGCCAACACGTACTGTAAATTGGACCCTAGACAATCATCGTCCACGGCCCTGTGGCGCAACGGATAACGCGTCTGACTACGGATCAGAAGGTTCCAGGTTCGAATCCTGGCAGGGTCGCTGAAGTTCTTTATTCCCTTAAATATGGAAGCCTGAGGCATATTTTCTAACGCACGACGAAATTTCCATGTTCAAAAGCTCGCGGCTTCCGTTCTAAACTGAATTTTTTGTTACATATGCAAGGCCAACACGTACTGTAAATTGGACCCTAGACAAACCTCACACACGCCCTGTGGCGCAACGGATAACGCGTCTGACTACGGATCAGAAGATTCCAGGTTCGAATCCTGGCAGGGTAGCTGGAGTTCTTTAATCCCTTAAATATGGAAGCCTGTGGAATATTTTCTCACGCACGACGAAATTTCCATGTTCAAGTCCTCGCGGCTTCCGTTCTGAATGAATTTTTTGTTACATATGCAAGGCCAACACGTACTGCAAATTGGACCCTAGAAAATCATCGTCCACGGCCCTGTGGCGCAACGGATAACGCGTCTGACTACGGATCAGAAGATTCCAGGTTCGAATCCTGGCAGGGTCGCTGGAGTTCTTTATTCCCTTAAATATGGGAGCCTGAGGAATATTGTCTCACGCACGACGAAATTTCCATGTTGAAATCCTCGCGGCTTCCGTTCTGAACTGAATTTCATGTTACATATGCAAGGGCAACACGTACTGTAAATTGAACCCTAGAAAACCATCGCCCACGGCCCTGTGGCGCAACGGATAACGCGTCTGACTACGGATCAGAAGATCCCAGGTTCGAATCCTGGCAGAGTCGCTGGAGTTTTTTTTTCCCTTAAATATTGTAACACCCCCGGTTGTCTCGTGAGAGAACGCCCGGTAAGCGGTCCTGAAATAGCTCAGCCGGTGATGGAAGGAATTGTTAACAAATACTGGTAACATGAAAGAAACACTTTGATCACTGGTAAAATCACTTTTATTCCTGGGCAAAATAATTCAAAATGCTCCAGGGAAGTTACACATTAAATAGAATCGGAAATCTGAAAATTAGGTGGACAGATAAGAAGATGAAAAGTTAGTAGCCAGTATAAAGCTTAGAAATTAGGAAGACTTATTGTTAGCATCACAATGGTGACAAATATTACAGATTACTGTGTCTTAGCGCGACCCCGCATTACAGGATTTTCGCAGGGATGAATACCCTGAATTATATTGCCTTGGTAAAGTTTTCTTTTGTGGGCCCAAGACGGGTGCGTTGCGGCCGAGAGGGCGGCGGCAACCTTCACAGGGGACGCGGCCGGGGCGATGTCCTTGTGCCCACCCAGGCACGCCTGTCAGCTGGTCGGGCGTCTGAGGGCGCCAGCCTCAGAGGCGGCGGCGCGGCCAAGGGTAGGCGGCGGCGCGGTCGAGGGCGCGGCCGGGGTAATGGCGCCTGGAAGTCCGGTTGAGCTCGGGGTCGGCCGGCAGTCACTCTCGATTTCAAGAGCGTACTAACCATTCACGGATTCTTCTGATACTCGTGATTATTCACAATTGCAACTTTAGAAAGTCTAGAAATCCTGCAGCGACACATTCGCTTCTCTTTGCAACTGATTCCCGCTTCAGAGAATTTTCTCTGCCCACTTAACCCTGCTCTATTACAATAGCCCACACCGAAGATTTCTCTAAGTCCATCAGAGGCGAACTTGCCTCTGGTCGGTGAACGGCTCTCCCTCCCAGAGATGTTTCTCTCCCGACTGCCATGCTCTGAATGCCAATTTTATAAGTCAAATCTTATTAGGTTAACTCTTACCCCCCACTCGCTTTCTCGCACGTTCTGGCTCCTTAAGATAGTTGCGTCGCCATTGGCCGAAAGAAATGGCGCATTGCGTTATTGCGACCAATGGTGACAGGGGTAGTGAATAGAGATCCGACTCTTTGCATAACTGTGAGCGTCCAGAAATTTTCTTTGCCCTTCGAGAACATGCTCGCACAGGACGGGCGTTGTCCGTGAAAGAATTTGTCGATTTCAAAAGCAATCAAGAAGGTTCGTGCAGCTGGCCATGCGAACACGTGCTCCACAGTGAATCTGTCGCCGACTGACCCTTGTAACTACTCACTTAATGGGCCGGAGGCGGAGACGGCTGTCAGAGAAGCAAGGTTGCGCGCGTTAGGCCATGTCGCAATCTGTTCCCAGTATTACTCAGGGTGGCCGAATCTGTTTGTTTAATTTAATTTTCCTGGCATGAAGAAATCGGTTTCGCCACAATAGGGAAGCCTGATGAATATTTTCTAACGCACGACGAAATTTCCATGTTCAAATCCTTGCGGCTTCCGTTCTGAAGTGAAATTTTTGGTACATATGCAAGGCCAACACGTACTGTAAATTGGACCCTAGAAAATCATCACCCACGGCCCTGTGGCGCAACGGATAACGCGTCTGACTACGGATCAGAAGATTCCAGGTTCGAATCCTGGCAGTGTCGCTGGAGTTCTTTATTCCCTTTAAATATGGAAGCCTGAGGCATATTTTCTAACGCACGACGAAATTTCCATGTTCAAAACCTCGCGGCTTCCGTTCTGAATGAATTTTTTGTAACATATGCAAGGCCAACACGTACTGTATAATGGACCCTAGAAAATCATCGTCCACGGCCCTGTGGCGCAACGGATAACGCGTCTGACTACGGATCAGAAGATTCCAGGTTCGAATCCTGGCAGGGTAGCTGGAGTTCTTTAATCCCTTAAATATGCAAGCCTGAGGAATATTTTCTAACGCACGACGAAATTTCCATGTTCAAAACCTCGCGGCTTCCGTTCTGAATGAATTTTTTGTTACATATGCAAGGCCAACACGTACTGTAAATTGGACCCTAGAAAATCATCGTCCACGGCCCTGTGGCGCAACGGATAACGCGTCTGACTACGGTTCAGAAGATTCCAGGTTCGAATCCTGGCAGGGTCTGCTGGAGTTTTTTATTTTCTTAAATATGGAAGCCTGGGGCATATTTTCTAAAGCACGACGAAATTTTCATGTTCAAAACCTCGCGGCTTCCGTTCTAAACTGAATTTTTTGTTAAATATGCAAGGCCAACACGTACTGTAAATTTGACCCTAGACAATCATCACCCACGGCCCTGTGGCGCAACGGATAACGCGTCTGACTACGAATCAGAAGATTCCAGGTTCGAATCCTTGCAGGGTAGCTGGAGTTCTTTATTCCCTTAAATATGGAAGCCTGAGGAATATTTTCTAACGCACGACGAAATTTCCATGTTCAAATCCTCGCGGCTTCCGTTCTAAATGAATTTTTTGTTACATATGCAAGGCCAACACGTACTGTAAATTGGACCCTAGAAAATCATCGTCCACGGCCCTGTGGCGCAACGGATAACGCGTCTGACTACGGATCAGAAAATTCCAGGTTCGAATCCTGGCAGGGTCGCTGGAATTCTTTATTCCCTTAAATATGGAAGCCTGAGGCATATTTTCTAACGCACGACGAAATTTCCATGTTCAAAACCTCGCGGCTTCCGTTCTAAACTGAATTTTTTGTTACATATGCAAGGCCAACACGTACTGTCAATTGGACCCTAGAAAATCATCGTCCACGGCCCTGTGGCGCAACGGATAACGCGTCTGACTACGGATCAGAAGATTCCAGGTTCGAACCCTGGCAGGGTCGCTGGAGTTCTTTATTCCCTTAAATATGGAAGCCTGAGGCATATTTTCCAACGCACGACGAAGTTTCCATGTTCAAATCCTCGCGGGATTGGTTCTAAAACTGAATTTTTTTGTTACATATGCAAGGCCAAAACGTACTGTAAATTGGACCCTAGAAAATCGTCTCCCACTGCCCTATGGCGCAACGGATAGCGCGTCTGACTACGGATCAGTAGATTCCAGGTTCGAATCCTGGCTGGGTCGTTGGAGATCTTCATTCCCTGAAATAAGGAAGCCTGAGGCATATTTTCTAACGCACGACGAAGTTTCCATGTTCAAATCCTCGGGGGTTCGGTTCTAAACTGATTTGTTCTTATATATGCAAGGCTAAGACGTATTGTAAATTGGACCCTAGAAAATCGTCTCCCACGGCCCTGTGGCGCAACGGATAACGCATCTGACTACGGATCAGAAGATTCCAGGTTCGAATACTGTCAGGGTCGCTGGAGTTCTTTATTCCCTTAAATATGGAAGCCTGAGGCATATTTTCTAACGCACGACGAAGTTTCCATGTTCAAATCCTCGCGGGTTTCGGTTCTAAACTGATTTGTTCTTATATATGCAAGGCTAAGACGTATTGTAAAATTGGACCCTAGAAAATCGTCTCTCACGGCCCTGTGTCGCAACGGATAACGCATCTGACTACGGATCAGAAATTTCCAGGTTCGAATCCTGGCAGGGTCGCTGGTGTTCTTTATTCCCTTAAATATGGAAGCCTGATGTATATTTTCTAACGCACGACGAAGTTTCCATGTTCAAATCCTCGCGGGATTGGTTCTAAACTGAATTTTTTTGTTACATATGCAAGGCCAAAAACGTACTGTAAATTGGACCCTAGAAAATCGTCTCCCACTGCCCTATGGCGCAACGGATAGCGAGTTCGACTACGGATCAGAAGATTCCAGGTTGGAATCCTGTCAGGGTCGCTGGAGTTCTTTATTCCCTTAAATATGGAAGCCTGAGGCATATTTTCTAACGCACGATGAAGTTTACATGTTCAAATATTCGCGGGTTCGGTTCTAAACTGATTTGTTCTTATATATGCAAGGCTAAGACGTATTGTAAATTGGACCCTAGAAAATCGTCTCACACGGCCCTGTGGCGCAACGGATAACGCATCTGACTACGGATCAGAAAGATTCCAGGTTCGAATACTGTCAGGGTCGCTAGAGTTCTTTATTCCCTTAAATATGGAAGCCTGAGGCATATTTTCTAACGCACGACGAAGTTTCCATGTTCAAATCCTCGGGGGTTCGGTTCTAAACTGATTTGTTCTTATATATGCAAGGCTAAGACGTATTGTAAATTGGACCCTAGAAAATCGTCTCCCACGGCCCTGTGGCGCAACGGATAACGCATCTGACTACGGATCAGAAGATTCCAGGTTCGAATACTGTCAGGGTCGCTGGAGTTCTTTATTCCCTTAAATATGGAAGCCTGAGGCATATTTTCTAACGCACGACGAAGTTTCCATGTTCAAATCCTCGCGGGTTCGGTTCTAAACTGATTTGTTCTTATATATGCAAGGCTAAGACGTATTGTAAATTGGACCCTAGAAAATCGTCTCTCACAGCCCTGTGTCGCAACGGATAACGCATCTGACTACGGATCAGAAATTTCCAGGTTCGAATCCTGGCAGGGTCGCTGGGTTCTTTATTCCTTTAAATATGGAAGCCTGATGTATATTTTCTAACGCACGACGAAATTTCCATGTTCAAAACCTCGCGGCTTCCGTTATAAACTGAAATTTTTGTTACATATGCAAGGCACCACGTACTGTACATTGGACCCCTAGACAAACCTCACACACGGCTCTGTGGCGCAACGGATAACGCGTCTGACTACGGATCAGAAGATTCCAGGTTCGAATCCTGGCAGGGTAACTGGAGTTCTTTAATCCCTTAAATATGGAAGACTGAGGAATATTTTCTCACGCACGACGAAATTTCCATGTTCAAATCCTCGCGGCTTCCGTTCTGAATGAATTTTTTGTTACATATGCAAGGCCAACACGTACTGTAAATTGGACCCTAGAAAATAATCGTCCACGGCCCTGTGGCGCAACGGATAACCGCGTCTGACTACGGATCAGAAGATTCCAGGTTCTAATCCTGGCAGCGTCGCCAGGATATTTGAGGCATATTTTCTAACGCACGACGAAGTTTCCATGTTCAAATCCTCACGGCTTCCGTTCTGAACTGAATTTTTTGTTACATATGCAAGGCCAACACGTACTGTAAATTGGACCCTAGACAATCATCACCCACGGCCCTGTGGCGCGATGGATAACGCGTCTGACTACGGATCAGAAGATTCCAGGTTCGAATCCTGGCAGTGTCGCTGGAGATCTTTATTCCCTTTAAATATGGAAGCCTGAGGCATATTTTCTAACGCACGACGAAATTTCCATGTTCAAAACCTCGCGGCTTCCGTTCTGAATGAATTTTTTGTTACATATGCAAGGCCAACACGTACTGTAAATTGGACCCTAGAAAATCATCGTCCACGGCCCTGTGGCGCAACGGATAACGCGTCTGACTACGGATCAGAAGATTCCAGGTTCGAATCCTCGCAGGGTCGCTGGAGTTCTTTATTCCTTAAATATGGAAGCCTGAGGCATATTTTCTAACGCACGACGAAATTTCCATGTTCAAAACCTCGCGGCTTCCGTTCTGAATGAATTTTTTGTTACATATGCAAGGCCAACACGTACTGTAAATTGGACCCTAGAAAATCATCGTCCACGGCCCTGTGGGGCAACGGATAACGCGTCTGACTACGGATCAGAAGATTCCAGGTTCGAATCCTGGCAGGGTAGCTGGAGTTCGTTAATCCCTTAAATATGGAAGCCTGAGGAATATTTTCTAACGCACGACGAAATTTCCATGTCAAAACCTCGCGGCTTCCGTTCTGAATGAATTTTTTTTACATATGCAAGGCCAACACGTACTGTAAATTGGACCCTAGACAATCATCACCCACGGCCCTGTGGCGCGACGGATAACGCGTCTGACTACGGATCAGAAGATTCCAGGTTCGAATCCTGGCAGTGTCGCTGGAGATCTTTATTCCCTTTAAATATGGAAGCCTGAGGCATATTTTCTAACGCACGACGAAATTTCCATGTTCAAAACCTCGCGGCTTCCGTTCTGAATAAATTTTTTGTTACATATGCAAGGCCAACACGTACTGTAAATTGGATCCTAGACAATTGTCACCCACGGCACTGTGGCGCAACGGATAATGCGTCTGACTACGGATCAGAAGATTCCAGGTTCGTATCCTGGCAGGGTCGCTGGAGTTCTTTATTCCCCTAAATATGGAAGCCTGAGGCATATGTTCTAACGCACGACGAAATTTCCATGTTCAAAACCTCGCGGCTTCCGTTCTGAATGAATTTTTTGTTACATACACGGCCAACACGTACTGTAAATTGGACCCTAGAAATTCATCGTCCACGGCCCTGTGGGGCAACGGATAACGCGTCTGATTACGGATCAGAAGATTCCAGGTTCGAATCTGGCAGGGTAGCTGGAGTTCGTTAATCCCTTAAATATGGAGAGCCTGAGGAATATTTTCTAACGCACGACGAAATTTCCATGTTCAAAACCTCGCGGCTTCCGTTCTGAATGATTTTTTTTTACATATGCAAGGCCAACACGTACTGTAAATTGGACCCTAGACAATCATCACCCACGGCCCTGTGGCGCGACGGATAACGCGTCTGACTACGGATCAGAAGATTGCAGGTTCGAATCCTGACAGTGTCGCTGGAGATCTTTATTCCCTTTAAATATGGAAGCCTGAGGAATATTTTCTTACGCACGACGAAATTTCCATGTTCAAATCCTCGCGGCTTCCGTTCTGAATGAATTTTTTGTTACATATGCAAGGCCAACACGTACTGTAAATTGGACCCTAGAAAATCAACGTCCACGGCAGTGTGGCGCAACGGATAACGCGTCTGACTACGGATCAGAAGATTCCAGGTTCGAATCCTGGCAGGGTCGCTGGAGTTCTTTATTCCCCTAAATATGGAAGCTGAGGCATATTTTCTAACGCACGACGAAATTTCCATGTTCAAAACCTCGCGGCATCCGTTCTGAATGAATTTTTTGTTACATATGCAAGGCCAACACGTACTGTAAATTGGACCCTAGAAAATCGTCGTCCACGGCCCTGTGGCGCAACGGATAACGCGTCTGACTACGGATCAGAAGATTCCAGGTTCGAATCCTGGCAGGGTCGCTGGAGTTCTTTAATCCTTAAATATGGAAGCCTGAGGAATATTTTCTAACGCACGACGAAATTTCCATGTTCAAAACCTCGCGGCTTCCGTTCTGAATGAATTTTTTTTACATATGCAAGGCCAACACGTACTGTAAATTGGACCCTAGACAATCATCGTCCACGGCCCTGTGGCGCAGCGGATAACGCGTGTGACTACGGATCAGAAGATTCCAGGTTCGAATCCTTGCAGGGTAGCTGGAGTTCTTTATTCCCTTAAATATGGAAGCCTGAGGAATATTTTCTAACGCACGACGAAATTTCCATGTTCAAATCCTCGCGGCTTCCCGTTCTGAATGAATTTTTTGTTACATATGCAAGGCCAACACGTACTGTAAATTGGACCCAAGAAAATGATCGTCCACGGCCTGTGGCGCAACGGATAACGCGTCTGACTACGGATCAGAAGGTTCCAGGTTCGAATCCTGGCAGGGTCGCTGAAGTTCTTTATTCCCTTAAATATGGAAGCCTGAGGCATATTTTCTAACGCACGACGAAATTTCCATGTTCAAAAGCTCGCGGCTTCCGTTCTAAACTGAATTTTTTGTTACATATGCAAGGCCAACACGTACTGTAAATTGGACCCTAGACAAACCTCACACACGCCCTGTGGCGCAACGGATAACGCGTCTGACTACGGATCAGAAGATTCCAGGTTCGAATCCTGGCAGGGTCGCTGGAGTTCTTTATTCCCTTAAATATGGAAGCCTGAGGCATATTTTCTAACGCACGACAAAGTTTCCATGTTCAAATCCTCGCGGGTTCGGTTCTAAACTGATTTGTTCTTATATATGCAAGGCTAAGACGTATTGTAAATTGGACCCTAGAAAATCGTCTCTCACGGCCCTGTGTCGCAACGGATAACGCATCTGACTACGGATCAGAAATTTCCAGGTTCGAATCCTGGCAGGGTCGCTGGTGTTCTTTATTCCCTTAAATATGAAGGCCTGATGTATATTTTCTAACGCACGACGAAGTTTCCATGTTCAAATCCTCGCGGGATTGGTTCTAAACTGAATTTTTTGTTACATATGCAAGGCCAAAACGTACTGTAAATTGGACCCTAGAAAATCGTCTAGAAAAATCGTCTCCCACTGCCCTATGGCGCAACGGATAGCGAGTTTGACTACGGATCAGAAGATTCCAGGTTCGAATACTGTCAGGGTCGCTAGAGTTCTTTATTCCCTTAAATATGGAAGCCTGAGGCATATTTTCTAACGCACGACGAAGTTTCCATGTTCAAATCCTCGGGGGTTCGGTTCTAAACTGATTTGTTCTTATATATGCAAGGCTAAGACGTATTGTAATTGGACCCTAGAAAATCGTCTCCCTCGGCCCTGTGGCGCAACGGATAACGCATCTGACTACGGATCAGAAGATTCAGGTTCGAATACTGTCAGGGTCGCTGGAGTTCTTTATCCCTTAAATATGGAAGCCTGAGGCATATTTCTAACGCACGACGAAGTTTCCATGTTCAAATCCTCGCGGGATCGGTTCTAAACTGATTTGTTCTTATATATGCAAGGCTAAGACGTATTGTAAATTGGACCCTAGAAAATCGTCTCTCACAGCCCTGTGTCGCAACGGATAACGCATCTGACTACGGATCAGAAATTTCCAGGTTCGAATCCTGGCAGGGTCGCTGGTGTTCTTTATTCCTTTAAATATGAAGCCTGATGTATATTTTCTAACGCACGACGAAATTTCCATGTTCAAAACCTCGCGTCTTCCGTTATAAACTGAAATTTTTGTTACATATGCAAGGCACCACGTACTGTACATTGGACCCTAGACAAACCTCGCACACGGCTCTGTGGCACAACGGATAACGCGTCTGACTACGGATCAGAAGATTCCAGGTTCGAATCCTGGCAGGGTAACTGGAGTTCTTTAATCCCTTAAATATGGAAGACTGAGGAATATTTTCTCACGCACGACGAAATTTCCATGTTCAAATCCTCGCGGCTTCCGTTCTGAATGAATTTTTTGTTACATATGCAAGGCCAACACGTACTGTAAATTGGACCCTAGAAAATGATCGTCACGGCCCTGTGGCGCAACGGATAACGCGTCTGACTACGGATCAGAAGATTCCAGGTTCTAATCCTTGCAGCGTCGCCAGGATATTTGAGGCATATTTTCTAACGCACGACGAAGTTTCCATGTTCAAATCCTCACGGCTTCCGTTCTGAACTGAATTTTTTGTTACATATGCAAGGCCAACACGTACTGTAAATTGGACCCTAGACAATCATCACCCACGGCCCTGTGGCGCGATGGATAACGCGTCTGACTACGGATCAGAAGATTCCAGGTTCGAATCCTGGCAGTGTCGCTGGAGATCTTTATTCCCTTTAAATATGGAAGCCTGAGGCATATTTTCTAACGCACGACGAAATTTCCATGTTCAAAACCTCGCGGCTTCCGTTCTGAATGAATTTTTTGTTAACATATGCAAGGCCAACACGTACTGTAAATTGGACCCTAGAAAATCATCGTCCACGGCCCTGTGGCGCAACGGATAACGCGTCTGACTACGGATCAGAAGATTCCAGGTTCGAATCCTCGCAGGGTCGCTGGAGTTCTTTATTCCCTTAAATATGGAAGCCTGAGGCATGTTTTCTAACGCACGACGAAATTTCCATGTTCAAAACCTCGCGGCTTCCGTTCTGAATGAATTTTTTGTTACATATGCAAGGCCAACACGTACTGTAAATTGGACCCTAGAAAATCATCGTCCACGGCCCTGTGGGGCAACGGATAACGCGTCTGACTACGGATCAGAAGATTCCAGGTTCGAATCCTGGCAGGGTAGCTGGAGTTCGTTAATCCCTTAAATATGGAAGCCTGAGGAACATTTTCTAACGCACGACGAAATTTCCATGTTCAAAACCTCGCGGCTTCCGTTCTGAATGAATTTTTTTTACATATGCAAGGCCAACACGTACTGTAAATTGGACCTAGACAATCATCACCCACGGCCCTGTGGCGCGACGGATAACGCGTCTGACTACGGATCAGAAGATTCCAGGTTCGAATCCTGGCAGTGTCGCTGGAGATCTTTATTCCCTTTAAATATAGAAGCCTGAGGCATATTTTCTAACGCACGACGAAATTTCCATGTTCAAAACCTCGCGGCTTCCGTTCTGAATGAATTTTTTGTTACATATGCAAGGCCAACACGTACTGTAAATTGGATCCTAGACAATTGTCACCCACGGCACTGTGGCGCAACGGATAATGCGTCTGGCTACGGATCAGAAGATTCCAGGTTCGTATCCTGGCAGGGTCGCTGGTGTTCTTTATTCCCTAAATATGGAAGCCTGAGGCATATTTCTAACGCACGACGAAATTTCCATGTTCAAAACCTCGCGGCTTCCGTTCTGAATGAATTTTTTGTTACATATGCAAGGCCAACACGTACTGTAAATTGGACCCTAGAAAATCATCGTCCACGGCCCTGTGGGGCAAACGGATAACGCGTCTGACTACGGTTCAGAAGATTCCAGGTTCGAATCCTGGCAGGGTAGCTGGAGTTCGTTAATCCCTTAAATATGGAAGCCTGAGGAATATTTTCTAACGCACGACGAAATTTCCATGTTCAAAACCTCGCGGCTTCCGTTCTGAATGAATTTTTTTTACATATGCAAGGCCAACACGTACTGTAAATTGGACCCTAGACAATCATCACCCACGGCCCTGTGGCGCGACGGATAACGCGTCTGACTACGGATCAGAAGATTCCAGGTTCGAATCCTGGCAGTGTCGCTGGAGATCTTTATTCCCTTTAAATATGGAAGCCTGAGGAATATTTTCTTACGCACGACGAAATTTCCATGTTCAAATCCTCGCGGCTTCCGTTCTGAATGAATTTTTTGTTACATATGCAAGGCCAACACGTACTGTAAATTGGACCCTAGAAAATCGTCGTCCACGGCCCTGTGGCGCAACGGATAACGCGTCTGACTACGGATCAGAAGATTCCAGGTTCGAATCCTGGAAGGGTCGCTGGAGTTCTTTAATCCCTTAAATATGGAAGCCTGAGGAATATTTTTTAACGCACGACGAAATTTCCATGTTCAAAACCTCGCGGCTTCCGTTCTGAATGAATTTTTTTTACATATGCAAGGCCAACACGTACTGTAAATTGGACCCTAGACAATCATCGTCCACGGCCCTGTGGCGCAACGGATAACGCGTGTGACTACGGATCAGAAGATTCCAGGTTCGAATCCTTGCAGGGTAGCTGGAGTTCTTTATTCCTTAAATATGGAAGCCTGAGGAATATTTTCTAACGCACGACGAAATTTCCATGTTCAAATCCTCGCGGCTTCCGTTCTGAATGAATTTTTGTTACATATGCAAGGCCAACACGTACTGTAAATTGGACCCTAGAAAATGATCGTCCACGGCCCTGTGGCGCAACGGATAACGCGTCTGACTACGGATCAGAAGGTTCCAGGTTCGAATCCTGGCAGGGTCGCTGAAGTTCTTTATTCCCTTAAATATGGAAGCCTGAGGCATATTTTCTAACGCACGACGAAATTTCCATGTTCAAAAGCTCGCGGCTTCCGTTCTAAACTGAATTTTTTGTTACATATGCAAGGCCAACACGTACTGTAAATTGGACCCTAGACAAACCTCACACACGCCTGTGGCGCAACGGATAACGCGTCTGACTACGGATCAGAAGATTCCAGGTTCGAATCCTGGCAGGGTCGCTGGAGTTCTTTATTCCCTTAAATATGGAAGCCTGAGGCATATTTTCTAACGCACGACGAAGTTTCCATGTTCAAATCCTCGCGGGTTCGGTTCTAAACTGATTTGTTCTTATATATGCAAGGCTAAGACGTATTGTAAATTGGACCCTAGAAAATCGTCTCTCACGGCCCTGTGTCGCAACGGATAACGCATCTGACTACGGATCAGAAATTTCCAGGTTCGAATCCTGGGAGGGTCGCTGGTGTTCTTTATTCCCTTAAATATGGAAGCCTGATGTATATTTTCTAACGCACGACGAAGTTTCCATGTTCAAATCCTCGCGGGATTGGTTCTAACTGAATTTTTTGTTACATATGCAAGGCCAAAACGTACTGTAAATTGGACCCTAGAAAATCGTCTCCACTGCCCTATGGCGCAACGGATAGCGAGTTTGACTACGGATCAGAAGATTCCAGGTTCGAATCCTGTCAGGGTCGCTGGAGTTCTTTATTCCCTTAAATATGGAAGCCTGAGGCATATTTTCTAACGCACGATGAAGTTTCCATGTTCAAATCTTCGCGGGTTCGGTTCTAAACTGATTTGTTCTTATATATGCAAGGCTAAGACGTATTGTAAATTGGACCCTAGAAAATCGTCTCTCACGGCCCTGTGGCGCAACGGATAACGCATCTGACTACGGATCAGAAAGATTCCAGGTTCGAATACTGTCAGGGTCGCTAGAGTTCTTTATTCCCTTAAATATGGAAGCCTGAGGCATATTTTCTAACGCACGACGAAGTTTCCATGTTCAAATCCTCGGGGTTCGGTTCTAAACTGATTTGTTCTTATATATGCAAGGCTAAGACGTATTGTAAATTGGACCCTAGAAAATCGTCTCCCACGGCCCTGTGGCGCAACGGATAACGCATCTGACTACGGATCAGAAGATTCCAGGTTCGAATACTGTCAGGGTCGCTGGAGTTCTTTATTCCCTTAAATATGGAAGCCTGAGGCATATTTTCTAACGCACGACGAAGTTTCCATGTTCAAATCCTCGCGGGTTCGGTTCTAAACTGATTTGTTCTTATATATGCAAGGCTAAGACGTATTGTAAATTGGACCCTAGAAAATCGTCTCTCACAGCCCTGTGTCGCAACGGATAACGCATCTGACTACGGATCAGAAATTTCCAGGTTCGAATCCTGGCAGGGTCGCTGTTGTTCTTTATTCCTTTAAATATGGAAGCCTGATGTATATTTTCTAACGCACGACGAAATTTCCATGTTCAAAACCTCGCGGCTTCCGTTATAAACTGAAATTTTTGTTACATATGCAAGGCACCACGTACTGTACATTGGAACCTAGACAAACCTCACACACGGCTCTGTGGCGCAACGGATAACGCGTCTGACTACGGATCAGAAGATTCCAGGTTCGAATCCTGGCAGGGTAACTGGAGTTCTTTAATCCCTTAAATATGGAAGACTGAGGAATATTTTCTCACGCACGACGAAATTTCCATGTTCAAATCCTCGCGGCTTCCGTTCTGAATGAATTTTTTGTTACATATGCAAGGCCAACACGTACTGTAAATTGGACCCTAGAAAATGATCGTCCACGGCCCTGTGGCGCAACGGATAACGCGTCTGACTACGGATCAGAAGATTCCAGGTTCTAATCCTGGCAGCGTCGCCAGGATATTTGAGGCATATTTTCTAACGCACGACGAAATTTCCATGTTCAAAACCTCGCGGCTTCCGTTCTGAATGAATTTTTTTTACATATGCAAGGCCAACGCGTACTGTAAATTGGACCCTAGACAATCATCACCCACGGCCCTGTGGCGCGACGGATAACGCGTCTGACTACGGATCAGAAGATTCCAGGTTCGAATCCTGGCAGTGTCGCTGGAGATCTTTATTCCCTTTAAATATGGAAGCCTGAGGAATATTTTCTTACGCACGACGAAATTTCCATGTTCAAATCCTCGCGGCTTCCGTTCTGAATGAATTTTTTGTTACATATGCAAGGCCAACACGTACTGTAAATTGGACCCTAGAAAATCAACGTCCACGGCAGTGTGGCGCAACGGATAACGCGTCTGACTACGGTTCAGAAGATTCCAGGTTCGAATCCTGGCAGGGTCGCTGGAGTTCTTTATTCCCCTAAGTATGGAAGCCTGAGGCATATTTTCTAACGCACGACGAAATTTCCATGTTCAAAACCTCGCGGCATCCGTTCTGAATGAATTTTTTGTTACATATGCAAGGCCAACACGTACTGTAAATTGGACCCTAGAAAATCGTCGTCCACGGCCCTGTGGCGCAACGGATAACGCGTCTGACTACGGATCAGAAGATTCCAGGTTCGAATCCTGGCAGGGTCGCTGGAGTTCTTTATTCCCTTAAATATGGAAGCCTGAGGAATATTTTCTAACGCACGACGAAATTTCCATGTTCAAAACCTCGCGGCTTCCGTTCTGAATGAATTTTTTTTACATATGCAAGGCCAACACGTACTGTAAATTGGACCCTAGACAATCATCGTCCACGGCCCTGTGGCGCAACGGATAACGCGTGTGACTACGGATCAGAAGATTCCAGGTTCGAATCCTTGCAGGGTAGCTGGAGTTCTTTATTCCCTTAAATATGGAAGCCTGAGGAATATTTTCTAACGCACGACGAAATTTCCATGTTCAAATCCTCGCGGCTTCCGTTCTGAATGAATTTTTTGTTACATATGCAAGGCCAACACGTACTGTAAATTGGACCCTAGAAAATGATCGTCCACGGCCCTGTGGCGCAACGGATAACGCGTCTGACTACGGATCAGAAGGTTCCAGGTTCGAATCCTGGCAGGGTCGCTGAAGTTCTTTATTCCCTTAAATATGGAAGCCTGAGGCATATTTTCTAACGCACGACGAAATTTCCATGTTCAAAAGCTCGCGGCTTCCGTTCTAAACTGAATTTTTTGTTACATATGCAAGGCCAACACGTACTGTAAATTGGACCCTAGACAAACCTCACACACGCCCTGTGGCGCAACGGATAACGCGTCTGACTACGGATCAGAAGATTCCAGGTTCGAATCCTGGCAGGGTAGCTGGAGTTCTTTAATCCCTTAAATATGGAAGCCTGAGGAATATTTTCTCACGCACGACGAAATTTCCGTGTTCAAGTCCTCGCGGTTTCCGTTCTGAATGAATTTTTTGTTACATATGCAAGGCCAACACGTACTGCAAATTGGACCCTAGAAAATCATCGTCCACGGCCCTGTGGCGCAACGGATAACGCGTCTGACTACGGATCAGAAGATTCCAGGTTCGAATCCTGGCAGGGTCGCTGGAGTTCTTTATTCCCTTAAATATGGGAGCCTGAGGAATATTGTCTCACGCACGACGAAATTTTAATGTTGAAATCCTCGCGGCTTCCGTTCTGAACTGAATTTCATGTTACATATGCAAGGGCAACACGTACTGTTAATTGAACCCTAGAAAACCATCGCCCACGGCCCTGTGGCGCAACGGATAACGCGTCTGACTACGGATCAGAAGATCCCGGGTTCGAATCCTGGCAGAGTCGCTGGAGTTTTTTTTCCCTTAAATATTGTAACACCCCCGGTTGTCTCGTGAGAGAACGCCCGGTAAGCGGTCCTGAAATAGCTCAGCCGGTGATGGAAGGAATTGTTAACAAATACTGGTAACATGAAAGAAACACTTTGATCACTGGTAAAATCACTTTTATTCCTGGGCAAAATAATTCAAAATGCTCCAGGGAAGTTACACATTAAATAGAATCGGAAATCTGAAAATTAGGTGGACAGATAAGAAGATGAAAAGTTAGTAGCCAGTATAAAGCTTAGAAATTAGGAAGACTTATTGTTAGCATCACAATGGTGACAAATATTACAGATTACTGTGTCTTAGCGCGACACCGCATTACAGGATTTTCGCAGGGATGAATACCCTGAATTATATTGCCTTGGTAAAGTTTTCTTTTGTGGGCCCAAGACGGGTGCGTTGCGGCCGAGAGGGCGGCGGCAACCTTCACAGGGGACGCGGCCGGGGCGATGTCCTTGTGCCCACCCAGGCACGCCTGTCAGCTGGTCGGGCGTCTGAGGGCGCCAGCCTCAGAGGCGGCGGCGCGGCCAAGGGTAGGCGGCGGCGCGGTCGAGGGCGCGGCCGGGGTAATGGCGCCTGGCAGTCCGGTTGAGCTCGGGGTCGGCCGGCAGTCACTCTCGATTTCAAGAGCGTACTAACCATTCACGGATTCTTCTGATACTCGTGATTATTCACAATTGCAACTTTAGAAAGTCTAGAAATCCTGCAGCGACACATTCGCTTCACTTTGCAACTGATTCCCGCTTCAGAGAATTTTCTCTGCCCACTTAACCCTGCTCTATTACAATAGCCCACACCGAAGATTTCTCTAAGTCCATCAGAGGCGAACTTGCCTCTGGTCGGTGAACGGCTCTCCCTCCCAGAGATGTTTCTCTCCCGACTGCCATGCTCTGAATGCCAATTTTATAAGTCAAATCTTATTAGGTTAACTCTTACCCCCCACTCGCTTTCTCGCACGTTCTGGCTCCTTAAGATAGTTGCGTCGCCATTGGCCGAAAGAAATGGCGCATTGCGTTATTGCGACCAATGGTGACAGGGGTAGTGAATGGAGATCCGACTCTTTGCATAACTGTGAGCGTCCAGAAATTTTCTTTGCCCTTCGAGAACATGCTCGCACAGGACGGGCGTTGTCCGTGAAAGAATTTGTCGATTTCAAAAGCAATCAAGAAGGTTCGTGCAGTTGGCCATGCGAACACGTGCTCCACAGTGAATCTGTCGCCGACTGACCCTTGTAACTACTC
Organism: Gryllus longicercus; assembly: GCA_038098605.1. NCBI lineage: Eukaryota > Metazoa > Arthropoda > Insecta > Orthoptera > Gryllidae > Gryllus > Gryllus longicercus. The sequence continues at coordinate 2,138,097 of JAZDUA010000070.1, forward strand.
TCTTAATGGGCCGGAGGCGGAGACGGCTGTCAGATAAGCAAGGTTGCGCGCGTTAGACCATGTCGCAATCTGTTCCCAGTATTACTCAGGGTGGCCGAATCTGTTTGTTTAATTTAATTTTCCTGGCATGAAGAAATCGGTTTCGCCACAATAGGGAAGCCTGATGAATATTTTCTAACGCACGACGAAATTTCCATGTTCAAATCCTTGCGGCTTCCGTTCTGAAGTGAAATTTTTGGTACATATGCAAGGCCAACACGTACTGTAAATTGGACCCTAGAAAATCATCACCCACGGCCCTGTGGCGCAACGGATAACGCGTCTGACTACGGATCAGAAGATTCCAGGTTCGAATCCTGGCAGTGTCGCTGGAGTTCTTTATTCCCTTTAAATATGGAAGCCTGAGGCATATTTTCTAACGCACGACGAAATTTCCATGTTCAAAACCTCGCGGCTTCCGTTCTGAATGAATTTTTTGTAACATATGCAAGGCCAACACGTACTGTATAATGGACCCTAGAAAATCATCGTCCACGGCCCTGTGGCGCAACGGATAACGCGTCTGACTACGGATCAGAAGATTCCAGGTTCGAATCCTGGCAGGGTAGCTGGAGTTCTTTAATCCCTTAAATATGCAAGCCTGAGGAATATTTTCTAACGCACGACGAAATTTCCATGTTCAAAACCTCGCGGCTTCCGTTCTGAATGAATTTTTTGTTACATATGCAAGGCCAACACGTACTGTAAATTGGACCCTAGAAAATCATCGTCCACGGCCCTGTGGCGCAACGGATAACGCGTCTGACTACGGATCAGAAGATTCCAGGTTCGAATCCTCGCAGGGTCGCTGGAGTTCTTTATTCCCTTAAATATGGAAGCCTGAGGCATATTTTCTAACGCACGACGAAATTTCCATGTTCAAAACCTCGCGGCTTCCGTTCTGAATGAATTTTTTGTTACATATGCAAGGCCAACACGTACTGTAAATTGGACCCTAGAAAATCATCGTCCACGGCCCTGTGGGGCAACGGATAACGCGTCTGACTACGGATCAGAAGATTCCAGGTTCGAATCCTGGCAGGGTAGCTGAAGTTCGTTAATCCCTTAAATATGGAAGCCTGAGGAATATTTTCTAACGCACGACGAAATTTCCATGTTCAAAACCTCGCGGCTTCCGTTCTGAATGAATTTTTTTTACATATGCAAGGCCAACACGTACTGTAAATTGGACCCTAGACAATCATCACCCACGGCCCTGTGGCGCGACGGATAACGCGTCTGACTACGGATCAGAAGATTCCAGGTTCGAATCCTGGCAGTGTCGCTGGAGATCTTTATTCCCTTTAAATATGGAAGCCTGAGGCATATTTTCTAACGCACGACGAAATTTCCATGTTCAAAACCTCGCGGCTTCCGTTCTGAATGAATTTTTTTTACATATGCAAGGCCAACACGTACTGTAAATTGGACCCTAGACAATCATCACCCACGGCCCTGTGGCGCGACGGATAACGCGTCTGACTACGGATCAGAAGATTCCAGGTTCGAATCCTGGCAGTGTCGCTGGAGATCTTTATTCCCTTTAAATATGGAAGCCTGAGGAATATTTTCTTACGCACGACGAAATTTCCATGTTCAAATCCTCGCGGCTTCCGTTCTGAATGAATTTTTTGTTACATATGCAAGGCCAACACGTACTGTAAATTGGACCCTAGAAAATCAACGTCCACGGCAGTGTGGCGCAACGGATAACGCGTCTGACTACGGTTCAGAAGATTCCAGGTTCGAATCCTGGCAGGGTCGCTGGAGTTCTTTATTCCCCTAAGTATGGAAGCCTGAGGCATATTTTCTAACGCACGACGAAATTTCCATGTTCAAAACCTCGCGGCATCCGTTCTGAATGAATTTTTTGTTACATATGCAAGGCCAACACGTACTGTAAATTGGACCCTAGAAAATCGTCGTCCACGGCCCTGTGGCGCAACGGATGACGCGTCTGACTACGGATCAGAAGATTCCAGGTTCGAATCCTGGCAGGGTCGCTGGAGTTCTTTAATCCCTTAAATATGGAAGCCTGAGGAATATTTTCTAACGCACGACGAAATTTCCATGTTCAAAACCTCGCGGCTTCCGTTCTGAATGAATTTTTTTTACATATGCAAGGCCAACACGTACTGTAAATTGGACCCTAGACAATCATCGTCCACGGCCCTGTGGCGCAACGGATAACGCGTGTGACTACGGATCAGAAGATTCCAGGTTCGAATCCTTGCAGGGTAGCTGGAGTTCTTTATTCCCTTAAATATGGAAGCCTGAGGAATATTTTCTAACGCACGACGAAATTTCCATGTTCAAATCCTCGCGGCTTCCGTTCTGAATGAATTTTTTGTTACATATGCAAGGCCAACACGTACTGTAAATTGGACCCTAGAAAATGATCGTCCACGGCCCTGTGGCGCAACGGATAACGCGTCTGACTACGGATCAGAAGGTTCCAGGTTCGAATCCTGGCAGGGTCGCTGAAGTTCTTTATTCCCTTAAATATGGAAGCCTGAGGCATATTTTCTAACGCACGACGAAATTTCCATGTTCAAAAGCTCGCGGCTTCCGTTCTAAACTGAATTTTTTGTTACATATGCAAGGCCAACACGTACTGTAAATTGGACCCTAGACAAACCTCACACACGCCCTGTGGCGCAACGGATAACGCGTCTGACTACGGATCAGAAGATTCCAGGTTCGAATCCTGGCAGGGTAGCTGGAGTTCTTTAATCCCTTAAATATGGAAGCCTGAGGAATATTTTCTCACGCACGACGAAATTTCCATGTTCAAGTCCTCGCGGTTTCCGTTCTGAATGAATTTTTTGTTACATATGCAAGGCCAACACGTACTGTAAATTGGACCCTAGAAAATCATCGTCCACGGCCCTGTGGCGCAACGGATAACGCGTCTGACTACGGATCAGAAGATTCCAGGTTCGAATCCTGGCAGGGTCGCTGGAGTTCTTTATTCCCTTAAATATGGGAGCCTGAGGAATATTGTCTCACGCACGACGAAATTTCCATGTTGAAATCCTCGCGGCTTCCGTTCTGAACTGAATTTCATGTTACATATGCAAGGGCAACACGTACTGTAAATTGAACCCTAGAAAACCATCGCCCACGGCCCTGTGGCGCAACGGATAACGCGTCTGACTACGGATCAGAAGATCCCAGGTTCGAATCCTGGCAGAGTCGCTGGAGTTTTTTTTTCCCTTAAATATTGTAACACCCCCGGTTGTCTCGTGAGAGAACGCCCGGTAAGCGGTCCTGAAATAGCTCAGCCGGTGATGGAAGGAATTGTTAACAAATACTGGTAACATGAAAGAAACACTTTGATCACTGGTAAAATCACTTTTATTCCTGGGCAAAATAATTCAAAATGCTCCAGGGAAGTTACACATTAAATAGAATCGGAAATCTGAAAATTAGGTGGACAGATAAGAAGATGAAAAGTTAGTAGCCAGTATAAAGCTTAGAAATTAGGAAGACTTATTGTTAGCATCACAATGGTGACAAATATTACAGATTACTGTGTCTTAGCGCGACACCGCATTACAGGATTTTCGCAGGGATGAATACCCTGAATTATATTGCCTTGGTAAAGTTTTCTTTTGTGGGCCCAAGACGGGTGCGTTGCGGCCGAGGGCGGCGGCAACCTTCACAGGGGACGCGGCCGGGGCGATGTCCTTGTGCCCACCCAGGCACGCCTGTCAGCTGGTCGGGCGTCTGAGGGCGCCAGCCTCAGAGGCGGCGGCGCGGCCAAGGGTAGGCGGCGGCGCGGTCGAGGGCGCGGCCGGGGTAATGGCGCCTGGCAGTCCGGTTGAGCTCGGGGTCGGCCGGCAGTCACTCTCGATTTCAAGAGCGTACTAACCATTCACGGATTCTTCTGATACTCGTGATTATTCACAATTGCAACTTTAGAAAGTCTAGAAATCCTGCAGCGACACATTCGCTTCACTTTGCAACTGATTCCCGCTTCAGAGAATTTTCTCTGCCCACTTAACCCTGCTCTATTACAATAGCCCACACCGAAGATTTCTCTAAGTCCATCAGAGGCGAACTTGCCTCTGGTCGGTGAACGGCTCTCCCTCCCAGAGATGTTTCTCTCCCGACTGCCATGCTCTGAATGCCAATTTTATAAGTCAAATCTTATTAGGTTAACTCTTACCCCCCACTCGCTTTCTCGCACGTTCTGGCTCCTTAAGATAGTTGCGTCGCCATTGGCCGAAAGAAATGGCGCATTGCGTTATTGCGACCAATGGTGACAGGGGTAGTGAATGGAGATCCGACTCTTTGCATAACTGTGAGCGTCCAGAAATTTTCTTTGCCCTTCGAGAACATGCTCGCACAGGACGGGCGTTGTCCGTGAAAGAATTTGTCGATTTCAAAAGCAATCAAGAAGGTTCGTGCAGCTGGCCATGCGAACACGTGCTCCACAGTGAATCTGTCGCCGACTGACCCTTGTAACTACTCTCTTAATGGGCCGGAGGCGGAGACGGCTGTCAGATAAGCAAGGTTGCGCGCGTTAGGCCATGTCGCAATCTGTTCCCAGTATTACTCAGGGTGGCCGAATCTGTTTGTTTAATTTAATTTTCCTGGCATGAAGAAATCGGTTTCGCCACAATAGGGAAGCCTGATGAATATTTTCTAACGCACGACGAAATTTCCATGTTCAAATCCTTGCGGCTTCCGTTCTGAAGTGAAATTTTTGGTACATATGCAAGGCCAACACGTACTGTAAATTGGACCCTAGAAAATCATCACCCACGGCCCTGTGGCGCAACGGATAACGCGTCTGACTACGGATCAGAAGATTCCAGGTTCGAATCCTGGCAGTGTCGCTGGAGTTCTTTATTCCCTTTAAATATGGAAGCCTGAGGCATATTTTCTAACGCACGACGAAATTTCCATGTTCAAAACCTCGCGGCTTCCGTTCTGAATGAATTTTTTGTAACATATGCAAGGCCAACACGTACTGTATAATGGACCCTAGAAAATCATCGTCCACGGCCCTGTGGCGCAACGGATAACGCGTCTGACTACGGATCAGAAGATTCCAGGTTCGAATCCTGGCAGGGTAGCTGGAGTTCTTTAATCCCTTAAATATGCAAGCCTGAGGAATATTTTCTAACGCACGACGAAATTTCCATGTTCAAAACCTCGCGGCTTCCGTTCTGAATGAATTTTTTGTTACATATGCAAGGCCAACACGTACTGTAAATTGGACCCTAGAAAATCATCGTCCACGGCCCTGTGGCGCAACGGCTAACGCGTCTGACTACGGTTCAGAAGATTCCAGGTTCGAATCCTGGCAGGGTCTGCTGGAGTTTTTTATTTTCTTAAATATGGAAACCTGGGGCATATTTTCTAAAGCACGACGAAATTTTCATGTTCAAAACCTCGCGGCTTCCGTTCTAAACTGAATTTTTTGTTAAATATGCAAGGCCAACACGTACTGTAAATTTGACCCTAGACAATCATCACCCACGGCCCTGTGGCGCAACGGATAACGCGTCTGACTACGAATCAGAAGATTCCAGGTTCGAATCCTTGCAGGGTAGCTGGAGTTCTTTATTCCCTTAAATATGGAAGCCTGAGGAATATTTTCTAACGCACGACGAAATTTCCATGTTCAAATCCTCGCGGCTTCCGTTCTAAATGAATTTTTTGTTACATATGCAAGGCCAACACGTACTGTAAATTGGACCCTAGAAAATCATCGTCCACGGCCCTGTGGCGCAACGGATAACGCGTCTGACTGCGGATCAGAAAATTCCAGGTTCGAATCCTGGCAGGGTCGCTGGAATTCTTTATTCCCTTAAATATGGAAGCCTGAGGCATATTTTCTAACGCACGACGAAATTTCCATGTTCAAAACCTCGCGGCTTCCGTTCTAAACTGAATTTTTTGTTACATATGCAAGGCCAACACGTACTGTAAATTGGACCCTAGACAATCATCACCCACGGCCCTGTGGCGCAACGGATAACGCGTCTGACTACAGATCAGAAAATTCGAGGTTCGAATCCTGGCAGTGTAGCTGGAGTTCTTTATTCCCATAAATATGGAAGCCTGAGGAATATTTTCTAACGCACGACGAAATTTCCATGTTCAAATCCTCGCGGCTTCCGTTCTAAATGAATTTTTTGTTACATATGCAAGGCCAACACGTACTCTAAATTGGACCCTAGAAAATCATCGTCCACGGCCCATTGGCGCAACGGATAACGCGTCTGACTACGGATCAGAAGATTGCAGGTTCGAATCCTGGCAGGGTCGCTGGAGTTCTTTAATCCCTTAAATATGGAAGCCTGAGGCATATTTTCTAACGCACGACGAAATTTACATGTTCAAAACCTCGCGGCTTCCGTTCTGAATGAATTTTTTGTTACATATGCAAGGCCAACACGTACTGTAAATTGGACCCTAGAAAATCATCGTCCACGGCCCTGTGGCGCAACGGATAACGCGTCTGACTACGGATCAGAAGATTCCAGGTTCGAACCCTGGCAGGGTCGCTGGAGTTCTTTATTCCCTTAAATATGGAAGCCTGAGGCATATTTTCCAACGCACGACGAAGTTTCCATGTTCAAATCCTCGCGGGATTGGTTCTAAACTGAATTTTTTGTTACATATGCAAGGCCAAAACGTACTGTAAATTGGACCCTAGAAAATCGTCTCCCACTGCCCTATGGCTCAACGGATAGCGCGTCTGACTACGGATCAGTAGATTCCAGGTTCGAATCCTGGCTGGGTCGTTGGAGATCTTCATTCCCTGAAATAAGGAAGCCTGAGGCATATTTTCTAACGCACGACGAAGTTTCCATGTTGAAATCCTCGCCAGCTCGGTTCTAAACTGATTTGTTCTAATATATGCAAGGCTAAGACGTACTGTAAATTGGACACTAGAAAATCGTCTCCCACGGCCCTGTGGCGCAACGGATAACGCATCTGACTACGGATCAGAAGATTCCAGGTTCGAATACTGTCAGGGTCGCTAGAGTTCTTTATTCCCTTAAATATGGAAGCCTGAGGCATATTTTCTAACGCACGACGAAGTTTCCATGTTCAAATTCTCGGGGGTTCGGTTCTACACTGATTTGTTCTTATATATGCAAGGCTAAGACGTATTGTAAATTGGACCCTAGAAAATCGTCTCCCACGGCCCTGTGGTGCAACGGATAACGCATCTGACTACGGATCAGAAGATTCCAGGTTCGAATACTGTCAGGGTCGCTGGAGTTCTTTATTCCCTTAAATATGGAAGCCTGAGGCATATTTTCTAACGCACGACGAAGTTTCCATGTTCAAATCCTCGCGGGTTCGGTTCTAAACTGATTTGTTCTTATATATGCAAGGCTAAGACGTATTGTAAATTGGACCCTAGAAAATCGTCTCTCACGGCCCTGTGTCGCAACGGATAACGCATCTGACTACGGATCAGAAATTTCCAGGTTCGAATCCTGGCAGGGTCGCTGGTGTTCTTTATTCCCTTAAATATGGAAGCCTGATGTATATTTTCTAACGCACGACGAAGTTTCCATGTTCAAATCCTCGCGGGATTGGTTCTAAACTGAATTTTTTGTTACATATGCAAGGCCAAAACGTACTGTAAATTGGACCCTAGAAAATCGTCTCCCACTGCCCTATGGCGCAACGGATAGCGAGTTTGACTACGGATCAGAAGATTCCAGGTTCGAATCCTGTCAGGGTCGCTGGAGTTCTTTATTCCCTTAAATATGGAAGCCTGAGGCATATTTTCTAACGCACGATGAAGTTTCCATGTTCAAATCTTCGCGGGTTCGGTTCTAAACTGATTTGTTCATATATATGCAAGGCTAAGACGTATTGTAAATTGGACTCTAGAAAATCGTCTCTCACGGCCCTGTGGCGCAACGGATAACGCATCTGACTACGGATCAGAAAGATTCCAGGTTCGAATACTGTCAGGGTCGCTAGAGTTCTTTATTCCCTTAAATATGGAAGCCTGAGGCATATTTTCTAACGCACGACGAAGTTTCCATGTTCAAATCCTCGGGGGTTCGGTTCTAAACTGATTTGTTCTTATATATGCAAGGCTAAGACGTATTGTAAATTGGACCCTAGAAAATCGTCTCCCACGGCCCTGTGGCGCAACGGATAACGCATCTGACTACGGATCAGAAGATTCCAGGTTCGAATACTGTCAGGGTCGCTGGAGTTCTTTATTCCCTTAAATATGGAAGCCTGAGGCATATTTTCTAACGCACGACGAAGTTTCCATGTTCAAATCCTCGCGGGTTCGGTTCTAAACTGATTTGTTCTTATATATGCAAGGCTAAGACGTATTGTAAATTGGACCCTAGAAAATCGTCTCTCACAGCCCTGTGTCGCAACGGATAACGCATCTGACTACGGATCAGAAATTTCCAGGTTTGAATCCTGGCAGGGTCGCTGGTGTTCTTTATTCCTTTAAATATGGAAGCCTGATGTATACTTTCTAACGCACGACGAAGTTTCCATGTTCAAATCCTCGCGGGATTGGTTCTAAACTGAATTTTTTGTTACATATGCAAGGCCAAAACGTACTGTAAATTGGACCCTAGAAAATCGTCTCCCACTGCCCTATGGCGCAACGGATAGCGAGTTTGACTACGGATCAGAAGATTCCAGGTTCGAATCCTGTCAGGGTCGCTGGAGTTCTTTATTCCCTTAAATATGGAAGCCTGAGGCATATTTTCTAACGCGCGATGAAGTTTCCATGTTCAAATCTTCGCGGGTTCGGTTCTAAACTGATTTGTTCTTATATATGCAAGGCTAAGACGTATTGTAAATTGGACCCTAGAAAATCGTCTCTCACGGCCCTGTGTCGCAACGGATAACGCATCTGACTACGGATCAGAAATTTCCAGGTTCGAATCCTAGCAGGGTCGCTGGTGTTCTTTATTCCCTTAAATATGGATGCCTGAGGCATATTCTCTATCGCACGACAAAGTTTCCATGTTCAAATCCTCGCGGGTTCGGTTCTAAACTGATTTTTCCTTATATATACAAGGCTAAGACGTATTGTAAATTGGACCCTAGAAAAATGTGACCCACGGCCCTGTGGCGCAACGGATAACGCGTCTGACTACGGATCAGAAGATTCCAGGTTCGAATCCTGGCAGGGTCGCTGGAGTTCTTTATTCCCTTAAATATGGAAGCCTGAGGCATATTTTCTAACGCACGACGAAGTTTCTATGTTCAAATCCTTGCGGGTTCGTTTCTAAATTGAATTTTTTGTTACATACGAAAGGCCAAAACGTACTGTAAATTGGACCCTAGGAAATTGCCTCCCACGGCCTTGTGGCGCAACAGATAACACGTCTGACTACGGATCAGAAGATTCTATGTTCGAATCCTGGCTGGGTCGTTGGAGATCTTCATTCCCTGAACTAAGGAAGCCTGAGGCATATTTTCTAACGCACGACGAAGTTTCCATGTTCAAATCCTCGCCGGCTCGGTTCTAAACTGATTTGTTCTTATATATGCAAGGCTAAGACGTACTGTAAATTGGACCCTAGAAAATCGATTCTCACGGCCCTGTGTCGCAACGGATAACGCGTCTGACTACGGATCAGAAGATTCCAGGTTCGAATCCTGGCAGGGTCGCTGGAGTTCTTTATTCCCTTAAATATGGAAGCCTGAGCTATATTTTCTAACGCACAACGAAGTTTCCAAGTTCAAATTCTCGCCGGCTTGGTTCTAAACTGATTTGTTCTTATATATGCAATGCTAAGACGTACTGTAAATTGGACCCTAGGAAATCGTCTCTCTCGGCTCTGCGGCGCAACGGATAACGCGTCTGACTACGGTTCAGAAGATTGCAGGTTCGAATCGTGGCAGGGTCGCTGGAGTTCTTTATTCCCATATATATTGTAACACTACCGGTTACCTGGGGAACCGGATAGCGGCCCTGACGCTAGCTCAAGTCGGTGATGGAAGGAATTGTTAACAAATACTGGTAACATGAAAGAAACACTTGGATCACTGGTAAAATCACTTTTATTCCTGGGCAAAATAATTCAAAATGCCCCAGGGAAGTTACACATTAAATAGAATCGAAAATCTGAAAATTAGGTGGACAGATAAGAGGATGAAAAGTTAGTAGCCAGTATAAAGCTTAGAAATTAAGAAGACTTATAGTTAGCATCACAATGGTAACAAATATTACAGATTACTGTGTCTTAGCGCGACACCGCATTACAGGATTTACGCAGGGATGAATACCCTTTTGTGGGCCCGGAACGGGCGCGTTGCCGTCGAGAGGGCGGCGGCAACCTTTACAGGGGAGGCGCGGCCGGGGCGAGGAAACGGCTGCCGTCCTTCGAAAAAGTTCGGCGGCAAGTCAATGGCCCCCCCGGGCCGTCAGCTGGCGGTCGGGTCGTGGCGTCACCACAGGAATGGCGACGCGTGGCTGGCGTTGAAACGACGTCTAGTAGTGTTGTCTGCGTCTGGGAGAACTGGCAGAAACTGGTGGACTTGGAGCGGCCGGGCGTTCACAATCTCAGGAACGTAGTGGTCGATCATGCGTCTCTCTGATTTCCGTGATAATAATTGTCGGACTCAACTTCGGACAGTTTACAACTTCTTCGGAGAAATATTCGCCTCACGAAGAATTCCCACCCCAGAGAATTTTCTCTGTCTACTGCAGCCGGCACAACGCTCAAAACTCGCAGCAAAATAGTAAAATCCCACATAGGCACATTCGCCCGAATAATTCCCACCCCAAGATAAGTTTTTCTCCTAACTGCCCTTAGCCTAGAACTCAGGCTCCGTCCGACGAAAAATTACAAGTCTTTCAGAGACACGCTGGTCTCTCCCCGATGAATAATTATCCCCCCAGAGAAGATTCTCTCCCGACTGCTCCCCGTCTAAAAGATCTGGCTCCGTCTGATGCTCTGCACTTTCTGAGATTTTGTCAGTCGAAATTGCATTAGGTTAACTCTTACCCCCCACTCGTTTTCTCGCATGTTCTAGCACCTTAAGATAGTTGCGTCGCCATTGGCCGAAAGAAATGGCGCATCGCGTTATTGCGACCAATGGTGACGGGGGTAGTAAATGGAGTTCCGACTCTTTGCATAACTGTGAGCGTCCAGAAATTTTCTTTGCCCTTCGAGAACATGCTCGCACAAGACGGGCGTTGTCCGTGAAAGAATTTGTCGATTTCAAAAGCAATCTCGAAGGTTCGTGCAGCTGGCCATGCGAACACGTGCTTCACAGTGAATCTGTCGGCGACTGACCCTCTTAACGACTACTTTAATGGGCCGGAGGCGGAGACGGGTGTCGCGATAAGCAGAGTTGCGCGCGTGAGGCCATGTCGCAATCTGTTCCCAGTATTACTCAGGGTGGCCGAATCTGTTTATTTAATTTAATTTTCTTGGCGTGGATTTCGTTTCAAAAGGTATGACGAAATCTGTATCGCTACAATATGGAAGCCTGAGGCATATTTTCTAACGCACGACGAAGTTTCCATGTTCAAATCCTCGCCGGCTCGGTTCTAAACTGATTTGTTCTTATATATGCAAGGCTAAGACGTATTGTAAATTGGACCCTAGAAAATCGTCTCCCACGGCCCTGTGGCGCAACCTATAACGCATCTGACTACGGATCAGAAGATTCCAGGTTCGAATTCTGGCAGGGTCGCTGGAGTTCTTTATTCCCATATATATGGAAGCCTGAGGCATATTTTCTAACGCACGACGAAGTTTCCATGTTCAAATCCTCGCCGGCTCGGTTCTAAACTGATTTGTTCTTATATATGCAAGGCCAAAACGTACTGTAAATTGGACCCTAGAAAATCGTCTTCCACGGCCCTGTGGCGCAACCTATAACGCATCTGACTGCGGATCAGAAGATTCCAGGTTCGAATTCTGGCTGGGTCGCAGGAGTTCTTTATTCCCTTAAATATGGAAGCCTGAGGCATATTTTCTAACGCACGACGAAGTTTCCATGTTCAAATCCTCGCCGGCTCGTTTCTAAACTGATTTGTTCTTATATATGCAAGGCTAAGACGTACTCTAAATTGGACACTAGAAAATCGTCTCCCCCGGCCCTGTGGCGCAACGGTTAACGCGTCTGACTACGGATCAGAAGATTCCAATTTCGAATCCTGGCAGGGTCGCTGGAGGTCTTTATTCCCTTAATTATGGGAGCCTGAGGCATATTTTCTAACGCACGACGAAGTTTCCATGTTCAAATCCTTGACTGTTCGGTTCTAAACTGATTTGTTCTTATATATGCAAGGCTAAGACGTACTGTAAATTGGACCCTAGAAAATCGAATCCTAGGGTATTGTAGCGCAACGGATAACGCGTCTGACTACGGGTCGGAAGATTCCAAGTTCGAATCCTGGAAGGTTCGCTAGAGTCTTGTGTTCTCATAAATACGGAAACCTGACCATATTTTCTAACGCACGACGAAGATTCCACCGCCGACCAAGATTGTATATTGATATTGAATATATGAATTACTTTCCCATAGATTCGATGCCTGCAATATACCTCTTGATTTTTTTCAATCACCTTTAATTTTTTTATCCAGGGGGTAAAGAGGTTTTCGTGGTTCCCGACGGTTGAGAATCTCTTCTCTATGCATTGTGCATTGTCACATCCCAGGACTCCTCAGCCCCGTCTTGCCTTCCCCTTTGTAAGCTCCTTGATGAATCGAAATTTTGTTCCGTTGCTTGCTTGTACGTGACGACAGCAGCGGGACCTCTCCGAAAGCTTTCCAGTTACGTGCTTAATAATGCGTGAAGCCAGTTACGTGCCGAACATTGGGAGATATTTGAATTCCAGCTGCATAAAATTGATTTTTACTAGGAATTGACAAATTTTGTACTGTATGTGTTAATTTTATTATTTTTATTCTCTTATTCTCAATATGTTTACAATACATTTACTTGTGATTTAGTAAAAAACTGTGTTACATACCCTGAATTTTCGAAAAGTGGAAAAATTCAATTTTTTTCTCCGTCTTCATACAACTAAAATATCAAACATAGAGTTTTTTCCTTAATGAAATCTGTTCGTTAAAGATAAATTTTAAAATAACGACATGTACAAGTTTTCGAGATTTGGAGTGTTTTAATTTTGTAAGTAATTAAAATATGGGCAATTTTGTAATTTTTTAAAACTTTTTTTCTCAAAAAACTGCTTCATCGTTTTTTATGAAATTTGGTTTTTAGATTGTCTGAAGGATGGTGCTGATCTCCTGTCGGTTGAAATCACTAATTTTTAGAAAATTTAAAAAATCACAATTTTTTTCCCGTTTTCCTACATCTACTATTTCGAAGATACATTTTTTAATGAAATGTATTCATCAAAAATATATATTTTTAAATAAGGCCATGTTCTATTTTTAAATAAATATGAGTATTTTTTGCAAACGTTTGTGTCAAAAAAGGCAATTTTATTTTCTTTAATCCATTTTTTGTTAAAAAACGCGCAATATATTTTGATTAAATTTTAAAATTTGATAGCATTAAGGACACTGAAGAGAATGGTGCAGGACTCTTGTTCGTTGAAATTCCTGATTTTTAGAGTTGAGCATTATTTAAATATTTATAGATATATCTTACACAAGACTAATTTGTACCACTTTCCTTAAATTCCAAATATTTTTACAAGAAACATATATTGGCCATAATGTGTTAAAATATCACTTTTATCTTGGAGAGAAATGTCATTTTCACAATAGTTTCTTGCTAAAATCGTCAGTTCATTTTAAATTAAAACTAGTGTCGTGCAGCAACAAAAATTCTATTCAATAAAAATATTGAATGGTTTTTATGGAATTTCTGAAAAAGTATCATGCACACTGGTTAAGAATAACAAATAAAATGGTATCGTATAACGCAGCAACAGAACTATATAACAGTTTTCACGTATACACAGTACAACAGTTCTTCATATCTCAAGAATATATTAAAAATAGTTGATATATGAAAAGCAATCAATACATATGTCAGAAGCAATGGCGCGGCCTGTTACTTAAACCCTTGGAGACGCATGACGTCAGCTGTGACGTAATCAATGACGCACATTACATGGGCGGAAATTGCATAGATTGTTTTGAGATTAAGTGCACATTATAGTGAGTGTTTCTGTGAGAATTTTAGCAGCCGGAAGAATTCTAGTTCCTGGCAACATCGGTCAATCATATTATTGTCACATAATATTATCATCATAAATTTCACACATATTACATACTGCTATCAGTTATTACTATATGATTTTTAAAATTTAATGTATTTAACTGGGAAACTAAGCCCCCTGTGTCTCGTTGGTTACCGTGCTCGCTTTTCACGGTGCAAGCCCGAGTTCGATTCCCGGTCGGCGCAAACACAAATATTCTGCGCTTTCCTTGTATGTCACAGTATCTGTTGCTGTGTGATGATGAAAAAGCTTACTTCTCCGGTTGAGACGACAATACAGCGTCGGGATGGCCATGTACTAACCACACGTACCCCTTAATCCATGGCCGCATGGCCGGGTCGCTGCTGGTAGGCCTTTGCTCGTAAAGAGCTGTTGTGTCAAAGTACAGACGTACAATAGGGAAAAAATATAATTCATAACTGCTACATTGACGTGTTATTATAAATCTTGAATTTTGTATAAATTTGAATAATTCATATAAAATAGGTATCAATTATATTAAATTTTAATTTGTAAACATTTCAAATACTTTCATTTATTCTATTTAAAAATCGGTTGGCTGTATCTCTACACAGCCGTTACTTTTGTGCGTAAAAAGGTCTTGCATTCCTCAGTGGACTTAATATAGCGGAGTAATGGAAACCCAAATTGCGTTAACTACTACGCGACAGTTATAGCGGCTGGCTGTTCTCATCGGTAGTTTTCTGTGTCTTTTTCGATCAACATCCAACGAATTCCGAAGCAGTACTCCAACAAATGGGCAACGGACCGCGAGCTACCCTACCTTCCCCCTGATTGCTTTAACTTCAGCCCTTACTTACACTTACATGCACTAAACTAATATATTAGACGGGAGACGAGACGGAAGCTTAGAGCTTATTGGTTCCCAGCTGGTGGGAGATACCTGATAGAGAAAACCCCTTGAGCCGACGAGTAGGCCAAGAGCTGATCTCGCCGTCCATCGGGGTATGAACATCTTTTTTATCGCGATATATAATCTATAAACCATTACTACTACTTTATCTAATACAACAATACACTTACGGGTTAAAGACTATAACAGTTAGTGCACTTGGAAATACGACGTAATCAATCAACAAAAATGCAGGTAGCACACGTTAGCAATCGACGATTATCTATTTTTAGAATATATCGCTTCTCAGCGCCTCAACCTTTGGACTGTGAAATATAATTAATTACGAACAAGAAATCTACTTCATTTCGGACGGAGTCACCGAAAGGCAGCCTTTTTAAAGCCGTTTTCACGTCAAACAACTCTCATGACCCACCTTTGTTCCGTTAATGAAAGTTTGACGTTGCATATCGTCGAGTTTTGATTCACATCAGAATTCTGAGAAACGCTCTAACAAATATTAAACACTTTTCTAATTTTTGCTAGGTCATTTAAGGACATTTGTAGCTTACAGAGATACTTCAAAATGTCGCCAAACAGCCGTTTTGTGCATTCGTCGTGACCTCTTTCGTTCGACCTTTTGCTCACTTTGCGGAGTATCGACCAGAACCTACCTGTACGGGCATGGGCATCGGACTGGCTGTACCATATCGGCATTCCTCTGGTGTACACAAACCCGACGGGAAGCGTTTGCGGTAGAAGTGCTTTGTGCATTTGATGTTTACCTTGCTATGTTTATTGTATCTTTGTGTTTGCCGAGCTGGTTGTTCCGCCGACCACCCCATCGCGTTGCGTGAAGTTATTTCAAATTGCACGTGACCTCTGCAAAGCGTGCGTTATTTTGCTGTTACAATTCCGCGTTGCATTTTCGCGGTTTTGAAATATGGAGCGCGGAGTATCTCTAAATAAAAGGGGGAAGCTGGTGGCGACAGTGTAATGTTCGTCTGCTGCTATGTTTCATTTACTCGCTGGATGGGGGTTATAGGAGGTTATAGGCCTTGTTGTGGCGGTTTTGTTTTCGTTATGTATTTTCTGAGGATGTGGCTTAAGCTACGCAGGTGTTTGCTCTGTGAATGTGGGATTAGTTTTGGAGATTATTAATGTCGGCAGTATATTTTGGTGAACTTTTGAGATCGATAAAGTTTTAACGGGAGTCGGTAACGGATAACTTTGAAGACTTTTGGCCGGGTGTAAAAAAACTGCTAATAACGTACAGAATTATGAATAATATTTGAAACTTACCACGTTTGTTTAAGACTACATTAAATAAAATCATTTTTAATTTTTACCAACAGACACAGAAATAGTCAAGAGACGGGTCAAAGTTGAAACGGGACTTGTTTGAAAGATTACTAGTACTCCAGAACTCATATTTATCAACTTATATGTAGCATTTTTGAAGCTAGTTTAAATTTTAGCATAATTAGGCTTATCGTGTAGCATTAAATTGAAATATTTGCCTATGTGTTTGTATCACCCTTCTTTGTAATTTAAGAAAGCAGAATCTTTTGAATAGACATTTCTACATTCATTAGGCGTGGTTGTTAGCGTGGTGTTATTTTCTAATTTCTTTGAAGACTTCATGTATATTACCTCAAAGTTCCAATTTATCCCCATTTTTCCTTCATATTCAAGACAGACCTTCAAATGAACTCACAGATGTTTTACCGTCAAGATCTAAAAATTGGGTGACTTTATAATGCAAACAAACTTGAGTATCAAATCCTTGTAGTGCCAAGTTAATTTAGTAAGTGTAGAAGAATCACAATTTTATCTAATATAGATCAGTTTCTACACATTTCGAACTCTTTTCTAGTAGCTTCTCGCAAGATTTGGTGTCAGCAATCGGGGTGCGAATAATTCACGACATAAATTTAGTTACCGCCTTGTTTTACGTAGCGGGACTTGGCCATTGGACCCGCTCTTCCGTCTGACAGTAAATTTCGCTACTCCTTTCACTATCTGGCGGATCAAGCAGTTATTATGAAAGCGACCAAACATGCGTTTTGGATATAGCTCAGTGACTTCTTTTAGTCTTGAGCAACTTTTATATGAAGTGAATCTACAGCCGGCTTTACTTCTCCTCTGAAGGAAGGTGTACAAAGGCTTTTTTTCGCCCTGGAAAATCCACGGTTTAGACACACAAACTTGGGTACAATAGCAAAAATCATCCTAGAGTTACATATCCCCTTCTTGAATAATATTAGTATGTTCCTGTCAGGGACGGAATCATCGCATTCGTTTTTGGTGATTAATTTACAATAACACATTATGATATCTTAAAATCAAACAATCCAAATGAAGAAAATTGAAGAAAAATCATTTGTTGGTAAATGTGTGCATGTTTATTGGCCCGAATTATATCGGACCTTCTTTGAGTCTAACATAAGAATAAGATCTAGTTTTGAACCCTATTAATAATTTCCTATGTCTTTCAAAGGATTGAAACGTATGTATCTTAGCTTAACTTTCTTCTTAATAGAAATTCATTGGAGTTACGTGTTTATTGTTATTGGAGTTATGTGAATTTCATGTTATTCTCTAATTTAACATTTAAAATTGGACAAGTATTTGGTATGCAATAGGTACGTGGCTCTTGTGAAACGAATTGCCTGACGGTTTTCTACTGTTTATGCCTACTCGCGTAAATCCAGAAATAAAGCAATGAATTTGGTCTCTTCACATTACACTTATAGTTTTTAATTCGTCAAAATGAAAGTGATGTCATTGGAGCAAATAACGGTAATACCGGTGTAATTCATGTGTCTCGACGTCCGTGGTCACAATATTGCGGTTTGTAATAGCGCATGGAGCCAAATAACGTGCCATAAATTTTGAATATTGTTGGTTTGTGTTGGAGAGTCCATTTAATGGGAGTTCAGGGCATACATTTCGTATCTGCAAAATTATTGACTCTGTAAAGCATTTCCTCGTTTACCTAATTTGCTTACTCATTATTAGGAAAATCCATTAACAATTATAACAAGTTATGTTTAGGGACACAGAGTAACTTCTCGGGTCCAAAATGTGTCTCATAAAGAATTACTAGAAAAAAGTGCTTATAGATATAAACTTAATCTACAATTGGGCATGTGTTGCCCGGTGGCAGAATGTAGCAACAAAAAAGAAAATTAACAATTACAATATATATATATATATATATATATATATATATATATATATATATATATATATATATATATATATATAAACATTTCCTTGTCCCTGCCTAGCACATACAGATGCTTTTACATACATAATACTACAAACACAAATGTACTAACTTTTTGATAAGTAAACTTACATGCTACATTAATGTACATGCAGGCATACATACACACATAAATACATACATTTATACACCATACCTATGTACCTACACTCGTACAAACATACGTTGACCTATGAACCCTCTCATGAACACAACCCTGCGTATTATCACTCATAATAATATTTATACAAATATGGGTGCACAGTTTACCTATATGACGTCACAATAGAATGCTGATAAAAATTATTACATTTGCTACACGTGAAACCCTCTTTGACATAAATAACTAAACATAAAACCATGATGTTTTATATTATCAAAACAAACAGAAAGAATTAATATCACTTCACTTCACTACACCACACTACATATCACTTTACCTCAATATAAACTACTCAATACGTTTTAACTGTAGGCTTTTTAATAATCACACCTTTCACTTCCCTTCGCTAAATGTTTCTACCCTATTGTCTAATTGCCTCTATTTTTTCCCTAAAACCTGGCGCTGAGCAAGGAAAGAGCTCAAAAACTGTCGCAGACAAAGCGTTCCCATCTACTATTATTCTGTTTACACAGGAGAGTTTGTCTACATCCGTTCATTGCATTCGTGCTCTAATTTTATATTTAGGATAAAATCTATTTAAATAATGTGGTTTATTTAGCCTAGTATGACTTAGTCGTCTTAATAATGTTTGAATAAATACTTTTCTATACATTTATTTTGTAAATAAATCAGAGTACATTTAGATTTACAAAGAAATTTTATAATTAATGTGCAATGAAATTATGCATTAATTTACTCATTTCACCGCAAAATTAAATATTGACCTTAGATTCTTCCAGTCGGGATGAGTTCGGCGGATTTGTTGAAGAATATGTGGAAAGGATAATTATTTTGTATTCTGGTTGTAAGTGAAGAGTATTTGCAGAGTCTGTATACTGATAGTGAAGGTGTTTGGGATGTGCGAGAGGAGAAGTTAGTAGCTAAACGGGTGATGAGGCTTTGAGTCCTCAAGTTAAATTCTTTGAGTGTTTTTTTAGTGTTTCCAGTTTAGTTTTGTATCTATGTACAGGCCTAGATATATGATTGGCTCATTAGGAGATAGCCTGTGAATTGTATTGTTTAGCACCAGCGGAGTGAAAGCGATTTGAGCGTGAAAAACTTGGCGGCTATTTTGTTTGGATTAAAGATAGGGTATTGAATTGAATGTACCTGTAGTTCTTGGAAGACCATCTATAAATTAAATTAAAATATAGTTGGACTTTGATGCTGCCATGAGTTTCTCGTTTAGTTTGGGAATCTCTATGGCACATAAATGGAGTAGGAGGTAGAGGCAAGCCTTGTAGTAATCCTGCTAATATTGTGTTGTACTGATGTTTTTTTACATTAACTGAGAAGGTTATATTTCTGATGAAACGTATGATTGATTGGATATAATGCGGTGTTTCCATTTTCCTCACATGATCCAACCACACCACTATTATTTCCTTACTGCATTTATTATAATATGGGCTTGATATGTATTTTTTGTGTGCAGAAAAGGAGGTAAACTATTCTCCAGACAAGTGAAAAAAATCTAAAAAAATTACTCCAATCAAGAATGGGTAATTACAAAAAAATGTAAAGTCTTTCCTTCTTCTTCCCTGTTCTATCTTTACCTTTTACTTACTGACACACAAACATGTAGTACACTACCACAAATGCGAGACTGGTCGAGAGCTTAAAGCTAATCCTGACTGGGATGGTGCTCCACTGGAAGGAGATACCAGGTTGGGGGAAACTCCGCTTGGTGACGTTAGGTCGGCGCCGGACCTCGCCATCTATCGGGGGAAGACCCCTGTCACTTCACGACGAAAATCACGCACTACTCGTACGGAACTAATGACCTCACGGCTCACTAACAATGAATCAATCATCATCATCATCATCATCATCGGCGAGCGTCCGAGGAAAAGTGACCAGTATCTCGAGGTGAGAAATTCGAATTCTTTTAAACTGATACGTTAATGCTTGATATTACCTAGGATATGGTAGTCGACATGCGCTACGTAAGTTACCTGAATCGAGAGGAGCGTGGTTACGATTTAACAAGCCATTTAACATCTACTAAATTAGTAAATAATATAAATTAGGTACAAATAAAATCTTCTATGATAACTGGTTCTAATGATTTCTGGCCAAAACAACCGTCGGGCAAAGGCTTCCCAGGCCACAGGCCCTAAGTTGTTTAGTCGCCGCGCAATAATTAGAAACCTTTTAAATAATGCATAAATTAGTATTAATATGCTTCCTCAACGTGCTTTCGGCCCACAGCTCCCGTGCAGGATCTTCTTGCAGCGCTCAACGTGGCAGTGCGAAGCGAAGACATGCTGGGGTGCCGGGCTGAGGCAGAGAGTCACGTAGGTAGGTAGGCAAGTGGTTAGCAGTGGTTAACAACGGGTAGTGTGGCGAGACGGGTCGAAGCGGGGAGGGCGACGCACTGGGTGGGGATATGTCATGGAGGGGCGGCGAGGAACGGGGAAATGGGCAGGGGCGTGGAGGGAAAGGGGCAGGTAGATTGATTGAATGAAATGTATGGGCTCGTCAATTACTATGAATAGTGTGAATGTTTTATCCCGGAGGAGATTGCGGGTGATTTCCCTTCCAGGTATTTCTCTCAGCGGGGTCCAGTCGGGACAAGCCCTAAGCTGCACACAAGTCCCCAACATGTTTGAGTGTAGTGGTGTGTGTATATGTGTGTGTGTGGGTGGGTGGGTGGGTGTTAGTGTGCGCGCGCGTGTTTTCGGAGAGGGTAGGGCGAGGTAAAGGAAACAAATCGTGTTTTCGTTATTTGTTAGCGTACTGCTCCGCCTTTTGTCTGGTGTAGGTAAGATAAACCAAGGGAAATTATCGATGAGAGCAGCATTGTCATCCAGGCAGTGGTTGAATTCAACCTGGGATTATGTGAAAAAATGCACCTACGTCGAGATTCACCCCTGGCAATTCTGGCTCTGAGCTAAGCTGAAAGGCTAGAAAGGGATACGGTTTGAGGAGAAGGGGAGGGGGAGGGAGGGGATGGGAGGTGAAGGGAATGGAAGCTTAGGTGTGGAGAGGAAAGGTTGTACAGACGAAGGGGTGCCAATGTGAAGAGAGGCTAGAAAGGGAAGGGAATGAAAGAAGAGATAGGGAGAAGAAGTGGCATGGAAGAAAAGGGGTGATAATGGGAAGAGATGGAAAGGGTCGGGATGTGAAGGGAAAGTGAAGGGGGAATAGGATATGGGGATGGCGGAAAAGGGAAGGAAAGAGGCTGGGATAGGAAAGGGGATATGCGGGGAGGGGAGGGGAAGAGGAGAATGCCGGGGAGAGTGGGGAGGGGAAGGAAGAACTTGGGCTAAGTGGAATATGGAAAGGTGAGTGAGAGGATGGAATGGAAAATGAAGGAGACGGGTAGAATAGGAAAAGCGGGGAAAGGCAGGAAAGGGAAGAACTTGGGGTTGGCGGGGAGGAGCGGGGAAAAGTAGGTAGAGAGGCAGAGAGGGGAAGGAGAGGCATGGTGCGGACAGGAGAACTGCAGGGCTGGGAAAGGCAGGGAGGGGGAAGGGAAAGAGAAAAGTGGGACGGGAAGCAGAGGGTCGAGGCAGGGAGGAGCGGGTAGGTAGGAAAGAAGAGGGATGATTGGAAGGAGATGGCTGGGGCGGGAAGGAGGTGGGGAAGACATGGAGAGAAGCGGGAGGGGAAGGGAGGAAGTGGCGGGGTGGAGCCGGGAAAGGCAGGGAGGGGGAAGGGAAAGAGAAGGGTGGGCCAGGAAGCAGAGGGGCGAGGCAGGGAGGAGAGGGTAGGTAAAGGCGGGCAGGGAAAGAAGAGGGGTGACTGGAAGGAGATGGCTGGGAGGAGATGGTAGGAAGTGGGAGGGGAAGAAGAGGAAGTGGCGGGGTGGAGTCAGGAAAGGCAGGGAGGGCAGGTCTGGGAAGGTGCGGGGGCTGAAGCGGACGGTGACGCTTAGCGACGCTGCGGGGCGAGGGCGGGTGGCGCGACGGCGCGTGCTCGTCCACCGCGAGGCACAAAGGGAAGCAATTAGCGCGATGGCTTGTTCCCTCCCGCTCGCCAAACACGCCCCCCCCCCACGCGCGCGGCCGTGCATCTTTCATCACGTCGCCGGACGACGCACCCTCTGCCCTCGCCCGACGCCTCTCCCTTGAGTCGCCGACGTTCTCGGAACAGACTGAGAGCTGGTGCCATAAATGATATGGAATCCATGCATTGGTTTTATAATAAGTTACATACACAGGGAGGAACTATTAATCGCGCATACACTTCTTTCGATGTAGCTCCAGCAACGCATACGAGCTTTGTATTATTACTCAACAGCTGATGCAACCGATTGTCTCTTCAATCAAATAAGTGCGACACATTTTTTGGCTTGAACTTACATTTTTCAATACAGTTCTTTACATAAACAATAGTTAAGGGATCAATTTGATTATCATCTAAATAACTATTTCATTACAACGGGCAAGAATAATATCCACCATAATAATGAAAACAATATTGATAGGTACGTAACGAAACAAAAATTATCTGTAGTGGTGAAAAGTGTTTCTCAACTGGGCTTGTAGAGAAACACTTTATATAAGGTTTCATGGTGGAGAAACAGCTCAGTTTTGAGGAACATCACTGTTGAGGGGCTCCCATTGTGAGGGGGCGTGGCAGGTATGTGGCGTGTCTCCTTCGACGTGTCGCTGTGAAGTGGATTAGCAGCTGCTAGCGGCTGTCACTGGCAAGTGGCATCGCTACCGAGAGGCGCCCCCAGCGCGTAGCGTCACAGGCAGGGCAGGGCAGACGTCCGCGGGGGAGAACGCGTGTTTTCCGCGATTTCGCACTCTAATCCGCGCGCCGGCCCGTAAAATTGGGTAAACAAACGGAGGTTTTATCGCGGCCCTATCATCACCCCACTCTCTATTAGCACATCGCCATCCATATTCATCGGCGGTATCATCACCGTTGTGCACGGGGCGATCGCCCCACGCCAGCCGCAGGGTGGAGGCAGCAGGCAGCAGGGTTGGGGGCGGCGCCATTGTGGGGGTTGCCCCTGGATATTGACTGGAATTTTTTTTTTTTTTCACGGCTCTTCTGCGTGTCATTTTTGCTCCGCCCTTCTGCGCGCCGTCACTACCAAGTGAGCTCGTTTGTTACATGGGAATCCTCTTGTGGAAGTTTCACAGCTGCCTTGATTTCGTAGATTTGCCTACCTAACGGTCAAATGACCTCTCTTGGTATCTTTCTTGTCATTATTTTCTTATTATCTATATTGCCCTTGTCCCCTCCAACTACGTGGAATATTTTATCTAAATTGATTTCGTCTCGAAACTGTAAAAAGATTCATTTTTCCTCTGAAATCTCTGAGATTTTTATTTCTTCTTCTATCATACTTCGTTTCTTTAATTCCTGATTGAAGTGTCTTTAATGTGTTTTCCAACGTAGTCTTTGATGTTTTGGGACCATACAAGACTCCAGCCATATTACTGTGGTAGAACAAATAGCAGGTCATGAGTGAATCCATCTAGTATCAGGAAATGTTGTTTTTAATTATAGAGATGTCGGTTAACACAGCGAAAAGTTGATGTTAAGAAAGATGAACTGGCAGAATTACGTTGGAACGTCATCGAGTCTAAATGTATGGTTTAGAAAGTCAGAGTGTGTCGTATATCAGTACAGATTAGAAATTTGCAATACTAACGATAAAATTAATAAATACTATTGATTTTATGTTGAACCATTTAAATGTTGTCATATGGTAAATTTCGCTAAATATCGCATAACAAGTTCCGCCAATAGTCAGCATAAAAATGGGAACATTACATTTACGGAAATTCAATGTCTTATTTCGTAGGCTACGAAGCTGTTTTCGACTCCTATTACCCCCGTGAGCACCCCCATGCTCGTATGTCCCCAGCAGGCAGTCCATAGGGATTAATTTAATGAGGTTTCCGAGCGGGTCAACTGCTAAGGTCATTAGTACCGTAAATGTGGTGCATATTTGGTAGTGAGACGTGGCGACGATCTTTCTGCGTTGGATAGCGAGATCCAGCAACAACCTAGACATCGGCTAACGGAGATATTCCCAACCAAGTATATCCTACTTGCGAGGACACGCCCCAGCTCTAAGGTCCCGGCATGCGTGGAAGTGTTGCTATTTAAGTGTTAGTGTATATAAGAAAAGCGGAAGGAAAGATTGCGCGCGATCAGTGGCCCGTTAATTTGAGTACTGTTCCAGCATTCGCCTGGTGTTGATAGGATACACCAACGGAAACTATTGTTCAAAGCAGCCAGCCGCCTTCTTCTCTAGACAGCGGCTGAATTCGACCTAGCTATGTATCTAGAGTCGAAAATCCTGCCACCGCGGGGTATGGAACCCTTGGACATCCCGGTCAGTGGCCCTGCAGAGCCATCACTTGATGCACTGAGCCACCTCCGCCGGGCCGTCCACAGGGAGTCCTGCTGCGTCTGCTGACAGCGCTCGAGGTGGCCACTCGCGCAAACGCCAGCGTTTGCGAAGCCATCATGCGCGCGCGCGTGTGAGCGTGCGCGCCGCCGCCTGACGCGTGTTTGCGTTGCGTGTTCCCGCAACGTCCCTTGTCGCCGCCGCCACCGCCCGCGTCGCGTCTGCGATTGGCGTGGGCCGAGGACTAATCATCGCCTCTAATGAGACCCTCAAATATTTGGCTCGCGGCCGCGATCGAGGGATGAACGGTTGGAGGAGGGTTTGTGAGGCGTTGCAGTGCTACGTGTGGGGCTAAATTATGACATTTTTATGCACTACACTCCCGGATACCCGACCTCTACTGAACCGAGGCTACGACCGGCTAACAATTGGGCCAGCTCACTTAATAGCATTAAAATATATCGCTGAAATAATGTTTATGAGTAAAACATTAATAACAAACTTTATAGTAATGTGCTATGTAAGAAATTGAACGCTGAATATTCTTCCTTTATTACGAAAATCTTGACACATGTACGCTTCTGTATTTACAATTCATAATTGAGAATATTGAAACTTCTTTTAAGCAACCACTGATTGTTCCGTGAAAAAAAAAATTGTACAGAGGTAGTTAAAATAGAGGGTTTTTCGTTTTTTCTTTTAAATGTCTAATATTACTAACCATCTGATGTGTAGGAAAAGGTCTACTTTATGAACATATTTAAATGCTTTCAAAAATATTTTAACAATCTTTTATTTTAACTTTTCTTTATGTGAATGGAAATTTTATTTACTATATTTTGAAATGAATTAAAAATATATCTCATTTCTTTGTTGTTTAAAATATAGAACATTTCTCCCATTTTTCGGTTTTAGTATTCCCAATAGATGTCTACCAGTAACGAGCTTCTATTTTCTTGTGTAGATTCAATACTATTTGTCAGTTTGGTATGCACGACACATTCTATGTCTCAGGAGCCCCGAAACTCGCTTTTACCGCACTTCTTCACTCAATTCATGGAAAAAAACATCAAACGACGGGTCTTGCATGAGCGCTGGGCACTGATTCCGAACGCAAAACAAATACTCGTGTGTTAAATGGCAGCTCGATAATCCTCACACATTGATCCGACATTGATTTCTACCGTACACAATGTTCTTTCAGCAAGATACGGTACGGATGGCTCTGTTAATTCAAGTAATTAAACCTTAGTCCATGTTCATATCCGCTGAAGCATTAGGAGAAAATGAACCGAAATGGAGCACAAAACCGTTGTCTCTCATCAGTGGGAACGGTGTACAGTAATACGATTCCCAGGATCCTCTCGGTCCCTCGATTACGTCGAGCAATGAAGATCAGTGTCAGACACAGGGAAAGTTGCAAAAATACAGTTTATGTGAATTTTCATTTGTACTACTGAAAAATTCTTAACTTTTTTTCTGGAAGTAGTCCTGTAAATAGGAGTCAGTTTCAAAAATTGCTATTAGGGGCTGTTCGGTAGTCGGTATATGCCGGAAGAGGTATCTGTTTACAAAGGTATGATTTAGACCCAATATAAGGGATTCAGATCTCATTATAAGAAAAATTGATCATTGATCCATGTACCAGTTCAAAAAAGGGTGAATTTTCAGAGATGTTTGAAAGTTCGTTTACGTATACAGGTATCAGTCCTTAATAAACCTGCCGTTAAACCTCTAAATAAAATGTATAACACATTACGATAACTACAAGGATCCGTCAAGGGCCTTTCTGCCATGGAAAAGGTTGCATCCTACAATTCTACCGTACCGACTGTTGGCATTCACGCAGATCGTCTCTCCATATCATCAAAACTACGGAAGAGTGGCACTCTATGCGACGTCTAAGGGAAACACTCTAAAGGGGAAAAACCTTCCTAAACTCTTTCTAAACTGTGTAAGGGCAGAGGTGGACGTCACATGTTCTCTCCTTCCGGTTTTGAACGACAGCACCTGAAACGAGACATCGTGTGGAAATCAGCGCCTACGATTCACTTACAACACACCAATATGCAAATTTACACCAGTAAAATGACTACTTTGTTGGAGCAAATATGGATATCCCTTTGTTCTCATCTCATCAGAATTATTTTCTAGCCACTAATTACTATTTCTCTAAATAGCCCGTATCATTACAAAAAATATATTAAATCATCCGTGAATCAAGTACAATGTATTATCTATTAATATATTCTAGGCAAGTATTACTTTTCTCTGTCAGTCATTATACTTAACAGACAAACCTTGCTACATGTTCTGGCTATTTCGAAATATCACATCACCTGTTAACTGCCAAATTAAGAAGCTTAAAACATTTATATTTTCCATAAATAACTTCGCCACCAAACTAATTTATATCTCGGGTTTTCAACAACAAACAATGAAGAACGATTTATCTTCAGCATTGGCACCAGCTGCGTCAGAAAATCTTTGGAGCTCAATTCAGCGACACCGCCTGCCTGCGGTGGGCCGAAGGATCGTTTTCCTTTTTTAATGAACAGCTGGGGCGCCTAATTAATGCGGTCGGTTCGGCCTTCGCCGACCCCGCCTCCTCCGCTTCTCCTTCTCTCTTTGATCGTCGTCATCCCCTTCGCTCCATCTTTCGCCGTTTGTTTCTGCTGACGCCATTCTCTCTCTCAGTCAGAGCTGAACTCAAAATCACGAAAGCAAAATCCATTTTAGTAAAAATAACCCTTTTGATAGGTTGTAATCTTATGTATATCTTGTAGTTAACACTGAAGATGGAATAAAAATATTCCGAAACGTCGGCAACCTATGTTTTAATTCATTGATCTATATTGTCCATTTCTACTCTGTAATCGTGAATCTACGATGATTAAAAATAAACCCATTTTTTTAAATGTAGGAATTTTTGTAGAGCCTCGATAATTCTAGCCTAGGTAATTAGAATCTCGGTAACCGGCTGGGACCGGCCAAGATGGCTCAGTGCAACAACTGTTCCCGCTGCAGCGTCTGTGACTGGGAGGTTCTAAGTTTCGAATTCTGACGGTGGCGGGTTTGTCACTAGCTCTATAATAGATGAAATCTAGGTCGAATTCAGCCGAAGAATTCTAGTGGAAGACTGAACTACACTGATCCGTTTTCTACTCTGATTAGTTTACCGTAGTTTCTACTATTAATACCGAGCGATTGCAGTACCTTCACAAACGGGTCTTACTCCGAGCACATCACCCACACTTACCCATATAAGCTTACACTACCACACCTGCTGGGAGACCTGTCCGGAGGTTTGAACTTGTCACGCTGCGGCAGCTCCTCACTGGCAGAGACCCTTGGAAGGGGAATTCTGAGAGCCAACGTGCCGGATCTCACATTCGTTCAATAATTTGTTGTAGTTTTATGGCCACGAAAAACGTCGATGGGCCTTGATTGTGGGCTTGTGAACAATCGTCAACTTTACAGAGATGTGTTCTTCGTTTTGCCTACCGAAAAAAAGATCATTCACAAGGATGGGCGACTTGATATCGAAATCTCCATGTTTTTTTTGTCTCAATGCTTTCTTTCCTCGTTACTTGAGGGGTTTCTTAGAATTAAACAGGTCCCAAATTCTTTTTTTATGGATATTTCACCAAATTATTCCCTCCATCTGGCGCTTTCTGCGGGGACATTTCCTTTCATGTAGTGGCAAACATATTCAAAGATATAAGGTGGGAAAATTATAAATTCATTACTACGAACGTCTACGCTATGAAGGTTTTGGTGTCTCCCGGAATAAATCCAAATTGGACTAGTTTGGTTCTTATAAGAAACCCTTCAATTGATAGGCAATAATTTCCAGAAGAACGAGAAAAACACTTTTTCGCTTTTTGTTTATCTTTTTGTTTCCCTCCCTCATCGTTTGGGCTCTCAAGAGAAAGTCTATCAAAGTCCATTTAATATCATTTAATAAAATAAAAAACATAATCTATTATTTATTCGCTACCAACGTTACCTAACTTGTTTATTATTGAAATGATAAATGAGGATGTATTCTTTAATCTTCAGTTATACTTTTTAAAATAGTAACCATTTCTTCCGTAGATAAATTATGAAACGCTATTGCAAATTTTGTGATCCTTCGCAATTGAAATCCGTTCTCACGGACCTACTGAGTTTATTGTTTTGAAATGCTTCTATTCCATTAGCGATAACGTTGCTTCCACTTTCTTTTCAAAGCATCTTTTCGGTGCTACTTCATCCGTATTTCTGAAATGCATTGTCATGGCATTTACGTCACGGAGCTCGAAGCTACTCCTCCGTCCACGCAGTCCTTTTCCAAATATCACTACCGCAATCTGACTTCTTTATTGGCCATTATCGTCAACTCCAACTGCTCGAAAGGCATTCTGTTGTGTCTCGTTTCTCAAATCTGAAGCTGTCTCCTTTCTCTTAAAGAATGGATTCTGTCGTGTCACAACTGTCTTCTCTGACGCCGCTTAGTCACATTTATCCTATCTACATCAGCTGTCACATAATGTGCGTTTTTTAACTTTCGTGTCTTTTATCCTTTGTTCTTCACTTTCATTTCAGTTAGTATTTTCCATTCTTTAGTTTTTTTTCTCCCTAAAATCTTCAGTAGTAATGATTGTATCGACACCAGAGTTCATCCTAAATCAATGATAACGTTTCTAAGACGAGTAGTTAACGATCTTGTATGTCATCAAACGTTTGACGCAAAAGAGGTGTTCAGTGAAACCTCCCTAAACAATCACTCCTCTCAGCGACAGATTTTTCTCGGAACAGTCATTAAAACCCACATATTCTACGCAAATAAAACTCTTATTAACAGAACACCCTTTCCTCAGCCGTCACTTAATAGAAATGTTCTTAATTTACTCAGCATAAAATACCACTTTCATCAACATTCGATGTAACAGCGATATTATGGAACCACCCTTGTCTAGTAGTTACAAACAATTTTATTGTAAACGAGTGGTGCTAAAACAGCACGTACTTTCTCTCCTCTATTTGCACGCACGCGAAAAGTACTCAAACTTTTGAAAAATTGTACATGACTTTATTTCAAAATATATCTTTAAGACACATATTTCATTGAGGGAAAAATCTGTATCTTCGTAACAGTAGTTGTAGGACGAGGCCGAAAAAATTGGAATTTTTGCAACATTCGAAAAATCTGAGTTTTTAACAAAAATAGATCTACACCATTCTCTTAAACGTCCTTTACACCACCCAACAACAAAATATAATAAAAAACGATGGAGCTATTTTTTTAAATGTGGTTTTTTAAATGTATCAGGATCTTCATATTTTGTACCCATCCAAAAAAATATCGGTTTCAAATTCAAGGAACCGTGACATCAGATATATCGACTGATATCAGTTTTGAATAATATTATCTGAACAGATTCGACGCTAGCGTTGTTCATAGACCGATAGGCTGTGAAGACGGACAGACAGACGTATTGCTGTCATTCGCTTTTTCGGTGTCAAGGACCCACAACTATGGATTCTGGCTACACGTGCTTTTTTGCTCAATTTAGCAAGTGGTGGAGGAGAGGAGGAATGTGAAAAGGGGAAGGAGGAGAGGAGGGATGGAGGACGGGGGAAGAAGTTTGAAAGGAAGCAGATTTTATGGGTCCCTAAGTATGCATAGACTTCATGGTCCTTTAATAATATTGAAATATGGAGCTTGAAAATGAATATGAATAATAAAATATAACTTTTTTATTTAAAGAATGTATTACGAAAGCAATATACAATGTATACATATGAAAGCAACTTAAGGGTAATTTATTATTAGGCCGATTCGTATATTGCGTTTGGCTGAATGTTGCATTTTGGCGCTGTCGGTGTTACAAAGATTAGCGCACGGTATCTTGAATCTGAGCTCTCTCATTCAAACCGGGTTAGGAGAGGAGATTTTCAAAGAGCGGAAAGCTCCCAATGCGTATTGCGCACAAGATATGCATATCATATTTCAATATTATCAATGGACCATGGAGTCTAGGCATACTTAGGGCCCCATAAAATCTATCCGATCCTGCACACGAATATAAAATATTCCACTTTGCTCCATCTCTTCTTTGTGTCTCCCAAATTGCTAAAGATCCATCTCGCTAGCCTCTAAATCATCAGTCCACACCCGTTGGAGTTATAATTCTCAAGGGCTTCCTTTCAGACTTCTTCCCCTCCTCTCTTCCTCCCTCCTCTCCTCCTTCCACTTCTCACATTCCACCTCTCTTCCACCGCTTCGTCCTCCCTTCTTATCCCCACCCCTTGTTCCTCTCCTACTCCCCTGCTCATCCGCTTCGTCCCACATCACCCCACCTCCTCCCTTCATTAGTCTTCTCCCCTGTATTTTCCCCCTCCACCTCTCTTTTTTCTCTTCCATTGCCGTCTCCTCACGCACTTTTCTTTATTTCCTATTCCTCTCCCCTTCTCCCTTCCCCTCCTCCCCTCCCATTCTCCCCTCCCCTTCTCCCCTCCCCTCCCTTCAGCCCTTTTCTCCTCTTTTCCCTTCCAACATCCCTTCCACCCTTCCTCTCCTCCCTTTCCTCTTCCCTACTCCCTTCCCTCCCCCTCGACCCAGGCCCTTTTCCCTTCTCATCCCCTACTCCTCCCCCTCGTCCGACTCCTTCCTGGCGAGCGAGCGCCCTCACGGCCCAGCGGGCGATAAGTCTTCGGGCAGCGCGCGCGAGGCGGCGCGGCGGCGCGAGGAGGCGCGATGGCAGATAGCGTCAGCCCCATTATCCTGCAGTGGACAGAGAGTGACTCGTTGCGTCGTGGCGGCTTCGCTCGGACGCCTGGCGAGGAGCAGAGCAGGGCGAGGGAGAGGCTTAACCTATTGCACCGGCGTCATTCGCAAATCCTCTGCCGCCTTCCCTGACCGAGCTGCAGCCCGGTTTATCGATTCCCTGCTCTGCTCTGCTCTGCGTTTACTCTATTATGTGCTTTCCTCGTGGAGCTTTCCTCTACCCTCTCCCTTTCTGCTTCTCTTTCATTAGATTCTGGCTTTCATCTCATCTATTACTATTTCACCCTTATTCGCATTCCCTTTTGTCGTCCCTCTCTTTTACTTCCTCATTTCTGACTCCCTTCCTCGTTACGTACTCTCCCGTCTTCTCTTTCATTACTTACCCACTCTTGTTGCTTTTTCCTTTTATCTCTCTACAAATCTCCTTTGTCTCTTCACCCGTTACCTCCTTCCTTTCACATTTGTTTCTGATATTTTATTCTCCACTATCGTCTGGTTTCATTCACCCGTCTCAAAGATATATATATATTGAAACAAATAATGTGTTTCATTACACTAATTAAACATTAGTGTAAGTAATCAATAGATATTTTGGACTGCGCGGTACGTACGCCAAGCGCTGCGAACAACGACGGGAGCTAGCAACGGTCGCTACCGCCACCGGTGCCACCGCCGGGAGGCCAGCGTGAGAACGTCGGTTGCAAACTGGGCAGCGAGCACGTGCGAGCAGTCGTTAGGAGAATTGCGAAGAGGACAGACGTTAGCGGAGCGGCGAAGAGTTCGGACGTGTGGCGAAAATCTCGCCGGTAGTGCATGGACAAAGAGAACATGCGGTATAGTTAATGAACTATTAGCGACTGGAATATAGTAGACACGTGAATGAGACATTGAAAGTATCAGTAGAATAAAAGATTCGCGTTGATAGAACAATCGATCGCGTTCGTGTTAATTAGCGTAGTGGAAACCTTACCGAAACCGTGTGGTACGGAACTAGGACCAGCCCGCATTATAGGTGCAGGTTGAGTAATTAAATCCATCGACGGAAGGTGATTCGAGAGAAGTGCAACGCCGCGGTATCAAGATCCGAGTCGGGGAGGAGCCGCAAGGTCACCAGCCCAGGACGACCGCCACGCCATCAGCCGCCGACGGCCCACAGCTGCTGTAGAGGTCGGCAACCCTGTCGATACGAGCTGTTCTACGAGCATCAAAGGTATTTGGTCGGGGCCCCGAAGGTATAATAAATGCATATTACAACTAATCTTGGTACCAAGGCAAAGTGTGTAAGCGTTGTCAGATCATGTAATTAACCTATTTGATTTGCAAATAAATCTTGTTCATGATTGTATTTCCATTTCTAATCAAATTTCCCAGTATTATACCAACTTATCCAGGGACCCATTCACGGAAAAGATACCCTCCTTTAGTGTTATATTGCAGTGAAATACCTGGCATCACCAGGTACGTCACAATATATATATATATATATATATATATATATATATATATATATATATATATATATATATATATATATATTGTGTGTGTGTGTCCTTCCCTGACGTGCTCTTGGCTTTCTTGACTTGGATATTTCTTTACTTGGAGTACTTTCATTTGTCAGTCGTATCTGTCGCAGCAAATCTCGGCTTACCTACTGCCTTTCTCCTCTCTCTCTCTCTCTCTCTCTCTCTCTCTCTCTCTCGGGCTTCGTCTCTTCTACCTCGCCCTACACTATTGCCTGATTCACGTCTTTATAGTTCATCCGCATATCTCGTTCTCATCTCGTTTTTCTAATCTCTAATCTTCGCTCTACCTCTTTTCTGTTGTTTTTTTTCATGTTTTCATCTTTTTCATTTCTCCCTAACTACTTCTCAACCCTTTCGTTTCTCTCCATCGATTTTTTCGCAGACATTTACTCACTCATCTCTTTCTTTCTTTCCAACTTCTTTTCATATTTTCCTCTCATTTAAACCTCTTTCATTCCACTCATTTGCTTTGCTTTTCTGGCCACTGCTTCCTCACTCGCTCCATTCTCTTCATTTCTATCCGTAAGAGACCTTTCCGGCGAAGGTCTATGTAGATAAAGCAAGTCACAGGGGAATATAGAACCAAATTACGTTTGATTTATTCATTGCGGTCTATGAAAGCGTTGGTCTGCCGGGAGTTTTTGGTTGAGTGCGCGCTCAGTGTCTTTTCTCTTCGTTCAGGACTTCATGTTATTTTGTGAGTAGTGCAGCACTACAGGCCTTAGAGTTATTTTTAGACGAAACCTAATTGTTTCGTATGCTTTTCGGATTTGACAAAGGTTTTCGAAGCTCTCCAACATCTATTTTGGGAAACCATCCAAAGCAATGACTTCAGTCAAAATAAATTGATACAATTGTTACAGAAATGAACGTGATATGTCGAAATGCTGATGAAGGATTTGTAAAATTCTTTGATTGAATATACTGCAAATTAGTCCGAAAATGTATTCATTTTCTATTATTTTTGGCATTTTGGGTCGATATTTCGACCTTGCCGGTGCCCCCTCCCTTGCCTGGCCCTAGTTAAGTTCCTGTTTGCTGGTAAGAGCGACATGTGGATAACATGACGTATTTCTTCACCGTAACTAGTAGTAAGATCTGCCTGCCCAAGCTTTTCTTCGTCATACAGCTACAGAACTGGGACGATTGTAAAGGAAAGCTACAACCTTTTTGTCTCCACCGGGAATCGACCTGGGGACCACACCACAGGAAGCTAGTACGTTGCCAATGAGCCATCCTAGGGGTCAGTGCATAATATTTTTTCGTCAATGTAAAAATAGTACTAAGATGAAATAAGACCGCATATTTATAATTAGGCTTTAGACAACTTATCTCTGGAAATTGAATAAGTTTCATGAAGCTACAGTTTCAATGTGTTATCTTTATAACATTTATGAGTATAACGTGAAAAATAATTATTAAATTAAAAAGTCTTCTTGCGCATCATTAAATACTATATTAATGTGTAATATTAAAATAATAGATGGTAGGGTACACTAAAAAACAAAAATAGGCAGGGTTAATAGAAAGATATTCGGATAAAAAATTGGTTTGAATTCTCAATGCTGAAAAATTCGAGAAAATTCATATTTACAATCTCGAATCACTGCAATATTCTTAGTTGCTTTCCAGTCTGAACCGTAACTGTTTTTCTGTTATTAAGAAATAATGAACTCAAATTTTGTATTTGATATTGCGAAAGAATAACGAAATAGATTTTCTGGCTTTTCTCGTGAGATTCGTAATACCGCGCTGGGATTTAGCATTCTTTTATTTCCAGTGATTTACACTTTTAAATTAGTTTTTTAACGAAGTAACGTCTAATAAAATTCTTATTCGGATTCACATGACTTTACATGATATTCACATGACATTAAAATGACTTCAAACCATGTTTGCTCTCGTTGCTTCCTGTTCTGATTCACGTTGACGCCACTAGATTGCTAAACATCCAATGTGTTTAAAAATTCAGTAATCAACACTTACTCAATACTATCGCGGCACGGTTTCAATGCTTTCACAAAGACAAGCTTTGTGAAATTTCACTCAGTTTATTCAAAACAATTACTACAACTAATCCAAAGTAGTACTTCTTTTATGAATACACTTTTTTTTCATTTCAAGGTTAATTTTTCAACTAACCATTAATATTTTTAAAATTGTCATGCGTTATGGACTAAAATTGACTTTCCTTATGTGAAATTATTTCCCGATCATCCGCTGCCTGATATAATCTGCTGTGACCATGTTACCCATCTTGTTACTCATGTTGTTCAAATATATTAAAAACTGATTATGTAGTTTCAAATTACATTCCAAAATGTTTAAATGTCATTTTTCGTAAGACACTTGTAAGAAATACTATAATTAGTATTATAATTAATATTTAGACCTACAATGGATTGGCCTAGTCGTCGATGAATGAGGATTTGATGCAATTGTGATGTTGATGACATACACCGTTATGAACTTGCGCCGTTCAATAGTAGTACTAACGAAAAAAAGACCACGAAAACTTCCCTGCCTTACAGAGATTCGAACACACAGTCCTTGGTTTCGTGCAGTGTAGAACGGAAAAATGATACAGCGGAATAAACCAAGACACGTTTTTAATAACACTGAAATTCAATTTTCATGAAATTCCATTCCCTCTGCATGCCATTGAGAATCGTTCCGCATGCCAAGCTAGGCCTGCT
Organism: Gryllus longicercus; assembly: GCA_038098605.1. NCBI lineage: Eukaryota > Metazoa > Arthropoda > Insecta > Orthoptera > Gryllidae > Gryllus > Gryllus longicercus. The sequence goes on from JAZDUA010000070.1 coordinate 2,173,910, forward strand.
TATTGTGGCTGCGTGCCGAAGGCCTACCAGAAGTGGGTGGCTGACTTCCGGGCGATCACGACAACTGCGTTTGCTTCCGACATTGTACATTGACACGAAATGGGAGGAAAGGCAGATTAACCAAAATCCCATTTGGGACGAATCGTAAATTTTCTATAATGTAAATCTTAATAGTTCTTGATCCTTAATTCAGCATATCTCGAATTACCCAACTCAACTCCTCCGCGCCAAACATGACTGGTTGTGTAACAATAGGAAATACTTTCTCGCATTATTTCTAACGGTTACCTAATATTATAATTCTACTTTAATCCACATGGATATTTACAATCCGCAAACATATTTGTTCGGGGGAGCGGGGAGTTGAACACTGCACCAACCGACTGTGTACGTATAATGACTCTCTCTGCACTTTAAAAATAAAATTTAATGTTAGCATTTTTCGAACAGTCAGAGATTTTAATGAAAAGCGAACGAATTTGAGTCGAAATTTATGAAAAAAAATTGCAATTTGACCAAATATTTTTACGTAATTTATAAAATTTGTTACAATCTCACCTAAAATTACACGAATGCAAATCTTGTTTTTAAAAACTTTAAAAACACACAATTTAAAGATTTAATTTTGAGTTACATATTGCATTAAGAAAAACACTCTTCTTCAATTTAGTAATTTACTAGTAGGAATCCTCCGTTTAATTTTAAAATGCTTTATAAGGCCATGAAGTACATCGAACTAGCACTTTTCCTTACATTCCAGTCCACTGCCCCTATCGTGGTCCCTCACTTCCCTCCTTTCCCCGCCAAACTCTCTCCTACCGTATCCCCCTCCTCACCTTCTCTTGCTACTATCCCTTTCCCCCATCCGGCTTCAACTGACCCACTTCTCCCGTCCTACTCCCTCGCCCAGCTTCCCCCCCGCTTCCCACGCCTCACTATATTCACCCTGATTCCCCCGCCACGATTAACATGCTTCTTCCACCACGCTTTCATCGACCCGCATCTGCCACCACGCTTTCTTCGACCCGCTTCTCTCACCACGTTTTCTTCGACCCGCTTCTACCACAACGCTTTCTTCGGCCCGCTTCTACCACCACGCTTTCATCGACCCGCATCTGCCACCACGCTTTCTTCGACCCGCTTCTCTCACCACGTTTTCTTCGACCCGCTTCTACCACAACGCTTTCTTCGATCCGCTTCTACCACCACGCTTTCATCGACCCGCATCTGCCACCACGCTTTCTTCGACCCGCTTCTCTCACCACGTTTTCTTCGACTCGCTTCTACCACAACGCTTTCTTCGGCCCACTTTTACCACCACGCTTTCAACGACCCGCATCTGCCACCACGCTTTCTTCGACCCGCTTCTCTCACCAGGTTTTCTTCGATCCGCTTCTACCACAACGGTTTCTTCGGCCCGCTTCTACCACCACGCTTTCATCGACCCGCATCTGCCACCACGCTTTCTTCGACCCGCTTCTCTCACCACGCTTTCTTCGACCCGCTTCTACCACAACGCTTTCTTCGGCCCGCTTCTACCACCACGCTTTCTTCGACCGCTTCTACCACCACGCTTTCTTCAACCCGCTTCTACCACCACGATTTCTCGACCCGCTTCCCCACCCCACCTCGCAACACCCCAATCATTCCCCGCCTTGTCCCATCACCCTTTACCACTGTATTGACCGTCATGCTTCATGTCCTTATCGAACCAGCCTTCTCTCACCCCATCGCGTCCTCGTCGCTCCTCCCCTCCCCCTCTTGTCATGCTGCGCTTCCATACTTCAGCCCCACTCTTCGTCGCCACACCCTACTCCTCCCCCCTCTTCGCCACTGACTAGGTACAGAAGTCCTGCTCGGGCCAGTTGATCGCTCGGATCCGGGGCGGACTCCTCCATGCGAGGGGTGAACGCGTCTGGCGGGGCGCGCCCACATCACAGAACGCTCTAATTCTCCCCCCACCCCCACCTCACCCCACCAGCACCATCCCCACAGCGACCCCGGCTCCGAAAACAATACGCGACCTCCGCTCGAATATTGCTCCGGAGCTTCTAAACGGAAACATTTCTGCGACCTCTCAGTGAGTTTGAACCCACCCTCCTCTCAAACTCAACCCCCACGAAACAAAATTCATCCCCCATATAAAAAAAATATAATAAAAAAACCAAGGGAAAACCGCAACGCGAAAGAATTGAGTGCTCACCGCAGGGGATGCCTGTGGTTGGATGTTGGACGCGTGTGGACGTGGAAGTGCGGACGACTGGGTCGTTGCTCACAGATAGACAGAAGTTTTAATTAAAGTGGATGTGGATTGGGCTGGATGTCCCGTTGCCCGGGATGTGGCCTTACCTGCGCCGGCTTTCCAGTCGGCGTTTAATTTTGTTTTTAATGAAATACCATCTTAGCCAAGCCGGGCGCTGGAGCGGGGCCATTGTTTTCCTGCATTACGGCGGGCGTTTCGTGTAATACCTGCCGTGTGCAACGGGTTATTCTATGCTTCCGAGCGGCTTTTAGGTGGCGGCGGTGGAGGCGGTGGTAGCAGCAGCAATTCTGGTGGCAGCGGTGATGGCGACGGTGATGCTGCCGGTGATGGAGACGACGGCGGCGGCAGCAACGGTAATGGTGGCAGCGGTGGTAGTGGCGGTGGCAGTGGCGGCGGCGGCGGTGGCGGCATTGGCGGCGGTGGTGGTGATGACAGCAGCGATGGTGGCAACAGCGGTGGTAGCAGCGGTGGTGGTGGATGCGGTGATGGTGGCGGTGATGTTGACGGTGATGGAGGAAGTGGATGCGGCGGGGATGGTGTCGGTAGAGATGTTGGTGGTAGTTGCGGTGGACGGGGATGGAGGCGGTGGTGGTGTTGGCAGCAGATATGGTTGCGACAGCGGTGGTAGCATTGGTGTTGGCGGTTGCAGTCGACGGTGATAGAGGCGGTGGAGGCGGCGCAGTAGGCGGCGGAGGATGCGGCGGTAGCGATGTTGGTGGTAGTTGCAATGGAGGGGGATGGCGGCGGTGGAACGGACGGCGGTCATGACTGCGGCGGAAGCAGCGGGACGGAGGCAGCTGAGGAGGAGGCGGCGGCGGCGGTAGTGGCGATGTAGTTCCCTAGAAGTTCTTATCCGTACGCTCCTTATAATATTTCTCGTCCGCTACGATCTTGATTTAATTTCTGTCGCACGTGGGGTACTCAAATTTTTGTTCGCACGTGGTTTATAGTTTTCTACAGGTAAGAAGTATTCTAAGAAGAATCGCAACAATTAGTGTTTGTAGATGAGGCTGTACCTGTTGGTGCATGCATCTTAAGCTGACTTTCTATCATGAACAGACATTCTCTAGTAAACTATAATTGTTTTTTGCTGAATTAACATCTTTAATGTAATTGTAAATACAATTCTGAATTAACAGTACACAAAATGTGAAATGGATGGAGGGTGTCCAAAAACGAGCAATTTCAAAACAAATGCTTCAGAAGTTCTTCTGCAAAACTGATTTAAATAAGTCACATCTGCAAACGAAGATAAGTTTAGCGGGATAATGATGATAATAATAATAATAATAATTATTATTATTATTATTATTATTATGAAATGATACATATTTGCTTAACAAAAAATATTTGATTCATAATTTTTCAATTTTAATTTAAAAAATATTTTTCGATTTCATAATCTTATAACAAGTTACACGCCTATTTTTGCTTGGCATTTACACCACAGCATACACATTCCACTGATATATTTTTACACTATTACGTTCACATTATACTATTTTCACATTATAAAGAATCAGTAACAAATAAGATTAAATTTTTAACACCTTTTGTTCGATAATATGAATCAAATAAATTTCATATTTTTTCATAAAAGTCTGATTATTTAATAAAGATATTGGAATCAATCCATGTATATTTATTTGAAATAAGTTTCCCGAAAGTATTGCTTCGTATTTCTGGTCAGAATCCGAAAACGTAAATGGTAAGTAGTCGTTTGTCGATACCCAGGAATAATGATATCTATAATGTCAAATATATCTTAATACTCTTTGAATTCAGAAATAATTATTTTGCTTGGTAATAGTTTGAGAATACATCGTATGGTCTAATTTATCAAAACAGTGCCCCTCTAATTTGTAAATGAAACTTCTACTTCCCAGGTCATGGCCTCATCGAAAGGCAAGAAAACGGGGACTTGCAAACGGATACTTTGTATCTAAATTGGTTTGTCTATTGTTTGTAGAAGGGCGTGGATCCCTTATTGGCCATTGTACTATTGAACTAGGGCGTATTCTAGGTTACTGCTTACGTACTCGACAGAGTAAATGGCCAGCGACACGGTAGTTGAATAGGGGTGGGAATTTCAAGATCCAGAACCATTCCCGCAAAACATTGCTGGGCAATAAATTTCGAATGATCATAACTGGGTCACTACGTACACACCAGTGCAATTTTCCCCATCATGAGTGGCCTTTTAGAAACAGCAGCAAACTGTCCTGCCGAATGTGCCTTCCTCTCGAACTGCCCAATTGAGAAGTGCAATAACTAAAGTCAAGCTATCAGACGTCGTTGACTAGTCGTAGGGGAAGAGCACTACATGAAACTGGCAGACGGAGAAAACACGTTTTTATCTTCCCAAAGCGGACACGACTTTATGTCCTGTGCATGCTGCAGATTGCAGTACGGACAAGTACCGGTCGGTACCTGAGCAGAACGTTGTACGAGACATTACATGGCGTTATAGCGGTATTTTACTCGAACATATCTTTTAAGTAGTCGTTTAGATAAATTGTTGCTTTTAGCGTTCGTGCGGTGAAGTGTCCACTATAATTTTAGAGTATTTGGTTTATTTTTCTTTCTCTTGTTGTGCCTAACATTTTCTTTTTCATTCGTAACGATCCTTTTGAAGATAGAAGGAACAGAGTGCATTGAAGCCAAGTACGAGTACTTGCGTTTGACCACAAGTAATGAGGTAAATACGGCAACGAATCCATTCAACTTATTTTGTTGTTTCTTATCATGAAATAGGTAATTAAAGCTTTTACACGAGCTGAATTTGTCATATAAATCTTATGCACCTTGACTATACGTATTAGTTGAACATATAAACAATATCGTTGCATGTAGCATGTAGTTAATGGAATGGTGTCATTTGCTCTTTTCTATTTAACATATTCACGCTCAAAGGCTAGAGCTGTTAATAAATAATTATTTTCGTTTGAACGAGCCAATATGGACTTTCCGTTACTTTGAAATTGTAGTTGAATTTTCAGTACATATAGTTAATATTATATTTAATGTCGATTTGAGTATTTTAAAACATGCAATTATTTTTAATATAAGGTATAACATGAATTCCGTCGTCAGCGTAATTTATTCAGAAATGTCTTAAGGCGTTGCTTTAACAATTTTCAATGAAGAGACCCGCATAGCAAATGGGTGAAGTTTTGTAAGCAGTCAATTGACTTGCAATAAAATCTAGATGGTTAGTCAACATCACAATTCGACTTTTCGGTATCCTTAATCAATTTACACCGTTATTGCAATTACCTAGTACTAATTCGAAATATGTCAATTTCGCTATGTCTTCTTGGCAACACACTTATTCAAGCATTAAGATATGTGTTTCCTATGAATAATATCACATGCACTTTCCAATCTCCGGATTTTGTAACGGGATGTTCACAGATAAAATGATGTATGACAATAACCAGTGAATTTATATTATTATTATTTTGTATAGTAAATTTGGAATGGAATATTATTGCCTTTAAATGCCACTTATAGAAAATCATATTTCTCGTGTTTGTGATCTAACGTTTTTCTGAATTCAAATATAAAACATTTTGTATGCTCCAGACTAGGTAATCAGGAATCTGCTAATTCTACTACTCAAATTTACATGGAGTAAAGGTGAAGTATATGATTTTCACCAGTAATTAACAGATTTTCTGGTTAAATTCAACTAATACTGTCACACTCAAGATTATATCCCGTCTTTGTATGTTCCCTTTGAAGGGGGATGTTAAGTCCAAATTCATCACTCCGAGTGCAACCTCAAATTAAATCAATAATTTTTATTCATAATAATGTGTCCTGGACAAGTTAAAATACACAATTGAAGGTTCACAATATTAACTAAAGTTTAATGAACGAATTTTGAAAAACATAGAAAAATCAATTTTATTAGAGGAAAATATAATTTTAGATATAAGAACCATTCGTTTCCAAAATCACAGCCACTCTTCCACTAAGTACATGTAAGCGTGTGTGTGGCATCTATAGCTCTTCAGTTCCAGCTAATTCTTAAATGGCTGTGAACAATGCGGAAGGCAACATATGTTTTAAATATCTCATTCAAGGAAATTTATGATGTGGTGGGATATATATGGTTGACGGAAACCCCGCAAGCCGATGAACAGCGCAGTCCCCCACAAAAACATCACACTTACGGGAGCAATGTCCTTAGTGGTCTTCGCGCCCGGAATTCCTGATCAATCGGTCAATCAAAATTCTTCAAAATGACTGCATAAAACGTTAGGATGCATTTCAGAAATGGAATCATTTTTTTCTAATTTCGTACATGCCCTGCCGTGTTATAGAATATAGTAAAAGTTCTCATCTTTTATAAGAAAATTGATATTTGTGTGTATGCTGAACTAAATCGACTAAAATGAATTTCTTCAAATTTTGTATGAGCACTTTAAGAAGATGAAAAATTCACAGAGTTTGCAATTCAGAATGTTACGCTAAAAAGAATTCTTCTTTAAATTCTTCCAAAACTTAAATTAATTCCGCATTCCGCAACGCACCGATAGTACTGGTCTCGTGCGAGGGGGGCGGGTAGGTGAATCGCGCATGGCGAGAGGGAGAGGCAGGTGGGGTGGGGAAGTGAGGTAACGAGCGGATTGGGTGAAGGGGCAGAAGGGAGTGAAGCGGACAGTGTTGGGCGGACAGGGGTAAATAAATACCCCGGCGGGGTAATCAGCCAATTTGCGATGTAATATGTGCACTTATTAATATTGTTTTGGTTGAAAGCAATCGTTATTAAGGAGATTCTAGGAATTTGAAAAATTTACAATACTTTTTTTCGGAATTAGAAATTTCGAATTGTTCATTTTGATATAATTTCTGGTGATAAATAATAAGAAGGGATTGTCTCTTTCGTCGCGGAAACGGTGAATGACAACGCGAAAAACAGGGATATGTTGAAAATAATGACCATCAACTAGCACTCTTAAGTCCCAGTTGACTTTTCGTTTTGAATTTCCTAGTTGGTGACATGATTCCGAATTCCTCTCCGATTTCCATAAAAACAATCTTGATTCTATGCAACACATTATTTCCAATGCATTTCATTACGAAAATGGTTTGCATCGAACAGTAAGCCACGAGAACGTGGAGAACGAAATATTGCGTTGTATGGTCAAGATTCAATAGAAATTACTAAATTCACCACTAACCTCCCCGGAAGTCAAGAAACACTCAAAGATAGAAAAGGTACATTTTTAAGAGCAAATGACCAATTTCTGCGTTGGCTGTTGTAGCGGACATCGGACACTCCACACCTCTGTCAAGGGGCGTCCAGTGAAAACAAGGGGCCCGGGGCAGTAGATCCACCGGGGCCCCTTAATTCTCAGAATATAATTCTCAGAAATTCCCCTTATTTATTATTATTATTATTATTATTATTATTATTATTATTATTATTATTATTATTATTATTATTGTTATTAAAAATGTATTTTAAAGTGAATCATATTTAACATTTTTTCTTCCCAAAAATGTATTGTATGAAATACATTTTGTATCAATTTTCGGGGCCCCACTTAAGTGGGGGCCTAAGGCAAGTTGCCCCAGCTATCCCGCACGCTGTACGTCCCTGCCTCTGTCACTTAGGCACAAGTAAATACGGCTCGCCTCATCTATCGGCCTGTACGCGTCGGCGTTGCGTTGGCGGTGGCGGTGGCGGTGGCGGTGGCGGTCGTGGACGTTCGCCGCCGGATGAAGACGTCGAAGTCCTAGCAGGCAATGAGGTCTCCAAACTCTCCGGGGGCAGCTGCAGGCTCCCACCCACCTCCACCGTCTCCGCCGCCGTCGCCCGCGCGGCCGCATCTCGCGCTCTCGGCCTTTGCAGCGCGGGCGGCCGACGGCACAGTGGGTCCGGTGTTGCCCGTTCACTGCAGCAATTGCGCAGATGAAAACTTTGCAAGCACGAGTTGCCGATGGGAACAGTGGTTCTCAAGCTGAGCGCGCTCGAACTCTCTTGGACGCCGCAACATTTTTATTGAAAAATAATGAAGTTCTTTTGGTTGATGGAAGTTAAAATGTGAATTGGAATGATTGAAATCCTGGGCACATAGTATATGACACGTCTCGGGGTTATACAATTGTGCCCATTCTTAGAGAAATTACAGAATACAACGAGGATTAGGTTATGTTTGTTCACATCTAAGGGGTTTAACGATTCCAGACTAGATACGTTAGATTATACTGGTTAGTGTGATGATAAAAAAAGTGGGGATGACAAGCCATGACAGTTCAGCGATAGTGAAGAGTGAATGTGGGGTCCGTTTTCTCCCTGGCGACCCCGAGGTTCACATGCAAGACGCGACCTCTTCCGGGTTAATATTCACATTTTGTGAAAATTCATATCATCTTTAACTGTTCACTATCTCAAGACATGTGAGACGAGGAGAATAGTAAGTAAGAGCTTGTCCGAACCACCGGTATATGGCAAAAGAGACAAGAGAAAATTTAGAGTTATAATAAGTGTAATATTACATAATGTGATAGTCATATTCAGTGACAATCAAATTCATTTGAAACTAGGTTTTTAATTTATTTATTTATAAGTCAGAATTAGTTCTATGTCCACTGCTTCAACACAAAGTGGATTTTGGAATTTGAGTCTTGTTGTACAAGTACAGGACAGTCAAAACTTCAGTAAAATTCAAGCGAGTGATAGATAAAAATAATTGGTGGGCTCACGGGCTTAGAGCTTTGCCAAGGCTGCAGAACTGTATCTGATGGTTTGAATCCCCAGCGAGGCATCGCTTGTTTATTTCTAGTTCAGGATGGCAGGGAGAGAATAATTTGACCGTGATCCGCACCATTTTCCACGCTTGCACCGGGCTTATTATAAAACACCTCTGACTTCTTAAGGGATCTTTTAAGCAGTCGCGCCTTCAAAGTGTTTTTTTCTAGCTTCTGAGAGTGACTCTCTCCCCCAGATGTCGGTCTCAGTTAATATCTGAATTGTTAATTGAACATGAGGCCTGTGAAGTGGGATATTGCTGGAGGGTTTTAATTTTGGGAAATGGGAAATCAGTTATATAGACTTTTTTCAGGTATCAGTTATGTCGGCATTTTTATTTTACATCTGTGTGAATACGTATCCGCATACAAATGTGAAATTTCAATTGCATTTTCTAAGAGATGTTGCTTCGACTATTTACGAAAATGTGCGATGTAATAAAATGTTTTTCGGTATACTAAAGTTAATCATTTGAATAAGATCACAACGAGATCACAAAAAATTTTCAGTATTAAATACATTTTTTTAAATTTATTTTTATTTTGGTAGACATTACATTGTTCAGTTTACATGTTAACTGTGCAAATGATTGATGATCTTAACCTATCTTATACTAACTTACATTAACTTAAAATTATACATTACAATTTATATAAAACAATATACTGGGAGAGGAAGCAGGTAGCACCTCAGATTAGTATTATTCCAAGTTTGCGAATATTTTATAAAATGAATGGAGGGGAAATCTGTTGTTAATTCTCGTTCGATAATTGGGGGCTTTGCCTAGTTTATAGAAGGATGTTGCTTGAATTAGGGGAAGATTAGTGTAAAAGTTATGTGCAAGATAGGCTATTTGTTTTTTATTGTGTTTATGTTTAAATCATTGTGTAGTTGATTGTTGGTGATGAACCATGGTGCTTTTGTAATTAATCTTAAAAATTTATTTTGGATAACTTGTATTTTGTATAGGTTGGAATTAGCTTCATTGGTCCAGATGGGACAAGCATAGAGTAATGTCGGCCGGATTATTGTTTTGTAAAGTAATAGAGCATTGGATTTGGAGAGTTGGCTATGTTGATTCAGTAAGGGTCGGAGTTGAATTAGTTTAATTTTGGCTTGATGAGTTTTTACCTCTATATGTTGCTTCCAGTTGAGTCGGGTATCGAAGTTTAAGCCCAAATATTTAATTGTTTTATTAGTTGGTGTCCAATTGATGATGTCGTTATTTATGAAGAATGGAAGAGGGTGAGTAAAAGGTCATAATGTGAATATTTTTGCTACAGATTTTGTTGGGTTTAACTTTATTTTCCAGACATTAGCCCAGTTTGCTATTAAATTTATGTGATTCTGAAGCTGTGTTTGAAGAGTTGTTAAAGAATTTCCTGAGATATACAGTGCAGTGTCATCGGCAAATTGAGCGGTGTTTATATGTGCTGTAGTAGGAATATCTGCTGTGCATAAATTGAACAACGTGGGGGAAAGTGGTGAACCTTAGGGGAACCCCAGAAGCAATATTATTAAATACATTACATATAATTACAATCCCAATTAATTACTTCACAAATAGTTGGTTTTATTTTCAAATTATATTCACTTACGAATAAAAAATGATGGCTCAATTATTCATGGCAACACTCTACAGAGCACTTACGGACTTCGAATAAGAGAAAAGTATTGAGGTGGTCTGTTGGGGTTTTAGATTTTAATTTTTTTTAATTGTTTCGTTCTCTTTATAATAAAGTACGATTATGGAGCATTTCTTCAAATATGCCTTTCTATCAAGGTTTTGTGTATTCGCAGCTTCTCATATCAGCCCTTCTACTACAGCATTAAAGTATACTGTGAACCTCGCCCTATACGGATTTAGTTACAAGGCTAATTATCTTGTTAGAACCATTCTTTGTTCTTTATTATAATTCTAGGATAGACTTATGGGCAAATCTGATTTGGTCAGTGATTTAATGGAAGAATGCTTATGACGAAATGACGTGAATGATAATGATGCACTGGTGAAATGAAAGCGGGGGAGGATACGAGAGAACGTCCAGAAAACCTGCCGCGAACTTGGTTCACCCACAACAAAGTCGACTTAGATACAACGGAATTGGAATTTCGGTACCAAACCGAAAATTGGCCTATCCTATTACCCCCTGAGAGTCTGGTGTGGAACACTATTTATTTATAACACGAGTGGTAAAAGTGAGTTTATTTTGCAAGTAGGAGACATTGCGACGTGAGACCCGTAGGCTGAGTGGCGCAATCTTTCGAGCAAAATAAAATCACTTTTACCACATGTTTTAGGCAGCATTACTGATGTTCATTGTATTTTAATTCAAGTATACAAATCACTTAATTATGTATTATGACACAGGTTAGGTTAGAAGTAGCTGATGAGATCAAGCAAAATATTTTGTTTTCTTTGTTACATTCAGTTTTCTGATCAATTGAGCATTATCTCCCTTTTAGCAGTAGTGCTAAAAATGGTACTTTTAGCTCGCTGTGCTCGGTGTCAAAATAATTATTTTTACTATTGGATGTCTAAAACAAAATTTAGAATCGGGCGCAACGTTCAAATCGCACGAATTATATTCAAAATTTTGTGTTTTTGTTATTCCAGGATATTTTTTCAAAATATCTTTAATGAACCTGAAGATTTCAATATGAATTAACGAACCAACTCTCGTGCTACAATGCGTATGTAAATTTTACATAAACAATGCATTCCACAATGGTCAACTCTTTTCTCATCGAAAGAAAAGTAACAACGAATAGGTATTATAATAGTAGTTTATGCAATTATTTTATAATGTTAAGATTTATTGCATTACTACATGTTTTGAAAACGAGCGACTTTAGGAGCGAGTTTTCAAATTTGTACGAATTTAATAAAGCAACATTAGAAACGAGTTGCATACTATATTTTTTTGTATAACAGCATTATACATTTATAAGAGAATTAAACTTAATTTTATGAAACAACTTCCCTGTGACAACTCAGGTATTTGACATGTGCGAGTAAACGGTGGTCGGTTGTTCCGTTTAGCTCTTCCTCCCCCCGACTCTCTCACTACGATTGGCTGAATGTGTGATGACACAATAATTCGTGACAAAATCTAATACGTCATCATTTGTGCCGTAAAATGCACGAATATGAACGATTTCTTGCAACAGAAAAGGTTCTTTTATAATGCTGTAATACAAAAAAATATCATGAAGGTTATTCCTACAGCCTAGCAAATATCATAATATTCGCAATGTTTTGTTGTTTCTTTGCCCTAAAAATATCTTTGAAAGTATTATACCATCTCACCCAGTTCTTACAGAGTTAATGCCCTCTGATCTTTGAAGGAAATTCTCCAAGATCATCATTAAAATATAATATTCCCTGTTTTAATTAAAAACTCTTCGCTGCATCAAAACACTATCCAGACCTCAGAGGGAGAAGTTTCTACAGATTTCTCGAAAATGAACATTCGACAATATTATTCACTAATTTTTAACTCTAATAATATATTTGGGTTCGTCAAAACACCCCTTCCTCTCGTCAGAGGCTTAAAACATCCTCCGATCTTCTCAGAAAATCCTAAAAAACAAACAAAAAAAACAAAAACAGAACAAAAAAGAACAAAAAAAACGAGTGCTTCCGCCCCACTGTGACCGCTTGTGCGGGCGGCGAGCGGCGAGCGGCGCGCGCGAGTTCGCCTCGCTTCGGGCGCGTTCGGCCACCTCCGCGGCCGGGCGGTTTGCCAAAGCGCCCGCCTCCCCGCCAGCGTCGCGGCGGCCCTCGCTCGCTTGCTCGCGCGCGCGCGCCCGCGCCACCTCTCTCCGTCTCCCCTCCTCGCCCCTCCCCCTCCCACACACCGACACCGCCATCCCGCCGCCCCGCCCCGCGCCGCGCCGCGCCGCGCCGCGCCGCAGTGGCTGTTGGCTCCGCGTCTCGTCGGCGGCTGCGCTGCTCCCGCAGCCGACGGCTCAGTCGCCTGCTGGTAGGCGCGCAGTGCGTACGGCTCTCGCCAGTACTCGCCCACCCGACCCGAGCAGCCCGGCCCGGCCCGGCTCCTGAACGATCTCACACAGACACTCTCTCTCTCTTTTTCTCTCTCTCGCTTCCAACGAGATAATTCTCGCTCTCTCGATCCCCTGCTGCACGTCACCGCGGGCTCTCGCCATGCTACCGCTGGTGAGGCTGCTGCTGGTGGTGGTGGCGCTGGCCGCCGCCCCCGCCCTCGCCCAGCACTCGCCGCCGCCCCCGCCGTCGCAGCCGCCGCCGCCGCCGCCGCCGTCGCAGCAGCCGGCAGCGCCTCGCACCCCGTGCCCGGCCAAGTGCCTGTGCTTCCGCACCACCGTTCGGTGCATGTTCCTGCAACTGGACAACGTCCCGCAGGTGCCGACGGAGACTACTATCCTGTAAGTTCTTCCTGCAGACTCAGCTTGAACGTGTTTTAATAATCCCCTTCCCCACTACGTTACGTGTGATTCGGTCATCTTTTTTCCGTTATCTATCACTCACGTTTGCTGTATGAATGCAGCTTGTTTGATGGATATGTGCTGACAGTGATGATAATTATCAGAGGAATGCTGTTCCGCGACCTACCATCCTTTATCGTGTTAAGCATGACCGTAGTGATGGATAATGTGAATGAAAGCCGATGTATGTCGTTTGGGTCTGTCAGGTGGAAATATTCGAGTAAATGTTTTCGCATGTGTTTGTTGTTGTGGTGATAGGGTTGACATCCTGGCAGTCGGCGTGTGTACTCTAACCCTTCGTCTCGGGTATGTTCGTAGTGCCCAAAGATTTCAGATGTTCATTACGAGATTGTCAGATTGAAAATATGGAACTTCAAAGAATCTTACTGTATCTATCTCATCATGGTATTGAATATAATTTATCATATACCTGAGATTGTCTTCTTCGTAATGTGCGCGTGTTTTAATTAATCTTTGGCGATGACAATCAAAGCAGTTTCGCGACTCACAATCACCGTATTCACCATGATTGTAATTATGAACAATGGTGAATGAAGTGTGATGTTTATTTCATGGGACCCATGAAAATAAGAAAGTTTGAAAACTGTTACTTCGCAGACGTCTGTTCATGTGGTAAGGGATAATATTTTAATACATGGGTTTAATTTCTTGGTGTGGGACAAATGTGTCCCCTAACCTGACTTAATAAAAACCATGGAATTTCCACAACGTATCATGATGTATCCTGTTTGGAAACGTCGCAGTGATTGGCAATGTTCTAGGAGTAAAGGTGTATAACATGCTTAGCTATCAGCTGAGGAGATTTGTACGCCTTCATCTACAAATTTTTGCAGTCATGAGAATGGACACTATTTATTAATGGAGTAATATCTGGAAATGACCATGTTTACACTATTTTACTTCCACGAAAGATCATTGCAATCAGATACCTGAACGATGAATGTAATAGTCATGATTAGTGATATTTCTCGAGGTTAACATGTCTGGAAGGATCGCGATTCGGTGATTGCTTTCCTTAATCCATCAATCTTATTTACTGAATGAAGTTGATAGATTGGTGCTGACAAACAGTGGTAACTCTTGGATGCATCGCGATGCTTGCTTTGGAGTTTAACATACGAGAATCGCCACGATTCGGTGACCAGCGTCCTACCGTTTGTTCCTAGTTTTCGTTACATGAGTGAACTCACGTTATGGGCTGTGAATTCTGCTGTGTCGAGATGTTAATTTAACGTGCATGGCGATTCGCATGAAATGCCTTGCATTGGCTGAAAAATAATGATTTGCAGTAGGAGTAGTACATTATGATTTCTAATAATAAATCATGGTAAAAGCCGATTTATTTATCGTCCGTGTGTGGTATTTATTTATCGTGTTGATAACTCGATTTATTCGGTTAACTTTTACATGAGTGTAGTCGCATCTTATGTATCGTAATGAAATTTGAAATTATCATTTTCGATTTAACTATTCTATTTTATGATCGGTATAAAATTCTAAAGAGGTAAATAAATTAGTAAATTATGATTGTCAAACATGTAGGAATGAAACAGAAATAGCGTAAGAGAACGATAAAAGCAGTGAATGCCAGTCACTTTTTAATTGAACTTAAGTCACTTTTTAATTGATTTTAAATTAGAACATTGCTAACTTTCTATAAGAACAGCTTCTCGTTAGGATCGCCGGTACGTATTTATAAACAGATGCGAGTAAATGAGATTTTGATAATAATTATGTAGTACTGTGAAATTCATCTGATACACGAAATTCATATGATTAAAAGTTACAGTTAAATTAGTAATCTGTGAGCTAAAGTTGATAAAATACTTTTTTTACAACTAGTTTTTTGTAGCGATCTCGTTATTCACCGTACGTGCAGCGACTTCCTTCCGAGTTCCACTTTCATGCCAGCCTACGAGTGAATGACACATTGAGGGGCCAACTACAAGCACGTGGGCTTCACTGACAAGCTTCTGTGTGCCATCTGACAATGTGGATGGGCCGTTTGCGCTGTATACGGGTTGGATGCACGGGCTGTTGGTTGGGGGTGACAGTCTATACCGGCAAGTGACAGCGAGGCGTGCCCCAGGGACAATAGATGTGCATTACGGGAGTAATTACTTTGATGAGCCCGAGCCTCCCCAAAAAAGTGAAGGGATTATCTTGTCAAAGATAACGTCGTGAAAGTGTTCCGGGAAATATTTCCATAATATCATATTGTGTATTGAGTGAAGGTAATGGAAAAACAATTTCCTAAATATCCCCATGGTAGTTAATAGATTACAAGACTGTGTCTCATTGTCAAACAGTATTTGTTTTTTTAATTTTTTTATTTTGCCGACCTGGGGGTTGAAGATGTCAAGAGTTTGGATGGGCTCCATTCTTTGATTTGAGTCATCGTGGATATATTAGTGATTTGTTCATAAATGTTTCTGTTTTGTTTATCATTCGCCTTTCTATCAGGAAGGGTTCGCGTTTTGCCAACTTCACATCCAAAATCACCAAATACATCAATGTCTAATGCATTACCGAGGAAGAGCGTTTTTGTTACCTGACTTAGGCGAAAGAAGCAATATATTATAAAATATTAGTTAATAATACTTTGATTTATTTAGTTATTAAACTGAGAAAATCATTAGAATTTGTACGGACGTGAAAGTTGGTGGGTATGTCGTGAAAATTTTCCGAAAAAATGTTCATTTGTGTATTGAATATTTGTATTATTAAACGGCTCTCGAAAGCTGAAAGGGCCAATCGAATTACGTGATATGGTCAGCGTAGCATCTTATTTGAATTTGCGCCCAAATTAAATACATTAGTAAAGGAATTAAGGTTCAAGGATTGAATTTGAGGGATATTTGACTCTGATCTGGCAAAATAAGCTATCTTAAGAATTGTTTTTGTGCAACTTTTAAAGAATACTTACAGTTCGGCTTGCAAGGTCTTCCTCCATTACTGCTACTTCTGTTCTTGCAAAAAACCTACTTTTCCGTATCTACGATGTGCGAATAAAAACATCGTCCATCTGTTTATTCTCAAGCCGGTCATATCTCCAGCCGGAACTGTTTCAGCAGACCATAAAATGAGTGCTCTTTTTTTGCTTCAATTGAAACCTTATAAATCGTTTCATACAACAGCGTTATTAAATTATTTGGCGGGTGAACGTAAGCTCAGATGTTTTATAGGATATGAAAAAACAAAACAATCTTGGATTATTAAAATTCATTAGCAGCCCGTGTTCTTAAATCAAGACCTGAGTGCCTCTATAACACACCGTGTTCTCCGAGAGCGACCTTGACTCTCTCTTCGCGCACTGCGGCAGATATTGGTGGTAGTAGGTCTCACATCCATTCTGTACTTCCGTGTGCTTGCAAAGAACGACGGAGCGGGCTAAATAGCTCCACTAATGAAAGAGGAATTGGTGACACACGCGGAAACACGTTCGCTACTCGTAAATCTTACCGGTTGAGAATGAATTCCACTAGAAAATTTAGAGTTTTAAGGTTACGTTCTCGTGACCTTGTCTTTTTTCGTGGATATTTTTACAGGATTAGACCTGTGTTTCAAGTATAGCTGGGTGTTGTTACGAATCAGTTACCATCTCAAACCTCTTCTTTTCTCTCATATTTTGTTTGATATGTTAAGTGAACTGTATGCAAACGCATTTAGGGACTTCGAACCATAAATCCCACTATAGAATTTGATACTGTACCCTCGAATTTTATGATTTTGCGTGCTTTCCCGGAATGTTGTATGGATTAGAGCTGGGTTTCAAAAACTAATAACACGCGAGCTAGAATACGAATTAAAAATTGCAATAAACCAATTTCCAGTAATAACAGCTATTTTGTTGACAAAAATGTTGTTAGTCACGTCATTAAAAATTTTGTTCTTTAACAAGATAATGCTGATTCTAACTGGCTGCTAACATTTTTCCTTTTTGATAACAAATGTATACATGTGTTTAAATGACGATGTGTAATTATATTTGTCATATTTATATCATCTTTTGAAGTTATTGAGGTGTATTTCATTTCAAAGAGTAAATATTAATAATAATAATACTATATTAATGTTAATATTATTATTATTATTATTATTATTATTATTATTATTATTATTATTATTATTTTCTCGTTAATCGGCCGACTAGGACCACGCATGCAAGCATCCTGCATTTACCGTGGCTCAGTTTTTATTTATTATTGCGGTGGCAGGTGCTTGCAACAACTTTTGGGGGGACCAGCATTTTTAGCTGGATCCGATTTTTATCCCCCACGGTTGTTAGCCCTGGGGGTATGGAAGATGAAATGATGATAATGGGGGTGAAAGGACAACAGATACAGACATACACAAACACAAATACATCCATGCCCGAGGCGGGACTCGAACCCGCGATCTTCTGGTCCGAAACCACTCCGGCACTACTGCCTTAGCGATCTCGGCCATCTGATCGGCTATTATTATTATTATTATTATTATTATTATTATTATTATTATTATTATTATTATTATTATTATTATTATTATTATTATTATTATTATTATTATTATTATTATTATTATTATTATTATTATTATTATTATTATTATTATTATTATTATTATTATTATTATTATTATTATTATTATTATTAGGCTGATCTTCTTTCCGGAAATCAAGACCAGCCGAATGTGGGGGCAAAAAAGCACAGGTCGTCACGACGTTATGGGAGCTCTGGTATTTGTTCCGCTAAATTTGGTATGAACTTGGCTAAACTCCCAGGCCATTCAAAAGACTCGGAAGTGCAAGATTTTGCTTTATTAGGAACAGCCCACATTTTGCGCAGAGCATTGTAGAGGCACCGAGTGTACCTAGATATGCTCCTTGGGAAGCTGGTTCCAACCCGGAGTAGAATTTATAATTAACCGACTCACATCATATTTAGCTGTGAATTAGAGGAATATGTTTATTCAGTTATATTATAGTACAGATACAATGTTAAAATGCACAATGATAGATGTATGAATGTGTTCGGTCAAGAAGATTGTACTTCGCAGAGGTTAAAAATTGTTTGCGCACCTGGTAATAGATACTGAATTTAATTAAGTAGTATTCTACATGAACAGTACTGACGTATCTTAGCCACGTTAGAGACGTAAAGAGTGAGAACGGTGAACTGAACAAAGAAAATTGAATGGCATGCTTTTCTGCACAACAACGAGATTGAATAGTTATTCACATAATAAATTCGGGGATTTGATTATTTTTAGTTCGTATACGAATTTCAAAACCATTTCTGTAATTCATAGTTTGCGGTCGAGTGGTGTACTATGTTAAATTTTAAAAGTAGGTTGCATTTCTCTTGAAAATACCGAGAAAAGTACAGAATATTGGCGATCAACCAAACGGAAAACTATGTTTAGAACAGAAGACAAGTACCTGAATTAAGGACGCAATGCATTGAACTATTGGCTTTGATCAATCGTTTTCATGAAATGGAGTCGCAGCCTAGGGCGTTGTTACTTGTCTCGGTTACCGGCAATAATGTATCAAACATAAACAATATCCAGTAATACAGTAACAAACACAGACGCGTTTCTTCTATTCCCGACTCCACCACTCGTCAACGATTACTCGTAGCATCATGTTTGAATATTAGATTAGTGATTCTGGCGCGACAACCTCTACGGACATTAGATCCGTAAGTGTTACGCATGTTTTACGGGTCACTAGTCCAGTAAGCGTAGTAAAACATGGCCGTGGGGTGATCTTCCCCACGTTGGATAGCAAGATCCGACGGCGAAGTCCGTCGGCTTCCGGGCTCTTCTCCTACCATGTACCTCCGACTAGCGGGGCACCGCCCCAGCCGGACAAGCTCTGGTACTCTTGACTGGTATCCCGGCAGTGCGGTAGTGTAGGGCATGCGGGTATAAGTATGTGAAAGTAATGTATGAGGATAGGACAAATTAGAATAAGCAAAAATCGCGCACGATCTGTGGCGCATTTGATAGGGTACTGCTCCAGCATTCACCTGGCATTGCTGGGAGAAATTAGTTCAGAGCAGCGAGCCTCTAGAATTCTCCTTCAGTCATTGGCTGAATTCGATCTAGCTGTGTAGCTAGAGTCGAAAATCCTGCCACACCGTCGGGATTCGAACTCATGAATCTCCCGATCAGAGTCACTTTCGTGACATCAATTGATGTCCTTGAGCCACCTCAGCCGGTCGACTGCTGTCATCACTCCGCAGAAAAGGTGCTAAAGGCTCAGGTGCGGGGAATCATAATAATAAATAAATAAAAGCACCCCCTCTCCCATTGCCTTGAATGAATGACAGCCCAGTGGGATGACACGGTCTAATCGTGTCGCACGGGTCACAGCGGGGGCAGTGCGAGAGGATAGTGGCTTATCACTTCGCTACTCGCAATGAACCGACGGCGGCGGCGGCGGTGGCGGCGGCGGCGACTGCGACGTCTGGGTGCCGGTGGCGGCGGCGGTGTCTCCGCACTGGAAGGAGATACATGACACCGATGTCGATGTCTTCCAAACATCGGTGTTTTTATAAAATCATCAATGTAATTAACATCATTTTTTGAGGCAGGTGTTTTTTGTAAATTGATGTTTTGTGTTGGAGTTTTTATGTGGTCAATATTTTTTTAATGAAATCTTCTATTATAGAAAAAATTCTATAATAATTTTTACATATCTACAAATTGTGTATTCTTCAGAACAAAGGGACCAAGAATGAAAAACAAATAAAATCTAGTTTTCGTTAATAAAGAAGTCTGTATAATTTTAGAATTATCGAATCAGCTAATTCAAGTTTCGCGTATTTTTGTAACTGATGATTTTTTACTTTTTTGTCAGTTAAGTCTCAATTAAAAATTAATAAACGATAACGCTTTCAAAGTACCTACGTCAACTTAAATAAGTAGTAATCCAAGTTTTAGAAAGATCCATATTTAAAATCATCGATGGTGTGGGATCGATGTTTTATTAACATCGATGTTTTAAACATGGGCATCGTTGCTTAGAAACATCGATGTTTTCTTGTAGATGTCACATCCCTAGTTGGAAGTGCCCCGCTAGTCGGAGGTACATGGTAGGAGAAAAGCCCGGAAGCCGACGTACTTCGCCGTCGGATCTTGCTATCCAACGTGGGGAAGATCACCCCACGGCCATGTTTTACTACGCTTACTGGACTAGTGACCCGTAAAACATGCGTAACACTTACGGATCTAATGTCCGTAGAGGTTGTCGCGCCAGAATCACTAATCAAATATTCAAACATGATGCTACGAGTAATCGTTGACGAGTGGTGGAGTGAGAGTCGGGAATAGAAGAAACGCGTCTGTGTTTGTTACTGTATTACTGGATATTGTTTATGTTTGATACATTATTGCCGGTAACCGAGATAAGTAACAACGCCCTAGGCTGCGACTCCATTTCATGAAAACGATTGTCCACAAGGTATCGCGTTGTGTCCAAAGCCGGACCAGTCGGGGCCCCGGCGTTGGACGTTCTCCGCCTGATTACTGAAGATTGTCCCAAGGCCTAAAGCTATAATTAATTGATTTTACATACATACATACATTTATTAGAACTGCAATTGGGTATAACCCGATGGCAGTTAATGACAATAATTGCAAAAATTACAACACTTACATTAATAATAATAATACTAAGAATGATAATAATAATAATAATAATAATAATAATAATAATAATAATAATAATAATACCATAGAATACAGTACAAGACGAAAAGCAGCATTGAAAAGTGCATTGATCACGTTCATCGCACTTCACTTCACTTCACTTCACTACACTACACTTTTTTGCTTTGAATTACACTGACCAGCACTTCACAGCACTTCACCGCACTACACAGCACATACTCATTTAATATCTTGTTCTAATTTGTTTCTAAAACTTCGGACACTGAGAGGAAAAGCGTTGAAAACTGCTGCAGGTAAACTGTTCCAATCTCTAATTGTTCTGTTATAAAAGGAAAACTTCCCAAGATCTGAATTTTGTTTCCTTTCTCGAATTTTGTGGGTGTGATCGCTTCGGCCGAAATAATTTGGTTTCTCTAGTCTAATCTGAATTTCCTTCCAAGCTGATTGATCTACGTACGATTTATAAAGAGCGCAAAGCCTCGCCTTTGTTCTTCTCGTTTCTGGAGGTTCCCATGACTTTTTTGTTGCGTTACTTCTATAGGTAAACTTATTCGCTTTTCTCTGTATTCTATCTAGATTTTTCCGGTGCGCCTTTCTGTATGGATCCCAACATGGATCTTATTATACCCATATTATAAGATTGAATTAAAAACGGTGGCATTTTTACCATTTTTCTCTTATTTTGTCTTGTTTATTCTTTTTCTTAGCGTTTCCTTCACGTTCTTCTTATTCTTCACCCACTTGTTTTTCTTCTTCATCTACTTGGTTTTTCTTCATATATCTGTTTTCTTCTTATTTTTTTCGAACAATATTTGTAAAGATGTATTAACCACAACTTGCATTCACTTCGGCATTTGTTCGATGTGTCTGTTGTGGGGAATTGTTCGATGGGGTATTATGATTTATAATTTTATAACTTATACCGTGTCCTACGTGGTGATTTGACGGGGCGTTTCTGGTATTTTCACAACAAATTCTCGTCGGAAGAGGAATTCAAATCCACTTCTGGAGCAGACGATTGTCCTTCCCGTTTTCATCTGTTCCATTGAAGACCCCATTCGTCTAATATAATTTCACAATTAAACTATCAAATCATAACCCGAAATTAAACTTTGATACACATTTTCAAGTTAAGTAATTACAATTATTCTGAAGTTACCTCATCGTACACTTCAGTGGTTATCAGAGTTTTTAAAGGTTGCTACCCCCATAACTGACCTAACTTTTTCGTAAAATTTAGATAAACTTTTAAACGCAATTATTATATCCAAAAACTATTTTAAATTTCCATAGTGCCGTCCCCCACGTTCTTGTAAATAGTTTTTTGCAGATGTGTGTATTTTAATTTTTCAAATCATCCCATTGAAGTTTTCCATTTACCCCTTGGAATTCTTCCAAGTAGAGGGTATCAGAGTTTAGGAATCCCTGGTCTAATGAAATTAACTGATAATATTGTAATTCTAATTGCCTGTTAATTACCTTAAGTTCATGGAATTCTAAAAATCGAACAGTTGGTGATATAGGAATAATGAATAATAAAATGGTTTTCTTCTGAACGGTATGCATGAGATATACGGTGAGCATAATCTTTTGGGTGGCCTATGAGCAGGAGGGCTTATACAGAATACAAAGCCACTTCCAAAATTTAAATATTAGATATATAAAGTAAGCGACGGTCTTCAAAAATGTAAAATTTTCATAGTCATTTCTTTGAAAAACTAATATTCTTGTAAAATTAAATTGTAATATTGTTGTAATTTCTTACAAAGTGTTACCTTTTATTACCAATGGTCGCAGACAAAAGAGTTGCAGTTGACGAAAATGTTATATTCAGTTTGGGGAAGATAAAATGTTTGGAAGTACTTTTAAAGTATTTCATTTGTTTCCGAGGTAATTTTGAAACAGTTTCGTATCCAAATTGTAGTCCGTCTCTTACATCGAGGGGAATTAATGGTACTTTGGTAATGGTTATTAATGGTCATTTTATTTCCGGAGAGATTCCCGGAATTCATATTCAGCAAATGGAAGTGTCCTTCATACTTTTACCTCTGTCGGATTTTTAGAGCCTAATGGATCATCTAGAGGATGGAGGGAGCATAGGGAGCATTAAGGGAGATTTTGTTTTATTACGGCACTTGTCATGCAACCTGATCAACTTCTAAAAATAAGGTTTGCCAGAAAAATAAGATCTTGTAGACAATTTGTGTTTACTCGAGAAAAAATACAAGCTATATAGGTAATAGTTTAGTCACGAGCTATTTAAAGCTCCCTTTATATTTCGAACTTATAACACAGTAAAATCTTGATTTAGTTATTCTGAAGGGAGGAAGGATAAAGTAGTTGTTGAATACTTGGAATTGAGTTCAAAATGTTTAAGGAAGTAAAGGGGAACAAAAAAAAGAGATCAAGGAATTCAGATGCCAAAGTTCAAGACATTACCCGCGCACATTATCTTCAGCCTTCGCTTTGCTAGTTGCGAGAGGAGTGGGTTGCTTATATTGGCAAAATGAATTTTGCATCGAATTTGTAGTTCGTTTTTCGGTACAAAATAATTTCTATTACTCGGGAGCGAACATTTCTGGTTATTAGATTTTGTGTACAACGTTCGTTTCTATCATTTATTCTTAATTCATTTAACTTCAAAGGAGCTTGGGTATGTATTTCGCAGCTCAAGAAAACAAGCGCGTATAATACCAAGATTTTTTGGTACATTTTTTTCAAGCGGAGGATAAAAGTTTACAGTATATAATAGGAAATGTTGACATATTTAGCACGAAAAATAAAATATTCATCTGAGTAGATACTGGCACTTCTTTAAGAATGTGATTCATTAAATTGTGTTGGATTAAGATCCACGGACTCAATTCTCTGTTACTTAGGTACTGTGTGACAAAATACATAATTATTTTAACGGAAGAAAATTAGTTTCGCTAATGTATAAATTCAATGAGTATTTGCAATTTAGAAACATTCTATGCTCTATCAATGTTATTTGTCTATGTATACGTTAAACGGTAAGAAAAAAAGTAAGGAAGGAAGCATTCCGGGAAGGGGGGAAAGAAAGGGGATGAGTGATAGGGTATTCTCATTTGTTTTCTTTCTTTCAAATTCAGAGAAAGTTGGAGAAATAGTATGAAAAGATGGAAAGGAATTGAGAATAAGAGAGGGAGAGAGAAGAAGAAGGAAGGCAGAAAACAAGAAGGGAAGGGGGTGAGGGAAGAAGAGGTGAGAAAAGAAAGAAAAAGTTGTATTGTTTCGTGTATCCTGTGCTACGTAAGTTCGAAAAGAGATTACCGAACTTTTTCCTTCGCCTTTCATTCGATTTCTACCTTCCGACATGTCAGCCCTCTCATAGATACACACTCTCGCCGTCGCTCTGACCCACACTCTCGCCTTCGCTCCCCACCTTCGCTCTCACTCGTAGATTACGCCCTCACTTTCATTCCCCGCTCTCGCTCTCGCTCCCCGCCCTCGCTCCCCGTCCTCGCTCCCCGCCCTCGCTCCCCGCCCTCGCTCCCCGCCCTCGCTCCCCGCCCTCGCTCCCCGCCCTCGCTCCCCGCCCTCGCTCCCCGCTCTCGCTCCCCGTCCTCGCTCCTCGCCCTCGCTCCCCGCCCTCGCTCCCCGCCCTCGCTCCCCGCCCTCGCTCCCCGCCCTCGTTCCCCGTCCTCGCTCCCCGCCCTCGCTCGCCGCCCTCGCTCCCCGCCCTCACTCCCCGCCCTCGCTCCCCGCTCTCGCTCCCCGTCCTCGCTCCTCGCCCTCGCTCCCCGCCCTCGCTCCCCGCCCTCGCTCCCCGCCCTCGCTCCCCGCCCTCGCTCCCCGCCCTCGCTCCCCGCCCTCGCTCCCCGCCCTCGCTCCCCGCCCTTGCTCCCTTTCCCCATACACACTCCTGGACCGCGCCGTCGCTCTCACTCCCGCCCTCGCTTCCTGCCGTCATGCACGCTGCTATTCGCTGTCGCCTGTGGGCAGCAGCACAAAACGTCTCCCTCGTTGCGGAGTGCGTCATGTTGCGCGGCTGCCGATCGTGGGTTGACTGCTCGACGAGAGCAGTAATGGGAGGGGCCACTTGTCGACCTAGTTATGGTCGCCTCCTCGCGATGCAAGTTCGCCGAAGTTTGCTGAGCGTCTCCGGTGTCTTTCATTGTAGACACCATGTTGACAGATATCTGTATTTTAAGTAAAAGTAAACAGGAGAACAAGGCGTCAAACTAAATGCAATTCCTGAACATAATTGTTTTGAGTTGTTATGGTAATCAGTTTCTTCGTTGTATTTAAACATTTGACCGAACGCGTTACTTTTGTTGCCAATTTTCTGTCCATTTATTTCTTCACCTGGTATGCTCTATTACTTAATAATGATCTGAGATGTTACCAATATTATCCGAAATGTTCTCTTTGAGATTGTGTTTAGTTCTGACAAGAAAGCTAGAACATTTCAACGTTCAAGATAAATTGTGGTTGTGTAATACGTAATGCGTAAAGAAATTTCGAAAGTAATTTAAAGTGTTCGGGAAACTGTATTGTATTATTAGAACGTTCAGATGCTTAAGATGTAATTGTATTCTTTACGTAATTTTCCAGCTCAAACCAATTTCACTTTCCACTTTAGAATAATCTAACTTCATTAGACGCGTTGAAACTATTTAAACCATCTAGTCCGGCTTAATGTGGAATAAATAATTATGTTTGAATATACTGTACTAATTACAGGATAGAAATAGGTGGTGTCAGGACTAGGAATAAATCAATGTATACTTTTCCGAGAAGAAAGCACATTAAACTAATAAGACTAATAAGATTGCAATTTCTCGAAAAACATTCACTGACACCCATTCATTACCATTTCAGTCACTACGTACCCGAAAACTCACAAAATAAATGTTATCAAAATACTTTGAAGGTCTCTGACATAGTAACGCCAGCATTTTTTTACCCGTTGCATTATTTACGTCGATTCTTTCCAAGCGAGTTGAAAATGTCAAGTAGGGATCTCAGCATTAAGAGTCTGGTGCTAGCGAGTGGGACGTCATACAGTGGGTCAATCAGACTGAAAAACGTCTATTGAAAGAAAGTGTATTAAACCTTTAAGGACGCAGTAATCTACAAATTTTGAAATACGTGTAGTACGAATTATTTTGCCCTATTTATAGTTGATCGTATGCGATGAAACAAAATATAAACTATTATATAATCGTAAGGTAGATCGTAACAGACTATATGATAGAAAGTATATTCATGCTTTGCTGAGTGCAAAAATGTAATTAACGTTTTTCTGTTAGCTGTAAATAATGTATCATTATCCTTAAAATGTAAAATACTAAATAATTAAGGAACACAAAGAGAGCAATACTCTAATGCTGCACCCTATGTAAACTTGCTGCGATGAAAATGGTTAAAGATATTAATTTTGTAACAGCATTTCTTCGTAAAATCAAAGAAGAGAATTAACAATGGAAAATAAACATACCTGATAAACGTTTCCTTTCTAAATGGTACTGATTTTAGAATATTCATTATCCGCTGACTTACCTAAACTATTTGCAATAAAATGAAAGAATAAGTCTTGACAAGCGTTCCTTGTTACACTTTAGTCAACTTCTCATCGACTGTAATAAAAGAAAGACTGTTAAGTAACGCAATATTACAGTATTCGGATCATTATCCTATTTTTAAAATGAAGAACATTAAAGGTGGTATGAATCTTATAAATGTACAAATTTATTTTATTTTTGATTACATTGTGGGGGCTCCACCCGCTGTGCATCGGCAAAGGCAGGGAGGACCCGAAAGACGGGAGATTTCCGGTCGTGTGCTTTCAGCCAGTGAGACGCGCGCGGTTCGCGCTGCCAACATCGCTCGATAAATAAGACGACGTTGGAAAAGGAAACGAAAACAGAAATTTTGACTTAAGGGTATTTTCGGAGTAATCAAGTTTTCCTTCACATCAAAACACAATTTATCAAAGAGAGAAAAAAACTGTTTTGCTTTTAGTAACATCTAAAGGCGGAACGCAATTCGAAAACAGCTTGACCGAAGCTTAATCTCATCTTGGTTCCTCCAGTATTTTTGGATTTAATTTCGTGGAGTGTTTTTGACAAAAAGAATTAGGAGGAGAAGAAATCTTTTTTTGTATTTCATTTACAATATTGTTCAATACAAATAACAATATTGTTCCGAAAGTCATGTTTTCATTGAAGATAGTATGCAATATTATTTCTGATCAAAGGAAATCTAAAATGTAGAAGATCAATAATCAGGACATCCTTTTTTACGATTTTGAAACAAAAGGCGAAAATTATTTTCGCCTCATTAAGATCTTTCGCGATGATAGTGTATTGAACTTAATGTTGAAGATTTAAAAGAACTTATACCAATCGATTTGTCATGGTGGACATGTTGCTCTCAGTGGGTCTGGACTACGTTTTTATGGGTTTGGGACTTCACCCGTCTTTCTTGATAATGATCTACTGGATTCAATGTTCTTTTGGCTCGGTGATTCAACGGCTTCTCTAACGTGGCAAGGCACTCGTAAATCATAATCATGCAAATTAGGTTTGCCGTAAGAATTTCATGGCCGGCTAACAGAGATGGCATTTGTCTGCAATTTCAGGGCACGTCCTTGCTCGAGGCAATTTTTAAGAAGTTGTATAAAGATTGGAAGGTATCTTGCACGTGTATAACAGGAACTATGAACCAGAATTTTAGTGTTCCCTACTCTGATACTACTTACATGAAATTGCATACATATTGTGCAATTATATCAAGGAAGTTCACCAGTCCATACCTGTCGTGGCAACCGTCCAAGTGTTTCAAGTTTGCAAGTTTGTTAATGGACCATTAGTTGAAACTACAATTTCTGATAAAGGGATGGATCCTACAGTCATAATAGCATTTACATGTATTGAATTCTCTCTAAGAAAATAACCGAAAGTCTTTCAAGGGTCAATTAACTATCAGGATTCTGTGCTGTTCATATTGTTGCTCCGTGTTGGGGGTTCATATATATGTTTCCAAACCTAACTACTGCTAAGTTTAAAATATTGTGCTAAGACGAGGAAAAAGGGATCAATTATTTTTTTACGTTTGTTCTATACTCTTGAAGAGTTCATTCGTCAATTTTTGACTGTGAACTCTGTCCCTATAAAATAAAAATAAAAATAAAAATAGATGCATTGGGTAACACATTCCTTTGCGTCGCCTATTCATTTAGGTTTTATTACAGTCATAATTTCATAAAATAAAGTAATAAATGCAGATTTTGCCATTATTAGTTACAAGTACTTTACCTTTGTTCAATACCCTATCAATTGTTGTTATTAAGGTTTGAAGCTTGCCATTTTATGTGGTAAGCAACGCTTTTCAATAAATAGTAGTTAGAATGAGGGGGTTATCAGGAACGTCTTGACTTCCACAGTCTTCTTTAATGCTTCATTCAATGAGATGGCATGTGGGTGTGTTTAAAAAAAATCATGTGGATACTTTTTAAAGAAAGGGTCCGGATAAAAGGGATTAAAGGTTCATTTTATAAAACGGAACCGGATAAAAATTTTGCGGGCGGGCCGCGGGGCTGCGCCACTGTACCTTAGGGCTCGCGATGCGGCGTGCAGGCCGGCGCCAGCGGCCTTGCGCGCGGCAAGCTGCAGCAGGGCGCGCCCATCGCCAGCAGGAAGTGGAGCGCGGGCGGCAGCGACGCCAGACGACGGCGAACGGTGCTCCTCTGAGGAAGCAGGGCTCGCTAGCTTTATTATATACTCGTCTGGCCGCCCATATGCTTGATGGACACCAGAATTATAACAATGATAATAATAATAATAATAATAATAATAATAATAATAATGATAATAATCATAATAATAATAATAATCCGACTCCGTGGAGGGGACAGTTGCACAGGCCGTCGTCTGCGCTGAGGAGGCTGCAGGTTCGTGCCATGCGTAGGCATGGCCGCATGGTTGTCTGGCCGCATGGTTGTCATGGTTGTCCATGGTTGCCGCATGGCCGCCGATTGTCTATTATTATTATTATTATTATTATTATTATTATTATTATTATTATTATTATTATTATTATTATTATTATTATTTGCGTATCGGCAATTTCTGACAATGCTACACGATTAATATGTGCCACTATAAGGATCAGCTTTTTTGCTGTATCCCTTAGTAAGACAAGATTGTTACACTTTGATTTGTGAATTAAGAGGTGATGAGGGGTGAAGAGGCAAACGAACCTGCAGCCTCCTCAGCGCAGACGACGACTTGTGAAACTGTCCCCTCCGCGGTCGGATTATTATTATTATTATTATTATTATTATTATTATTATTATTATTATTATTATTATTATAGAGCACTGTTCATAAAGACCCTTTAACAAAACTTTCATCTACAAAGCAATCATTCCAGAATCTCATGATAAAATATCTTACGATAAGAAATTGTGTATTACGATTGGAAACAGCGTATCTCCATGTGCTAAATAGAAGCAAGCAGTCGTTAACGGTATCATGTGAATGTTCGCTAAATCGGGAAGTAACGTAGGCCTCGATAAGAAAGTAGCGGAATCTTTTGAAGACTTTTGATGATAGTATTTACGCACGGAGTAACAACCACGAAATATATTGGCCATTAATTTATGAAATATTTATAATTGAGTTAATAAGTAGATCGAAACAAATTAATGCAAATGAAGCATAATGGGTATCTTCACATAGTATCAAAATGTGTAGCTTGAATAATCGTATGTTACAACGGCGATGAGATCATAAGCAATAGTATCGTATCTGCACTCGTTTATAGATTTGAAGAAAAAATAACATTAGCTTAACAAACTTCAGAAATAGAACTGGACGGCTGATGTTTCAGTCGGTCTGGAACACTTGTCGAATTAGGATGCTTTAGTATTCAAATTACGTTGTTTTAATTTGCAATTTGTGAAACACAAGTCTTGTAGGTGATTCATTTCCCCGCTTTCTAGATTCGTTGCTATTCTGTTTGCATTTCAAATTATTTTACAAGGACAATTCTTGCAACCCTACTATTAGGAAGGCAACTCAATAATAGAAGAAGATAATGGTATGTATGGTCTTGAAATGCGAGTCTGATATTTCATGAAATTAATGTAAATAATACAATTATTATTGCATTATACGATTGTTGGAAGGTCCTCAAAATGTTTTTAACAATGGACAAAACTTTATATTCAATTTTTCTTTTCTTTTTCATTAATGTTGCCTTTCCTTTCGTCTTCTGTTACTTGCGAAATTTTATGTAGTAGTTAATTAAATGTCTATTAGTTACTGCAAATTAATAATATAAATATTTTTATAATTATTTATAATTATATTGTACAAAGGATAAAGTCAAATATTATACTCTGCAAAACTTTTCTACGTGATCAAATTACTGCGTCGAATGCTATTGTATTCTTCCGCACACGTGTACTCTACTAGCTATTGCCTCATTGATTGTACAAATCCCTGGTCACGTTTGGGAGATGTGCTGTAGTTCGCTTGCCGTCTTGGAATATAAAAAGCTCATCGAGCTTGTCGCTTCAATCCCAATATGGAAAGTATTTCGTAAGCTGACGAGGTGTCTTAAGTCAATGTGTTGTCTTCGCGTACGTGTCTCACCCGGAACACGTGTAGCATTGATGCATATAGTATGTTAAGGTCGGAGATATTTTTGCGCCTGAGGTAGTGAGAAAGAATGTCATCATCTCAATTTGATTGATGTGTTGACTTAATTACCTTTTGCATGATATTGAAATCTTGTAAGTGAATACGTGGTGAATGGAAAAAATGTCCTTAATATTCTGAACTTTTGAATGCACGTGTATCCCAAATTTGAATTTTCCTATTTAATGTTGGCAGAGTAACTACGTAAGAATACTGCATTCTATGAAAAATAAATCATTATTTTGCTGCCGATAAATATAAATTCATGTTCTTTTTCAATACATTGATTACATTTTTTTTGGAACTATAATAGCCGAACCTTTCCCGGAAACGTCACTTCATTGTGAGCGAATGTGTTTTTATTATGTACTGATATTTTCTCTTATTTCGAATAAAAATATTCTACCGTTCGTTATTTTATATTTCTCTTCTGCAACTTTCATTTACAAATTGATTATTTTTGTATAAAATAGTCTCGCTTACGACATTTGTACTTGAAAACAGTAGCAAACGGACATATCATTGACGCATTTCCTAGGATATGCACTTTGCATTCAGACTGCCCGCAGGAATTGCGGTTTGCTATGATAAAACTGCAAATGGCAAGTCTTCTTAGTCATTGTAAGAGCACAAATATCACGTTGTGGTGGTTTATACTGTGTTTATCAAAAAAATAGTTATTGCACGATTTATAAAATAATTTTTAATTTAATAAGGTTTTGTGTCGTCAAAACATTTTTAAAAAAATAGACCTGGAAAATATTATTATTGTGATTAATTCTAAAGCTAAGAAAATTGTAAAATGTCTCTAGGTCGTGAAGATGGAATGATGGAAATTTCAGGAGCTTTACGTTATGAAATTCTTGCTGTTGAGACAGACGTATTGAAAAGGAAAATGGGGGAGGTTAGAATATTTAGTTGAATTTGCGCTAATGTGCTATCAAATCTACTTTAATGTTCATTTCTGTTTGCCGCCAAATCGTACATGAGTTTTCGAATTCTTCCTGTACTCACTGTGAAGTTGCTTTTCGTGACAAGAGAGCCAATCTACCCGAATATTATTCCGTTCATTTGCCACAATAGTTATTTCCTAACTTGTACAAAAACTAAGTCTTTGGTATTTGAACGAAATGCTGACAGGCGATGGGACGATAGGAGACGAGACATTGATTTTGAAACGAGTAAGCCGAAGACGTTCTTACTAGTTGCGTTAGTAGTTAATAGTTTTCATGCACGTGTGCTGAAGTACGAAAATATTTACATATCGTGTAAGGCCACGTAAATTGATGTCTCGTATGTTCTCGACGAGAACGCAGGGCGTCCCGTATCCTCAGGCGTAAGCTAATCCGTGGGGCGGCCGCCAGATTGACCCCTCGTCGGAGCGAACAGAATTGAATTGAATTGAATTAATGCCTTATTTTACGTGGCGAGACTCAGGCCATTATGCCTGCTCTTCCGTCTGACCACGTAAATTTCGCTACGCTCCTTTCACCAACTAGCAGAGAAAGGAGGTATTTCTTGGGCGAGAAACAGGCGATTTGAATTTAGCTCAGAGGCGTCATTTAGGCTTGAGGATCTTTTACATGCAAGTAAATCTACTAACATGGGACAGCCGGCTTTACTTCCCCTCCGAAGGAAGGCGTACGAAGGATTTTTTCGCCCTGAAAAATCCACGGCTTCGATCGGGTTTGAACCCGCCAACTTGGGTACAACAATCCGAAACGCTAACCGTTACACCATCGCCGCCGTGCCAGAATGCAGGAGGGGTCCCTTGGGTGTGGGCGGCCGGGGGGAGGGGGGAGCAGGGTGCCTAGCTGTAGGGGGCCCATGCTATGCAGTAACGGCAGCTACCTTGCGCCACATCGAGAGTAATGTCTCTCCATCCGCTCCCAACCGTCCCCGCCATTCTACAGCATCCACTCCCTCCTGATTCGCCACCCTCAGCGAGCGCCACTACGATGATAGCGTTTATGCGACCTGTCCCTACAGAGCCCAAGACAACCTAGTCCGTTGACCCTCCAGCCTCTCCTTCTCAGCTGCAATCCACACGCACGGTCCTTCTCCGTCCATCTTGAGCTTAACTGTTCATATCGCGCTTCCCTGACTATCCTACTCTTCCCTACTCATTTCGCGCTTCCTTGTCCATTCTGCTCTCTCTTCTGACAGTCTCGCGCTTCCCCGTCCATCCTGCTCTTTCTTGTTCATCCCACGCTTCCCTGTTCATACCATGCTTTCGTATCTCGAGCTTCTCTATCGATCCTACTCTGCCCTGTCTATCTCGCAGTTCCCTGTCAATCCCGCGCTTCTATGTCCATACTGCTCTTTCCTGTCCATCCCGCACTTTCTTGCCCATCCTGCTCATTCCTGTCCATTCTTCTCTTCCCTGGAGTCCCTCTTATACTTCTCGCCCTTCTTCTCTCCTCCTTCTTCCTCTATCTCCCTCTACAATACCGCATAGTCCACTCCCCGCCCCCGCCCCCGCCCCTGCCCCCGCCCCCGCCCCCACTCCCAGCGTGCGCGCTGAAGGGTCGGCAGCCCGCTCCCTGCTGATACACCAATCACGGTAATGTCCATTAGATGACGGAGGGGGCGGTTCCCGACTGTTCGCTCCATATACTCTGACAGGTGCTCTGCAGAGACCCGGACTGCCAAGTAAAGAAACATCTCCTCGCAAACCTACTATTCTCGTCCGTTTGATTGATTTCTTGATTAGTGATGCCGGGCGCGTCAACCGTCAAGGTCATTAGTCCCGTGTGTGCAGTGCATGTTTTCCCTCGAGAGGTGGAGGGTGATCTTTGCCCGCTCGATGGTGAGATCTGGCACCGACCTACCTGTCGGCTAGCGGGGTTTGCCCCAACCAGGTATCTCCCTCCAGCAGGACACCGCCCCAGCCACGACAAGCTCTAAGTTCCCGATCGGTCTCCGTACTTGTGTGGTAGTGTAGTGCTTATAAGTACGAGCGTATGCCAATAGGGGTGCTAACAAGGAAGGGGAAGGAAAGATAGAGCGCGGTCTGTGGCCCGTTTGTAATACAACTGCTCCGGCATTCACCTGGAAGTCATCGGAGAAACCACGGAAAGTTACCGATTAGAGCAGCCGGCCATTAGAACTCTCCTCCAGGTAGTGACTGAATTCATCCCTGCTATTTAACTAGTGTCAAAAACTCTGCCTCAGTCGAGGCTCTAACCTAGGACCTCCAAGTCAGCGGCATCGCAGGGACTTCAGTTGATGCCCTGAGCCATCCTGAAATGGTAAAAACTAGATTCACGTAAATGAATGTGTGATTAATTGATTGATGTGGTACGAGTTTTGAAATCTCCTTACTAAGAGTTTTTTTTAAATCCAACGTTTGGAAAAACATATTGTTGTTTTGTGCATGTACAGCTTTGTAAGTGCTCTTTTGTCAATAAGCAAAGAGGCGGAATGAAAAGGAAACGTTTACTCACCTTATTTTGCAATTGAGTATACTATGTTTGTGTTTACAAACTAATATTGTAATAGTATTGCTTTGTACTCCTATAGGGCGTGAAAATAAATATTTTCGCTCATGTAACTATAGTATAACCGCGATACCTATGTCACTTTCTTATTAAATATGTTGAGAATGATGTTTCTTGATAGAGACGGGATCCTCACTCGAATCCTGCCAGTCACTGCCATTGCGGCATTTGGCATTTCTAGAACAAACGTGAGCATCACAAAATAATCTCTCTTACACAACTTGATGCTTTTTCATCCTACCTGTGCTGCGAGTAATTTCTATGCTGCTGACATCTGCGTTTGGCCCTGAGGTATTGAGCTCGCACAAAGTGATGTCGCCATGGGATTTGCTTCTTTCAAGTCACATCCGATCCTTTTATTGTTCCTCTATTAACTTCCTGAGACGATGGTCGAATGCCAAATACAGAGATGGCTTTTCAATAAATGAGACGTAATCGCCATTGTGGTAGGATGTTGGATGGAGAGAAAGGTGAAGAGGATTGATTCGAGTTCTTTGAAAAAGTATGCATTAATAGGATTGCCTTGATATTTATGAATGCCATTCGATTTTTAGAGTAAAGCGGTGGAATTGATCTTTGATTTGATGAAGCGTCTGTAAAGTTTTCAATACCTTCTCTTATATAACGAATGTGCTTGCTCCTGATCATGCGAAATAACTTTTCTTACTTACTTACTTTCCTCCCTTTTCTCTCATTCTCTTCCAGTAATTCCTTATTCTTCTCTGTTTCGCTATCTTTTTATGTCCATATTGTGCGTGTCGACACTGATTCTCGTAACATCTCGTTTGGCTATTTCAAATTCTGATAATTTATGATATGGAGTGGCCTTATGACATGGGTGGGCTTTTCTGGTCGAAGGAAGCAGAATTTTAACTATTTGCATTCGTTAAGTTCATAACTCTTCAGTTGAAACATTAAGTTACAGATTAATTTCCTAGAAAATTTGAGACAATTATTGTTTGTGTGATATGATTTGTATCCAAGCAGTCACAATCTGAGATTCACTGTTCTCTCTGAACAGTTATATCATAAAACTATGAATAAACATGACAGTCACGATGCACAGTTATCACTCAGTTTCCTTGCAACGTAGTGCATTGTCTGAGCTCGTAGTGTGTCAATGGCTCTTATCTGCATTGCATAACGTGGAACTCATTTTTGGAAAAGCGCTCCATCAATATTTACGGGCCTTCATAGCAAATTATTTGCCTCATTCTGGCTTGTCGAGCTCACTAAATGCATTATTTTATATTATAAACTATTTAAAGGCAGTTAGATAATTACTCTCAAAGGTAATGTGAGTCAGTTTTAACTTCGAGTCTCAAACCTTTAATAGACAATTAACAAAATGTAAAATAATTCATGATGTAAATATCATTATTTAAAAACATAGTATATCTCTAATTTTTTATTAGTTTACTAAACTACCTTACTGTTAAAATAGATTAAGATTTAGATTTATTTAGTAAAAAAACAGTAAAAACTGTATTTGACGTAGGGGGAATCTTGAATCCCTAATTCATCCTTAAAATAAATTCTTTGCCATTCTACATAAGCTCTTTATAGCGTCTCCATGGTCTGGAAGACATCAGTGTTTCTTTTTCAGTCAGCAGGGGTTAAAATATTTGGATTTAATGATATAAATTGGCCCTAGAAATTTACATTTTATCTCGTCCAATAAAATGGCGTGTCGTGCCTTTTATCGGATTGTAGCTGTGTCAAGACGTACGAGGAGTGGCTTGTCGTTACTAAGTGGGTGGGCTTGAAGAGTTAAAGTTGACTTTTTTTCTCGAAATGCTCTTGGACATTTATCGCCGAAGTCTTCGTAACGCCGACACTACTGGTTTTAGTAGAAAATGGTGGTAATTCGCAGGAGAACATTTTGTGGCTTCTTGAAAAAGGTTTCATTAAAAAAAAGTGAAAATGTATTGCAGTTTCTGATGGTTATCAACTGCCAGAGCAGTAATTCGAAATGACAGTTGTGTACAAGGTTATATCTGTTCTTTAAGTCAACATGTCGATGCAAATGAAAAATAGTCGATTATGTTTTATTTTTGGTAGTATGTCCAGTACGTCTATGGGGTAAGCCATTTTGGCTTCATTTCAGGTTTTTTGTTCATTGACAGGGTTCAGTGTAAATGGATATCGAGCGTTGCCGTAGAGACAGTTTTGCTATAAAGTCGGCAAACAAGTATTCCCAATTTTCTCATCTTGGCTACTGAACAGTTATATCAAAAGCGATTGTATTTATTGTTTAATACATGCGGTTCCTACACAAATATTTAAGATTTTTGTAAGCTAGTTTAAAATAATATAGTATTAAAACAGGTCGCACTGTTTGTATCGGATATTTTCAAGCAACGAAGAAATAATATAATACAATTCAGTTTTTTAAGTGTCCAGTACTTTCCTTATTACGTGACAGTTTTGTTCCTTATAAAATACTGAACGCATTCTTTCTAAATATCTCTCATACAAATCATGTAACTACTTCACGGACTGAGTATTAAATGTATGGGAAGTTTGCTAACATGATAGTATTTTGTAATAAAGATGTTTCAGTTTCAATTGTGATACGAAGTTTATTCTGTTTTGTTTCTCTAAATTCACAGCTTTCTTGTTCTAGAAAGCTTGAAGAGTATCATCTCAACAGTCTCAGATCTCATAAGATGGCCCTTTCGCTCTCCCTCTCACCCTTAGGGCAGGACGCGATATGAAAAGATTGGACAGTAGTAGTACCCTAAGGTCAGGCCTAAACACAGAAGAAACAGCAGATCTGAGAGTATAGTTAAATAACGAAAATAAAATAAATAAATAAAATAATAAATAAATATATAATTAAATAAATAAAAAATAATAATCAGGTTATAGGGCATTCACATTGGCCTTAAATAATTTTAAATATTTAATTAAAATGAATAAGAGAGGTTCATTCAAGAGAAAATACGTATGCTTTAATAAGGGGGTGTACACACAAATATAACAAGAGCGGGTCAAGGGAGAATGGGGATGAGAATGGTATGGAACTAATTTAAATGCCACTGTTTTTAAATCGAATCCGAGAACATTTCCGACTCGCGTGTGGTCTATTCGTCAGGGCTCAAACTCCAACAATGAAACTTGGCCAAACCGCGACTGTAACCACAGCTCAGAGCTGGTTAGGGGAAGAGGTTTGCTATAGCAATGACTGCACGGCTTTTTCCGGGTGTGGGTCAGAGCGGTTGTTTGCGCGGAAGACATCAAAGGCGGATGAACGCCTCGTGGATGGAACGCCACACACACGAGTAATGAAATTAAAAATTCACTGTTACGCGTCGACGTGCCTTTGGGTGCCTTTTCTGCGCCTTTAAGATTAACAGAAATGCGTAAACAGCGAAGCAAAAAATTTACGCGTACGTATATTTTCTTACCTCGGACCCCATAGGTTTCATTATTATTATTATTATTATTATTATTATTATTATTATTATTATTAATTTAATTATTATACTTATTTTATGAAATGTGGCAAATTACGTAGGTATTTGCAACACCCACGCTTTCGTGTTTAAGTTGGTATTTTCTCTTAGGTGAAAACGCTCAAAAGTAATCGATTAGCCATGCACTTGGTTTCTATATTCAATAAAAATTCTGTAATGTGTTTCACAATCTTGACAGATGGTGCTCTCTCTGAATATTTGTATTTATCATTATCATTTGTCACACATCCCAATGTTTGGCAGGACCTCATTTTGAAAGTGGGGTAGTTCGTACAATTACTTTACCAGGGGAGCCAGTCCTGGCCAGTGCTTTTGAACTCCTTGTTCAAAACAAACTACGTTTTAAAGGGATATTTTAAGCAGTGGCGTAATGTTCGGGTTCGCAAGGCCCGCAATGCGGGCGGGCTCGTGTAAAAGATGATCCAATTTTGAGGATATTTTTTATTCTAAGGTAGTAACACTACTTGTTTTAGCTTTACACTTTTATTACGGGGGCCCGGATAAATGTTTTGCGGCGGGTCAACACTCATTCGTTACGCTACTGGTTTGAATCAATTAAAACCTACAATGTTAAGGAAAATGATTAGAAGTTTAAAGTTCACTCAATATTTTTCACCACTGGTCACTGCAGTCACTCTAAAATTTCACTACATCTTTAAAGTTCCGTACGTGTTTTATGCCATCTTTCATGTACTGTTTACTATGCTGTTCGTGATTTATTTCCTCTCACTTGTATTCCTGGCCCTTCTTGACCATTGGTTACCGCCTACTCCTTGACCATTGGTTATCGACACCTGATCTGAGTCCGTTGCACCAACTGACTTTTGAACGTCCCACCTCTCTCCTCCCAGTCCCACACTGATACCCTGTGCGTCCACCAATGTGCATCCATCCGCATGATGTGGCCTACCCATCTCCATTTTATTCGTGTTACTTCTTTACTTGGCAACTGTTGACTTCATTAATATTCGCATTTACCACTATGCAACTACTTGCAGTTCAATTAGAAAAGCTATTTCATTATAGTTGTACATTGTAGTTATAATCAAAAAATCATATTTATGTAATGCATTTTTACTATAATAGTAAAATAATTGTATCGATCGGTTTCTTAGACGGAGATAAATCTTTTAAAAGATGAATGCTAATATAATGAATTCTTAAAGAAATTATGTTTACTAAAATATATTATTTCCGTTTATGTCCAAAAGTAACGGTATCGAAGGGAAACTGTGGCGCCCAATGTATACGGTACACCTCTTCAGACACATGCGACAGCTAGGCGACAAAAAGTCCTCTCCACAAAACACGTACTTCATCCTTTAAACGTCCCTACCCTTCCGCGGTCGCTCAGAAAGAGCAAACTTGTCCCGCAAGAAGAAGACCTAATTTCATGCAGTGTTCCCTCGACCGTACAGACACCGTACAACGTTTCGTTGTTAAGAACTCTTTAAACAATGGCCCTCCCCTACACGGTAGTATGCTGGAACAAAAGGCTCCAGAAATTCCGGCGTCAGTCAAAGTTTATCCTAAGTCACGATTGCCTCCAGACTCCCCACCACGCCGGCTGGAATGTTGGGAGTTAAACTTAATAGTGTGCCGCGAGTCAGCAAGTTCTGGCGACTGGTCCTCGACACAAGTTTAGCGCGTTGTGTTATCTTCGCTCCGACACAAAAAAAGCAACAACTCGTGGTTTGTCGCCCAGAACTCGAAACCTCACATTAATTATGTAAATCGGGCGAGTCGTTTGGTCTGGTGGCCGCTCAACCAGCCAAGGCTGCCTATATCCGCGTCAGTTGCAGACGCCAAGATGGTTTACAACGCTCCCTGTCGAAATACAGTTGATTTCTAAATTAAAAATTTAGTGTAAAATTGAGTGTTAGTAGGCATTACATTACAGAAGGGATTCGCACAATTTCTAAAAAAATGTGGTAATGCCTGTCAATTCGTAATGTAATTGAAGAATTTGAATCAGGAAAATCAAAAACCCTTCAAGTCCATACAACAAACAATTTACAGGACAGAAAAAATATGATGTCTCTCAGTGTTCACAGATGTCATCCAAAAATTATTATATTTCTCCCTTAAATTATTCAAAATTTAAATGTACCACT
Organism: Gryllus longicercus; assembly: GCA_038098605.1. Taxonomy (NCBI): domain Eukaryota; kingdom Metazoa; phylum Arthropoda; class Insecta; order Orthoptera; family Gryllidae; genus Gryllus; species Gryllus longicercus. The sequence goes on from JAZDUA010000070.1 coordinate 2,213,847, forward strand.
TGCATAGTTATTAAAAATTGCATTTAACAGTGATGGAATTAGGTTTTGTTTTATTTCCAGAAGCTCATACAGAATATAAGAAATATATGTTTGGGATCCATGAGAGGGAAATAAAACGAGAGAATATTCCTTCTATTAATATAACACTTTTAGACATGTAAATATGTAAAACAACTTAACAAGATATTTTAAAATGTTGAAACTATTAATTAGTTAGCTGCAGACAAAAGAATGAATAAATGCAGTCAGATGAACCTATGAAACAATGGAATGTTTCTGTTATTAACACAAATCTTTTACATAATTCAAGCATATTAAGGAAATGTTTTGAAGCTAATGTTGTACATGCGCAGTAATGATAAAACACAAAGGTATTAAATTGGTACCCTGTTAGCGACATTTTGTTTGCTCTTTCTGCTGTTCCAGTTTAGGTGGCTAGAGGAAACTGTTCCTAGTGTTTATGCCTTTCCGTAGAAATCAAAATTTTGAAGTCCTTTTGTTTTTCTTGTTTCATGGACAAGTATAAACTATACTTCAGTTTGTCAGACAATGACACAACTCTACTTGGGTTTTGAATATTAAACTTACTCCATATTGTTCCTTTCATAGTCGTACTAATATGTATTTAATGTAGAACGTCAATTTGGAATGGAATGCAAAAACTCTTTAATTCCTTGGAATAAGTGATATTTTAGGTTCCAAGAAGTTTAAATGCTCGTTTGTAGACATGCTTCTCTAGTCTACAGATTTTTTTCTGGATGCTTCATATTATCATGACCCACTGAAACTACTGGCCCATATGAAGCCAAATAAACTCATTAGTTTCTTTCATGTTCACCGAAATCACATTTGTTTTGGGTCTGCCTAACATTAAAAAGGAGAAAAAATAGCGATAGCGTATATAAGGGTCAAATTCAACCAGCGTTTGATGGAGAATTGCAGTGACCGATTGTTCGTAACTGTTTTCCATACTTTCTCTCATCATTACCAAATGAGTAATGGAAAAGTACCTTAACAACTGGGCCGCGGACTACGCGCGATCTTTCCTTCCTCACCCTTTCCACCTCGTTAACCAGATGTTGACATGAACTATACATTCTCACGTGTCGGGAGCTTAGATGTTGCCCTGGCTGGTGCGTTTCTTGGAGGAGGAAAACTTCGCATGCCGTGGTGAAACTGAGCGCCGGATCTTACTTGCTGCGGAGGAACACTGCTCCTTTGTTTTTAATTGTAATTTTATTTTTGTTAGACATTACATTGTTCAGTTTCCACATTAACTGTGCAAAATGTTTGATGGTCTTACTCTATCTTATACTAACACTAACTTCAAATTATACATTAGAATTATATAAAAAAAAGTATACTGGGAGAGGAAGCAGGAAGCAACTCAGACTAGTATTATTCCAAGTTTGCGAACATTTTATAAAATGAATGTAAGGTCACTGCTCCTACTCGTGAAAAAAGCATGCACCATTCTTTGAAAACTAATGACCATAGTAGTGGAGGCACCCGGAAACAATAAACACTCGCTCACTTTCAGCTGTTTCTGTACAAAACCTTAATTGAGAAGCCATCTGCCCCGCGAGGTCAGAATCTGTGTCAGCCCGTTGACGCAACGATTTGGAGCGACAACGCCCCTTGGCGAAAACAAACGCCCATTGGAGGTCGATGACCCAGTTACCCAATTAGTGGAACAGCTGGGATGTATTGAACGAATCGCAATGCTGCACTTACCAGATTTTCGCGTTATCTCTAAGCTTCCTCAACGTTGTTAGTCAGTGTGTTCCGGCTGAATTTTGGTTGGGTTCGAAGATAATGTATTTGTTCCATTGAAGGGCTTGTATTAACGGCGACTAGAAGTGAGGATGAAACTAGCAAAATATGTGAATTCAAAAGGGGACAGGATGTGCCACACATAGATTCTTATTATTTGTTAGAAAGAAGTAATTTCTTTTTTAACAATTCTTAATTTAAATTCACAATTGAATTGTATTTTAAAACCATTAAATTAACCAGTAAAACCAGATAAAAATATTTTCCGGGTCATGTTGTTTGTGTTAATAATTTCAGAATTGTTATCGCAACATATTTGGGATTTCATATGCATTCATATGCTTTATATGCAATATATTGCACATTGTAAATTTAGGTTATTTGGTTCCCATTCTGGTTATTAGTACTAACCTTTATTCCCTGTATATTGTATACTATTTGGTCCACTTCCAATAAACTACCATCGATCTGTTAAAATTATTATAAATTTGTTAATATCTAATGAAATGAAATAACACTGTGATATCTTAAAGTCTTTAGGAATATTTTGATCATTATGGTTTTTTCCAGATCTTCAGCAATGGATCCTGATCATTTTCTGATTGTAATAACATTTCGACATGATTAATAAAATTACAATGCATACAATCATTGGTAACAATTGTGTTACACTGGAAAATTTTGCAACCATATTTGTATTGATCCCTACATTTTGGCGTACTGAAAAGCAACCTTTTTTGTAGAGGAATGGTTCGGACTATTGCGAGTATGAAACGTAGCTAATCTATAATTTGAACTTTGTGCTAACGAGCGATACATTCCTTACTGAGAAGTCTTCAAAGGTGTCATTTCTTTGGCTAGGCAATAACTGGGCAAGCTGGTTTCTGATGACTTCGTCCAAAAAAGAGAGTTCGTGAATATTATTATTTAATTCAATAATACGTTTACTATTATGATCGTATCCAGTACTTTGAGTAAACTTTCCACAGATCTCTGAAGTTCATTTACAAATAATGTATTATTTTACTACACCACGAAGTAAAACAAGCCCGCCCACAAGGAAATTCTGTGAAGAAATGATAACTCTCCCAGCTTTCAAATGAGCCATCAACCACCTCTCTAGATAGTCTGGGATCTTCTCGATCTGCAACCCTCCTCTGTCTCTAATAGTTAATAATTACTATACTACTGTACATATGCACGAAGAAAGTGAGAGATAACTGAGTAACCTACGGGCCATGTGTGAGGTGTCAATGGTTTCAGTGACACCTCTCACATGATACAAAAATACAATAATTAAACAGTGTCGATCTTGTCTGTAACATGCAAATATTTGATTCTGCTATTCCACATTTTCTCCATATTCCAAATGTTCAAATTAGATAAATCACTCATTAGGAGACAGCTGACGACATGCGACAGCAACACTCCAAAGACCATCCAGCATTGCTATCCAAGCGTGTCATTATTGAACAACTTTTGTGATATTCTTGATGAGTAAAAAAATGTTGGACTGAGTAACCGATTATGTTACCTGTGTCCCTGAACACTGGTTTTGTAATAGAAAAATCCAAGAGATGGTATAGTGTAATACACTGTGATAATAATTTTTCTTATTTATTGTTCTTGAGCAGTGTGGTGTCTCCTTTTTGAAAAACATTTTGTGTGGATTTGTTCAGTAGCATTTTGCGGATGTATAATTCGCTTATATAATTCGCAAAGGGAATATCTCGGCTTTGTACCTTTTATAAGCAACCATAGACACAAGATTATTCCCATAAGTGTACTATTTATGGTAGAGAATTACCTCATCAAATTTTAATCTGGTAGGTAATAATCCTGCATCAAACATTTAAGCAGAAAAACACAGAAGTTCGCAGATTGTGATAAAGAAAGAACCGGTGGCGCACGTGCAACACAACACGCGTTTCACTGCAACATCACCACTGTCATACAATAGTGCTTCCTGGACCCTTGAAATCACGTCTCCTGACACATTTTGGGTTTGTGCAGTCGAATACTCGTTGTTTGGGACCTTGATACCGAAAAATCGTATGACGGCAAAAGGTCTGACGGTCCGTCTGTTCATCTGTCCGACCGTGGTCAACGGTAGCGCCTGAACAGTTTACACGATGTTCTCCAAAATTGATATTCCTTAATCGATATGATCACACGAGAGGCTTTGGGAGTTTCGAACGGATATTTTAACTTTTGGGAGTATTTTACATATAGGCTCAACATTTTCAAAATTTTATCAAAAACAGCACCAATTTTTTAAATTAAACTTTGTCCTAGGAGAATATAGACAACGCTTAAAAATGATGTAGGATTAATTTTCGTTGAGATATCAGTTTACACTTATTGCTACAAATGTGATATCAATTCGCACTATTCTATTAAAGCAAGGAAATTATACAAAAAAGAAATGCAGTCATGTTTTAAATTGTTAATTGAAGCTAAAATTAAATATTTTGAAGTCAAAATATCTTGGTTTCAAAATCGCATAAACTTCCTTCGGGTTAGTAGGCTTAACATAAATTCAATTTTAAAAGATGTGTCCGCCCGTAAGAGAGACTTGTTAATTTATTTCACATTATTTCCATATACAATATTTACCAGAATGAATTAATAAAGTATAACCCAGAACTAAAATAAGTAAATTCGCCATTCAAACATACCCTTGCTTCACAGAATATATGTTTATGCCAGGTCCAATGTAAAAGAAAATAATAATAATAATAATAATAATAATAATAATAATAATAATAATAATAATAATAATAATAATAATAATAATAATAATAACTAATGTAATAAATAGTAAAGTAAATAAACATAACTCAAATCTTGTTTGTTTGCTAGAAAGCATCTAGTAAACATGTTTTGTGTGAAGCAACCACTCACTCTTGTGATATTTCGAGCGCACTTTGTGCTTACCTTCCCTGCTATCCCTTTTAGAATCTGGAGGGGAAAAGGTTTCGGCCCACGTTGACTTGTACTATTTGGGATTTTTGAATTAGATTTGGCAACACGTTGAAGCTCAACGCTCCCTTCAATTATCGTCTCACTGAGGATATTCCATCCTTCATTTTCCGACGGAAATTCACCCATCCCGTCCTGGTTCGAACCCATGAACTCTGGTTTTTGAAGGCAGTGCACTGACCCGCATTCCCGCTGGGGCCGGCACTAATTCATAATTCGCAGCGATAAATTTCGCTTTGGGAACTTGTCACAGCAGTGAAATTCTTTCGCGACGCGATAAAGTTCGGGAGAGTTGGCCCGTGGCGACCTCGAGAGTTCGGTGACCTTCGGCGGCGCGTCAACAGCGCGTTAATGCCATGTTGCGTGTCAGCCATCGGCCAACAAAAGCTAATCGTGCGTCGCCGATGTACACGTAACAATGTTCGACTCATCTCCCATTCACCGATGCAGAATCGTTGCCAGATGTCGGAGCTTTGTTCACTGATGTTCGTTATCCTGTGGTATCTCCCCCTCCTCTCTCTCTCTCTCTCTCTCTCTCTCTCTCTCTCTCTCTCTCTCTCTCATTTTCCCTTTACATCCATATTATCCTTGTTTTCATGTCGGACTGAGCGTGAGAGTGTTAACAGACGGCAGCTGCTATGTCAAGATGGATATTGAATTGGGCGTGTAGAAGAAAATTAGCTCACTGTTGCTATCTGATATCTGTATCAGCACATTGAAGATCAGTAAATTTATTTTATATACATCATCCAGTTTACTTTTCACTAAGTTGAGGCATATCGTGCATTTACTTTTTTTATTCAATATTTAATGAGTTGTAAATCTATATGCTATCATTTCTCGAAATTCATTAAATCAAAACCTGTTACAATTTCTTGTTCAGTCACATTACATTTATACATTTATGAGTAATGCATTTATGAGTCGCAAATGGATAATGATTAATATATTTTAAAGAAAATATTTCATTTGAAGCCGGTCAAGTTTCGCGATCAGTGAGAGTTGGGCTTCCGGCAGCAGGAAATGGAAACGGGCAACGAGTTTATACCACGAAATATTTACAATTTCTCGGTTAATTGAGAACATTCTGGGCATTGTACCATTAGCATTTTTTATAGTACAGCAAACTGTTATTTCTCTTCGGATAAAGACATAAATGATTACACGACTATGTTAACAAAATAATGGAATCACATAATGAAATTTATGTTGTGTTCCGCGTGGTCCAAATCTGCTCACCCCCGTTATTCAACAATTTTCTATGCAGTTACATTCGCACGGCCATAGCCTGATAGTAAAAAACGACAGCAAAATTGCCCAACCGCTCGTGTACAAACGGATCGCAGAACATTATCTGGACTTCAGCAGCAGTAGTAGTAGACTATTTACAAGAGAGCATGACTACGATGAAGTCAGGTATTGTCGTTCTGTCATATGCGGTCTAATATTGGTCGTGTGGGCCTAATTAAAATCATCGGAAGTTTGAGGTAATTTTAATAATCCTTATAAGCAGGAAAACTCCCACGATGGAAAGAGCGTTTATAAAGAAACGAAATGTTACGACCCGCCTTACGAACAAAGTGTTTCAGTGTTGAATGTTTTGAATGCATTAATACACAACCATTTGTGACAGGACGAAAAGCTCTGTCCAAAGGTAAATTACATATCGGTACTCGACGACATATACAAAGAGATATGATAATACTCGTATACTGAAATTATATTGTACAGAGTCAAAATTGTTAGCGAATTCAGACCTTGTGGAACAATCAATACCCTCAACAAATTTCATTGTAGCAAGAAATTTTCAAATCAAATCAAACCTGAAATACAATAATTTTATTCACTGGAATCAACTTCAAAAATTGTATTGTCAGAGAAAGTACCGTACATCAGACGACTGGTTTGAGAAATCGTGGATTGTTCATTCCAGGATTTAAACGTGAAAGCGAGGATGTCGAAACACGAAACGGACGTCCACTCTATCCACGATAAAGTCCAAACACGGCCGGATATCTATGGCATTACGGCATGCGTGCCGTGGAGCGGGGTGGGAGTGCAGGGGGGGGAGTAGGCACCGCGATTTAACCCTCGAATTGGAGCAAATTACTCGTTCTGATTACGCAGTCGTGTATATCATCTCCGCGCTCCCGGACCGCGATGTCCGTTTCGCGCTTTATCTCGTCGCTAACATGTTAATTAAAAGACGGAGGATGGGGTGATTATCCGGGCTAATGTAATAAATCTACTACATATAAAAAGCGCTGAACGCTCTCTCATAGCTCCTGGTGATAGCTATTACCTGTATCGCAATTACCACGAAGCCTATCGGATGAAGTGTGCTATCGCCATTTTGGTGTTGGATTGTGAGAGGCATTTGTGGTTTCGTATGGATCCAATATGTCGGTTTCGGAAGGAAATGTTATTGAAATATACTCTCATTTGTTTTGTAACTGAATGTCATTATAGCACGTGATGTGGAAATGTATTTTTAAGAGAATCTCGTTCGGCGTGTATTTGAAGTTAAGTGTTAGGCACTGTATCTGGATGATGTTCATTTCTCCTCATTCTCAACCAGTGTTTAAAGTGAAAAAGTGCAGAATGTGTTTGAGAGAAGCATAGGGTTTTTAAATAGATTCAATGTGTTAATTATAGAATGGGATAATAAAACACATTTGCTTTATTGAAAGCTTCTATTTTTTCATTTATAACTGAAATTATTTTGTATGGTTTAGTTTGAAAGTTACGAAAAATACACAGGCTTTAATAATTTCTTCTATCTTTCAGTAATTTTTTTAAAGTGAAGAGATTAGGAAAGTTAAGAAGCTCCATTATACAGATACTCGTATTTGTATTTTGAATCATCATGAAACCGTTGTGATTTTATCCGTATAAAAGCAAAGGATGTATACCTCACGATGGTATTACCTTTTATCTCAATTACAAAAAATAAATTGAAGTTGCAAGAAAATCAACGATATGTTCTCTTTAGCATCATCGTTCAGGAATATTAAAATACCTGTTTTTAAAAAGGGGATACTTGGATGATGTGTGGTAGCGTAAGTTTTGCGAAATACACGTACTTCATTGATATTTTGAAATCATTGCCGTGACTTCACACGGCTTGCCCGTTGTGTTTCGAACGGCTTTGGAAGACCTCCGAAAGCTTATAAATATACATAAATTCTTTTCTCTGCTTCATTATGAAAATCGCGCTCTTTCCGATTCGAGAGCGTATTGAACCACGTGCTTCAATAATAGAGAGTTTGACATCAAATATACTTTATGTACGGTAACGATCCGAATTTCTCAAGTACGTACTTGTGTATTCTTCTGAAGTCATTAATAAAAACGAAAAATTTCTATTCAATTTAAGTTGTTGATAACAACACAAATGTTCCGCAAGTTTCTGGACGTTTCTACGCAGCACGAAAGCTCCACAGGGCGGCGCGCCTCGCTCTCAACGTCATATTTTACTTTCTGCATGCGACCAACTAGTCTTTCACGATTTATAGACTGCCCCATTTATACTTGTGTTCCGCGGTGTCGATTCTCGTTTAGAGGTCAGCACATGCGGTAGACATCTTAATCCGCTGCGTTTTAAAATGACGAACGATAGAGACCGTAGAAACGTCTAGAAATCAGCCGCACCGCGAAACCCACCAACCTGCTGTAATGCCGGTTTTTAAAACTCGTTAGTATTTCTAATTATTTGTTTAATACCAACAAATGTAGTGTTCTTGAATTTGTTTTCTATATAACTAAATGAAGTCAAAATCTATCTATTCGTGTAAAAAAATTGTGCTAAAAACTTTCATTAAGTCCAAAATATTTTAAATACAAATGCTACAAAAACCTTACGGCTACAAATTATGAGTTCCTTTATCCTGAGTAGTTTGGTGAAAATTTCATTGCAGAATCTTGAATCATTTACAAAATATTCGAGATGGAGATTCGGTTTTTATTCTTTTCCTGTACACGGTACAATACGGCTAGTTCTTTACATATCAAAGATGGTTAAAAAGTTGCTATTTTGTAATGCCCCCCCCCCGAGAATAGCAAATATTTAATTTGGAGCAAATTCTTTGTTAGAGTCTTGTTGTCGCCCGACGTAAGCTATGTCGTTCACAACAATACACTTAGTGTAATAATTCAGTCGATAGGCCTAATCAATAAGCCCAATAAGAATCAGCATTTGAATCATACATTTGATTTTTTTAAATCGCAATCAAACTCCTTTTATTATCTGTATAAATCAATGATTGTTATCTCTCATTTTCATTCTTAGTTCATTACTGACAACAATTAAGGTAATTACACACACACAGGAGTACTCACACCGGGCTCCGACTACATTTACTCGACTACTAATCTCGAATAAATAATATCAAGAATTCTAAAACGGCTATTTGCATATTAATTTAAAGAAATGTGTGGCTCTCTTAACACGACTTTTATTTTCCGTCAGTCATTAATATTTTGTAATATACTCTGTTTTGACAGGGGAAAAACCGATATATTGTGAATAAAATTGGGTAGTGCGCCACATGTTAGAAATAATTATTACAGGATTAGTTTCAAAATTTCGAATTCTGCACATTGTAGTGTCTCTTCCGTAAAATAGAACTCATACTGTAATACAAATAATGGACCAGCTGAGTATAGCTCAGAACCATACTGTTTCTGCAGCGCCCCTGCCCGGGAAGTCCTGGAGTTACAGTCACGACAGTAGCGGGTTTTCGTCTCCAGCTTTACATAGGTTGAATTCGTCGCCGTCCGGAGGGGGATTTTTGCGGCCGGCTGCTCTGATCTCCTTCTTCCGTGATTTCTCCAGTCAATATCAGGCGAATGCCTCAGCAGTGCCTTAAAAACAGACCGCGCCCGATGTTTCCCTCCTCTTCCTTGCCTTGTCTTTTCCCCTTACACACTCTTACATGTACTACCCTACCAATCGAGTGTTTAGAGCATGTCCCAGTTGTGTCGGTGACTCGCTGGGGAAATACCTGGAGTGGGAAAGCCCACAAGCTGATCTGTCAGTGTTGATTCTCACCACCCAGTGAGGAAGGAACCGCCCCTCCCGGGGTAAGACATTCACTATACTAACGGGACTAATTAATACATAAGTTAACGTACCTGAAAGCATAAACCAATCTGTACCTACTTCACGCCTACTTCACGTTTGTACCTACTTCACGCTACGAACGAAAGTAACAATCATTTAATTTCTAAACCGCTCTTCTTTCGTATTGGGGAAGATGTTGAACGAGCCTGTTGGGCCCCTGACACCCCGAGCGTAGGTGTTAAAGTCACAATACCGTCGCCGTAATCCGACGCCATCGCATCGACCGCTATCTCCCCGAGAACGATATTTCTCGATGGGGCGTCGGGGGCGAGTACTCCGCAAACAGCCTTGATGTCCAATGAATAGGAGGCTAACTGTGCATCGGAGCCTGCAGCTTGAGGGCGGGAGCAAATTCCGATAAATCCCTTCACGTCAGGAGATTGGACCTCCCGTCGCGACCAGAAGCCGCGTTCAACCATACACATACAGAGACACATACACACACACACACACACACACACACACACACACACACACACACCGTCCGCCCGCTCTGTACCGCCTCTCCCTGGGCCTCCGTGGCCCGTTCCGCCCCGCTCCCCCCGCTCCATCCTCACCGTCCCGCTCCGCCTCACCACGCTCCTCCACACCCCGCTCCATCCCACCCCCTCCGCCCCACCCTGTTCCGTCCCGCTCAACCCCGCACCGCTCTGCCCCTCGCCCCTCCCCGCGCCGCTCTGCCCCTCCCCGCACCGCTCTGCCCCTCCCCGCACCGCTCTGCCCCTCCCCGCACCGCTCTTCCCCTCCCCGCTCCGCTCTGCCCCTAGCCGCTCCGCTCTGCCCATCCCCGCAACGCTCTGCCCCTCCCCGCACCGCTCTCCCTCTCTACGCACCGCTCTGCATCTCCCCGCACCGCTTTACCACTCCCAGCGCCACTCTGCAGCTCTCCGCTCCGCTCGGCTTCTTCCCGTCCGTGTTCTCTTGTTGACGCGCTGTACTCTGCCGGGTAGTCTTGGACTCTGCGCCCGCCTCCGCCTCCGCCCCTGTCTCTGGTGTTTGCCGTTGCGATTCATCTCTGTTCTTGATGCCCACTCTTCTCGCACCTTTCCCCCTCAGTAACAGCATCTCCTCTGGAAATCCTATTCTCTAACTGTGTCCTCCCTGAACTGCCTATTCGATGTGTGTGTTAATGTTTTTCTCGCTTGGCCACCCCGATCGGCCTTTCATCGCCTTCTTTTGTTGCTTCTCGCTTCCTTCCCCCTTCTCTCTTCCTATCCCACGTACTCACTTGTCTTCTCCCCCACCCCGGACACCCTTCTGCACCTCGCCTTTTACTTCTCTTTTTCGCTCTATCTTCTCCCCTTTCCTACCCGCCTCTCCTACCCGCCTTTGCACCCAGCGTCTCCTCTCTTTTCTCCACCCTTATCACCTCTTCGCTGTCCATATGCGCTCTTGTAAGTCATTTTATTTCTTACTTCTCCCTTCCCAGTTTCTATTCTTACCCCCTAATGTTTCTTAGTAGCGTACCGAAGAGGGGGGAGGGAGCTCATGGGACTTCAGGTCCCTGCCCGCGAAGCCAATGATTCGTATTCAAAAATATACCTTCTATTAATGTTCTATACTAACGAAAGTAATTAAATATTCGGATTGGTTTTCTTTATAAATATTAACTATAAGACAACAAATAAAAAACATTTTTCATTCAGAATATATGAAAAATTCCTTATATGAAACATCAAATCGACTGGACATTGTAGTTTCCCAGAGAGAAAAAATCTGGTTGAGGTTCTGCTATAAATGTTTATCTCCCTTATTGTTTATGGAGATTCCGATATTACAGGTTTTTCATTCCAATTTTCTTACTAGTTCCCTTCTCGCCCTACCCATCCTGAACCCCTCCATCTTGCTCATCGGTCCCCCGTTCTGAAACACCTTGCATCATCTGCGTAATCCCGCACATCAACCTCTGACGTTATCTCCCCACTCCCTATTGGCTCGCGCGCTTATTCTCGCCCCCCCCCACTACCACAACCACCACCACCAGTTCGCGTTCACCGCGCTGGGACAGGAGCCCTGCCGTTTGATCTACCGCGTCTCGGCCCGAAGAGCGTTTAGCGCTATACACGTCAACTCGCCTCGAAGCCGGGATTCGCCGCGCTCTCCCGCCGTTGTCCCCCAGCGACACTCGATCGATAGTCGATCGCAAAGCGCCGCTCCTTGCTCTGGTGACGCACGGCGGGGCGCCTCGCTGGTGTTATCAGTGCCTCTTCAGGGGGCGACCTGTAGCGCGATAGATTTCCGCCGCTGGGTACCTGTTCAAATCCCGGTCGATCCATGCGGGTTGTTTTGCTTGATATTTCGGGGAGCGTCAACTGCTGAGGTCGTTAGGCCCGTAAGTGTAGTGCATGCTAGGGAGGTGGCTGCGGTCTTCTCCCGCTGGGTGGTGAGATCCGGCGCCGACGCACCTGTAGAGAAGCGGGGTTTCCCAAGAAGGTATCTCCCACCAGCGGGACGCAGCCCCAGCCGGGACAAGCTCTAAGCTCCCGACCGGTCTCCCGACATGTGTCGTAATGCTATGCTTGAAAGTGTGAGTAAGGGGTGAGGATAAGACAAGGAAGGGGAAGGAAAGGTCGCGCACAGTCCGTGGCCCGTTTCTTAGGGCACTGGCTCGGCAATGTCTTGGTATTGATTGGAGAAACTACGGAAAACTACCGTTGAGGGCTACCGCCTGTCCTGGTCCCATGAGAAATGTGTGGTGGAAAAGACGGATTCGCGTCTTGTTTTCTCAGGATTTATTTCTCTTGCCCTCTTTCTCATTCCACCATGTCTATCGTCATACATGTCATCAATGGCTCAGTGTACACGCGTTGAATGCCCAGGATTTCTATTTTCCAGAAAACCAAGCTTAAAACTTCGAAAAGGCTGCTATTATTTCGGGATCGACATAGCTTACTTTCTGGGAAAAAGCATGATCCGTCGTGTGACAACAAACAATATTTTAATTCTAGGTAGATTTGAACGATAGGTTACAAAGAATGGTATTAACTAAAAAATGACCACAAATGGACATACAATGTTTGTGCTCCAAGCCATCATCAGACTAGAGTATTTATCACAGTTATCTACCGAGCGACCCGCACGCCCTAGCAGTCTGCCCGCCCCTCGCCGTCCGCTGAACTTGCCGCTTCCGTCGGTACTGTTCCATCCCGCGTCACCTTTACACCAAGCAGCGTATGTGCATTGCTTTATGCACCATTTCTCATTTAATCATCTGTAGAGTAACCCCGTTCGGAGGAAAATACATTAAAAACAAACACACACAGATTCGAAATACACCCTTTTACGTGTATTGGGATGAAACATGTCATCTCAAGGACCAACAGATCACAAAATTAACTAAATTTTGATTAATTTGGAAGAGTTTTATATATGAAATGTATTCTGCCATAAAATAATGTAAGAAAAGAAGAACGAAGGGGGGTATCATATGGGAAAGCATGATAGGTCAAACAAAAGAAGAAGGTTGCGTACAAGTTAGTACAGAGACACGATTTAATTCGGACTGCGCCGAAAAGACGAACAGTAGGCATTCAGATGATCTTCCAAGACTGAAAGATGATGAGAGGCGATCGAATGAAGAACGGCCACGTGTGACGAGCTCGCGTAAAGGAGTGTTTTAGAGTTTTATTTGTTTACTTAAGTAGACACTCGATTTTCGAAGTTAGGTAATGAATATAAATTCTTAATTCCTCTGGAGTCACTTCAGCGCCTAGTTTCTTCAGCCATTTTTTTTCAAAATTTATATTCCTCGATTTAAACGAACTCGATACTCTGCGAGTTTGAAGCGCATATTTTAATTTTGAGGGAATATTTGCATTAAGACTCAGCTATATTTTCAAATATTTCTAAAAAAAATAGTTCATTTTTGTATTAAACTTTGACCTCGGATAGCTCGAAAAATGCGTAAAAAATTGCACATTTCTTATTTTCTAATCTTTAAAATATGCAAGTTTTAGAAGTAATGGGACAAAGTATGAACTGTTGTAGCCCCACTTTTTTCTGTTGAATCGCCTAGCATTGATTCCTGAAGGACACAAACAATATTGGCAGCGATTTCCAATATCTCGGGGAGCAGCATAGCAAAGTAAACACCAGGAATGTTCTTCTCGGCGTCTGACCTGCATTCTGAGCACTGGTGGCTGAAACGCGTCAACTTGCACCGGAACGGCGCGCTACGAATAGCCTCGTCTGGGCGATAAGAGTCTGAGCGCGCAGAGGGCAATTTGCACACTTCTGAACCAGTGCTCCGCGCCTCCGTTGTTGTCCTGGGAGTGCGCGAGGATCGATAGTCGATTGCCGCGCGACTGCTCGGTCGACTGCGCGGTGCTCGGGTGACGCACGGCAGCGCCTCCCCACCCCCTCGACCCCTCGCCTGCCCGACGTTGCTCCGTTCCGCTCTCTCGCTGTCCCACCCCTATCACTTCGCACCATAGTACCAGTATATCCAGCTTCGTGTCACCGCACCTTCCCACCGCTTCACATCCCGCCACTTCACACCCCGTCACTTCACTTTCCGCCGCTTCACATCCCGCTGCTCCACATAACGCCACTTCACATCACCTCACTTGACATTCCACCGTTTCACATCCCGCCGCTTCACAACCCCGCCACTTCACATCACGCCACTTCACATCACCTCACTTAACATCCCGCAGTTTCACATCCCTCCACTTCATATCCCGCTGCTTCAGAATCCACCTCTTCTCATCTCGCCACATTCATTCTTTATACCGTCGTTCTTACCTCTCGCTCTCTCTGCATCACAACGTGTTAATCTCCTGACCGGTGACTGCGCTGCCGTGATGCTTCTCGCCCTGCGATCAACTCCCACTGGCAATTTTCCTCTCGTTTCCTCCCAACCTTCCTTCCATCATTCTCCTTCATCTCCGCCGTTTGTTCTCCGTCGATAAACCCCACGTTTATTCCTCTCCAAACGTCTTCAGCTTCGCGGTTCTTTTGTTTGCAGCTTTTTGACTTCCTCCTTTTCGGAGCCATTTTCTCTCGCACCTATGTGTCTGTTATCGCTGTCGCCCTCCGGGGCCTTTTGCACCGTCTTCCTTGTTGACTCCAACCCTTTATCAGCTACCAGCTCTTTCGTATCCTCAGCCCTTTCACACACCCAACCTTTTCACACACACATAATCCTTTTACATACGCAACCTTTTTGCATCTCCGCCCCTTTTGCATCCCCAGCCCTTCTGCACCCCCATCCCCCTGCATCCTCAGCCCTTTTGCATTCCAGACATTTCCTTCCCCATTATTTCGCTTCTCGTCCCTTTTTCACACCTACTTTCTTCTCTCCTATTCTTTCACCTGCCCGCCAGCTCCGCGGCTCTCGTTCGTACCGCAGTTTCCTCCCGTTTCCTTTACGTCGCGCCAACCGGCGTCGCGTGCGCTTTCACCCGCCTGAGCGTAGGGTGGGGGATGCGGGGTGGACGAGCATCGTGTTCAACGGCCGACCGCACGACGAGGACGCACTTGAGCCCCTCGCCGGCACTGCTGCTCGCCCGGGCTCAATTCGCAATCATCCCGTGAGGCACCCGGTGCTCTGTGAGGCAGGAGAAATTAGTTCGCAATGGGTTCATGCGTGATATCCTGGGTCCTTTCACCCGCCATTCCGATTATATATTGTCCATTATCATAAACGTCGGCCTCGGAATCTAATGATTAACGATTTATCTGTTCCCATTTCCCAAACCTCTTTCTGGCATGATAAACATTGAGATATAGAGAAGCATAGAGATCACCGTCGTGTAAACGAAAGAATTCTGTGTGAAAATGAAAAAAAAATACTATGGAATTACAAATAAATGGATGCATTCATTAATGTCTCACCAATGAATGAATGAATGAATTTAGTGAATAATGATATAGAATGAATCAATTTATTGAATGGTGAATGAATCTAATAATGCGCATGAGAGGTACAGTCATTGAGCATGATACATTTCAAAATTTGATGGAAAATCTACTCATTTCATGCCTTGTTTAAAATTAAAATAGTGAAACGAAAATACAAGTAGGGGGTGGATATGTTCCCTTTTGGAATCACTGGTAGAGAATATCTTGTGTATTCCGGCAGTGTCGTATTCAGCCGTCTTTGTCATGTCTAGAATTACTACATGAACGCCTAGACCCATATTTACGCAGTGAGCTAGGCAAGCGAGTGGTGCGAGTTGTGCCCGCGCCCACACATGTCCGCCTCCACGCTCGCCCTCGCCTGGCGCTTCCGGTTCCGCCCAGCCCTCGCCATCTCCCGCTCACCCCCGCCTGCCCACTCCCATCTCCGACTCACCACATTTTCGTCTCTAGCTTGTCAGCTAGGTGGAATTCAGTCGCTGTCTGGAGGGGAATTCTAGAGGCCGGCTGCTCTGATCGGTATTTTTTCGTGGTTTCTCCGATCAACACCAGGCGAATGCTGCAGCAATACCCTAACAAACGGGTTATGATCTTTCCTGCCTCTTCCTTGGTCAATTCTCACTCTTTATACACACTTAAACTAACATGCACTACACTACCAAACATGCTGGGAGACCGGTCGAGAGTTTAGAGCTCGGCTCGGCTGGGGCAGCGCCACGCTGGTGGGAGATACCTGGTTGGGGAAAAACTACGCTAGCCGACAGGTCAGTGCCGGATTTCGCCATACAGCGGAGGAAAAACATGCACTACATGTACGGGAATAATGAGATCCGTAGTTAATGTGCCCGGAATCTTTAACAATCAAGCAATCAATCAACGAACCAACCTCGCCCACCTCCTCACTCATTCCCACACCGCCCACTCTGCTCTTCCTGCCCAAAACCTCCCGCTCGCACAATCTGTTCGCACCCGCCGTCGCCTTCCTCGCTGCCTCTACCCTCTCCACTCTTAATGCATACGCGTCAGGCTCACCCTTACTCCCCGTCACTGGCGCTGCGCCCTCAGCTCGCGTGGCCTTCCGTTCCTCTCTCGCCACCCGTTCTGCCCGCGCCTGTTGACCCCACTCTTGAACCGCCCACGCTACTCTATCGAGGCGCCCCCGCCGCCGCCGCTGCCTGTGAATGGCGGCCGCAGTCTCCTAATTACAGATTACGGCAATGCGGGCGCCGGTGGCTGCGGGTGCACAGGGCGAAGCAGCGACACCGGGTCAACGCTCGGCTGCCGCCCCGCCCCCCACCATACGGGTTTGCGTACGCCTTTCGAATTACTTGCTCACGACCCACTCACAACTGCAGAGATTTTGCGTAGAGTAAACCATGCGCGGGTCCACGGGGAGACAAATGAGGGAAATTCCCCCTCACCTAAATTTTTCCAGTAGCTATTAATTTTTACTGGTCACGAAACTTTTAAACAAAAATATTTTCGGATAATCATTACGACGAATAAAATCGTATCGCACCATGAGCTGAGTGTAGCCTGCGAAATATTATAAAATTTGTAATATGTCATAATCGACCTAAACATTTTTAATTTCCCCTCCCAAAATTTGTCTCTGGATCCGCTCCTGAGTAAACAAATATATCGTGCACAATATGAACCCAGTTTACAGCATCTGCACATGAGTAAACGATAGTTATGTGAAATAACGATTTTCTACAAGGGTATTAAGAATTTTGCGGCAAAGAATTTGCAGCGGTCGATGACAATCTAAAGCCTTTGTTCGAGTCGCGCATGCATAGATGTTCAAAAGTGGTTCAAGAGTTGTCAAGAGATTGCTGTGTGCTTCTCTGTGCAGAAAGTCTGTTCGTGTGATCGTGTTAAAAATGAAAAGGATAATACGTGTTACGTTAAGGATGATGTTTATGAAAAGGATAATATAAGTTACGTGATCACTATTAATGGAATTTGTTCCCATGACGGTTCCCGTCGGTTCCTAGGAAAGTCATAGTTCGCCTTGTGTAACATTAGCTATGTGCTGTTCAGAGGTGCCGTGTATGAGATTTGGCGATCTTCTTGAAAGTGCTTTTGTGGAGCCGTTTATCGAATATCCGGAATGTGGCTCCCAAACGGACATTTGGGGTCTTACAGTCTAAACTTTATTCAAGAACTTAGCTAATTAGGTCGCTTTCATGTGTGTTCATGCGAAAGTGTAACTATAATGTTATTTCGTATATTATTTTTTGTTCACTCTGCGAATTTGAACGGCTTTGGAAGCCAGAGTGCATATTTCCTTCCCCTTGGGACCAGCTGTTCTGGAAAATTAGAAGTAAACCAAACTGATTTCAAATTTTAATTACGCTTTATTGCTGCATAAAACAAAAATTAATCTCTTTAAATTAAAATATCATAGGTACTCCTTCACTGTAAATTGTAATTTCGCTACCGAGAACCTGTGTTCATTTTTAACTTCTATTGCTTTTAGTTTTGTTGAACTAATTTTTTGATTAGGCTTGCTGACTATAACGTAACTGTTTTCATCTCTTTTAATGACAAAGGAGGAAAATTAAAGGTATTAAATGCAAAGGCCAGTGTGCCTGAAAGTTACGCTTCTGGATATTACAACATTTTTCCCTTTGTGAAATAAATTTTACATATTTAATTTGTTTAATACCCAAATAAGTACAGTATATTAAGTGCATAGATGTAAAAATTACTATGGATACAAACGTAACGTATACGTATACTCACTCTACTGTGGAACGTTAAAAAATATGCAAATCCAAAATGATATTTATATTTATAATTAAGAACTTTCAACGTGTTATCTATCGATTAATACTTGAATCAATAACATATTATGGTATATACATTAATTTTGTGGTTTATTTTTTTACGAAACGTATTTTTTCTGTGTCTGCAAAGTCGTCATTATTACTCGTGAATAATTATTACAGATCTTCAATACAAAACGCACCTGTAGGTTTAAAAATATACCAATGTAAAAAATAAGATAGACCCAACCATTTTCACGCTTTCGGTGGTGTGTTGCTTCACCCCATCTTTACCCCGCCCTATTATATCCCGTAGAGGTGTACAACAAATAAAATTTCACAAATATTTCCACAGTTATTGAAGAGAGAAAAAAAAACAGTGTTTCATTTTCTCTCTTTTCGTTACATTCTTCAGGTCGATGGATAGCTGCTAATCTAGAATTTGTGATTGTATTGCCAAGTGTTGGAACTGAACAGGGACGAGGGCGTCTTTTGTTCCTGTCTAATATTCGAAAAATTCGTCTAAATCGTGGTAAACGCCCACTATTTCCCCCTAAATTACTTTGGTTTTACGTAAGCATGGCGTTTTACATGATCTACGATTTAAATTGTTCTAATTAGACTTGCAAAGATAATAATTGTGGCTATTTATTTATTTATTTATTTATTTATTGATTTACTGGGGCTGACGGGTCGTTCAAGAGCCAAGGTCATTGAGGACCTTTATATAAGATCTAATGAGTAGATCATGAGCAGGGGAAACGGAAAAACGCGGTGAAACTCTGCCTGAAACCTCTCTCTATTCACCACAAATCACAAATTCCACATAGATTATCGGGAGGTCGTACTCTGACATCAAAGGTGGAAGATGTGTGCCCTAACCATTTCGCCACGAGTCGTCCATATAATTCTGTTAAGACGTGAAATACCCTTGACCTTGCTGCGAGGCGGGCATCGCAACCGGTCGCATCGAGTGACACACCTCAGCCTCCCCTGCGCCGCAGGGAGGCGCGGCGCCGCCGCTGATTGGCGCGCTGTGTCGCCGGGTGGCGCTGGGCCGCCGCGTCGTGGGCGAGGCGGGAGCCCGAGCACGCGTCACCGCGCGACAGCCAGACCTCCGACACGTGTAATTCCCGGGGGCTTACTGGTCCGCACGCCGCGCCGGGCCGCGCCGCGCCGCGCCGCACCGCACCGCACCGCACCGCCGGCCACCAGGGGCCTGCGGGCGCGCCTGCGGTCCGCCTGGCCGCCCCTCCCTGCCACGCCCGCTGCCGCTGCTGCTGCTGCCGCGATACGTGCGCACGTCCCTGTCAGGCAGCCGCTGCCGCACCGCTTCCACCACGACGGCCGCCCTACGCCTATGACGGCGCCACCGCTGTTATTGCTGCCGCCTCCGCCCCCGACCCACGGATTCCGCCCAGGCTACCACCACCATTTCACCCCCGCCCCTGCTCCCGTTCATTTTGCTTGCTGCCACCTCCATCGCTGCCCACCTGGCGCCCGCTTCCGCTTCCGCCTTCGTCCTATCCTCGCCATCCCGTCATTCTCACCTTCATCCTCATCACCGTCATCGCTCTCGTCTTTACCGTCCACCTTTCCCTCACCCTCGCCCTCGCCCTCGCCCTCGCCCTCGCCCTCGCCCTCGCCCTCGCCCTCGCCCTCGCCATCGCCATCGCCATCGCCATCGCTCTCGCCCTCGTCACCATCACTGGCTTAGCTGTAGCCTTTGATTTCGCCCTCTTCTTCCCTTTCATCCTTGCGCTTGCCTTCACCTTCGCCTTCATTCTCGACACCATTACCGCTTTCGCCCTCGCCCTTGCCTTTGCCCGTACCCTTGCACTTGCCTTCTCTCTTGTCACCGTCACCTCTCTTTCACCCTCCCCCTCCTCGTCGCTTCTGCCCTCGCCTTCACCCTCGCCTTCGTAATCGCTCTTGTGTTTCGCCCTCGTCAGAGTCAGCTCGCCGTAGGCGGCTCCATTAGCGCCCCGCCGTGGCCACCACCTGGCCACCACCCGGCCACCCGTTGTCTGGCCCTTGACAACAGACAGACATGTGGCTCTTACTCTCCCTCTCGGTGCGCGTAGTCCACTACGTCGCCGCCTTTGCGCCTTTGGACGTCAGCCTGCGAACCCCTGCCTGCATCCTAGCTAGAAGCTTAGTAGCAAATCTGCATGTCACTCTTCGTGTCTCGACCACTTTGCACAGCCACCCTTATCACTTTACCTAGAAACGCTCTCGGTCCCGTGACGGACGTTTCTGACCCTCCCTCCTCACATGTTCTCGTTGTTTCACGTTGGGCCGGCATTCACACACGCGGTTTCAAAGGGGTCATGTGGCTGAACCCCCAGAATTACCTCTACCTTCGGTTAGCGCCTCCTTGGCATCATCATCCACGCCGTCACCCCCTTTCACATCACTCTCCGTTGCGACATCTCCCGAAGCATAACCCCCCTCTTCCCATCATCCCCCTTCGCATGACCCCTCTTCCCATCATCCCCCTTCGCATCACCCCCTCGCATCACCCCTTCGCATCACCCCTTCGCATCACCCCCTTCAATCACCCCCCTTCGCATCACCCCCCTTCGCATGATTCCCGTCGAATCACCCCCGTCGCATCACCCCCGTCGCATCACCCCCGTCGCATCACCCCCGTCGCATCACCCCCGTCGCATCACCCCCGTCGCATCACCCCCGTCGCATCACCCCCGTTGCAACACTCCCATCCCATCACACTCGTCACACCACTCCCGTCGCATAACCCTCGTCACCCTCGCCTCTTCCAAAACCCCCACTTCCCACATCTAATCATTACCATTTCCCACATCTAGCATCTCACCAGGTACCACCCACAGCACAATCGCCAGAATAGGCATTGTACGCCCATCACGCCTCCGCCGTCGCATTAGCATCACTATAACTTCCATCACCGTTCGCCACCGCGGGCGCTTCCAGCCGCGAGAGCTGATAGCATGTTCATTAGAGCACTTTGTCTCCGCCTCGGCGCGGGCCAATACCCAATAACGCGTTTTTGGGGGCGCCCTCTTCCGGAAAGCCCGGGGTATCGATTGTGCAGCGTGTAGGGTGTTTTCTCTTTTTAGTAAAATATTGCAGCAAATAAATGAAAACCCAAACGCTCGACAAAGGAATGAGCAGCGGTGCATATCTCTGTGGATGGGTTTCGCTTTGCAGAAGAACACCGCATGCATGGCACGGCGACCAAATGGACAAACGAAATGGTGAATTTATGAACGGACCCGTGCAAAGAGCAAAACCAACGCCTATTTTTTTAACTCCGACGCTCTGTGTGAAAATGTAAGAGAACTCAGCCTATTATTCTTCGGTTACCTGTGGAAAAATGATACGCTGCGAAATTTAGAGGGTATGGTTTCAAGTTAAAATCTGACTAGGTGATTTAAACACTTTGTGTCTGTTTTCTAAAAATTGTATCATTTGTATTGGGAAGGAAGCTCTTTTTATGGACGGAGGGAAATTGAGTGTGAGTGGTTCAACATTTCTCTTTATTCTATCAACTTTACTCTTATTGGGTTAATAAAAGTACTTTATGCGGCATATTTAAGTGCATATTTTTGTTTGTTTTTGCTGCATAAATACATTCTTATGCCGTAGATTGTTTGTGCGTATAAATCCGGTCCCTAGATAATGGAAGATTATTCAAAGAAGTAACCAGCTTTTATAGCTACTGCTGGCAACATAACGTAACGTTCATGCACTCAATTCGTCAATGCGTTCATTTGCAGTTTGGTCACTTGTGAACGGCTTGCACTACCTTTTGAAATACTATCGTCCGACATGTTGTTAATTTATTTCTCGACCTATCAAACTGATTCCATTTTCGAGTAAGCTCTCTGTATTATCCGCACACGTTTTCTTGAGCCCTCGTTTCGCCAGATGCGAGAGGACTAGGGGTTTCGTTATTTTGACGATGATTATATCAAATCTGTAACTCCTTTTTCGACACAAAATAGTTTCTATTACATGGGAGAGAACATTACTTGTTAGCATATTTTGTCCACAACGCTCGTTGCCATCATTGATTTTTAATTCAACTAATGTTAGTGAAGGAGCGAGGGTAGGTATTCCCGGGCTGAAGAAAACGTGCGCGTATCATTTCAGAGGTTCGAAGAGCAGCTTCGTTCGCTGCGTGGACCTCGCGCGGCGCCGAACAGCGGAGCGGAGCGGGGCGCGTGCCGCTCGGTTGCGCCGCGGGGCGGGAGCGAGGCGGAGTGGGGCAGGGCGGGCGGGCGCGCCGGATGTCGCGTGAATGGGCCCGGGCGAAGACAATCGGACGGCGCGGAGGCAAGGAGCGCCAAGTTCACACGCCGCGACCGTCGCCCCGCCCTCCTCGCCCCCGCCCCCGCCCCCGCCGCGTCCTCGCTCGTGCTTCCGACGCCCCGTCCTCGTCCTTGCGCCAGATCGCCGCGATCCCGTTGACAAGCCTTATGAACAGAGGGTGGTCAGCTCTCTTGTGGTGTTCCACAAGGTCGCGAAAGGTGCCCGTAACGAAAAGACGCTTGCTTTCTCGGTTTTTATGTATGAACATATGAAAGATTCTGTTGGGGAGTGAACGATACGGAATAAACAACACATCCATTCTAATATGAAGTATATAAGCAAAGACTCTGGATATTATTAATCATGATTTGGAGAAACAATTGTGCTGTAGATTTTGCTGTGCCATGCGATCGTAACCAGAGGCAGAGATATTACATATATACAGAGGATATAGAGGTGAGAAATAGGGGATAGTTCAAAACGGAAGGTAGGACATTTAGATCTCCTAGGTGTAGAATGTAGACACAGGCCGAACCATTAGTTGCCGGATCTCTGGAAGTCGTTCCGCAAAATTTATGTAAGAACTTGTCCGAATTTCCAGGTCATTCGAAATACTGGGAAGTGCCAGACTTGCGTTGTTAGGAACTCCCCAAAGCGCTCACTAATTTGCGCAAAGTATTGTAGAAGCACCCATAGTCACTAGATCTTTTTCTAACGAAGCTGGTTACATCCAGGAGTAAATATAATGTTTAGCAGGCACTTATGATATTTAGTTGTGAATTTATGACAATAATATTAATAACAGTAATAATATTCATAAAAATAATAATAGCAACTTTATTCTATGGCATGGCAAGGGTCATCATACCTACTCTTCCACTTAATGTCACATAAAGCAGAGATTTCGTTCAAAATAACGATAACAAACATTTTAAAAAAGGAATTGCAACAGTCACTTGATTGTCAATACGTGATATCAGATTTGTACAAGGTTACTGTGTTAAATAAATAGTACGCATGTGGGAATATATTATGCACTGTATAATTTTCCTGTCATGTTGACCAAAGATGATTGACATGAAATGTATATAATCCAGTGATGCATTATTTAGCATCAGACAACTTTCTGGTGCATAAAGTATTTTTTCAAAATTTCCTCGAATCGCTATGTCCTTGACAACGTTCATATAGTGTCAGAAAGCTTTCCTGAATTTCGATCTACCTCCATCTAGTCGGCTACCTGTCCCACCTATCTACGCCCACTCCACTTTACCTGCTTGTTCATTTAATATCCCCCTCCCGCCGGCACTTCTGTCTCACCTCTGTTGGCGGTGCCCTTCATATCTCCCACCCTGCCTATTGCGGGTCTGAATGCCTCGTGTTCTACATTAAATTATGTCCAATTGTGCGGCCTACTCCTCTCCACAGACAAACCTCGCCCGCCAGTGTACCTCAGCCCTTAAACCCTCTCTGTCGTTCCAAAAGCGCCGGTTGTGGACGGAGTGAGGGGGGGGAGGTGGTAAAGAGCAGGGGAAGAGTAGATTGGGAACACAGTGGTCGGTAACTAAAATATTGAACGGACACAATTCAGTAAATCGAGATCTGAAAGGAGCATTTTCCGTTCTGCATTTAACACTATTAGTCACTAGAGCACTTTGAATATTGATTGCCTTTATTTAATTACTTTAATATGAATTTCGTAATATAAACGTTTTATATCGAGGTTTTAAGGGGTTGAAATACACAAAAAGTTCACTTCCGAATGAAAGTATTTCACTTCTTCAGTTAATAAAATAATTAATTACGATAACCTCTCAGAGATAAGATGATTCACCTTTAACAACACTTACCCTAACGGTAATAATCCCTCACTAAAATTAATGTTAAAAGTCAAACCTCACAACGCTGTTGTAAAACATTAAAATTGTTGAATAAGAAAATTGTGTAATAAAACTTCTTAACAATGTGTTTATCCAATGTTGAGGGAAAGAAAGAATAAAGTCTCTTGCTTGTCGGTGAAGAAAAAAAAAACTCAACAAAATGAATTGTGTGTGTAACATGTTTAACGCAGCTGGAACACTACGTAATTGAAACTCTCAATTAGTGTGCTGCTATTATGGTTTGAGACAACTGAGGGAGATCGTTAACATAGTTGAGGTTTGGAGTAGGTCGATTTCCAGATTTTAGTGGAACGACGAGGGCGGAGAATAATAGTTTTAATGTATTTTTAACAAAACTCAAATTAATAGATACGAAAATATTTTCAAAACTATTTAATGCATCCAAGAATTGTTCAAGGAAGCACACACTTCTATATTGACTCATTTGGAAAAATACTGGCAGTAATACTGGCGGCTGTAGTTACGGTAGCTGTATGAAAAATACTAATGTTGTAGGAATGAAACTTAAATAATGTAAGTACACATAGAGCACTTCGGAAACATCGGAATACCAGTTGGAATCATCAGCGAGGCTCTGTCATTAATAGAATGAGTTACTACAACAATTGTTAATGAGAGAAAGTGCTAAAACATCTAGAGCCCACTACGTTTCATTTCAATAAAACAAAATTGAAACTTGTTTTGTAGAAAGCTTAAACTTCTTTCTAAACGAAAACCTTAGTATTTTGAAAATATAAATTAACAACCCGTTGATTGGTTGTGAATTTTGTAACTTGGATGCAGAGTGTGGGCATCAGTGGTTAATGCTCAAAATTGAAGAGCGCTTATAAAAATCGTGTCAGGAACTGAACGTCATTTGTTTGTATTAAATTGTACTTCTAGTGAAGTCCAAATACAAATAAATTGTTTGCCTTTAGAAAGAACTGTCTATAGTATTTATTGAAGAAATAATATCTCCACGCTACCTTCTGTCGCCATGTGAACATTTACTGCAATAAGGGCAGTACTAAAGATAAACCAAAGTGAGTACGGAAGAGGAAGGAAAATTGAGGATGCGATGATGTGAAATCGAGGATACGATAATGAGAACGACAGCAGCCACGCCTGATAGATGCAAGAAAGCCAAAGTACGAAATAGACGAGACGAAACTTCTGGACATTACGATGCCACATTGATGCATTGGCCAAGAGCCAATCCTCCTGAGATACGTAGAACGGCAACAGCCACGTGGA
Source organism: Gryllus longicercus (assembly GCA_038098605.1). Taxonomy (NCBI): domain Eukaryota; kingdom Metazoa; phylum Arthropoda; class Insecta; order Orthoptera; family Gryllidae; genus Gryllus; species Gryllus longicercus. The sequence continues at coordinate 2,239,781 of JAZDUA010000070.1, forward strand.
ACGGTGGCAGAGCGGAAGACAGTCAAAACAAGTACGGAAGAGAAGAAACGGAAATTGAGGACGCGTTGACTAGATTGGCCATGGACCATTCTCTTAACGTACTAAGATCAGTAGCAGCCACGTGATCAGAGAGCAAGAAAGTCAGAAGCATGTACGAAAGATGATGCCAGATTGATGTAATGGCCAACGGCCAATCCCCCCTGAGATACGTAGAACGTCAGCAGCCGTGCGAGCAGAGTGCAAGATAAACAGAAAGGAGGCAGGTATGAAAGAGCGAGCGCCAACGTCACCTGCGGTGCGCAGGGCTTTACAGAGCAGAGCTGCGTGTTTGCGTTCCCATTCACGCGCCCTGCCCCCCTCTCTTCCCTCTCTCCCTTCCGCCCCTCACCCCTCTCTCTGCGAGCGCCAACCAGCTGCTGCCGCCGCCGCCAACGCCGCCTGCCGGCTGAGGTGAGGTTGACTTCCCTCGTAATTATAGATTTAGTTAAATGGATTACCCGGGCGAGCGCGGACAATGGTGGGCGAAAACGCCCGCCGGGCAATAACTGCCCGCGAAGGTCGCCCGTACAATACTTGACCCGCTTACGCGACGCTCGCCCGACCCTCCGCCTCCCGGCCACTGGGATACAGTCGCGTTCGCGGAAGCGAGCGCAGTGTGCAGGTGATCGATCGAACGCTGTTTTTCGACTTGCGATGGGGATTAATGAGTGGAGATTTAAGAGGTCGGTGGTTTTCGAGCAGTACTTCATGTTGGTAGGGTTCGTATCTTGGAAACTTTGTGTCCATAAGGTGATTCCGCAAGATGCGTCCGTAGGATTACGGATTAATATGCGTAAGTGATTGTCACTTCAGAATTCATTACTTTATGGGGTTTATGTCTGAAGAGGTTTCTCCTCTTGAAGGCATTCTTGTTTTTGGGAGATTCGTGATTTTGAGAGGATTAGTGTCTTGAGGGATTTGTGTCAGCACGTTATTTACGAGTATGTGTCTTCGTTATCTTCGGGGTGGGGAATTCGTGTTTTGCGAGAGGATGCTCTTGATAATTAATAGTGTATTTTAATTTCCCTTCCACAAGTTTGCTCATAAGAGAAGTCTGTAATCTGTAAGATATTCAGTAGAAGTGAATGTATTATTTTAATATTCTAATTTTATTTCGGTAAACCGTATAGCTATAAAAGCAATGGATGCTCGAAAAAATATATGTAATAATTTATCAAACATTTAAATATCTATGACTCTCCCAGGTAACAAAATTTCTAATTTTTCAAAGTGAAAACTAAGTTCTAATTAACGCTTTAGAAATTTCATCCTCACACTCTCCTTTGTTTGTAGCAATGATTGTGGAAATGTTATCCCTTGCGTCACTTAAAATTAGTCCGGATGATGTACTCTAAACTATCAAATCCATTTACTAAAATCTACAATTACGATTAAAACTTATCTTCAGCGTGAGTAAGTAATTTGATTGGTATTTTGATTGGAAAATAAAACAAGCATAAAAAGAAAAAGGATGTTTAGAATCTGGGACTCGGAATGTTCAACTCACTTAAACCTGACCGTGTTTTAAAGAGGCCTGTAATCAATTTACGAGATCTGTAATTACGATTCCGAAAGCGGTAAAACTAGTAACAAAGAGCTGGGACAAACGCTGGTCTCTGATATCAAACCGCTGTCGCTCCGCACCGTTGGGTGCGGAGTTCTCTTGCAAGTTGAGTTGTTTACTGACTTCTGTCTGAATTGAGATGGAAAAAAGTCGTGGAAAAATAAGTATGATTTTTGCAAGTGATTCGGTATTTAATCAGAACGATCTGCCCTTTTTTCTATTTTTATTTTACAAATACGATTATATATCATTATAAGTCTATCACATGAGTATATCACATGTTTGCATTCTTGAAAGTAAACATGTGCAGAGGACCAAAATCGGTGAATGAGATAAAATGGAACTAGAATGTACTTATTAATAGGAAACCTTCGGATGTTATCATTAATTTTTTTTACAATGCAGCATGAAATGCGAAGAAACAGCAAATACAGCTTAGTTCTGTAGTTAGAATCCCAATGCGACCCATATGTTTTACAAATGATCTTCTGAAGCTATCATGATGATTTTGTAAGGGCAAATTGTGAGGGGTAATCAGCAAAGTGAAATCAAGGACGATTGTTTGATGGGAAGCAAGACAGGGAAAACCGGATAACATCGATAAATCCTGCCGCAAATTCATTTTATGCACTACCAAGGCTAATGTAGTATGATCACGATTTCACCTTCTATGCGCTGATATTCAAAACAACTAGAACATTGGCATTAATTTAGAAAGCTAGAGAAGCATTAGATACGCTAGACGTGTCATCCCTTACTAATTATTTAGTGCATTTAAAATACGTGATACATAAGATGGAAGTATGACGCAGGGGTATGCAGTTATCCTTGTCATATTTCGGTTTCCTGAAACCTTTTTTTCCTAGGTTTTTTCCAGCTGACACCCTTTGACACCTAGCTGTCACAGCGCCCCTTTGGGACGCTTAATTATTCGACCACACACTACACACCAACACACCTGCAGGCCCCTCCGATGTGGGGTCAGCAGATCACAGGTCATAGGCGACAACATATTCATGAGAGACAAGGGACACACAACCATACCTAAGGGGGGACTCGAACCCGCGACCCTTCGAATCGAAGCGGTGAGTCTGTACACGCTCTTAGCCACCACGGGGCCAAGCAGGCCATACCTTTCTTCTTTTTCATCATCATCATCATCATCATCATCATCTTCTTCTTCTTCTTCTTCTTCTTCTTCTTCTTCTTCTTGAAGAATTGCAATTACTCTCGTCATAATATTTTTTTAAAGATGGGTGACGAAGAATAAATATCATGAATACGTCGGTTGAGAAGTGTGCTTAAATTCGGGTATGAATTTATTTTTCGAATATAAATTGTTTGAAACCAATATCTTCAATTTTACCAGAATATATAATCGTGAAAGGGACATTTTCTACTGCCCGATAATGTTGTGTTCCGAAATTGGAAAACCAAAATAGAGAAACTTTCACTCTCGTAAATGGCACCCGAGAATCCACAGAGAGGCATGAAATGATGCTTATTTATAGCAACGTAAACTGAAGTCAGTCATTCCTCAAACAAAAGAACAACTTTTTTGTTGTTTTTTCTGGTATGGCATATAATTAATATCTTAAAATGGCTTTTAGAAAATCATGCACACTTACATACTTACAAACCCACATACACACACCAACCCGCAATATGAACCTACTACCATACAACCATAAAGCCTAGAGATATTTTCCAAGTGTTTTCTAACAACTCCAATTGAAAGATACCTAGGAACAACTTATGCATGGAACGATTTGTTGTGTAGCAACCACTGTTTCCTTCCTACGAGTGGAGCAGCCTCACATCACACGATGAGTGTCGCTGCGGGCGTCGCCTTTTATCTTAACGGCTTTCTACTGACCTCGCACGCCCTTTCGGTCGCCACGCGGCCTTCTTCCCCTGCTCCGCGCACGCACACATAATAAAATTCAATCAACGCATTAAATAACAATTATCGCGCGTGTTTCTTTTTTCCCGCCGCCGCTGTTGCGCGGCGAGCGCGCGAAACCGCCGCGGGCGCCGCCTGGCGGACGGTCACGTGATCGGGTTCCGCTCGACTGCAGCGCTCCAGCGGCGAAGTCCTTTGCTTGCCCGCCGTCGTTTGTCTTGCTTGGAAAATTATAATAGGGGCGAACCGCTCTACGGGTGAGTGTGTTCGCTCTCCATTGCTGAGCACTGGCGCAGGTACGTGAGATAGATTTTATTTCGACACTGGCTAGATGCCTAGGTTGAATTCAGCTGCTGCCTGAGGAGAATTCTGGCGTTCGGCAGCTCTGATCTGTGGAGTTTTCTGTGATTTCTCTGACGAGGCGAATGCCTAACGGGCCACGGATCGCGTGCGATCTTTCCTTCCTTTTCCTTGTACTATCCTCATCCCTTACACACACACTGACACATACAGGCTACTAAACTTATTGGGGGCCCAGATGTGGGCTTAGAGCCTGTCCAAACTGTGGCAGTGCCCCGCTGGCGGAGATTCCTGAGGAGGAAAACCCACAAAACGACGCGTAGGTCGGCGTCAATGCTCACATTTCACTGGAAGAGGAATAGCGCCTTGCCTCGGAATATACCACGGGCTACACTTAAGGGACTAATGAGTATAGAAGTTGTCTCTCCGGGAACACGAAATAATCAATGAATCAAGATTCTAAATGAAGATCTAAAACAACCTCTCTCACTTCGAAATTGAATTTGAAACGTTTCTCGAATCCTCAATACTTTCCAACATTCTAATCTTTTGATTTGTAGTCTTTCGTTTCTCCCAAACTGGTAAGTACGGGTGCCATTCTATTGATATATGCTTCCTTCTGCTTAACAGTTTATCAATGAGATCTATTGATTCAAATCTGCTAGAAAATTGTGTTTATTGTCGAATCTGTTCTTTGAAAATAGCACCGCAGAAGAAATCCATTTCGTTCGGATATTACCGACGGATGTGCTACTTAACGTGAAGTTAAATATTGTATCGCTATCATCACCAAAGTGGATTTTAATTTGTCAATAAATGAGATATCATAATTTTAAATAGTTTAAGTCTTTCTGATGGAGGGGTTATTTATATAATGAATTATTAACGATTATTTTGTACGACAGGAAATTTTATATTTTATCATTTCTCTACACGCCGTTTTAATGCAGTATTTATTTTCACATATTTTTCCCTCCTTCCCAGTTATCTCAATTATCTCAAATCAGTTTCAGTGCAAATAATCAGACGATTTGACTTATCTAATGAAGTTGATGATTATTTGACATTTACGTAATGTTCGCCCCAAACATTAGCGCTTATTATTCAGCAACTAGAAGAACCTACACTTACCTCATTACTTACAAATGTAGAGATTGATTAGGAAAACACAGTAGTACACTAACGTACTTTTATGCATAAAAGGTGACATACCAACCGTCATACCGGGCTCAAAGAATGATGGACATGTATCTCCTGATCCTTCCCTCACGCCCTTTGTCTGCACATTCTTTCTCTTCATTCCGTCCGTCTCCGTCTCGACTCCCCCCCCCCTCCCTGTGGTGCACGCGTGTCCGCCCGCAGCCGCCTCCATAAATCACGCGCGGCCGAGCGAGCGCTAACTGGCGCGGCCGCGGGCGGACGGGGCGGCGGCGACGGCGACGGCGGTGGCGGCGGGGGCGGCGGGGGCGGGGGCGGGAGCGCGCGCCGTGCGGTTCGCGGCGGCTGCCGAAGCTATTCTGAACGCGCCCGCTAAGCGGCCTGCGGTCGCGCCGCCCGCGCGGGAGGACGAGCCGGTCACCACCGAGGAATGGGACCGGCGAGGCGGCCTTGTGGCACGCCGGGTCTGCGAACTGCTCCCTCACTCTTTGACTCGGGGGACGTTTTACCCCCCCTCTCTCGGTTTCGCCCTCCCTCCCCCTTTCTCTTCCGTTCTGTCTTATCTTACTCTGGTTGCCCCTCTCGTTCCATCCCTTTCCATCCATCCTTGATTCCGTGATATATTTCTCTCTTGCCGTCTTTCTTCCTGCCTCCCTCCTGTCCTCTTTCTTCCTCCGTCTCTCTCCTTACATTCGTCTTTCTCCATTCATTTCTCACGCTCCCTTCAACTTTATTTCGATTGCTCATTTCTTTCTCTCCTCTACCATCTCTCTCCCTCATCTTTCACTCTTCTACTATCTCCCTCTCCCTCTTCTTTCCCTTTCCTGCCAATTCTCTATCCCTCTTCTACCTTTCTTCCACAATATTTCTTCCCTTCTCTTCTTGCTCTCACTCCCTCCTTTCCTATCCTTCTCCTCTTCCGTTTCTCCCCTCTCCCTTCCCTCCGTTAGGCTCTCTGTCTGCCATTCTTCCCTCCCTTCCGCGTTCTCCCTCCCTCTCACCTTTTCTTCGCCTTCTTATCCCTTCCATTCTCGCCCTCTTTCTTTTATAATTTCCTCTCTCTTTCATCCTTTTCTCCCACTCCTCAATCTTCCTTTCTTTCTTACTGTCCATCTTTCTTTAATAAACTTGTCTCTTTGAGCGTTATTTCCTGTCTCACTTTTGGTAAATGACTATCTTTTTTTAAAATTCTTTACCATATTCTTTTTTCTACCTCAATGTTGATTTCTTTTTGTTAATGGAAGCAAAATGATTTTGAGGAAATTTATTTCAATGTAAAGTGCAATAGGCCAATTGGATATCAGATAAAATCTATTTTGATACATATAGCGTTTCAGTGCACAAGAAATTTCGATGAAACTTCTCGTTTAGTTTCCGCACTTCAATTTTAAAAAGTGCTCTCTGATTCAATAAATTTAGATTAAAAATTAAAGACAGGATATTTTGAAAATTATTTATTTTTAGGGAACAGTGAAGCGTCCCAATTTGGGAAAATTTTGTTTTTGTACACGAAACAACTTTATAGTATATTTGTCTCAATGTTTCTGTTCCCTATGTAGGTGTTGTGGTGCGTTCTGTTCCTTGTCTTTGCCTTCTATTTAGTATTCATTTCTGTATTTAGTTTCTGTTCAAATTTATTTTTTTGCTGATATTAAAGTAGTCTTGGTAAATTGTTAGTTGCAACGAAAACGTGTGAATTTCTTCTCGGGCATGTCGATAAATTTCGATAAATTTTTGATAAATGAAGAGAAGCCAGATTGCGAATATTTTTTTAACTACTCAAAGTCTTTTTTTCTCAAGCAATAGTAATAATCATCAGTTTTAATGTCACAAATAGAATAGTGCTAATTTCTTGTTCATGCTTCCTGTTGTATTGTGTTGACGTTATACCCTAATAGCTAACAGCAGACAGACATCAGCGATAAAATTGTCATTATTAAAGAAATAGTGTGGAGATGACAATAGCTTTTACGTCATGTGATATTTTAAAAATACTTTCGTGAATCACACTGAAGAAAGCCAAAGTGTGTGTCATGCTCTCCCTCATCCCATCTTTTCAGAATTGTTTTCGCTTTTGACACGCGTACATGCGCTCGGCTGTGTTTAAAACACGAAACTTTCATTTGAACTGTCGAGTTTCTTCTTTATGTTCGTTTTGGGGTACTGACAAAAACAAAATTCGCGGCACGGAAATAGAATCTCTACTGCCGCGCCGGCCGCCATCCCCGATGGCACGGGCAGTATGCGTTAGTTATATGTCGTTACATTAGTCGCGAGTCTGTACTTGCGCTGAAAGCCAACTCTGACAGTTGTGACGCACAGACTGTGTGAAACTCACAACTCTTGTTTTTTTCTGCGCCGAGTCGACGCGACTGCTGGCTCCAGATGGCCCCGGAAAAGGAGGCCACGAACCAATGCACAATTCGCTGGGCTACTTGCCGGAGGCGCGGCGCGGCGCGGCGCGGCACTCCGGAATTTTCGCCGCAGCTTTAACGAGAGCTGCACGCTTAGTTGCCGAAAGTAAACTGAAGACAAGTGTCCTCTCCCTCCCCCAGAGGAGCTATTACAGGCCAGTCCTCTGGCAGAGGATAAGAAAAGTCAATTTTTTCGAAGAGAACACAAGGAATTGGTTTTTGTCAATTGTATTGTACGAGTTGGCATCAATATTGTGTTTGTGGCATGCAACCCATTATTTTACGTGGGTGTTCTTTTTTGCGTGTTTTATTTTATTTTATTCGTCTGTGTTTTATTTTCTTTGGTTAGTGCTAAGTAGCTAAAGTGCTTAGTGATAAGTAAAAAGAACTAAAAAGCGTTAAGCTGAGATGCCTGGTAGAATCGTGGGCAGATTATACTTCTAAAAACGTCAGATACAATTTTTACCATTCTTTGACAAAACCAATCAAATCAAATCAAATCAGCTTATCGGGTGAATTCCCTCGGTACATTAAAATCAATCTAATGCCGTTATTTTGATAATAACCATTCTGTTAGAGATATCGAAATGCAGTTTTTTGCTCAAAAATGGGAATCATGGGACAAGTAGTATTCCGTAGAGATATTGTTTGTAATGGTTTTAGTTTTTGCGATTGAATCTTTTTTTGAATGTTTCAATGTAACTGTGTATTTTCCTTACTAGCAATGCGTCGATGATAAAAAAGGGGAATATAGTAGCAGATGACTATGAGTACTATGAGAGTAATTTGAGTATAAATTATACTTTTTGGTGTATGATTTTAAATTAAACGACAATACTTCCTTTAGAAGCCCTTGGAACTGTCGTGTGTGGGGAAGGTGGCCTTCGTGGCGTCGAGAGTTTCACGGGGAGCATGGAGACTGCGAGGGATGGCAGGAGTAGGCGTAACTGCAGAATACCGTGATCTTAACATGAAGGATACAAGAACGAACAACAATATTCCGAATCAGAGTGAGATCGTTTCCATTGAGTCATTAGAATTTAACATTTTCTTCTGATTAGAATAGAGCATAAGTTTAAATCATTTAGTATGTACATATTTTCATTGCTTTCGAATTTTTATCTACGACGTATTTTCTTCTTGTAAATTTACATTGGTAAGAACGTTGTTTTTATTCGTTAGTATGCCGAAGTAGTATGAAGAGTTAGTTAAAAGTAAAATAATAGAAATCCCTACCTGTCTATGACCTGATGAATTATCTAGAAATATTAAAGTGAAATTTTCAACCACACACACCCTTCTCTTGTTCCTAAGGCCTTTAGACATCAGGCTCGATTCTTGCTAAGTTTTAAAATGACCTTTATTAATATCTTCTTTGTGCTACCAATTTTTTATATCATTCTTGTCAATTACCGATTCTGTGGAGTTTCAATCAATAAAATAAAATGTCAATTTGATGAATCAATGGAAAAAGTATCTCATTCGGATCGCTAATATTGATGTTTCTTCCCTTATTCCTCGTGACAAGACCATTGTTGTTGTAAGTGTGCCTGTTTCCTTCACTGCCATCTCTGTCTTCCTTCTGCCCATCTGGGCCGTGAAGGCCACCTTCCTCAAAGGGTACTGTCGCAAAGGAAATTTACGTTTCATTTCAAATCACGTGTTAAGTATTATTTTATAATCAAATCACTATCAAAACATTAACAGGTGATAAACCAAATTTTTCTTCTTTATATGGTCCATCCATTGCCAATGAGAGAAATATACAGTCCTACTTCAAAAAATCAACGTCAATTAAATTTCTCGAAAATAAAAAATATTACAAACAATATCATTATAGCATATTACTACTTCCATGATATCCAATTGTTGAACGGAAACTGCATTTCGATATCTTTAATCATTAAGAAGTTTCGAGGATGGCCTGTAGAGTGTGGGACACTCGGTATTACAGATCAGTTGTTGCTGGGCAGCTGTAGTCAAAATGGGAATCAGGAGAAGGATGCATTATGATAATTAAGCACACACTCTGTCAGCGCAGTTCCGAACTTGCTTCATTTCGATCTAAACGTTTGTGCGAAACCTTTTTCTCGACATCACCCGTTATTGATCTCGATATTGCTGTCAACTGCTGTACGCTCTGCCGTGCTGTAACTCTGCAACGAGAAATGAGCGGAGAATGCTTGCGCCGATAAGAGATCGAAACGGACCCTCATTCGCTTTCCGGCAGGCAACGAGTGAAGATATTCACTGGAGATCAGAGGAGTACGACGCAACATTCGGCTGATGGACGGATCATATTGCATCTTTCAAAGTTAAAATCTGTACTGCAAACAAGAGGTAAATATCATATTATATTATCTTGAAAATAATATTAAGGTCCATGAGGTGGAAGTGTAATGAAGATGATAATACACGTATGTAATGAAAGAATACGTCCACAAGACGAGTGTAGCATGCAATTATTGGAGTTGTGTATTATTTTCAGCGTTTAGAATTAGATTTTAATTACGTGAGTACAGTACGAGTTTTTTAATTACCATTCCAATAGTAAATTATTAGTATAAAAATGTTTTATAACATGCAAAACTGAAGAATAGTCGGATGATGAGGGTAGATTTGAGCGGAGATGCAACAACTGGGAATACTACACGAGGCGACAATGAAAGAACGACCACATCAGCAGTTTAAAAAAGGTAGGAAAATAATTTTCTCCTAACAGCAAGGTGTTGCAGATCTGTAGCGTAACCACATGGAAGGAAGTTATAACGCTGATTAGTACTTGTGAAATTCACTACGCCAGAAACACTCCTTATTTCACCACGTTATTTAACGCTTGAAATTGTGAAGTGTTGTAAAAAAAGATACTGTTAGGTTACTTTGCAGCTAGCTCACGGGCGAACTTCGGAAGGAGTAGTGCAGGCGCAGGCAAACGCGCGGAGCTCAAGGTCGTTCAGCAGGGGAAGGGTGCGCCGAAGTAAGGCGAATACCTCTGGACGAGAGTCGCGAGACGAGTATTCTTAACACCGGATTGCTGACAATAAAATGACTTCCGTTAGTGCTGTCTCTGTATCTACCAGATACATAACAAACATTCCATAATATATCTAATTTTTACATTAGTGTTTTGGAAAAATGTGGTACACGTAAAACTCCTTTTCGCTTTTTAATAAAAAAAGTACTAAAGAGTAAATACAGTCTTGTAAAGCAAAATATTGTGTAAATATCTTGTTAGATTACAAGAAATAATTACACATTTTTACACTATAAGAAACGTTATGCAATAGTAAAGTTTCAATAGTCTAAAAAATGAAGTCTAAAGAACAAATTCTTCTCAGTGTTTATCTTCCTCTGAATTTCCTGTGCCGCAACCATCCGTAAAAACTAAACCACAAACCAAACCACTGCTGCCCCAAGTCTTAAAGTCCGCATCTGTTTTCCTCTTCTAAATCGAATGATGATGAAGCTCCAGGTCGAAGTTCGGTCATCGCAATTAATGATATCAGATAACATTTGTTGAACTCTCGCTGTCATTGGGGCAATGCAAGTCAAAAATGTTTTTGATGTGTCTTCTGGTGCATTCATGAAAAAAAGTATTATCTTGAACCGGAGATTCATATGCCAATATTTTTGTAGAGAACACATTTCTAGCGGAGCAGGAAAGCTAGTAATTGCTCTACCATGAGAATAATTAGAGTAAAACCACAAAAAATAAGATTCAAAACCCTATATACACACACACACACACACACTTAGGAAATCAGTGACGTAGAATCTTAGAGAGCCGCTGACCAGATGACCTTGGTTTCCCTTCTCTGGCACAATAAACAGTTGAAGTCAAAAGCTCGCTGCGAGCCCTGATGACAACATTCCAAACGCATCTTCACTGGCGCGAAATAGAAACTATTTTCGGTTGAAGACCAGAACGTCTGGCCGTGATTTTCTCCAAAAAATCTACAAAAAGGACCGAATCACGTGAAGATACATCACAGGAGATATCTCTAAATCCTGAGAAAGTTGGAACGCAAATTATTGTGTAAGTTGCAAAAGCATGACTGATTCTCCAGACATTAGCATTGCTATTTCTGGCAATGTAGTGGCCTATTTCGTAACTAACACCCCCACTCTACCTGCATTTTTACAATCGATCTTTCTAGAAAAGTTGCGGGAGTAAAACCATACTATTGTTTAGTTTCTCATGGATAAGTGGAAGGATAGGCGAAGAGAACGTACCACATCCCTAATCCACGCGTGCAGTTGATGAAAGAATCAGTCTATATGATATCAAGGATACAAGGTCAGTATTGGAGTGTTAAAAAATGTCGAAGTCTGAGAAAGAAAAGGGAAGAACTATTAGTAGATATTTCAAAATAAACGCTGTGAATTTAATTAATTAGTTATAGCAGAACTTTGTTTTCGGCCCGGAAACTGCAACCTCTGAGGATGATCGCTATGCGATCGAAACGATTATAAGATTAATAAAAAAGTTATTGATACCAGACATCTTTATTTATCATAACGCTATGAATTTATTATTGTGTGAATATAAATAACAGAGACTAGTTTATTGTTTTGTAAATAATATTTGCAAAATAAAAAAAGTAGTTGTAAAATTAAGGATTGTAATATACAGGAGTTCCACCAACTATGGGTTACCCCCATAACTTCTAAACGGTTCCTGATATCAAAATGTAGTTTCCGCTCAACAATGTGGAATCGTGGGGCAAATCATGAGCCGTTGAGATATTGTTCGAAATATTTTTAGTTTCCGAGTAATTTGATCATCTTTAATTTCTTAAATGGAACCTTGTATTTATGTCACTAGCAATAGATAGATCATAAATAGACGAATGCAATGATGTAACATATATTAATGTTTTGATAGTATTTTGAATATAAAAATATAATTTCAGTCTTGTGATTTTACATTAAATATGCAAGAATTCCTGCAGAAACCCTTACAACTGTCTCGTTTGGTGAAGATTGCCTTCGCGGTGTCGGCTCTTTCACTAGCAATAGATAGATCATAAATAGACGAATGCAATGATGTAACATATATTAATGTTTTGATAGTATTTTGAATATAAAAATATAATTTCAGTCTTGTGATTTTACATTAAATATGCAAGAATTCCTGCAGAAACCCTTACAACTGTCTCGTTTGGTGAAGATTGCCTTCGCGGTGTCGGCTCTTTCACTAGCAATAGATAGATCATAAATAGACGAATGCAATGATGTAACATATATTAATGTTTTGATAGTATTTTGAATATAAAAATATAATTTCAGTCTTGTGATTTTACATTAAATATGCAAGAATTCCTGCAGAAACCCTTACAACTGTCTCGTTTGGTGAAGATTGCCTTCGCGGTGTCGGCTCTTTCACTAGCAATAGATAGATCATAAATAGACGAATGCAATGATGTAACATATATTAATGTTTTGATAGTATTTTGAATATAAAAATATAATTTCAGTCTTGTGATTTTACATTAAATATGCAAGAATTCCTGCAGAAACCCTTACAACTGTCTCGTTTGGTGAAGATTGCCTTCGCGGTGTCGGCTCTTTCACTAGCAATAGATAGATCATAAATAGACGAATGCAATGATGTAACATATATTAATGTTTTGATAGTATTTTGAATATAAAAATATAATTTCAGTCTTGTGATTTTACATTAAATATGCAAGAATTCCTGCAGAAACCCTTACAACTGTCTCGTTTGGTGAAGATTGCCTTCGCGGTGTCGGCTCTTTCACTAGCAATAGATAGATCATAAATAGACGAATGCAATGATGTAACATATATTAATGTTTTGATAGTATTTTGAATATAAAAATATAATTTCAGTCTTGTGATTTTACATTAAATATGCAAGAATTCCTGCAGAAACCCTTACAACTCTCTCGTTTGGTGAAGATTGCCTTCGCGGTGTCGGCTCTTTCACGGGTAGAGGGGAGAGGCCGCCAAGGACACGTTCGCCAAAAGCGACAGTTGCGACGGCAGCTGCTACCCCATATCACTTGACCCATGATTCCGCATTGTTGAGCGAACACTGTAGCATGCCGATATCGGCAACCGTTTAGAAGTTATGAAGGTGGCCCTTAGTTGGTGGGACTCGCTGCATATATTTGGAACTAACGTCAATAATGGTAAAAGTGCATCAGGAAAATGTGATTCTGATATATGAAGCTATAGAAGTAGTTACACCTACGCAACAGAAGTTGATCGTTATTGTATTAATGGTTAAATTCATCGCAAGTTCATAAATGAAAATTACATTGTACCCCAAACCAATCAGATAACATTTCGATAGAATGCCATATTTAGGATGTATAGAAATGTGTTCGTAAATTCTTCGATTTATGAGATATTGATTTGTGTGGGTGAAATATTAGTGTGTGTATTTTTTGTATTTCTCTTAAAGGAAACAAGCGCTTTTGTTATGCATTTTTCCCTTCTCTCTGTATGTAATCGATGTGAATAATACAGATTATAAGAGCGTATTATGTCTCTCAACGAATATTTCAGTAATTTTTTACTTTCCTAACTTTCGAAGCTAAACCCTGAGGTCGTAAAAATCTTTTCATAGATTTTGTCAGAGAATAAAATCTAGTAAACTGAAGCATTTTGTACTCTTCTCTGGGCAGTCACATTAGAAACCGATGCCAAGATGATGCCACTCTTTCCCAAAGCCAGGTGGAATCGTTAATCCGAAAATGAGCAAGGATGGGAAGAGAGGGAGGAGAGGTTGTATTAGAGAAAGGATATAAAGTGTTAATCATATGGCTGTTCATGATTATTAATTATATTATTTTTATCTTTTCAGGTGAGTATTCAACCTTTGTGATTTCGTGCTTTGATGGCGTGATGATCTTTTTGGTGAGTGTTTTGTCCCCATACTTCTAGAATATGGTTAATTTTGCGTTGCAGTTTAATGTCTTGCTCTCTCATTGTGCATTTTGCAATAGCAGGTTTTGGTGTGACAGTGTCTTTCCATTTTGTACAATATAGCAAAGAACGTTGGTGTGGCCATATCACTATCAATAGTACGCGCAACGATATACCTACAGACAAGGTGAATCTTTAAGCGATGTTCACATGAATGATTGATGATACTCTGAGCTCGGGTAACATTGTTCGCAACTATTTTCTGATGTATGAGGTGAAAACATAAATGATAATGGATAAAGTTGATTATATCTGTAATTTTGACAAAGTAAGCGCCTAATAGATATACATTTATTTTCAGCTTTTAGTGGATAAATAATAACTTTTTCTGTATGTGCGCGTAAGATGAAAGTAAATTACAGTTTCAGAGATTTTTAATTGGGCAAAGGATGCTTGAAAAGGTTTTGTTGTTAGAGAGTGCCGTTGATGTTTAACTTCTGGTATTGCCGTATAGATGGTTAACTTAACACTTATCGTTTCACTGCTGTGTTGAAAATAAATTGTTTACATCTACTGTTACAAAATTTCTTTGATTCTAATATTAGATGGGGGACCCTCGAACCCCTCACTAACCATGCGGCAACACTCGAATCCCTCAATGTAAAATATAACCCTCATGCCTTTGTGCAGTCGGCTGAAAATCGAAAGTTTTCAGTTGATATCGAAACCGGTAACCTTGGAACACAGAGCTGCCACAGGTCATCGGGGTCAACTACGACTCACTCAATTCGCCCGGAAGCAAATCTCACCTCACGGATTATCATGCGAAACCTGCTTTCACACGCTCAAATGACGGTCGCCCACAGATTGCATAGAACGGCTAACGCCGCCGCCTCCACCCCCACTGCTACCGCCGCCAAAGCCGCTGCGGGTCCGTACATTTTGCGAGGTTCCTCCCATGATGCGAGAATATTCAGCGCCGGGCTAAAAGCGCGGCGTGCAATGGCGTGCCAATCAAATTCCTGCGTACTCAATCTCCATTATCGTCCGATGGCTCCTGCGCCGCTGATGCTGGTGCGCCCTGGCGGACCGCGGGGGAGTTGCGTCGAAATCGGGAGAATTAAGCGAGGACACGCTATGTGGATTGACTCGGCGCGCGCGCGCTCACTCGCTGCAGGGCAGGTGTGGGCGGGGCCATTGGAAGGGGGGAAGAGGAGAGGGAGCGGGGACCGAGGGCCGTGGGTGGGGAAGCGGAGGCAGGCAAGCGGCAGGCGGATGGCGAGAATGCGTGAATAGACTTGATCGGTAACGACGTAGAGGATAACGAATTAAGGGTTCTCCGCGATTAATCATAATAGACATTTGGTTGGCGTATTCCCTCCCACTAACAGCAATTAGCTTCCATTTGCAGTTGTTATTGCTGTTGGAATTTTTATTGATGCTATTTTTTGTTTCTATGATTAACACGTAATCTTTTTTTTCATCATCCTCTTCCAGCAGTTGTCAAACAATAGTAGCTATTGTTGAATTTACCCATCTTTCCTTCTTCTTTCCTTCTTCTTTCCTTCTCCCTTCCTTCTTCCTTCCTTCTTCTATCCTTCTTCTTTCCTTCTTCTTTCCTTCTTCTTTCCTTCTTTCCTTCTTTCCTTCTTCTTTCCTTCTTCTCTCCTTCTTCTTTCCTTCTTCTCTCCTTCTTCTTTCCTTCTTTCTTCTTCTCCTCCTTATTGTTATCATCTTTATAATCATTATTTTCTCCTGCTGCATTTTCAATTCGCGATAATTTCACTGTCTACAACGGAAAGAGTGTAATCCGTTTCAAGTAGCGCGCTCCCCAACCCGGCCGAAGGAATATCCGTGCCTCGCGTGATAGCGGGAGTAACACGTGGGCACGCCGGCACGTGCCGCACGGGGTCACGTGGTGCGGCAGACACCACCTCCGCCCTCGACGTGCCATCGTTCAGAATTAATCCGCCCGCGACAAGCAGGGCCGTCTCCGGACGCGTAAATCGGCTTACACACCCCGCCTCCACTACGCTCCCTCATCGCTCGTCTTAACCCTTCCGCTTCCGACCTCAGCCCCCATCCCTCCACCTCTTCTGCGAACCTCTTCCCCACGCAATCCCCCAGCCCCTTCCTGTGTCCGCCCCGCCTCCGCCCCGCCTCCGCCCCGCCTCCGCCCCGCCCCCGCCCCGCCCCGCCCCGCCTCCGCCCCGCCTCCGCCCCGCCTCTGCCCCGCCTCCGCCCCGCCTCCGCCCCGCCTCTGCCCCGCCTCCGCCCCGCCTCTGACCCGCCTCTGCCCCGCCTCCGCCCCGCCTCTGCCCCGGCTCTGCCCCGCCTCCGCCCCGCCTCCGCCCCGCCTCCGCCCCGCCTCCGCCCCGCCTCCGCCCCGCCTCTGCCCCGGCTCTTCCCTGCCTCCACACTCCTTCGCCCCGCAGCCGCCTGCTCTGCACCGCCTCCTCCCCGCCTCCTCCCCTCTTCCTCCCCGCCTTCGCCTCTGCAGATGATCATAGATGATTTATAAATGTGGTTTATAAATACGGGCTTTCAAAAAATTCTGAATTTTTGAAAATTGCAAAATGAATCGAAATGGTAACGTTTTTAGCGAGAGAGAAAAGATTTCATGGAAAGATTTTTTCAAAATATGAGTAGGTTTGCGTAATTTTGAATATCGTACCAATTTTCCAAAAATACGTAAATAATATTTTCCTAAAAAAAAGACAGCATTTTACTTTCAAGTTGTGTTGCGGCGCTAGAAAACGGTGTATTAAATTACATGACACAATAACTCTTTTCGTTAAAAATTTTGAAATTTCAATTTTTTTTCACAAAAGTTTTAATAATTTTTTTTCTTGGGGGAGCAGAGTGACGAAGAGCAAGAATATATTTATTTTTCCACCAAAGCAACTGAAAAGACAAAAATAAAAATACAATTTTAAATACTTCAAACTAACAAAAAACTCTTAACTGTGTAACACAACTTCTCAAATACATTTAGTTATCCGATTAAGCAATAATTGTAATTTAATAAAAAAAAGCCACATAAAGTCATTGCTCGATTAAAAGACTGAATTATATCCGAAATGTTATTTTTTACTTTTGTATTTTTGTATATTGCGGAGAGGGTTTTACATTTTTTGATATTTATATTTACCAGTCAACGGATTTTGCAAATGAATGAATCGAATTATGTTCATGTATGGAGTGCTGCCGCTTATATAATTTTAAAAATCAATCTGGCGGACTCAGACCACCATGGAACTAATGTCATTTGACTTTCTAGTTACGGAATTGGAATATCACAAAGTAGAAATCACTGATAAATGACACATCGTTCATTTAATATTTTTAAATGTCAAATAATTTATGGAATAAAGTATCGACGTATATTTTCTTACCGGTTTTATGAGGTACAATGTAAATTGCTTCGATTATGCTTATAGTTTGATATCATGCTGATAGTTTGCATTCTTGTGTCAATGAAGTTTCCTACAAGAAATCTCTTCTGTCTTACAATTGAAGTGCTTGAATTATGCACTCGCATGTGCGGCTGGGGGAGAATGTTTCACCGTTCGTAAATCTGTTGGAGTTTCCATAACAAGGCGACGGGACGCTTGCATTGCATTATACTGTTAGCCAACTGTGGTGCGATGAAGTCTGTTGCAGACACGACTGCAGAGAAAGTCGTAGTACAGAGCCATTCCCACTTATTATCGTGTGCATTAATAGTCGGGTTGCGGCAGACTGAATCGTAAATATTGTTTTCCACCCATGTAGTCATACTCCATCTGAAGGTTGAAACACTATTTCTTCCTTTTTCTATGACGGTGATTAAAATAATCTCGGTTTCTGATGTGCAGAGTGAAATAAATATGTACACGCTGATGTCTCCCGATTTCTAAAATCGAATTGACATTTTATATTTTTGGGGTTGAAAAAATGTAATATATATAATACAAACTATTTCTGTAGTCTTTTAATATAGTTGACTAAGTGTACCCTAACAACATCAAATTTAGATGAAGGTCGATTATATTATGATCTCTAATAGATTGATGACATTAAAACCCACGTCCTTGGGTTTTTGGTTAAAATGTGATATTTTTTAAAATGTGATATTTTTTCCACCACGGAAGTATTTGCATTGTAGTCTTCTTTAGTACAAAATCCTTGCGCATCCATTTCTCGAGGTCTAAAAATTAATGAAGGACCTGGAACCGGAAGAATTCAATTTCTGCACATGGTCCATTAAACTAAGAAGGGTTGTGTTTGACTGATGAACACGCGATTGAACTAACGATTGGACCGAACCAACTCCCGAAGTGGAGAATACGGATGGCATGTGAAAAACGAATTAATGAAACACTTGGAGAATGAACGAACGGACGAACGAACGGACGAACGAACGGACGAACGAACGGACGAACGAACGAACGAACGAACGAACGAACGGACGAATGAATGAACGGACTGCGCGATTAGAGCAGAAGGAAAAGGAAGTAGGCAGAGTAGCGATTCAATGAATGAGCCCTGTGCCGCAAGGGAAGGACCGACATCGCTGCCAGCACCATCTGGCCGGGCCGCCGGCCGGGATCAGAAAACGAGCTGTTTTCACCGCACGTGGCGGATGGTGTGAGAGCGGCGACGGTGGTGTGGTGGTGATAGAAGACATGGCCAGAGGCGGAAATCACCTCTCACCAGTAGCCGGAGCTTAGCTGGGGAGGTCTTCAAATTCATCGCCCCCCCTTGCCATAATAAAACCATAATAATAATAATAATAATAATAATAATAATAATAATAATAATAATGATAATAATAATAATAATAATAATAATAATAATAATAATATATATAGTACGGAGTTGCTCTACAGCTGTCGCCGTTTCCCCGCTCTCAGTCTCCATGCCTCTCTATTGGACCATAGATCATCTTGTATTTCTCTTGCCGTCATAACCTCTTGCACTCCCTGCTGCCATGCAAGTCTGGGTCTTCCTCTCTTCTGTCTTTCTGTTGGCACCCATTTCGGGACTCGTTTTGGCCATCTTTCGTCTGTCATTCGCAGAACATGACCGTACCAGACGATTTGTTTTTTCTCTATTTCGTCAAGGATAATAATAATAATAATAATAATAATAATAATAATAATAATGTAATAGGAAACGTATTAGAATTTTTGCGGAACATAACAAAAAATACTAAAAAAACACCCACACCCTCTTTGTACCTAGTACCTATAAATTTCATCAAAAATAAAAGTCAGATTGATTTCAACGCATAGTGTGTTCAACAATCTCAGTTATATGTTTAAAAACTCGCTAGAAAAGAATCGAGGAATAGCCTGATGTAGAAGTTTCGAAAGCAAATCAGAAGTGCCGAAAATAATGTGTGCATCTACGAACAACAAAGTAGAAGGCAATAGGAAGAGAGTGATAATTATGGCAGCGGCAACAGTGGTGATGAAGAATGAGGGCGGGAGCAGTTGGCTGAGGTGCCGGCACTGGAAGCGACGAGACAAGTTTGAAAGCAGAACCGGAAGAAGCGTTGACGGAGGCGGAAACACGCCTGCGGTCCTGATTTTTCTTAGCGCGTGGAGCCGATAAATCTGGAAGAACTACCAAACTCTGGCCATCTGTTCAGACGTTTTTCTCCAGTGTAATTACTCTGATTCTCTGAGTTTTCACACTGAAGGTAAATAATTGCTTCTGTTGTCTGTCGAACGTTCCATCATTTTCTGTTTTCAGAAACCACTCCATTTCAATATTTTTAGTTGTAGTTCATGTTTTGGCCGCTGGTGAAATACGTGTTTCTAAGTTACCCTTTCCCGTCATTATTGATTAATCAACTCACTCTTATTTTAATGCTCTGCCCCTGGCACCATTTAATTTATTGACAAAAATCCCTTTCGAGGTACATCGAGCGCTCAAAATTTGACAAATGTCATTTTGATGTAATAAAATGAATCATAGACTGAATAATCGCCGTTCAATTGTTATTTATAAATTGTTTCATTACTTATAAAATCTACGATAGCAGTTTAATTAGAATGACTCCGTAGCATATATTTAAAAACGCCTATATAAGACTGGGCGACCTTTCATTAATTAACGTTTTCGGTTTATTTTGACGAGTCCTAATTTTGTACTTAACTTTCGTCCACTATTACACTCTTATCAGTGAATATAATATTTCCAGAGCTGCCTTGTCTTGATTTATATTGATATTTATTTATATTCATCAGCTCAGAGAAGTTATTCTGCTATGAATTTGGTGTAATTTCGTTTGTTTTGTATTGTTCATCTGAAGGGCTCTGGTCGCATCACACTGATCAAGATAGATGGTCACTTTTTCCATACAAAAAATAAATTTAACAAACTACTGTATTACTCTATTTGTTTTCAAAATTTAGTACTTCTCACAGTGACACAAACTAGAAGGTTGGGCAATTTAAATGGTATTATCTTCATTTCTGACAAAACGTGGCAATAAGCTCTTTTGTACCAAATCCTTCGTTATTATGATCTTTGGAGTGT
Organism: Gryllus longicercus; assembly: GCA_038098605.1. Taxonomy (NCBI): domain Eukaryota; kingdom Metazoa; phylum Arthropoda; class Insecta; order Orthoptera; family Gryllidae; genus Gryllus; species Gryllus longicercus. Next base: position 2,260,581 of record JAZDUA010000070.1, read on the forward strand.
GCTTGTAATCGCTGTCATAATGAATTGTAATAAATGTGTATCGTAAAAGTCAATTGCATGAAAAAAATACCAAATCGATTAATGTGATGTTTCACTGGTCACGTGAGGGGCTTCGACAGGTTAAAAGAATTGTCATCCAAAGACATGCTTTTGATACCTCGTAGTACCTGGTGTGAAGGTAATATAACTTTTCTCACTCCAAGTGTAAAGTTCTTTTTCTTCCCACTTTTGGACAGTCTCGTTATGTATTATCACATTTAAAATTCATGGGTTGGGAATCCTCCACTCAAGACGAACTGGTAACTTACCTAACTCCTCAAATCGCCCTCCTTCCTTGGACAAAAATAATTTGCAAATACTCAGTAAAATATGTGCATGGGGCTTCGCCTCGCCTCCTTTTGCTCTTTCCGCAGACAACTGTCAGGTCGATTTCTTTGGTTGCGACCAAGTTTTTGGTATAAGAATATGTAGATAATACGTGGAATTTTGATTAAAATCAGTATTGTTGGGTTTCTTGAAGGATAGATGGTTACTATCTCACTACAGTTCAATGGTAATGACAATTCTTACGTACGTTATGGCATCTACATCTCATTGCAGATAAATAGAGCTACCTTACGGTGTTTTCTAATATGGTTTTCTTTTCTCATGTCTTTTGGTAAGGGAGTCTTTACCGGAAGGTGAAGAAGTCTTTACCGGAAGGGACACGTGATATTTGCTCTCACAATGGAGAGGATATTCGTCATTTTTGTAAGCAAATACTCCGTATTCCTTATAGAAAATATTCACTTGTGCTTGCCAGATGGCTTGAAGAGCATCTGCCCGAAATGTCATATAAACGTTTCATAAATGGTAAGGTTAAATAGGAAAAAAATATGGATTTAAATAATACGAAAATATTTATTACGAAGGTTTTGGGGCCCCTTTTGAAATTTTCAGAGGGACTACTTCCCCCCCCCTTCCCTCCCCACTGCGCACACATTTGGCTACACCTGAAATATTTAGTAAATGTGACTATGCCACTTTTCGGGAATTTTACAGGAGAGCCGTTTGAATATGTTGGGACTTGGACTTGGACTTGTAAGTGGACATGGTGTTGTTTAAAAGCACTGTAACTGCCAATTCTTGTTCTGGGACGCAGTGTTTTATATCTCAGGGTAGAAGACAAGAAAACCATGTGACGGTGCCAACAATCTCATTGTGGCCAAAAATGGACATATACTTTGGTTAAAACATTAAATCATGTTCAGCTGTGACGTTTTCATCCAATCGGGAGCCTGAACGTTATTATAGTGGACGTCAAGGTACGGAATGGATGAGAAAGTCTCACCTGCCCGAGTGTCAACGCAATTGTTTAAATCGAAGTATTGTGTCCTCTGCCTCCGACCCTCAGATATTCCTATCCAGCCGCGTCGCAAGAGTAGGTCAGCGCAGAGTTTGTCGGCGGCAACCGAGGGTGGGCGCTCTCCGTCTACGGCGAGAGTCGACTCGCGGTCTGGCAGTCCCGCGAACCAGTCTCAGCTGCCGCGCCGGGGCCACCGACCCTCTCGCCGCGCCTCGCCGTCCACGCCCCCCGCCCCACCCCGCCCCATCTCTTCTCGCCTCGCCTCGCCCCGCCCCGCCCGCGCCGCGCGCCTGTCTCGTTAAATACCAGCGGGCGCGGGCTGGCCGGGCGTTTGGTCGCGCCGCCCGCACAGTGATCCCGATAATCGCGCCTGGTCCACTTCGTTTTTTTAAAAAAATTGTTTTTTATTTTGTGTATTTGCAGAAGTACATAGCTCAGAAAATAAAACTATACATATGTGTTAAAAGACTTGCTTACTATTCTTAAATGTAAACTTACATTCTATCATCCCTTTCAGTGGCTTTGTGTTCCGCAGTCACAACTTGTTTGATGTACTCTGTTACATAGTTAGGATTGTTTTGTTACCTTCCTTTTGTATTTTATCGCTGGATTTTCTGCTGGCAAAGAAAACGGGTTCACGGGACTAATCAATTAAGTATTCAAATGAATAATAAACTTGCTGAAAGTATACGGCGCGGCGCCAAGGTGCAAATCACTGAAATTGAGAGGGAGACGAACATTGAGTGGTAGGCCGACGTTGGGAGGTATGCTGACGTAGGGAGGTATGCTGACGTAGGGAGATATGCTGACGTTGGGAGGTATGCTGAAGTTGGGAGGTAGGTGGACGTTGGGAGGTATGCTGACGTTGGGAGGTCAAGTCACGTGCATTAAAATCACCGAGTAGAGCATCTGAGGCCGGTGACAGCGCCGGCGCTGGCCCACTGTGGGGCGCGCGGCGGCGCGCGGCGGCGCGTGGCGGCGCGTGGCGGTGCGCTGGGGTGCAGGGGCGGCGCGGGCGCGGACCGGCTGGCGTAAGTGGGGCAGGGCCCTTCGCCCGCCACCTGCGACGTCTGCCCGCGCCGCCGCCGCTTCCGCCCGCGGCCTCGCCCCGGGCGGCGCCGCACGTGGGCGTTCGCGGGCGAAAGCGCGCGTCCGCGGGCCGTCGGCCTGCGTCGGGGCGAGGAGGCAGCAGCTTAAGCCGATTGTTCGGCAGAACAGACGCTGTTCGAACAGGCTTCCGGGCCGGCTTTTTCCTGGGTGATATGTAATGGATTTTTTTTTTTACCCGACGGGGGAGTGAATTATCATCGAAGTTTCTCTCGTGATATTTACTAGGACTTCGCGTTGTCGTGTAACCGCAATTTTAATTTGCCTGTGGGGAAACTCAGGTGTTAGTTTGTTACATGTTTTCGATTAAATAATTTTGCGAGTAATAGACTTTTGGATCGACTTAATTACAATTGCCTCCTCTGAATTTCTTTCCCTTCTTCTGGAATATTTCATGTATGCTGAATATAAAATGTATTTTTATTTGTTGAATCATAGGTAATATTTATACCGTAAAAAATTGATATACTAATGAAGTTCGTTAGCACAAAATATTAGTAAAAGTTAATACTTTCTAATGTGTGCCATTGGCGTCTCTGGGTGAGTGAGCTGGAGTCCTCCCCGCCTCTTGGGGACGTCATTGCGCTAAAAATACTTGCCTTAGTGCAATATTAAAAAAATATTGCCTGATTTAATTTGTTTGATTATTCTTATGATAATAATTGGTTCTGGACCGTTGTTATTGAAATGAAAATGTTCTAAGGTAAATTTTCAAGAAGGAAGTTTGTCGTATTCTCTGAATTAACAATGGTATGTATACACAAACCTGGAGAAGGAAAAATTGACTTTCTTGTTTCTCCCACTGCTGTAAAATTTGATGCAGATATATTTTAAACAGTGTTGGGGAAAGACAGCAACTCTGACGAAGACCTTTGCTGACTGGGAATGGATCAGAGAGCCTGCTGTAGATCTTAATCTGAGAGGTGTTATTCTTATATAGATTCTGTGTGTCTCCAATTAAGTTTTCACTGATTTGAAGTCCATCCATTTCTTCCCATACTCTAGCAACCGGTACATTGTCATACGCCTTCTGAAGATCAATGAAACCCAGATGAACTTCCCTACCTCTCCTTATTCTCTTTTCTATAAGTTGTTTTAATGTAAATATATTGTCTATGACCGACCTGCCGGCAGTAAAACCACATTGTTCCTCTCCTATTTTCCCTTTTATCTCTTCTTCTGTTTTATTTCGTATTATTTTGCTATACAGTCTACCTATTGATCCAATAACTGCTATTCCTCTGTAGTTTGTTTCATTGTCTCTAGATCCTATCTTATGGATTGGTGTTAAGTAAGACGTTCGCCACTCCTGAGGAGGATTTTCTCCATTCATGCACCTTAAAAAAATGTGTTTGAGCATTATTTCCAAACTTCATGATTTAAAAAAGAAATGCTTTTTTGTTACTGCACGGGGTAAGAATTAAATTAATAACCTAATACAATTAAATTAAATTTTAAAAAATACCTTGATAAAAATTTGAAACAAAATGTAAGTTTCTGCATTGAGATAAACTGAGAAATCATTTGAATTTGCTCCAATATTTAAAAAAAATGTTATGTTTATTTTCTTTGATGCTGTTATTGTTCTTGGTGATAATGATCTTGTTGTTATCTCTCTGTTACGGTCCCCTGTTTTTGGTGACTATAAAAATTGCCAACAAAAAAAGTATATTGAATTTCCATGGCTTTTTGTTAAACCTTAAGAAAATTCAGATCAAAGACTGACTGCCACTAAAATACGGGAGTCCACGAGATGTAATTAATATTATATCTCGTTATTATATCTCAAAATTTACACAATCTTAAACAACTACAATAAATTGTTGTTGTGTTGTTGCTTTTTTTAGCAGTTTCCATACTGCTCCCTCACGTTTGTCTTGTTAAGCATTCACCAATACGTTTACGGGAAGGAAGTGCAGCTGTTTCGCATTTCTAATTTGGGAACCGTCTGTTTTCGCATAGTCCTCTAATGCGACCGTTCGATGGAGGTTTCCCCCGAGCGACCGCGCTGTCACGTGCAGACAACGGAGCTCCTCCGAACTGCAGCGGGGGCGACACACGGAAAGAGAAGGTGCCGGGGGCGGGGAAGGGTTGCTCTCCTATGTTCCTCGTCCTCCCAGTCACCATTTATAAATATTTTCTGTTTCATGCGCAAATAAAATAAATTTTCAATATATTTATACTACATACTGGTCAGAGTTCAGCAAGGTCTATACAGCTCACGCTACGAAATATGAAGAAGCGTCGGCTTTAAATGTTAGGAGACAAAATTGTTTTTGATGGTGTTATGTATAAGAAACAACTGCACACGAACTGGAGTGGCTGCACACGGGTTTTTGGGGTCTGAGGATAAGATATATCGAAACATAGAATCGATAAAATAAGTCGATTGAATAAAATGCGAGAAGCGCTGTAAAATAAATCAAGAAATCGACGCAAGGGATTGTGCAGGAGGAAGAGAAAATAGAGGAGCAGGTGACGAAAAATACTTACAAATTGAGGAGGTATAGAATGTAACTGATTGGAACAGTAATACTAGGAGCTGAGAGGATGCAATGGAAATTTTCTATAGATGGGAGAATCCCTGGAGAATCGAATAACTGACATGGAAAGTAATAGACCGGGGCACCGGGTCAGTCTATCCTAAAAATAAGTCAAAATATATTTTTAAATATTTCATATTATATATTTAATTTTATAAAATTTCATTAAATAAGTCAATATGTATTAAAGATTCATAAGTTAAAAATTGCATACCTAGTTAATTAATTAAGTTTCATTAATAGAGAAATTAATGAGTTCTAATAACAGAAAATATTAAATCTAAAATAAATACACATAAGAGTCAAAAATAATAAAGCATTTTCAGAATTGTAATACCATTTGTATTAAAATTATATTTTAATACTTTGTGTTTTTAAAAGTTATAAGCATTTAGACCTCTTTTGTTTATGGACTTCTTCACTACCGTGTTGCACAAACATCAACAACTTAAAATACAGAATGATGCTAAAACTACCTGTAAAGCGACGAGTGACAGATGGGAACGGAGAGGAACGGCAAGGACAACACACGAGCAAGACGAACCAGGCCCGGGCAGACCTTGGGGGGGAGGGGGGGGGGGGAGAGGAGCCAGGAGCAGCCCGGCTGCGAGGAGACAGGCAGGTCCCGACGCAGGGCTCTTAACCGGAGAGAGGCGGGTCCTTTAAATTGAGTTATCCCTCCAGGGGGAGCCCCCCTTCCATTCCTCCGTCCCTCCCCCCGCTCCACCAGCCCGGCAGACGACCGTTCTTAAATTAGACGTGCCTTCTTCTCCGTGCGTCTGCACACGCACGCACGCACTCACTCACGCATTCCCGCACGCGTTTCCCCGCTCTCGCGTGCGCGCACGCGATTCCCCAAGCAAAAGGAGAAGAAAAAAAAGCACGCACTCTCCCGAGCGAGCTGTCGCAAGTGGACCAGACGTTGCCCTCCTCATACTCCGTTGCGTCTTTACGTATTCGCGTCACGATGCACTTTCGCTATTGGTTTCTGTCCTGGTGGGTTCGGTGGTTGGTTTTCTCTTTTTTTTTTAGGAGTTGCACGCCCCCAGTGACGGTAGATATTGTGAACAATGGCGTTTTCCAGATGCGGTATGAAGGTGATGGGGGAATAAAATTGAAGAAAAAGAGCAAGGCATAGAAAAGAGAGATTTACTCTAGAATGAGTTCTCAAAACTCGTTATCAATCACCTGCTCGTGGAATGTACGTAATTTAATCGGGTAAGCTTTTCACGAATTCAGTTTCTCAGAACTATGAGATTTTGAAGAATTAAACTTGGAGACATGATCATTGAAGATCATTGTTTAACTTTTCATTCCCTGGCGATTCAATTACACATTTCTGAACCACGCTGTCGCTTCAGAGTCGCGAATGAAGAATTACAAAACGCAAAAGGCAATTTGCTACTAACGTCATCCTTTTCATCTCTGTTGCTTGTTTCTGATGCCTTCTCGAAGCACTTTTGCTGGTGGTTACTCTCCTGATAGATTGATGTAAACTCTGTTTTTGGAGCGACGTATTTAATATATTCTAATATGGATACTTGACTAATTTAAAAGAATTAGATTACTTATCATTTACAACTTTCAATATTAGTATATGGAATCCACAAGTCTATTTATTTTCTGAAAGATAACGCAGTGTACGCTCAAACTGTAATTAAATGCCTGAGTAATACCGAAATAAAAACTAACGAAACTATAAAAATGAACCAAGCATCCCTAGTTTCTTCTCCGCTTCGTTCAACATGCTTCTAGATACTGATGTAAATCAAAATATTTGAAGTAAGGTGTGGTTCAAAAAAGAAAGTTTCATTGACGTATGTTTTTGAGTGTCAATAAAATCTAACTTCATCAGACACCCCCGACTCTACAATCATTTTCGGTAACATTCTGCCATGTATTTTCAGCCATGTTACTCCATCGTCCTTTTTTTGGTACATTTTTTTGTTTGTTTTTCTGTTTTAAAGCGTCAAACCGCCTCTGCATCTCTCGGATGACAATCCGTTCGTCGCACGTCACTTCATCACTACGAAATCCGAAGCTCCTGGTTGCAGTGTCACTTCATCATAACTTTCCGTATTACCTTATCTCGCAGGCCCCGCACGGAGCCGCGCCCCATCAGAGATTCCCACATTACCGCATACCCTCATCCGCCACGTACTGGCCTCCCATCGGGTTTCCCATCAACGGCAACGCCTATTTTCCCCTCGACTCCCGCCCAATACGACCCGTCCGTCCGCCATCACGTGGCGTTTTCTCGATGCGCGTTGCCTGCAATTTCGCGCGGGCAATTTACTTTGTTTTGTCACACGTAACAAACTTCTGCCCAGGTTCAGTTTTTTTTTCTCGCAGAATAGTGTTATGTATTTACTAGGCTGTCCGGGTGACGCCGCGTCCATGGTAAAGGTTCCGCCGTTTCGGTCGCCATTCTGCGACCTTCCTCAGGGCGAATTGTATTATGTATGGTGTATGTAGTTCTGGTAGGGGATCTACAATGTTGCTATCTGAGTCCGTATGTGTTTTAATATGGTTGGATTGATATCTTGAGAAGTATTAAGTATGCCAAAAGATGGGGCTTTAATAGTATTTCAATTGATTATGTTATAAACGTTAATTTGAAAATAAACTGCGATATTTGCAATTTCAAAATTTAATATTACATATTTATGAATTAATTTAAGCACGTATTGAAAAGCAGTGAGTGCCCCTCTCCCACTTGGGCACTAGTCTAATTATACTTTAATCGGCACTTGCTCAGTTGTTACTGACTCCGATCCACTATTCCTACAAAAATTATCATCGTATCTTAATTTGCTGAGGTTAATTTTTGTTTCTCTTTAGTGTTTTGAATTCTTGTCTGACATTAATATTCTCTCCCATCCAACCATTTATAAATAAAAATTGTAGAGAGTTTATCCGTTTGAAAAAACATTTCAATATTAATTTGGTCTTTAAATGTGATGATTGTAGGTTTTCATGTATGTATTTAGATTACATATAATCAATATTTCGAAATTATTAGGAGACCTCCGAAGAGAAGACTCTTTATCAGAATATTTTTCCCACTTTAAATTTATAATCTGTTATACCAAAAACATTGAAATCCATCTCATTTTCAGCATAGCATCTTATACATTTGTATTTAACTTTGATTGTTTTTATAGCTTAAATTAACCATTTAGAATCTTTATTTTAAAAATTTATATTTTTATAAATAATATGTTTGCTGTCAAAAATTATTATCATTCTATCTTAAAATGTTGAAGTATATCCAGGAGAAAAAATTCAGCCGACTTTCACGTCCAAAACCCCTATTTCTCATTCCTTAGTAAGGACATTGAACTTCAATATTCTTATACGTTACATTTCTCGTCACGTTTCTTTTCGTTACTGTTTGTATTATCTCTAAAATCATCATCACAATCACGAGGATTACTTTTCATTTTTCCCCTGTTTTCGTAGGTTTTCAAATCTTATCTTCAGATCTTTATTATTACCATAATTTCATGTTTATTTGACTCAACAAAATTTCTCTCTCTGTCATCACATTTTTTGTCGCGTTTTGATTTCCTTCGTTTCCTTTTCGTCGACCTCGTTAATGTCAGTGTTGCCAACAGTCCAGCGGGTACTGTTGCCACGTCCACCACCTTTCACTGCACCTGGGCGCGCCGCCCCAGCGCGAAGACCCACTTTACGAGTCCAAGAATAATCGCGACTGAGCCGTCGCCTTTACAGCCTTGAAACTTTAACATTATAATTAAAAAGATATAGCTGTTGGCAAATGTAACAGCAATTTAGGGATACCGCCTTTTATTACCGGCTCCGAACTTCTAGCGCCACGTTTTAACGGGAAAGTTTTATTGCGTAAGACACTTAGGGCCGATTCGGTCGCGGGTACGCACGCACAGTAAACCTGCGGTTAACGCCGATAGCTTCTGAGAATGCTGCTAATGGCAGGGGTGGGGTCGTTTATTTTTTAATTCGGCGGGCTCAGGTGCGACTCGGCGCGATCTCGCGATGCGGTCGCGAGTGAAATCTGCGGAGGAGGGACGAACGGGGTGGAGGTGGAGGGGTAGGTGTCAGGGTGTGTTGTAATCCCGTGCTTTATAATAGACGCTGTCGCCTTCGAGCGGGGAACGAACGGTCGTGAGTACGTGTGTGCAATATGTATGCATTGCGTCTTCTACAGACTTCCTTGTACATGCATGCCAGTAACGATAACTGACATTTCACATTAGTTACGAAAGTGCACATGAAATGCCAGTTATCAGTTTTGCGCCAGAGATCTTCAATTGTAATTACGTAAATGTAAAAAAAAATATTTAAGAGCCTCTAGGAAGGCTGAAGGGGAGCATACTTGCTTCCCGTGTTGTGATCTCGGGTTAGATTCCCGGTCGGAACAAAAATGGAGTTGTAGGTGTCGTTCAAAAAACGTCTCAGTATGTGTAGCTGTGTGACGAAGAAAAACTCTGGCAGGCGGAGTTCGCAAGTTACGGTGAGGGAATATATCATGTTCTCCAGATGTCTCTCTAAGACTACCCACCAGTGTACTCGGGCGCTATAATTCTTCTTCATACAGCGGAATAAAATAATCTATCTGTGTAACATACGTGGAAAAATCGCCACGGATTCGTCGACGGTCGAACCTGGGACCTCCCGGTCAGAGCCATTGCAGAGGCAGCCGCAGTGCTGGGTTTCAAACTCACAGTTTAGATAAAACCCGATACTTGGTAGCAAATATCTGCGGCAGCTAGGCAAGACAGGAATAAACGAGGGAGGAAATGTGATACTATGGGTCTGGGGGAACACCACCTTGCTACAATACGCACGTCCACATCCACACCTGAGACCGGATGAGGTGGCTCTAGGCATCATTTGATGTCACTACTGCGCCTCTAACCGGGATATCCTAGATTCGAGCCCCGGTGGTGGCAATATTTTCGATACTAGCCTCTTCTGTCGCTCTGTCTGGAGGAGAATTCTAGCGGCTGGCTGCTCTGATCGCTACTTTCCCGTGGTTTCTCCGATCAACACCAGGCGAATGCCGGAGCCGGTACCCTACCAAACGGGCAACGGACTGCGCGCGATCTTTCCTTTCTCTTCCTTGTTCTGTCTTCCCCCTTTCATTCATTTATACTTACATTGTGCACATGCACTAGACTACCGCACATCCCGGTAGATCAATCGGGATATTAGACCTTGTCCTTACTGGGTAGGTGCCCAGGTGGTGAGAGATTTCTGGTTTGGGAAAAGTCCCGCTAGCCGACGGATAGATCGGCGCCGGACCTCGCCATCTTGCTGAGGAAAATCACCGCCACTTGCCGCGATAAATGAACGTACGTTACACTTACTGGGGTAATGGCCATAGCAGTTGACGCACCAGGAACCGCTAATTAATCAATCAATCAATCAATCCAGGCCCAAGGATTCTAATCCGCCACCCATCAAAGCGCAACTGCTAAGGCGTGTGTTCCTGAGTGATCTCGGTTACCCAGGTCGACTACGTGGGTGCTGTCCGGCGTATTTTTCTTCAGAGAGAGGAGGGTATAGGAAGAGGGCAACGAATAAGTGCGAAAGGGTGGAGGGACAAGTGGAGGCTGAGAGATAAATGTTGAATGGAGCGTAAGAGATGCAGACTTTGTATTGAGTGGGAGAAAGAAGTAGAGAGTCAAAGCGAAAGATGGAAGGATTCGGCTGCGATGATTCAGTTGCAACGTTGCCTTACTTCTGCAGTGTCGTTCACCTGGAGGTTATGTGGTTCGATTCCCAATGAAGGTGAATTTTCGAAGCTAGCTGGGTAGGTAATCGGGAGCAACCCCTCTTTGATGGAGAATTCTAGCGTCTAACTGCTCTAATGGACAGTTTTCCGTGGATTCTATAAATAAGAACCCAGTAATACTAAGCGAATAGCAGAGCAGTACCCTAACAAACGCACCGGGGTCCGCGATCTTTCCTTCCTCATCCTTGTTCCATCATCTCCCCTTTTCTCCCCTTCCACGCGCACACACAAACACACACATACATGCTCTACACTACTCCTCATTTTGAGAAACATTAGAGCGTGTTCCAGGGGAGATTTTTGGCAAAGGAAACACCCCGCATCGCCGACCTAAATATTAGCGTTGGATCACACGTTTCAGTGATGGAGAAACATCGCCGCCTACCAGGTTAAAGCATGCACTACACTTATGGGACTAAAGACGTAACTAATTGACCCATCTCAAGGCAATAAACACTCATTCACTTTCTTAAAAAAATGTTTACAAACATTATAGGTTATGAACGTAACATTATCGGCCGAATTCGACATTTGAAGGAAGGTGCGTCATTTCATTTTGAGTGCATAGACCGAAAGTTGATTGATGATAGAAGTATAATAGGGGGAGGGAAATTCAGAGAACATTAATGAACAAATTGTATTCGACCTTTCTCTTCGAAATGCGCATGATAGTAATGCATGATAGTAAAATACGTGCACTATTCTACGCTTCAATAATCGTTTTCATTATATTTCAGGTCGCAAATGAAGGCCTTGGCCTTCGTGTACCAACTAATGTGATGTATTGGCCGTACATTAATTATTGGAAATGGCACGGTCAGCCGAGGCTCAGATTCAGGTCTCGGCAGCGATTGTCATCCACAAAGGCAGAGCGAGGATAGCTCGGGGACACACACGTCCTCAATTCCCCTTAGTTTGTATTGCTATGCTCATCTCTCTCTGTCGCTCTGGGTTTATCCTCCAATTCATTACTCCAAGGTTGCGAAATGATTATAGAACCACTTCAATACATAAAAGACCAGTTCACTATCAAAGCAATGAAGCAAAGAAGGAAAGGAACGAATGAATACATCCATTTAAGAAAACACATATACTAAATATGATATTCGTATAATGGTAAATTGAAACCAGAACCCATAAGCGTAATCAAAATTTGTGAAAATTTTACTTCGTACGAAAGTAATTTGCTAGCAAGCATAATTAAAATCCTATTGTCATAATTTGAATACAAGATCACCTAGCGATATTAACATAATAACCTCTAATTCAGTTCGAAATAATAATGCTAATTTAAATCAAATTAACCTACATCCAGCAGGATACATCATTTTCTGTGCCTGAGCTCTCGATCCCTCTTGCGCATGTAGGTCCATTTACCGCGACTTCCATTATTTTTGTTTGAAATTGATTACATGGAACGTAACATCAAATACTCGTGTATTTGCATCTTATAATAAATTGAATATAAAAAAGAAATAACGGACTACAAGCGCTCAAATATGTTATAATATGAGACTAACCAAACAATTAAAAAAATATTGGTAATACTGTGCACGATTATGTATGAACACGATTATTATTATTATTATTATTATTATTATTATTATTATTATTATTAGAACAAGAAGAAAAAAACAAGAACAAGAAGCGGAAAATAGTTGCCCAGACTTTTAGGACAAATAATTAATCATTCACCAACTTCCAGTTTCTCTCTCCGGTTCACCTTTCTGTTTCCTACCCCCACCTTTATTACCTTTCCGTTGCGAATTGATCACAAGGGACGCTCTACCGTCCACATACGCTGGCCGCCGCGCCGCCGTTATTAATTACGCAGGAGTGGCAGGTGCGGGCAGCACTTCTGTTTGCAGAGGTGTCACCGCAGCGTTGGTGGTTGTAGATAGGACGTAGGCCATGCCTTGAATTGATGCGATGGTTTTCAGCGCGCGAAGTAGATTTTTATTAATCGTTTTGTTGATAATTCCGATGCACTCCGGAAAGTGCAAACGGTTCTGCATACACTCGTGGACTAAACTGCAGATTTTTTTCTTTTTTCTTATTCCATTTTCTTTTTTTGAGGCGCTAGGTCAGGCGTTTATCGAGATCGGAACGTGGTGTCAAGGGGAAAACAAATAGAGTGGCACTTTCGAGGTGCAGAAAATGTCTCGTGTTGAAGTTGGTGGTCTCGTGATGTATGGCGATTGCAAATTGCTAGGTTCCTTCTCTTCAGAGACCTACCGATAGAGAATCGAACCAATATTAACTTTGAAATAAATAGATGTGCGAAAGATGTCACATTTGTATTTATGTCAGGTAATAATGTTATATTGTATGGCGATTGCAAATTGCTAGGTTCCTTCTCTTCAGAGACCTACCGATAGAGAATCGAACCAATATTAACTTTGAAATAAATAGATGTGCGAAAGATGTCACATTTGTATTTATGTCAGGTAATAATGTTATATTGTTATTGTTTGGTGACTACATTTCTTGTGATGGCATTATTGTATTTTCATTATAAGTGTACCGTAAGAAAACGGGCAATAATCATTACTCTACATGACAATAAACAAACAGAGAAGTTATACACATAGTTTCAAAAAAATACAGCAAACGGTCTTCAGGTACTGAAAACATGCTGTTAAGTTGCAGTGGTCGTTGCCACAAGATACGAACCCGAAAATAAAACACCGAGTTACAGTACTGCCAATCCACTAATTTGGCTCATTCAGTATCCCAATGATTTACTCAGGCTCTTAATTTTGACAGTACTAAATATAGTTTTAAGAATAGTTATTTACCATTTGAATGTTTATTTCTGGCAATATTTCCGCGCTATTATAGTCTTGAGTCATAAGCTGAAGTGTGCTAATGGATCCGCGTGTTACGTCAGCATTACGCTGCCTCGAGACAATGCAAGACAGACTTGATATGAGATCCGGGATGTAGCCGGATGTGACCCTTGGCTGCAAGAAAGAATACTACCATATTTGTTTATCTCGTATGCTCTTCCTATTATTCTCTCGTGTATTCTTTCTTTACTGTTGTTTTTATCTCTCTCTTTACCTCTTAATTGATTAAGGGCTGTTTCCTGGTGTGGCTACTCGTGCTGGAGTGGCAGTGACCCTCTTAAATTGTATCCTGTCAGACCCCAACGAATAATACGCACTTTGTAATTCGCCATGTCCAAACCACGGCGCCAATTTTGCTTCCATGTCGAAAATAGGATTTGCGCCTTCACAACCAAAGTAGCTCTTGCGCTCATAAGTGCATAGACAGTGTAGAGTCTATATTGCTTGTAGATCGTGTTCGTTCCATTCCCCTACGTACGCCAGGTATAATTGCCTCCCCAATTAATTGTGGGGGGAAGGAAAGGAATGAGGTAAAGTAATCGAGTTCTTCCCCTAATTACCGGGAATGCACACTTTGCACTTTAGAACTGAGAACCTCCTTGCCATGCACGGGATTCGAACATTTGGCCTTTGAGTGAAGGCGGCTCCACACATTCGGCATTCGCCGAGCAGCGAGTTACAGCTTGCCCAATCCCCACAGCGAACGTTCGCTTCCTTTGATGCTCCCAAAAGACCGACACGCGACGGGAAAAACGATAAGCAAAGTATCGTCGCTCGGCAAATTCCAAACAATCCATCCACACTACTTGATTGATTGATTGATTGTTATTGATTCCGGGAGCGTCACATACTAAAGTAATTTGTCCCGTAAGTGTAGTGCATTTTTACTGGGGGATGTGGGGGCGATCTTCCTACGCTGGATGGCGACCAACTGTCGGCTACCGGGGTTTCCCCCTAACCAGGTATCTGCCACCAACGGGACCCATGGGAGGGGGGAGCACTGTCGAGACAAGCTCTATGCTCCCGACCGGTATCTTGACAAGTGTGATAATGTAGATCATGTTAATATAAGGGGCGAGGATAGGACAAGGAAGAGGTAGGAAAGATCGCGCGCGGTCCGTGGCCCGTTTGTTAGTGTACTGCTACGGCATTCGCTTGATGTTGGCCGGGGAAACCACGGAAAACTACCGATCAGCGCAACCGGACGCTAGAATTCTCCTTCAGACAGTCAACTAGCTGTCAAGCTAGTGCCGTAAATATTGCCACCGTCGGGACTCTTTAACACTTGGACCTCCCGGTCAGTGGCACTGCAGTTGATGCTCTGAGCCACTACTCCAGATTCGGCGAGCGGTTGCTCGCTTCTAGCCGAATATCGAGTGCGTGGAGCCGCCTTCATGCGTACTTCAGGGTTGTGCTATGTGCCCCTGCGTCATGCAGACTGAGGGGGCACGTGCGCGGGTTCGATCTGAAGGTCATTCGCCAACTCCTTCAATAGTATTCTCGGCTGGAACGTTTCTGATTATGAAAATGAATTGCATTTTCAGGTGTAGTTTGATTGTTTGATTCTGTGAGGTCAGAAAGTTATTTTCCGAGACTATGAGAATGAATGGCAAGTCAAGGGTGTGTTTTGATTTTTGCCGAGAGGGGACACATGATCTTAAATGCCCTGTTTAAAATGTAATTTCTCTTTTACGATAAATAAAATGTTAAATGTGACGTAATTTATTTCATAATAATTAGAACACACAATTTAATCAACATTTCCTGAAACCTCATATCCTTGATTAAGCGGTCACCTCTGTAAACGGGGACCGACTCACTGTTGATGTCATTACAGATCCTCTGACCGGTAGACCCCAGGGTGCGAGTCACAGTGGTGACAGAAATTTGGACACACGCTGAATACTAGCTAGTTCGAATTCAGCCGCTGTCTGGAGGAGAATTCTAGCGGCCAGATGCTTTGATCGGTATATTTCCGTGGTTTCTCCAATCAACCAGGCGAATGCCGGAGCAATACTCTAGCAAACGGTCACGGACTGCGCTTGACATTTTTATTCTTCTTCCTTGTTCCGTCATTATCTTTTACTTATACACTTAAAAAACATGCACTACACTGCCACTCATATCGAGAGACGAGTCGGGAGGTTAAAGCTTGTTCCGGCTGGGGAGGTGCTCTGGAAGATCGCTGCTACCTCCCTCACTAGAAACATGCACTACACTCATGGGATCAATGACCTTAGCAGTTGACCCATCCCGAATCATTAATTAACCAATTAATCGATCCAATTACCGGACAATTTATGCCGGAACCATTGGTGACGGCTTTCATCAGGCTTCACAATGATATTCGAGCTGATGTGCACCTGGATCAGTGACGCGCTGAGGCCCATCAGCGCGTGTACTCCCAGCCTCTGACTCAACCGATTGGTCTCCTTCCTCGGCGCGCCGCCGCCCGCCGGCGGTGCCCCCGCCTCTCGCCTCCGTCTCCGCCTGCGCCTCGGGGTCCGCCCCCAAGGCCGCCGACGCGTCACAGCAGCGGTCGTTGCACTGGGCGTGCTGCCGCCGCCGCCGCCGCCGCTGTCCAGATTTCGTTGAGGGCACCTTCACCCTATAGTCTCGGTAGTTGTCCGTCGGCAGCCGTGGCATCTGTTATTTCCGGTGTTACCGTCGTGTTGGTTCGTGGTTCACAGGACACTATGGTTGATCTGTTTTCTACGTTGTCGCTTCAGTCGTCGCTTCCGCACTGTGGTCGTCGCCTGCACTGACATTTCGCTTTTCTCGCTGGCACCTAAGATAACTTTCCATTACCTCACTTCTCTCGTCGTCACCTCACTTATCTCCTTGCCAATTAACTTCGCTGGTCGTCACCTCGCCTCTCTCTCGTCGCCAGTTAATTTCTCTAGTCGTCACTTCACTTCTCTCGCCGACATCTCACTTTTCTCAATGTCATCTCACTTGTCTCGTCGCCACCTCATTCCTGTCGTAGTCTTAGTAGTCTCGTAGTCGTCTTACTTCTCTCGTAGTCACTTCGCGTCTTCCCTTGCCACCTCCCATCTGTCGTCACCCAGCCTCTTTCGTCTCCTCAGTTCACTTCTCCCGTCACCTCACCTCAACCTCACTCCTCTCGCCGTCACCTCACCTGTATCGCTGCCACCACCGCCACCACCAACACCACCACCACCAACACCACCACCACCAACACCACCACCAACACCACCACCACCAACACCACCACCACCAACACCACCAACACCACCAACACCACCACCAACACCTCCACCATCACCTCCACCAACACCTCCACCAACACCTCCACCAACACCTCCACCAACACCTCCACCAACACCTCCACCAACACCTCCACCAACACCTCCACCAACACCTCCACCAACACCTCCACCAACACCTCCACCAACACCACCACCAACACCACCACCACCACCACCACCACCACTTCTCTAGTCGTCACCGCCTTACCTCCCCTGCGTCACTGTGGCCAATCGACCGCGCCGTCTCTCCGCCGTTCGCCGCCAACGTATCGATTCTTTTTTGTCGCCGCGCGCCGTCGAGGCGCCGATGAATCAGATGCAGCGGCAGAGGCTGTGGCTGGCTGGGCCGCGCGTTGCGCAAATGGGTCACTGGGGAACGGCCGCCATCGTGACCGGCGGCTGCCGACCCCGCGCGCTCTCTTCCTTGCCGGGAGGAGCCGCGCTTTGAGTTACGTAGCCAGGCGCGGCATGACGTTTGGAGACGGGGAACATATGTTTCGTGAGCTGGTTTCTCCGGAGAAAAATCGTGCTTCCTGCTGCGGTTGCCGCCTCGCGTGGGTTTGGATGGGGCTAAAACGGCGAGATAGGATTCGGTGTGGGTTGTCGTTTCGTCCATAAACCGAACTCCCGTATCTCGAATTATTCGATACTTCGATTTTTTTTCTTCTTTTTCATTTCTCTCTGGTTTTTCTAGAAGCTTGTGAAGCATGTGTCGTAACTCGTATTTAGAAATACTCCATAAATTGAACACGTTAGTTTCCTATTCATTTTCGAATTATCGAGTTTCTATTGCGCAGAGAATGTCGATTGAGCGACTGCGAATAGTTGCAGATGCCAAGAAAACTCCGTGTGGATGCATTTAAGACGAGCTCTACAAAATGTTTTTTTGAAGCTATTTTCCGACACCTTTCGAAATTTATACTTTATTGATATATCTTCTTAACGTTGGGAATTATATCTGAAAACTGAATTTTATCAACATGTTAGCTAAAAGGGTAAATAAATGTAAATTTGAATTATGTATATTTATATGCATTATGCTGATTGTCGAGAATTAATTTATTTTGCATGTATTTGCATTACACCTAAATAATTGATATTTCTTTTATTACCCGAACTTAAACATGTATTTCCTAGTTCGTGATATAAATATTAGCTTGTGAAATAAAATATTTTCTAAATAAAAACAATATATCTATAGAAAAAATATCATTCATTTATAGTGGAAATGTGTAAAGTAAGAATGTATTCGAAACATACATTAGTTTCTCTCTTAAAAATGCCATGTCGCCTCGAGAGGTCAACTTTTGCACGCGTATAAAGTCTCTCTCAATTCCCTTTTACTGTACATTACTATTATTTATGCTTTTTGCACCAACCCGCAGGCTACATCATCAATTTCAGGAGACATCCATGCCATACTGAATATTGGTTTTTGCCTTGTTGTTGTAGGAAAAAGAATGTACTTGAAACAACATGAATACAAAAAATATTGAAATGTTAAATTTGACGGCATTTTTTTTAATTATCCATAGCCACAACATATTATGATCCACAAATTCACGGAATGTTCTTGCAACTGTGTCCCGCGACACATGTTTGAATATATTCGATGTTTTACACATTACATATTCAATATTAGGAATAATATAATGTAAACATTTCTGTGTAAAATGGAACAGGGATTTGTTTTGGGGAAATTATATGGATGTGCAATTTTAACAGTCTAGATACTTTGGCCGAGGAATTTATTATCTGACATTATTTGTTTCTGCTAAGATAGTTTCCTCCAAACAAAGATAATACAAATTATTTTTATAAATGTCGTTTACTGTTTTAAAGTCACATCCAAGTTTCGAGATATTATTATTACAGACTAAATTATATACTTTAACATTTTCAATTGTTTGTATCCATTGTTTGCTCATTTGCTAGATCTCCCAAAAAATAATTTGTGAGAAACAAGATTCCCAGAAAATGTGTATATGAAAAAATTCAGTTTAAGAATAAAGCATGCATGGTTTTGCCGCTATCACTTCCACTACAACCGCCGCTACCTCAGCCGCTACCGCAGCCGCTACCTCAGTCACTACCTCAGCCACTACCACAGCCGCTACCACAGCCGCTACCACAGCCGCTACCACAGCCGCTACCACAGTCGCTACCTCAGCCGCTACCTCAGCCGCTACTTCACCCGCTACCTCACCCGCTACCTCAGCCGCTACCACCGCCGCTACCACCGCAGCTACCTCCACTTCACCGCCGATATCATTACCATCCTCACCGCCACCACTGCCCTTACAACCGAACCACATGTGTCGTTGCCGCCCCAACCACGATGAGAATCACCATCCCCCACCGCCGCCAGCGCCGCTGCCCTTATAAGCGCCCATCTTCTGCGGGCGGCGCGCGCCTCATTTCGGCGCTGGCAGGGAGGCTGCGGAAGAGTTATTAATTTCCTAATGAAAGGTCGCATTTGCATTCTGCTCCGTCAGCGTCGGCGTTATTACGGGCGGCGCGGTGCCACCGCGGGGCGCCGCCGCCGCATCTCGCGCCCCGCGGAGCGGCCCGCCCGCGCCCCATCCGCCGTCCGCCCGCTGGCGGCTTCGAGTGAGCGCCCCCGGAGCGGAATTCGCCGTCCACGCAGGACTCAAGAGTCCACGCCTTCCACCCTTTCCCGGCCATCTAGTACGCGGTATTTTCTACTCACGTCGTACTTGCCTACCTCGACGTCCGTGTCATTCTCACAGTCCTCAGAATCCGCTCATTTCACCCTGACCCTGCCGTCTATACGTACAACGTGGTTGCGTAGGCTTCCGCAGTACGCTTTGAAGGCCACAATGCGCTGGCGCCGAAACGTTAGCCACCGTGTTAGTGACGCGGCTCGTCCCGGATAGCCTAGATAATACACGTACAGCGTATTTTCTGTCTACATTGTCGCTGCCGTCTTCGCTGAATTCGCTGTCCTCATGGCTCCCACAGTTCTCAGAGTCCGCGGCTTGTACACTGTACCTGCCGTCTACGTCGTATTTTCCGTCCACATCGTCCTCGCTGACTTGGCCGTCCTCGCTTGTTGACTTGGTCGTCTTCACGATTCCTTAGGGTTGAGGCGTTCGATGTCGATCCTGTCGTCCGGGGTATCCTCCTCTCAAGTCGTGATCGCCGACCTCTTCGTCCTCGCTGCCTTCGCCGGCCTCTTCGATCGCACAACCCTCCGAGTCCACGCCTTCCCCGCCGGTCCCTGGCGTCTACATCGTATTTGCAGTCTTCTTAGTCTTTGCCGACCACGCCGTCTTCGGCAACCTCACTGTCCACGCTGTCCGCGCCGTCCACGCGCTCTTCAGTGACAGCGTCTGTGCATTTCATGCCGTCCCCGCCGTTCGCATATCGTCGCCTACATCGCCAACCACGCCGCCCGCTACGTTCTCGTCGTTCTCCAGCTATCCTTTGCATCTTTGTTCCACTGTGCTCGCCTCGTCGTTATCCTCCCATTGTTCACAGTGTCCCGGCCGACCAAGCTGTTTTCACCATGCTCATCGCTTATGGCGTTCTTGCGACACGCTATCTTCTGTGCTATTCTTCCATTCTCCTCGCCACCCTCATTCTACCATCCTTATTATCGTCGTATTGGCTCTTGATCTTCGCACTTAGTCGTATTCGACCACGTCTTAATTGCTTAACATAACGAGTCATCATCATTACCTTACATATTTCTCAAACTCGTCTTATCACAAAATCGGTAATACCGCAAAGAGTATTTAACAGATGTGTTGCAAGAGTGAATAATCTACCCCCAGGTTTGATCGTTTTTGTTTCTTAAAAGTTCTATTAATACATGATCGATGAAAAAGTAGAAAAAATCTAAATTTTCGAATTCATCATAATTTTCGTCGGCCAGTAGGGGGTTTCTAAAATAATATTCGTAAGTAGTAAATGTACGTAGCATACCATAAATGTACACAAAACATTGGATACAGTTCTTAATTTTGTCGATTCTTAATTTAAATCATTTACATCCAGTTTCTAACCGTGATTTTTATCAATTGAATGTATAATGATCACGAGAAACACTGAAAGAATATTGATTCAATTAACTTTATCGTACACATAAACATAGAAGTAGAGAAATTACCTAATAAAAAATTAATCACATTACCTTCTGCAAAAAACTATGATATATTAATCATAGGTTAATGGAACGTTACGTTAACAATTCGAGTAGAGCACTCCGTCTCTTAACAGATTCTGTTCGTGAACCTATTCAGTAACTATAACCAAAACTAAATTAGAAAGATCTCCCAGGGTGATTCTTTGCGGGGAATATACATAATTAAACGTAAGATGTGACACCATTCTTAATTTTGTAGAATGCTTTTTAAACTCTTTGGGGGCGTGGATTTTCGCAATTGAATGCCCAATAATCACTGTAATTAGCGTTACACATCTAATTGTCCCAGAAATTATTTACAATTGATGATCATACACATAAACATAAAAGTAGAAAAAAATACATTATTACTTACAATAACTTCCGTAAAAACCTATCGTACGTCGATAATCTGTTAACAAATCGTTTGTTTACCCATTCGTATAGCACACGCCGTTCCTGAACAGATTCAGTTCGTAAACCAGTAACCAGTTTCGCCTGAATTTGGAAGACCCCCCAGGGCGATTCTTCAGGCGATACCTTCCCGAGCACCTTCCATGCAACGGACCAGCTGCCGCCTTGCGTGCAAGCACATTTCACGCCACCAAACTTCTTCCTTCTTCGCCGGCTCAGATTGCTCAGCGATCCAGCTTTGAAAGACGGTGATGCCTTTCTAATCTTCAAGATCCGGTTTTCATTCACGGTCTTACGTTACGCCGAAAACGGCCGCCATTTTTTTGGTTACTCGTTTGTTTTTTATTTGTTTGTTTCTTTTAGTTTCGTTTCCCCAGACGCGATCTCTAAGCGACCCCGTGTTCGATTTCCAATCGGTCCAAATGTTTTTAAACATTTTGCTCGTTTGACGCAATCGAGTTGATGACTCTCATTCGAACTGACAGGAGTGGAGAAAAAAACGAACTCTCGTGTTGAAATTTGCGAAATGTTTTAACGATGTTGATTATGAACGAATGTGCTTTTATCCCTGGAGATTAAAGTTACAGCGAGGGCTTAAAACGAGGTACGACGTGTTTGCGAATATTGCAGCTCGTTAACAATTCACGCGTTATTAAGCAAAAATCAAGTGGACTGGTTGGTGGTGGGGGTGACGTGACTGCCTGGGGTGAGCCAGGTGTATTGCCAGAAGCTTCCCAGTTTGCCCGCAATTTGCTCGTGTGTGTGTGTTTGTGTTTTTTTTGTTGAGTAATCGATGTAGATATAAATGGACCTCATTCTTGGTCTCCCGTTGCACTTAATCGTAGTAGCACGCTTTGCGGTTGGTATCCAAGTGAAACTCACAGAGATATTTACAAGTCATAGTTTTTTCTATGCTTTTGATTCGTGAAAATGCTGAAGTCCTGGACTCTGTGTGGACTAAATTATTGATATGTTCGTTTTCTAAGTCGCAGAATAGTGAAAATGAACAATTAATCCATCTTTGAGGTTTTGTTTCTTAAAAGCAATATTACATTATATAATATTACAATTATAATATAATTATAATATATATATATATATATATATATATTATAATTGTAATATTATATAATATTACAATTTCACAAGTATTTGTAAAAGAAAGGAGTTTTAACATCCATTTATCAAAATATATTGCTGGTAGACATATTAAACAGAATAAACTTCAATTTGATTTCTTTTAAAACAAGGGTTTGGATTATGATAAATGACTAGAGATATTGTCCGGTATCAAAACTGTTTAATCAACTTATGATCATTTCGATCGCGTTGCGATCATCATCAGAGCTTGCAGCTTCTGGGCCTTTTTTTTTTCTTTTTTTTTCGGCCCAGAAGCTGCAAGCTCTGATGATGATCGCAACGCGATCGAAATGATCATAAGTTGATTAAACAGTTTTGATACCGGACAATATCTTTAGTCATTTATCATAATAAAAAAAGGTATCTACATCACCAACAATCCAATTAATCAAGGGTTTGGACTTGATTTCATTGGAAACCAACATTTTAACGGAAATTAATGGTTGACTTTTAGAATTAATTTTCTAATATTCGTGAATGTGTGAATCGTTACTGCTCTAAATAATATTTGTGGATCAGTACATCCTGAGATTCAATAGTGACGATGAATAATTTCCGACACCACCAAAGAAGCTGGGATCAGAATACAGAGCCTGGATGTGAAGTAAATTTTAGACTCCGATCTATATGAATGCAGAATAAAATAAGAATAGTTCAATAATTTAACCTTTTGCAATATTAATATGATCGTTTTTCATGACCGGTCAGTTAATGTCATTATTTAATGAATGCCTCCTTTGATGATTCTTTTTCCCGACTGACTCCTTTCTTGAAAGTAATGCTCAAAGTAAATTGTAAAGAATTTTATTGCTTTAGAATTAGTAAACATATAGCATGGACTTATAAAGAGTGTTAATTAAGACAATAAAAATTTTGGAAAATGCTTTATGAAATTGTCGTCGGGTAGAAAATTTGTTACTAGGCAAATATTTCACAACACTTCCCAGGTTCTTAAAAAATACTCATGTTCATAATAGCTACGTGTTTCGACGGTTGATGCGAATGGATTTTCGTGCAGCCTAAGAGACAATAGCATATACACACCCCCTCCATGTGACAGTTTTCTGTTTCTTTCGTATGAACATTGCCGCTAATGCACGAACTACGTCTGCTAATGTCCGGTACAAGTAGAAATCCAAATGTTGGCAGAGCATATCGTTACCTGAGGTAATTTCTGTGACAGGGAGCTCTTTGTTGTCAAAGCGTTAAGTGCATCAGTGTGCGTAGTTAATTAACGCAATAGTGGTGTCAAGAACCCATTTTTGGCAGTAATCACTTTGGGAGCTTTTATTCAGAGTATGTAACTAGTAACGAAATGAGGTCACTCAATTTCCCATCCCCTACAGACCACTGTCTCATTTCCCATGACGGTCTACAGCCCACCGCTTGTGTTCCCGTCACTGACCCCTCTGCTCCTGCCCTACCCCTCCACTGCCCCTCCCCCGCTCCCGTCCTCTCCATTGCCAATCCCTAGTTCCCATCGTCTCCATTGTGATTCCCTCGCCTCCATCTCAACTGTCACTCCCTCGCTGCCGTCGTCTCCACTGCCCCTCCCTCGCTTCCGTCCTCTCCATGGCTACTCCCACGCTCCCGTCCTCTCCATTGCCAATCCCTAGTTCCCATCGTCTCCATTGTGATTCCCTCGCCTCCATCTCAACTCTCACTCCCTCGCTGCCGTCGTCTCCACTGCCCCTCCCTCGCTCCCGTCCTCTTCATTGCTACTCCCTCGCTCCCATCCTCTTCATTGCCAATCCCTAGTTCCCATCGTCTCCATTGTGATTCCCTCGCCTCCATCTCAACTGTCACTCCCTCGCTGCCGTCGTCTCCACTGCCCCTCCCTCGCTCCCGTCCTCTCCATTGCTACTCCCTCGCTCCCATCGTCTTCATTGCCAATCCCTAGTTCCCATCGTCTCCATTGTGATTCCCTCGCCTCCATCTCAACTGTCACTCCCTCGCTGCCGTCGTCTCCACTGCCCCTCCCTCGCTCCCGTCCTGTCCATTGCTACTCCCCCGCTCCCGTCCTCTCCATTGCCAATCCCTAGTTCCCATCGTCTCCATTATGATTCCCTCGCCTCCATCTCAACTGTTACTCCCTCGCTGCCGTCGTCTCCACTGCCCCACCCTCGCTCCCGTCCTCTCCATTGCTACTCCCTCGCTCCCATCGTCTTCATTGTCAATCCCTAGTTCCCATCGTCTCCATTGTGATTCCCTCGCCTCCATCTCAACTGTCACTCCCTCGCTGCCGTCGTCTCCACTGCCACTCCCTCGCTTCCGTCATTTCTATTGCCACTCCCTCGCTCCCATCGTCTTCATTGCCAATCCCTAGTTCCCATCGTCTCCATTGTGATTCCCTCGCCTCCATCTCAACTGTCACTCCCTCGCTGCCGTCGTCTCCACTGCCCCTCCCTCGCTCCCGTCCTGTCCATTGCTACTCCCTCGCTCCCGTCCTCTCCATTGCCAATCCCTAGTTCCCATCGTCTCCATTATGATTCTCTCGCCTCCATCTCAACTGTCACTCCCTCGCTGCCGTCGTCTCCACTGCCCCTCCCTCGCTCCCGTCCTCTCCATTGCTACTCCCTCGCTCCCATCGTCTTCATTGCCAATCCCTAGTTCCCATCGTCTCCATTGTGATTCCCTCGCCTCCATCTCAACTGTCACTCCCTCGCTGCCGTCGTCTCCACTGCCCCTCCCTCGCTCCCGTCCTCTCCATTGCTACTCCCTCGCTCCCATCGTCTTCATTGCCAATCCCTAGTTCCCATCGTCTCCATTATGATTCCCTCGCCTCCATCTCTACTGTCACTCCCTCGCTGCCGTCGTCTCCACTGCCCCTCCCTCGCTCCCGTCCTCTCCATTGCTACTCCCTCGCTCCCATCGTCTTCATTGCCAATCCCTAGTTCCCATCGTCTCTATTGTGATTCCCTCGCCTCCATCTCAACTGTCACACCCTCGCTGCCGTCGTCTCCACTGCCCCTCCCTCGCTCCCGTCCTCTCCATTGCTACTCCCTCGCTCCCATCGTCTTGATTGCCAATCCCTAGTTCCCATCGTCTCCATTATGATTCCCTCGCCTCCATCTCAACTGTCACTCCCTCGCTGCCGTCGTCTCCACTGCCCCTCCCTCGCTCCCGTCCTCTCCATTGCTACTCCCTCGCTCCCATCGTCTTCATTGCCAATCCCTAGTTCCCATCGTCTCTAGTGTGATTCCCTCGCCTCCATCTCAACTGTCACTCCCTCGCTGCCGTCGTCTCCACTGCCCCTCCCTCGCTCCCGTCCTCTCCATTGCTACTCCCTCGCTCCCATCGTCTTCATTGCCAATCCCTAGTTCCCATCGTCTCTATTGTGATTCCCTCGCCTCCATCTCAACTGTCACACCCTCGCTGCCGTCGTCTCCACTGCCCCTCCCTCGCTCCCGTCCTCTCCATTGCTACTCCCTCGCTCCCATCGTCTTCATTGCCAATCCCTAGTTCCCATCGTCTCCATTATGATTCCCTCGCCTCCATCTCAACTGTCACTCCCTCGCTGCCGTCGTCTCCACTGCCCCTCCCTCGCTCCCGTCCTCTCCATTGCTACTCCCTCGCTCCCATCGTCTTCATTGCCAATCCCTAGTTCCCATCGTCTCCATTATGATTCCCTCGCCTCCATCTCAACTGTCACTCCCTCGCTGCCGTCGTCTCCACTGCCACTCCCTCGCTTCCGTCTTTTCTATTGCCACTCCCTCGCTCCCATCGTCTTCATTGCCAATCCCTAGTTCCCATCGTCTCCATTGTGATTCCCTCGCCTCCATCTCAACTGTCACTCCCTCGCTGCCGTCGTCTCCACTGCCCCTCCCTCGCTCCCGTCCTGTCCATTGCTACTCCCCCGCTCCCGTCCTCTCCATTGCCAATCCCTAGTTCCCATCGTCTCCATTATGATTCCCTCGCCTCCATCTCAACTGTCACTCCCTCGCTGCCGTCGTCTCCACTGCCACTCCCTCGCTTCCGTCTTTTCTATTGCCACTCCCTCGCTCCCATCGTCTTCATTGCGACTCCCTCGCTCCCGTTGTCTCCCTTGCCCTCTGTCCCGTCCGAGGTCTCCATTATCCCTCTCTCCCGTCTTCTTCATCGTTTGCCTTATGCCATCGTTACCATTCCCTACCGGTTTCCAGAGTTTCTGTAGCTGAGATTGTAGTACAGACTATTCATTTCGCGAACTAATAAACCAACTTTGTCACGTAATTAGACATATTTATGCCATCATTTGCCCACCTGTTCGTATTTCACCCTGACGCGCTGTTATATAAGACGGCTGGACCTTTGGAGTTCGTATACATGCACACGCGAACGTAAATAACTAGTCGAAACCATTCATCCGTGTCTTTAATGGTCCAGAATTCCAGGGCCTGTATTTTAATCATCGCCGATTGGCCGAAGTTCCGAGCAATGCAACGGCGGCGCTTCGCAGGGATACGTTGTTAGGCCGCAGCGAAACACTCAATTACGGCCACTGCTGTGCGGAGCTACGTTTTAATGATCCGATTCAGCGTCGAGAACGGATCAAAGGGCGACGGAGAACGGGTCCTGTGGCAGAAAACGCATGGCAAACACATCTGCTGTTAGCAGTATGTTTTTTGCTTAAATTGCAGACCCGGAATTTTAACTCTTGGAAATATACTGTTCCATAAAAAGAAGAGAAGAATGTGAAATAAAGTGAGATGAAGTAGTTGTCGAAGCGAGATGACGAAATATGTAAAAGAAGGCACGCAGATATTACAAAATAAATAGTTTTATTCAGATATTAATATTACTAGTTTAAATCTCAGATACTAGCGACAAATGCTTTGGAATTTTTATTAATTAATAACTTTGCTGCTTGAAAAAAGGTTTGTTCTCATGACAGGATACACTCCTCCGACAGACTTGACACAATAGACGGCGACTTCGACCCCTTTCACAGTCAAAATATGGAAGATCTTCACCACGTTTACGTCATCTTCTTATGAACTCCATGGAGAATTCATAAACTAGGTTCTTGACAGACCTCGAAACTCGGTTTTATGACGCAAGATTTAAAAAAATGTACACAAAACAATTTCCGAAACATTTGATGAAACATTTGTGTTGTACACGCTTGTATGTTTCATAAAATCGTGTATCACGCCACCTGTGGGGAATAATGTGTTTAACATTTCTGTTTCGGTCTCCCGTCCTGCTTTACGAGTCTAATAGAAGAGATCGGCGATAATAAAGTGATCGGACTTCAGGTACTCATCTCGAAGTGCAATTTCGTCGACATTCCACAGCCAACCATATTTATCATTTCCATACTCGTTTTTCGAAAACCGAAATAAACCCAATTAAAACCTAACGTAACTTAATGAACGTCTGGACCAGTGTGGAGGCATACACCAGAGAATTTTTTAAAAAATGGCGCAGTTTTTCTTAGGAGCTTCGTGGTTTATGACCAGTTGTGTTGCTATCGTTGCCATTGCTGATTGGAACCAACAATTATTTGATGAAAACAGAATGTGTTTGATTTAGTAATATTTGAATGGAACTAAGAGTTTTACTACGATCATGGTAGATTTCATAAAATTTACGTTTTATGAAATACTTTATAAA
Source organism: Gryllus longicercus (assembly GCA_038098605.1). Classification (NCBI taxonomy): domain Eukaryota; kingdom Metazoa; phylum Arthropoda; class Insecta; order Orthoptera; family Gryllidae; genus Gryllus; species Gryllus longicercus. The sequence goes on from JAZDUA010000070.1 coordinate 2,288,769, forward strand.
CAATTTTACAAATAATAGCATCGTCTGCATCGACTAACACAATGCCACTGCTGGTTTTTCTCTTCCGCCAAGAAGCTTCCCAGTCGATTGATTAATGTTTCCGGGTACGCCAACTGCTATGGTAATTATTTCCGTTAGTGAAGTGAATGATTTACCCCAAGGAAGGGTGAAAATGCCTTTTCGCGGGGTGGTGAGATCTGGCTCCGACCTAAACGACTGTTTGTGTAGCATTTTCCCATTCAGGTATCTCCTTCAGCTGGGTACCGCTGCATCCAGAACAAGTTCTACTTATGCCTGGACACCACTTGGAAGTTTAGAAGTGCAGCTGATGTAACTGTGTAGGTATGTGTGTGTAAGGGAAGGGGAGAGCACAAAGAGGAAGAAGGAAAGATCGGGTCCCTCACTCATTAGGATCTTGTCCCTCATTCGCGTAATATTGATCTGAGAAACGACGGAAAGCTACCAATCAGAGCAGCCGGCCACTAGAGTTTTCCTTCTGACAACGGCTGAATTCGACGTAGCTATTTAGATAGTGCGGAAAATTCGCCACCATCGGGATTCGAAGCTTAGTCCCTCCCGATCAGAGTCGCCGCAGAGACGGCGGCAAAGCTGTCTGTCTAAACTCAACCGGTCCCCACCGATTGAGGTCTCCATTATCCCTCTCTCCCGTCTTCTTCATCGTTTGCCTTATGCCATCGTTACCATTCCCTACCGGTTTCCAGAGTTTCTGTAGCTGAGATTGTAGTACAGACTATTCATTTCGCGAACTAATAAACCAACTTTGTCACGTAATTAGACATATTTATGCCATCATTTGCCCACCTGTTCGTATTTCACCCTGACGCGCTGTTACGTAAGACGGCTAGACCTTTGGAGTTCGTATACATGCACACGCGAACTGAGTCGACTGAAACGGAGCAGCGCGTAACTCGAGACCGCGCCACCAAACGGACCGTGCGCGCGGGGGTTCCCCACCAAACGGCTCGTGCGAACGTGTCCGCGTCCCACACCTGCTCACCTCGCATCGCGTCGCGTCGGCGGTCGTGCAGATCACGCCCCAGCACGCCCCCGCACACGCGCGCGGGCGCGACACCTGCCAAAACAGCTCCTGCGCGCCGCCGCTGCGTGCCGGCGCGCGGGTGAGCGACCCGCGTCGCAGGGGAGACGACGTGGAAGATGCTGGCGCAGCTGCGGTGGAGTCGACGGCGACATGGAGGAGGGGGGTACCGTTGCGATGGCTCTGTGGCAACAAGTTGCTTCGGCAGCGTCGTTGACCGGGAGGTTGAAGGGTTAGAGGCACGTCGGGTCACGAGTTTAGCTCGGTCGCATCTAACCTCTGGAGGAGAATTCTGGTGGACGGCTGCTCTGATAGATAGTTTCTGGTGGTTTCTCCAATCAATGCCAAGGGAATGTCGTATCAGTACCGTAACAAAACGTGTACTAACCGTGTGCGATCTTTTGTTTCTCATTATTATTTCCTGCTCGCTCCTTATAATCACACACACACACACACATACTATTGTATTCACTCTACTACATATGTCCGGAGTATAATCGGGTGTTTAGAGATTGACAGAGCCATTTAAATCTCGAAGCGTCCAAAAACCCAATTCAACCAAACCACAATCCAAATTAAAGGCTAATTAAATGCTATTTCCCTAATTTTAGATTCTTGTATATTAGCAGTGATATACAAAGAGAAAAAAGAATAAAACTATTGGATGTACTGAAAAATATTGAGGAAAGAGGGGCTAGATAAGCAACACTTAGCTTCCGTTCACATCGACACTTAGCTTCGAGACGCCCGTGCCTGGCGTACCCTCGTCGTGGGCCTGCCGTCGCTGGAGGGAGGTCCGCGGGGACTAGTTACCTCACCTGCGCCGCCCAGGGAGGGGGGGAGCACCACGGGAGCGCACACCTGCGCCCGGAGATCTCGGCGGCCTCAGGGGCCGGAAGCCGCTCAGCGAAGTTGCCGAGTGGAGGCTCAGCGAAAATGCGTCGTGTGGACCCGGGGCCCACTGTTGGTGTACTCCGCTCGCCGGTACACGCGCTTGCTGGAATAATAAAGTATAAATTACGGAATCTTGTCAAGTAAATATGTGTATTTAGAGTGCGTTTCTGATTTAAAAACCTCATGAAAGAGTATGTTTCTTAATCTAATTATTTCCATGGAGACTTAAGATATTCATGAGATAATAAAGGTTGAATCACAGGTTATATACACCGTATGCTATAACGCAAAATTATGTTAATGCAAGGTATTTTATGCTACGTTTCGCTACTGGATAAATTAACTAGGACTTGTGTATTGTATAATACGTAATTTATAATATTAAGCATCTGAAGCTCAAAAAGGTATATGATTAATCAAGTTATTTAAAAAAAAATAAGATGCGATTGACTCATATTGCCAACCATTCAAATGAAAGGGACCTACGAAGATTACAATATTCGTATCTACAACTCTTTGGTATAATTCAAGGATTTTTTGAGTACGCATGCCCTTTTTTCCCTTTCCCTTTCTTTCTCCATTAAATTATGGACATTTCCATTTTCAACAAATCATGTACCATGATTTCTGCAATTTGTAAAATACAGAGGAATGATTTCTTACCTCTTCTGCCATTCCTTGCACAGTTTGGAACTAATTATTTGTACTTTTGATTAATTATTGTTTCAAGTATAGTCGCATTCGATTGTAACGAATTTATGAATAATGTCTCTAATTGCTTTCTGATTAAGTTTTCAAGGTTAATATCTACGAATGGCATGAATGGCTCAGATAATATCAAAACAATTTCCGTCCTTTTTGAACACTTGCGTACCGTATTTTATTTTTGTCCACAATTGGCCTTAAACTATACAGTGGTACAATGCCTCTACAAAAAGTTCATTATGGAGTAATTTTGCGCTTTGGGAAGAGTTTTAGGTAGTAGGAACGATTAATACCTGAATGTGTAAATAATAATAATAATAATAATAATAATAATAATAATAATAATAATAATAATAATAATAAAGAGAGTTTGAAGTAGGAAAATTCACACGTTAGGAGTCCTTAAAGGGTCCATACATGTTCCCGTTACTAGATTGTTTTGTCGTATCATTTTATTCGCGAGTGCACTGTGGGTGATATTGTTATGAACAAAACAGTTTCGTGGTGGTTCATATTCTGAACTTCACTGCGCATAAAACTGCACAGGGTAGAGTTTTTCTAAACCTTCAAGGTGAAAATCCTTCCTCGAAGCACGAATCCGTAGAAGTAATGCTGGTAGATTACGGGCACTGGGGATACGGTTTAATCTGAAACGAGAAAACCTGCGCGAGTAAAACGTGACCCAAACGCGGTATAGCACCATTAAAATTCAAATGGCGAAAGATTCAAAAACAGCCAACTTCAAAACATTTTATGTTTCGATTGATCTAAGCTTCCTCAGAACTGAAATGACACACATGTCGGGAAGTCTGGGGCATTCTCTCCAGAGGATCTGTGGTATATAACTGGAGGAGGTCAAGTCTTGAAAGACTACGTGCGGATCGGCACCACAACACTTCCAGAATCGATGATCTATACTTCGATTAAAACTCGATAGCATTTCAAGGTCACGAGGTGAATAGACAGGGAACACTGTCATCCAATGAGAAGCTTCAGTACCAAAACATTTAGTCTAACGAAGCTCGCGATTCGATGTCAATGACCCGCTCTCCCACTAGCTCGTGACCTTGAAAGGACTTACTTTTTTAATCGGAGTACAACGTGTTCGGCATCAATTCTTTATCACTCACTCGCCCACACATTCGGAAGTCCAAAACCTACTGGAAAACCATTTAATTTTTCCGGCGGTTTGTAACTTTCAACCACTGCGGGCCTTAAAACACGCGCGTGGCAACTTATCCAAAGAGTTTACAGCGGAGCCCCCTTGAGCAAACACTGGAGAACGTCCCTGGCCTTCGGCGAAGCGTCAAAGGAGAGAAGTGGCCCATGCAACGATAGCGGCCGTCTTTTGGAATGCGGGGACTGACTGAATGCACCTTTCTTCGACAGAATGTGTGCTTCCCTTTAGCCGGCCAACCGTCAAGTAGGTATGCATCTATACGACGGAGAACGATATATTTTCTTAAGTTTCTTGAGGATTCCTTTCTAGGAACGGCCTTAATGGGCAGCTGTCTTGGTGTATTGAAAAAATACGAATGATGTCCGAGATCAAATACCCACATTATAGTACGCAAAATACTGCATAGATTTAAAATTGCATAATAAAACGGGCTGTTTTGTGGACAAATAGCATCACCAAACGGATGAAGGGTGCGTTATAGGCAATACTAATTCTATGAATGAATTTCAAAAGGTTTTCTAGATAGTCATGTTTAGAAAGCTCTTCTAGGATTTTGGGCACTGCACAACCAAATTAATATGAATAGTTTGCTGTAGTACGTATTTTCCCACTTTTTTCGGAACTATTCTTTTGAAATCAAAATGCGCTGAACACTGAGGTGTTATTAAATGGAGAGGGTTAAGAGAGTACATTATCATTTTTTAAAATTAATATTTTGTCGAACCTTTCATTCGGTCAGTCCTCAGGTAGACATACGTACTTCTCCTGCGTAAAGGCTTTACGTCGGAGATCGATGGAGAACAATATTTATTTTCACGTTACCTCAAGATTCCTTGCTAATGTGGTGTGAACGATCAGTCTTCTGGAAGTACCAGAAAAATACGACTGATATTTTAGATCAAAACTTTTTCATTTTAGAATGTATCTTGTAATAATGAAATTGTATTGTAAAACAGGCTGCAGATAACGACTGTAAATTAGTGAATGACGTATGAAATGCCAGACATTCTGCCGGAACTGCAGCGAATTATTCTACGTAGCATAATTATGACAGTTTGAGTAAATTGTTCGTGTGATCCATTGGGAATTTGTTGTCGACAAAGAGTACAGCAGCTTTTTTCCCTCAAGTTTCTGTTCTGTCTCCTGCCTCCCATTCCACCAACTATTCCATCTCCATCCTCTTCGTCTTAGTTTGGCCTATTCTGTAAAACTCGATAATGACCGCGTTCAGGTGTTGCAACTTCGAAACTAGATCAACCGTATCCAAACTCGTTTCCTAGGACTGACATTCTTGATTTGCAGTTATGTTCTACGATTTGTCGAGGTTTCTGGCTTTTATTCTTCCTAACGACATGCGAAGCAAGCTCAGTTAACCGGCAATCCACTGTTGTCTTATTTTCCCCCGCCTCTCTCATCCTCTCCCTCACCCCAGCGGTCGGTGCACCACGGCACGGCGTTCTTGAGCAGGGCCTCCTTTCTCCCTGTGTACCCGCCACGCCGCACCGCAGCTCAGCCGCCGCGTCGGTGCATTCGCCTTTGCAGCTGAGTGTACAGCGCGGGGCGGGCTATCCCCGTCGTTAAACACATGGCGTTTCCTCGCGGGGCGGGACGAGATGTGGTGGGGTGGGGCGGGTAGAAGCCGGGCTGAGCAAGACGGGGCGGGGCGAGGGTGGGCGGGGCGGGGCGGGGCGGGGCAAGGCCGGGAGAGGCGGGGACGGGTGGTGTGGGGCGAGGTGAAGCGAGGCGGGATGGGGTAAGGCGGCGCTAGGCGGGCAGGCAGAGGCCCCCCTGGGGGGGGGGATGTTTTGGGGTCAGGCTCCGGAGCAGGCGTTTAGCGAGGGGAAGGGGGAGTGAATGCAGCATACGAAGTGTCTCTATTAAGACGCTTCCAAGGTTGAGTGCCCGCCCAGCCCGCCTTGAGTAAGAGTAAGACGAGAGCAAGTACAGCGCTCTTGTCATACTGTCGTGCGCTCGTCGCGGTGCGTGACGTGAACACTAAGTGCCGGACGCGATGCGTTGGTGTTGGCGTGGGATAGTCGCCGAAGATGATGATTTTCCTAATTATGTTCATCACTGTTGAGGTGATTGAAGAAGTATCGCCTGTTGTAGCTCACCACTCATTATCTCAATGTTTATTGGGTGGGTATTGGAATGGATTCTAGAGAATGAACGAGGGATGTTTCAATACTGAAGACTGAAAGAATACATGATTCAACTCAGGAATGAATGAAGTAATGTTTCTGTACTGAGGAATGTGTGCTTCTGTACTGAATAGTGAATGAATGGATGAATGATTAAATACTGAATAACATATAGTGTGAACACCTCAGTTCATCAACTGGTATTCGCTCGCCGACACCATCAGTAAGAACGAATTACCTGTGTGATTTACACAGCCACCGTGGCGTATTGACAAACTAACATTGGTTATTGAAGTGATGTGTGAGTTTATAAATTTTTTAGAGCTATTCCTCATATTCAGAAATAAAAATGTGTGTCCCAGATTTGTCCTTTAGGACACACCTAATACAACTTCATTTGATCCATAAAAAAACGCTGAAAAATATATCATCTAGGATTTTGTACTCTTAGTAATCAGCCAGTGCACACGCAAGGGCAATCTGCGGAGTAGGGTTTTCTTACATCTCATCTTTGCTACAAGTTCAATCAAACCCATGAAAATAAAAGCCGTTAAGAAATAACATTGTGTCACGTAATTTACTAGAACTTACAGTGCAGTTTTTATAGCCGCGAATAAAGCGTAATAATTAATTAGCACTTGTGATTTGACGGCTAAGTGAGCTCGAAATAGTATTTTGGAACATCTCTGTCGCAACTTCCGTCGACTCCAGGTCAACACTTCGGGTCACGAACTTCAGGATGAAAATTGTGTCACGTAATCTACTCAACCTTTCGAACAACCCACGAGCTACCTTATTCAACCCATAATTCGACACTAAAAGGGAGAGATGCGCGTTTGCGCACCTCATCAACCAGTTCATGCGCCCCGTCACCAATGATTTGAGGGAAATTTCAGTCCGATAGACAAGAGTCATGTAATATATTGAATTATTCCGTTTGATATGGTGGCAATGTGGTGGTCGAATTCAATACTATGAATCGTTGTCATGACTCACTCTTAATTAACAACTGGAGTTCATAAGTATTACAACGCGTCGAAGAGCGACTTTACCTCTGGTCGTCAACAAGTTCAGGCGCGCCGCCTCAACGATATGCATGGGTCTCCTGTGGGTTAAGCATAAGAGTTTACGACGTCAAATAAAAATATTTTTTTTAAAAAAAGCAGAAGTCATTGAAATGATATTCAGACAATGTGGTCAAAGGTTTAGAACTGTGATAATCTCGCGCGATTTATCTAAGACGTGCTTCGGGACGTATCCGTGGTTGAGTTTTTCGGGATATAAAGGGCTTCAGAAAGCAATCCGTGTAACGTAATCCACTCTGCCTGTCCCGACATCCGCAACGGGGTTCATGCAGTACTATTGCAACGCATCGAAGGGCGAGTTTGCACACCTCTGGCCATCAGCCAGTTAACGCGCGCCGCCGCCGTCGGTTTGCACGATCTTCCTCTGGGAGCCGCTGCACGGGCATCGACGCCGCTGAGTATTGACTTTTGCCGCGTATTTGCATGGATAATGCGCGCAGTTTCTCTAATTACAGGCGTGGCGGCCGCGGGGCGGGTCCCCAAGGACGCCTGCTTTTCGCCCCCCCCCCCGTCTCGCTTCCCCTCGCCCCTCCCCCCCCCCGCCTTTCGTATCGACTCCGGATGTAGGTGCCGCCGAATCTATTGGACCTGCGTTTGCGGTGGTCGCGATAGAGGATAGCGGAAGGTTCATCGTTTGTGTTCTGGGTTTTGGCAGAAGTTCCCTGTAGAGCTTCACAACCTGAATGAGTAAGGTTGGCAAAGAATCAGTATTTTGCTTTCAATATATAAGTATTTTGAACTCAAACATTTGTTGCAATGTACTGCAATATCTTCAAAATCTCCCGTTCTTAAATAATGAGTACAATTGTGTAAAAAATAGTCTTATCTTTGAGAAAATACTTTTATTGTTGATGTGAAGTTATAACGTATCATAATAACTATATCGCGTAATAACTTTCATTTTAGGAAGAATGTTTGATGAAGAACAGGCCTTCGTCTTTTTTCCGTTTATTGGGCGTAATAGAGCAATTAAATGGAGCTTAACTACAAATTTTTGTTCTATTTGTTTTTCGTCCCTCATAAGCAGTCAATCCGTTAAGTATAGTTTAGTATCAGCCAGACAAGTTTTAATAGTTGAAATAATACGTTTCCAAATAAATGAATGATATAATGTAATTACTTACGAGCTATTAGTCCTGTTATCTGTTTTTGTGATTAATATTTCATCCATTTTGCTAATTTGATAATTTGACCTTGGTACATTTACTAAATATGGGTGCACCATTGCCCACATAATTGCTTGAAATAATTACGTTCTTTTAAAATAGAAATTAGGATGAGTAGTCGCGTAAACGTATATGAATAGTTTAGAGGGAACAAACAACCGTTTCTGTAAGTTAATTTGCCAAATTCGCCGGACTTTAGAATTCAATTCAGTCCTAGTTCGTTATTCAGAGTAAACGAGAGTCCTTTTTGACGCATCTTCAGCACATTGTGTCATTGATTCGACTGCCCCATCCCACGAGGGTTATATCGATAAGTGAGACTACAATTCAACGCATAACTGCCAACACCGTAGGACATCGTTTTAATAAAAACGAGCACACATAATTGTCGTATTGCCCAGTTTTTGTTTCAGTACGCGAAACAAAACAGTCCAATTTAACGTTGTATTCCCACGTGAAATCTCCACTGAATTGAACCAATCATTTGAACTGCACAAATGAACGATTCACAGCTGAACAATTTCTTTTGAATCTGCGCGTTTTGTGTGGTGATGCAGTTGTGAAAAAAAGATCTGCTCTACACGAGTATTCGCTCGTAGCTATTCATTTGAACGCGCATGGGGTCCAACAAGGAAGACCGGGTGGTGAGAAGTGTCGGGAAGTTGCGAAATTCCGGTTCCGACCGCGTGGCGGTGCTAGTGGGAACATTTCTCACGCTCAGTGAGTGGAAGTTATCGCTATGCCCTCGATTATTCATATGTCGAATGTGTGAAGTATTACTATGTTTGGTGCTAAAATAACCCTGTTTGTAAATCTTCTGGATATCATCTTAAATTATATTCCTTCTATTTTCGTTCTTTGTAAATTGGAAGAATATATCAAAACATAACAATGTGAATTGTACCAGCTAATGGTTTTCTATACAACACTTACTCATATTTCTCCCGCGTTATTTTCTTGCAAATATTACTGCTTTGATTTTTCGTTCATATACCATGTTACCTTTTGAATAGCACAGATATCAAGTACATTTGCTACTAAGTGGATTTTTACTACCAATTCTTACATCGCAAACAAATGTATTTGGCGCAGATAACACGAGTAGATTTTAATGTTTCAATTTTCATCACAATTTTACGTTAATATGGGATGTGGAGGTCGAATGTCTCATAAGAATAGGTAAAACGTTTCATATCATTTATGGGAAAATTAAGCAGCAGAAAATACCTGAAACACGTAGTTCAGAAACAAAAGATGACTATAGTTCTCAATTTGCAATTTTTACTAAAAGCACTCAGATACGGTGGAGACAAACTTTCTGCTCGAAGTGAAGAGTTAGTGGTTACAATCTCGCGAAAAGTATGAATGCGTTTCATTTGCTATCGTGTCGTGGAAGGCAATATTAAGTATCAGTCATTTCAATACTATAAATTAATTTATAATTGTTCAGAAATGTAATAAAGCTTAGAATAAATTAAAATGTGAAAACGACCATGATAAATAAATCAATGGGCTTCCGATTTGCAATGTGCTACATAAACAATCCAGTAATGTGTACCTTCGAGCGGGTCGTACATTTTTGTGGCCGACGTTTTCCTTTTGTCCGATGGGAAGTAAAGCCGACTAACCCATTTCGCACATTTGTCGAGTATAAAGAAACTTCAAGATTAAATCTTAGCTGTATTTTAAAGTTGATTTATCGTTGAAGAAACACCTACATTTGATACTAGATATGGATGGCTAAATTTGAACAGCTCGTGTCTCAATGATTCAATTTTTCCGAAGAGAGAATAAAAAAGTTGCAATTTCCATTACAAGCTAATCAAACAGAGACCAATTTCCGTTCACCAAATTTCCAGTTAATTTCTGTGATACATGTCGTTAGAATTCAGTAGTAGATTTTATATTCTGATATTACTATCTCAAATAAAATTGCGAATTACGTCTTAAAATTTATCCATTGGTGTAATTACGAGTATATAGGTGGGTCTGATCCCTGTCGCATTATCCTGATCATGCTTATGATTATTAGCGAAAGGAACACCAGTCCAATAATGGTTGATGACTGCCGGAATACCGCTTAGCGTTTAAAACATCTGCAGAAGAACAGTTATATTAAAATGGAGTGAAGATAATTTCATGCGTGCATGTGTGTGTGTATGTAAAAGGAATGCTATACGAATTTCTCATAGTTGGCTGGCGGTGTAGGAGGAAAAGACCTACGCGTCTCTTTTCATGTGCTAGTGATCGTAGTAATGGATTCTTCGCCTCTCATCGAATGAATGATTGGTTGCTTGCTTGGTTGATTAGTGATTCTGGTCGCGTCAGTGGGTAAAGTCATTAGTCACATAAGTACAGGTCGTTGTTTATCGTGAGAGGTGGCGGTACTCACTCCCCACTGGATGGTGAGAACTGGTGCCGATCTACCGACGGCTAAAGGGTTTTCCCCAACCAGAGAACCGACCCAGCCGGGACAAGCTCTAAGCTTCCGACCGTTCCCCCAACATGTGATAGTGTAGCGCCTGGAAATGTGTGTGTAAGTAAGGGGTAGAATAGGACAGGGAATGGGAAGAAAAGATCGCGCGCGGTCGGTGGACCGTTTCTTAGGGTTCTGCTCTGGCATTCGCCTGGTATTGATTGGAGGAACCATGGAAAACTTCCGATAATAGCAACCGGCGATATAATTCTCCTCCTGACAGCGAAAGAACTCGAGCTAGCTCTTAATCCAGTGTTAAAAATCCCGCCGCCGTCGGAACTCTATCGTAGGACCTCCCGGTCAGACACTCTGCCGAGGGATTAGTCGATGCCCCGAGCCACTGCACCCGGTCGAATGCTGTTTCACGCTCACGAGTCAACCAGGGATACCACGGCGATTCAAGCACATGCATATTCGGAAGTACGAAAACCGAACGTGGGAAGAGGGCGAAATGGAGTACCGTACAGCGAAGTCGCAAAGTTCCGTCTCGTGCCACTGCGCTACTGCGCCAGGACACACATTTTTCACACCCAGTGGGCTGAAAATTACCGAAACGCGGAGCGGAGCGGGGCGCGGCGCTTTATTCATATGTCGAACACGCGCGTGGTACTTAGGCGTGAAATATGGTGACGCACTTTTTTCTTGTGAATGCGCAAGAGAGGGGGGAACGAGGCGGTCGGCGCCATTGTGCGCGTCGAGGGCGGTGCGATGCGCGAGCGGCCTGGGGACCCAAATGCGAAATCGATGGCGAGGGGCCGGGGCCAGAGAGGTCTTCGCGAGCCAATTTCCTTGTGGCCATACGAGGAAAGTGGGCCAGGAGGGGTTCCCGGTCATCGGTCCCCGGTACATGGTGAAGGTTTTTCCGTTTCTTTTGGCTAGATTTCTAAGAAGTGGCACAAACTGAAATTATTCTGGTTGTTAAGTATTGACAAACTGTGGATTCGATTGAATTTTGTACCTTCACCTGTTCTAATTGTATACGTAATAACAATAATCATAAAATACATAATAATAATAATAATAATAATAATAGTAATAATAATAATAATAATAATAATAATAATAATAATAATAATAATAATAATAATAATAATAATAAATAGACGGTCTGTGGCGAAGACGGTTGTGGCAGTCGTAGTCTGCGCTGAGAAGGCTGCAGGTTCTTGTCCTGCGTAGATATGGACGTATTTGTGATTGTCACTTCACCCCTCGTCACCATCATATCGCCTCATAATTCACACTTCAAGGCGTAACAACCTTGACTTACTGAGGGATACAGCTGAAAAAATAATTATATGCGTCGTCATTGCCAACAATATTACACAACATATACAATATAATATTGTTGGCAAAGACGACGCATATAATTATTTCATTGGAAATGCCAACGAAAACTCACCACAATACCTATACAGCTGAAAAGCTGATTCTGACACGTTACACACGTTAATTGTGTAGATAGATCAGTAATGTCTTATACGCCAATAATAATAATAATAATAATAATAATAATAATAATAATAATAATAATAATAATAATAATAATAATAATAATAATAATAATTTTTAAAAACTAGAACACTCCTAAGGGTAGCTGTATCTTAACGTGCGCTTAGTGAATATACGTTCTTCGTTTTATAATCAAATATAAAATTAATAATATTGGTCTGTTTCTGGTATTCCCATTCTTTTTCGTTTATTGACCCTTTGAAAAAGAGTTGTTGCCTCCACCGAACCGTTTACTTTATTCTCTATAATATATAATGAATGATATGAATAATATTATAAGATGTATAACAAAGAACTCCATAACAAAGAATATAACATTAGTATAACAAAGAATTGCGGAAAAATTTATCCAGTACGTATTGCAGGGAGTATTTTTTCTAATTAGAGCAAAACACGTTTCTCTTCTCCTGAGTAGAATTTAGTTTTGAATGCAATGGTATATTTTTTGAGTTTTCTAAATTTCCTTAGCATTTCTAAGCTAAGTGTACTTGGTCTGGGTTGCCCTAGTGCAGAAAGTCGAAATGTGTCCCCTCTCTGAAATTAATGTGAAATTTAAAAATTCATTGGTGTAATAATATGGTTAGTGCAATATAAAAATAAGAATGGAGTGTACTTTTTTTTATATTCTTTGTGGATATCCATTCTCGGGGGCGTTATTAAGGGCCCGGTACTTCAGAGAACCAGTTTGGTGCACTGTTTGGACCAGCTTAGCGACACCTAATACTAAGGATAAACGGTGAACACTAAAGAACAGCGAATTTGTAATTTATGTAATGTGTTGCTCTGTATAAGAAAGAAATGAATTATGAAGTTCATTTAATGTTTTTTGGAATCAACAGGATCTTGATTATACCTATCAATCGCCGATTTACATTCGGCAATTGACCCCTAAGAGACCCCTTGATCATCATTGATTCCTTTCTAAATTTCATCTACTCCTGTTGGGAACCACTCATCTATGTCAATATACACCTTTCAGTCTAAAACAGACTTACCTTCTAAGAGAACATCATCTAGTTATGTAACATTCTGCAGCGTAATTCATCTCTTTACGCATTACCAACCATTCCTATACTCCACGAAGCTTGTGCAGTCATTCGTTTTCATTCATCCCAGCTCTCTTCAGGTTAACGCCATGTGCACTAAAATAATTGCTCGCTCACCGCTACCATCACAAGACCCAAGTATTAATGTATTATACGGAATTCGAACCTGCAAACTTTGTGCAAAGCATTTGCCACCGGAGCCATTTATTCGAATGGGATATTGTGATGTTAGTAAATATTATGGATGGATGGGGAGTCGAGCAAAGTGGACTGGTTTGAAATAATCAAGTTTCGACTCTTACCCAAACATTCCTGCCATAGCCCAGGTTAATTAGATTAATTAGATTAATTTCGAAGGACCACCCAGATTCCTGTAAAGAAAGAACAGGTTGTAACCACTCCTGCAGATCTGGGACTGCAAGGATGGGGAGATGACAGGAGAGGGTGCTTGTTACCATGAAACAATAGAATACAAAACATATAAGCGTATATTATAAATTAAAGATACATATTTGACCTGTGATGAAGATGAAACTTAACCTATGAATGAAGTCACATAAATAACATGAAATAAATGCATGATGAGACCAAATTGCACACGTGGCGTTGTGAATTAGTTTGTCAGTAGTAACTAATTACACGTAGCATGAAGTAACACATATAAAGGTAATTAGCGCACGTGGCATTGTGCATCAGTTTGTCAGTAGTAACTAATTACACGTAGCATGAAGTTAACACATAAGAAAGTAATTAGCGCACGTGGCATTAAATAACACATAATGAGATTGATTAGCACACGTGGCGTAGAAATAACACATATGAACGTGGTTACAATGCACTGTTTGCCCACATGGCGTGAGCGTTAGTAAGTTGCACCAATGTTACCAGCACAGGGACTGAACGTGTGTGGCATAAGCCGGTTCCACACGTAAACAGCTGGGCACCACTGTACGTGTGTGGCGTAAGCCGGTTCCACACGTATGAGCAGCTAGGCACCATTGTACGTGTGTGGCGTAAGCCGGTTCCACACGTATGAGCAGCTGGGCACCATTGCACCTCGGAGAGCGTACATAGCCATGAGTGCCGTATGCGCGTCGCGGAGCAACGCGCAACGTGTCCGTTTGACTTGGACATTACAGAAAGAAAGTTACAGGGGCGCCACAGCGGCGCGCGACACGTCCGTCCAGGATGGACGCTCGACAAAGACAGTACACACCGCGAGGAGCGCGGCGCGGAGCAACGTCTGTTCAGCAAGGAGACGAGACGACAACTGATTTTTCTTCCCCGTTGCAGCGCCGCGCGGCGAGCGCGGTTGCGCCGCCGGCGTGTCGTGTGCAACGAAATTTTCCAGGAAGTCAAGCGCGCAGCTGGGCGCTTGCTGGCGTGAGGTGGTGGGGGGCCTTTTGGCCGCGTGGCGACCGAAGTTTCTGGAAACCTGATGCAAGAGAGCGGGCGCGGGCTGCAGCTTGCAGGCACCGAGGAGGGGGGGGGGGGCACCCTCCGGCGACACGTAGCGGGGCGGGGGGCACTGGCGGCGGCGAGAGCGCGCGCGCAGCGCACCCGTGCGGTGGCGGCGGACAGCCAGCCACGAGAGCGGGCAGGCACATGCTGCAAGCTGGCGTACTCTGGTGGCAGGAGGAGAAATTAATACGAAGGCGCGGCGCTCAGGCCGGCTGGTTCGTGGCATGTTGCGAGCGTGGAGCTCTGAATTGCGTCATTGATGCAATCGGAGTTCTGGGAAGGTGGCAACACACACACACACGCGCGAGCGTCGACGGCGAGACAACGGTTGCCACACGTGCCGTGCGCATCGAGGCTCGTTATTGCGAATGGAAGTTTCTAGGAACTTTGCGTGCAGCTGCTTGGCGTCGGTTGCGAGGTGGTGTGAGGGCAATTCCGAGTAGGCTCCGCCACACGTGCTATTCTGAAAAACTTAGTTGGTGATACAGATTCCTGAGAACTGAGCCGCTGCTGTGTAGAAACTTCAGAGATATGCGTCTTGAATAAAATATAAAAATATAATTATGAAATAGAAAATAGCTTGCGCTGACATACACCCCCACAGAACGACTAGGTCGTTCGACAAAAAAGATGTTAGGGCAAGCTAGGTAGTTAGGTATAGATGGGAGTGGTAGGGTGTATGGAGATATGGCAGGGATATTGAATATAGCCGTTGGTAAGGAAGGTATAATAAACCTTAGCCAGGTGAGCACCTCGGAGAGGTGGCAAGTGATGCAACAGAATTCTTGACATAGCAAGACTAATGAGATGTCTCAAGTGAGATGGTGCACCTCGGAGAGGTGGTGGGTGCAACAATGCACAAATCTTAACATAATGCAGAATCCTAACCACTAACCTTAACATAATCCTAATTACTAACATATTTGCAATAATACAATGAACCTTGCAAACGAATAGCTCTAAATAACTAGCACTAAACAGAAATGTTGCCATAGCAAAGGCTAATGAGGCATATCTCAGGTGAGATGTCAGAGGTTGCACCTCGGAGAGGTTGCAAATACGAAAATGCAGAATGTTGCCATAGCAAAGCTAGTAAGGCATATCTCGGATGAGATGTTAGGGAATGCACCTCGGAGAGGTTGCAAATGCAGAAATGCAAAATGTTGCCATAGCGAAAGCTAATAAGGCGTATCTCGGATGAGATGTTGTCCTCGGAGAGGTTGCATGCAATGCAAAAATCTTAATGACTAACATGTCTACAATATAATGAATTAATCTTACAGCTAACAAAATAATAAACAAAATGACTCTAAATAACTAACACTAAATAGCTATGAATTGCCTATATTTAAATTTGAATTGACATCTGATGGTCCACCCCCACAATGCCAGAGGTGATTAACACACAAAGGGTGTTACCTTTACACTTCACATTAGAGGGCAATACTTTAAATTTGGCAGAAGGCAGTGTTACGGTGTAAGTACCGTGTTCACCTGGAGAGCGTACATAGCTTGCTGCTCCGTGGGGTTTAGATTCAAAAATTTTGTGGCCTGACTTGGCCAGCAGGTGATCTGAAAGATCTGACAAAACAGATTTGTCATTTGAAACCCATTCGCGTAGGAGGAAACCACCCTTTGTTAATGGATCATTTAATTCAGAAGTGAATTGTTTGGCAGCATGCAGGTTAGGAGATGAATATAGAAAATCATCATCATTAGACATTGGCACATGTGAGCCTATAAGGAGGCCAGTGCATTCGTCTGTAGTTTGCTGATGCAAGGTGCGAACAGCAAGAAAGGTGGCTGGTTTTAAACCATATGTCACCGTAGTTAGGGCCAAGCCCTGCATGGGTCCAGGAGAACTCCATAAAACACGTTGTAGGTTCCAGTCAGATGGGTCTACATTAATTTGACGAAACGTTTTAAGAACAGCGGAAATGCTAATTTTGTTAAATTTAAAATTGAGCAAAAGATCAGAGAGATCGTTTTGAATTTTGCTGCCATTTAACAGTGCATCATTAGGAGCAATACCAGGAGTGGTTTTGGCTGAGGCGTTAAGCACAATTCTAGTTTTAGTAGTTGAATTGGTTACAACAGCTGATGCAGCCTGTTGATTAGCAGAAGGCTTATCACCAAGATGCAAAGGTTTATGGTGATTTTCACTACGGATGGTACATTTTGTAAGACAAGAATGACCATGGGCCTCCGGGTGAAGGCATCTAGAACATACACCTTGTTTAGGAGTAAAGTCATTGCGTGCTTTAGGTGATGATTCTAAAAATGAAGGACAGTCGTTACTTAAGTGCTCCGAATTGCATTTTGGACCAATTGGTAGTGTATTCCTTCCCGTGTTGTTGACGTTGCCCGCCCTGGCGGTGTGAGGCTTGTCATTAACGTGAGAATTGGAATTCCTAGAAGTATGTTTTGGGGAGATTGTTCTGTTGGAAACAGAAACATTGTCAGCGGGAGCTGATTTGTAATTAGACACTGCCACATCAGCTGCAGCGAGAACATCATAATATTCATTAAAGAGATCGTTTATTTGAGAAGTAATCTCATCAGTTAGATCAATGTCATCAATTAAATTATCAATTAAATTATCAAACTTATTAAAAGCTTTAATCAGCGTCTCCTTTCTGCAGATTAACTGTCGGCACGCAAGTGAAGTAAGTTTCTCATTTTCTGCAAGAAAATTTGAAGTTGAGGTGCAATAACGTTTCAATTTGGCCATTACGTTAATAACGTTTTTAGGGAGAGTTTGTGATGCCATCTTGGATGCTCAATCGGCAATTGATGGACACAGAATAGAACAGGAATGTTGAGGGATCAGAAGGGAGCCCTAACCTAATAGCAATTAACACTGGACCTTCCCCCAAAATACACAAACACTAAACAAAGCACACTGTATGTACATGTGACATAAAAGAAGCAAGTAATAACACTGATGTGTATACATGAGACATTTAAAAATTGCAATAAAAGCACAAATGTGTGTGTGTGTGACACAATAAACACATGAAATTAATAAAGCACATAAAAATGTAAAAACACAAATGTATGCATGTGAAGTTAAAGTTGGCAATCAGTGATTGTAATCTTTACAAGCAAGCAAGCAAGTAAATCCCCTGAATAGACGCACATCTATGAAGTTATTACACTTACAAATTTGTTGAAAAAGACAGCTGAGTGGTGCAGCATCAGTAGTGGAACAGCGTACAGCTTCGTTACACGATACAGGAGCAAACAGCCTCGTTACACGATACAGGACAGTAAGTACATGTAACATTTTAAATCAGGCATCAGTGTGTTGTATAAAAAACAAGCACATTGACAAAGCAAGTACAATTAACACAAGTATGTCACACAAAAAACAAGTACATTGATATGCAATTAGGACAAGTATGTTACACAAAAAACAAGTACATTGATATGCAATTAGGACAAGTATGTATATATAGTAACAAGCACGCTCAGACTAAATTTGATGGCTCAAAAAGGGCACATACAAAGTGAATGCTGATGTATCAGCTTTAATGCCTGGTAGACATTGAGAATGGAAGTACAAAGGGAATGTGCTGATGTGAATATCAGCTTGGTACCTGGAAGGCATTGAAAATAGAAATTAGGCATATATATGTGGGCATATATAAATTTACTGGTTATATCCGAGCTCGATCAGGACCAAAATGGATGGGGAGTCGAGCAAAGTGGACTGGTTTGAAATAATCAAGTTTCGACTCTTACCCAAACATTCCTGCCATAGCCCAGGTTAATTAGATTAATTAGATTAATTTCGAAGGACCACCCAGATTCCTGTAAAGAAAGAACAGGTTGTAACCACTCCTGCAGATCTGGGACTGCAAGGATGGGGAGATGACAGGAGAGGGTGCTTGTTACCATGAAACAATAGAATACAAAACATATAAGCGTATATTATAAATTAAAGATACATATTTGACCTGTGATGAAGATGAAACTTAACCTATGAATGAAGTCACATAAATAACATGAAATAAATGCATGATGAGACCAAATTGCACACGTGGCGTTGTGAATTAGTTTGTCAGTAGTAACTAATTACACGTAGCATGAAGTAACACATATAAAGGTAATTAGCGCACGTGGCATTGTGCATCAGTTTGTCAGTAGTAACTAATTACACGTAGCATGAAGTTAACACATAAGAAAGTAATTAGCGCACGTGGCATTAAATAACACATAATGAGATTGATTAGCACACGTGGCGTAGAAATAACACATATGAACGTGGTTACAATGCACTGTTTGCCCACATGGCGTGAGCGTTAGTAAGTTGCACCAATGTTACCAGCACAGGGACTGAACGTGTGTGGCATAAGCCGGTTCCACACGTAAACAGCTGGGCACCACTGTACGTGTGTGGCGTAAGCCGGTTCCACACGTATGAGCAGCTAGGCACCATTGTACGTGTGTGGCGTAAGCCGGTTCCACACGTATGAGCAGCTGGGCACCATTGCACCTCGGAGAGCGTACATAGCCATGAGTGCCGTATGCGCGTCGCGGAGCAACGCGCAACGTGTCCGTTTGACTTGGACATTACAGAAAGAAAGTTACAGGGGCGCCACAGCGGCGCGCGACACGTCCGTCCAGGATGGACGCTCGACAAAGACAGTACACACCGCGAGGAGCGCGGCGCGGAGCAACGTCTGTTCAGCAAGGAGACGAGACGACAACTGATTTTTCTTCCCCGTTGCAGCGCCGCGCGGCGAGCGCGGTTGCGCCGCCGGCGTGTCGTGTGCAACGAAATTTTCCAGGAAGTCAAGCGCGCAGCTGGGCGCTTGCTGGCGTGAGGTGGTGGGGGGCCTTTTGGCCGCGTGGCGACCGAAGTTTCTGGAAACCTGATGCAAGAGAGCGGGCGCGGGCTGCAGCTTGCAGGCACCGAGGAGGGGGGGGGGGGGCACCCTCCGGCGACACGTAGCGGGGCGGGGGGCACTGGCGGCGGCGAGAGCGCGCGCGCAGCGCACCCGTGCGGTGGCGGCGGACAGCCAGCCACGAGAGCGGGCAGGCACATGCTGCAAGCTGGCGTACTCTGGTGGCAGGAGGAGAAATTAATACGAAGGCGCGGCGCTCAGGCCGGCTGGTTCGTGGCATGTTGCGAGCGTGGAGCTCTGAATTGCGTCATTGATGCAATCGGAGTTCTGGGAAGGTGGCAACACACACACACACGCGCGAGCGTCGACGGCGAGACAACGGTTGCCACACGTGCCGTGCGCATCGAGGCTCGTTATTGCGAATGGAAGTTTCTAGGAACTTTGCGTGCAGCTGCTTGGCGTCGGTTGCGAGGTGGTGTGAGGGCAATTCCGAGTAGGCTCCGCCACACGTGCTATTCTGAAAAACTTAGTTGGTGATACAGATTCCTGAGAACTGAGCCGCTGCTGTGTAGAAACTTCAGAGATATGCGTCTTGAATAAAATATAAAAATATAATTATGAAATAGAAAATAGCTTGCGCTGACAATGGAATTAAAAAAGGTAATACATTACACATAATTAAAGATCTCCATTCGACATCATTGTATTAGTGACGCCTATAAAACTACAGATAATCTTGTTTTTATAACTGGAAATAAGAATAAGTTAAAATAATATTACAGGTATCGTAATTTTATTCTTCTTCAAACAAAATGCAAACAAAATCGTATGAATGAATGGTAGTTGGTCATCGAGCTTCAACCTGACTCTTCTCTGATCTTCTGGTGGCTCACCAAGGAAAATTGTATGTCGTACGAGAATGAATACTAAGAATATTTATAATAAACCACGGAAGAGCTATCACATTAAATTATAGAATTCTGAAAGTTTAGAAAGATTGGATTAAAGGAAGAAAACGAAGTTGAAATCTCGTTCTTCTACATGGATGTTGTACAAAGACCTGCAAGAAGCGAAGGACACAAACTCACCAATACCACTGTTTTAGAATCGTCAGCTGGATTTAAGGAATGTCTAACTATAGTTCGCGGACCAGACGAAAATACGTTCACTTCGTTAAAATTTCTTTATTTTTTATGTATCATTAGTGTATCACATTTATTGCAGACAAAACAAACATTTTTACTCATTAAAATCCCGCATAATTCTATAATTAGTTCTATAATTGGTGTATTTTGACCTGCGCTAACGAGTTCCAAAATCGTTTACTAAAACACAACCCCTCTCAATTTTTATATGACGTCAGTTTTATTCTTGTCTTCACGCCTCATCACCTCTCCCCCCCTCTCCGTTGTGCGTGTGAATGCCCTGTGGCCACGCACGTCCCTCCCCCCCCCACTTTCACCGCCACGCACAGCCCGAGTACTCAGCGCGCTAAATAATTGCTCCCTCACCGCCCGCACCCGCGCCGACCACGTTTGATTGAGCAGATTCCGTAATGAAGCATTTCCATAGTTTAATTAATCCCCCTGTCGCGGGCCGCGGAGCTCTCTCCGCCCGTTTTAATATCTCGCCGCTTTCGGCGCTCGGTGCGAGGCGAACGTGTCATCCCCTGGCGTCGATCGCGCGCGTGATGTTGCCTGGCAAATGGTTTGCAAATGCACCCGCTACGTGCATTTCGTAGCGCGCGTGTTTGGATGGGTATTTTCCAGAGAGAAAAAAAAAGAGTGGTGTTAAGTGGTGACTCGTCCAGTGTGGTCGTTTCCTAGAGGCAAAATAGGTAAAATGTCTTTATTTTGTAATTTGTAAACAACGATAATAGTATTTTGGGTCAATTTGTGGTATTTATTAACATGCTTATTATTTTCGACGGTTATTCAAAACCACATTTACGTCAGATAAAAAAAAGGAAAATCTTCCGGATTGCGAAAGGAAAAGAGAATTCAAGAAATAAACAATTTAATTTTAACTGGTAGTACTATACGATGTACACTGCCGATTGGTTGGCCGAAGGGGCTATAGCGCGTGCAGACTGACCGCCTCGGTTGCAGGAGGCGCGAGGTCGAGTCCCGCCATGGGCATAGTTGTTGGTCCCTTGACTTTCATGTGTGTGTGTGTTTTCCGCGGATGGTCTAGAGAGCCTGCTGACCACAAACCGAGGAGACCGCCTGTAGGTCTAGTGTAAAGGCTAATGTGTTTCTACATGAGGGATATAATGGGTACGCAGCGCGTATAGTGGGGCGTAGTGGGACCCCCGGATAGTGGGCATGACCCCATAGTGGGCCCCCGAAGAAAAAAATGAACACTGCCCGATTCATGTCCTTGCATGGTTTCATAGTTTTTGGTCTCAAATAATCGATTTGTACGGAAATTCCTTTGAAACTACTTTTGTAACTAGGATCAGCACAAAACGTGTTTTCCACATTTGTCAAACATACCCAGAAAACGACTTTTAAGCATGATTAAAAACAGTAAAATATCTTCTCAGGTTTGAGATCCACCATCTCCAAGGGTAGATTTGTATATCAACAATTGACCTGTTTATGCATTTTTATTTTTTCTAGGCTATGTATGTAAATAGAATTTTTTCTTTGTACGTTGGCGACCATACTTGAATCATTGCTACCAGCGTGAATCGGACCGTCACGGATATCGTCTAGAAATAGCCTTCAGTTTGTTCGTGACGGCTCAAAACGGTGACAGCGGCAGCGCAGCCGGTGCTCGAGAATTGAGGATTTTTGCGTGGAGTGTCCCCTGGGGAGGGCGGCAGTGTCCTCAGCCTCCCCCCCCCCCTCGCCGTCCGCTCGGAATCAAATTTCACGCGCGCGACTCTCGTTGCCAAAGTTACGACCCGCGCGCTCGCCTCGCCGGTCGTCCTCTGCCCATTACTGCCTGCCCTCCCCCCCGCTCCTTCTTGCCATGCGAGTCTCCGTTCTCTGTCCACTACAGTCACTGCCCGCCAGCACCTCCTCCTCCACCAACATACCCACCACCGTCCCCACCCCGCCTCTCCATCACTTCTTCACATTCTCATCTATTCATGTTTGTCTTCCTCGCCCACGAAATCTTTCCTTTTCTGCTTCTATTACTCGCATTTCTTTTCGCTTCCCCGCTCCTCCTTTCCCCTACTTCCATACCTCATTTCCTTCGTTGCTTAGCTATTTCTTTCCTCATCTCCTTTCTCAATTGCTAGATCTTCAGGTAGTACTTGCGTTCCATCGAGACGTGTAAAAGGTTATATCATCCTCAGCAGTCCTTCCACTGCGCAGCCAAAGTGATTAGCAGAGTGCCACCACCTTCTCTCTCTGTCCACTACAGTCACTGCCCGCCAGCACATCTTCCACCAACATACCCACCTCCGTCCCCACCCCACTCTCCATCGACATCACTTCTTCACATTCTCATCTATTCATGTTTCTCTTCCTCGCCCACGAAATCTTTCCCTTTCCTCCTCCTTGTGCTTCTATTACTCGCATTTCTTTTCGCTTCCCCGCTCCTCCTTTCCCCTACTTCCATACCTCATTTCCTTCGTTGCTTAGCTATTTCTTTCCTCATCTCCTTTCTCAATCGCCAGATCTTCAGGTAGTACTTGCGTTCCACCGAGACGTGTAAAAGGTTATATCATCTTCAGCAGTGCTTCCACTGCGCAGCCAAAGTGATTAGAAGAGTGCCACCACCTTCCGAATACTTATACAAACAAGGTCCAGGCATTTAACTACTGTCTCAGAACCCCGTTTGTTGTTGCCTCGTGTGTTGCGCGTACATCGCCATATCTCCTTTTGTTTGCCTGAACAATACTGTTGTCGTACCAATGCTGAGAGCGCTGGCATCGTTGGACACATTGGCTAAAAGATTCCAGCAACAAGCTCCGTGGCGTCTGTTGTCCCCTTCCCCCTTGTGTTGTGCCTTGCCAATTCCTGCCACTATTCCTCGCCAAAGTGATTAGAAGAGTGCAGACTCCCAACGTCGCACTTCTGAGTGAATTAGTGGGACAAGAGTCAGGCGAATACAGTGAATAGCGTTGCCTCAGCAAAATGAATAGAGCATGAGGTAAACCTTCCCTCAAAATCATTATCTCTTGGAACTCAAATTCTTTTTGTATTAGGGAGAGTAAGTTTAGGTTGTTCAAATTCGTTTTCTTTATTGTGACTTGTAACTTGTCTGCATCTTCCAACATTGCTATCCACTATTCCAAAGATATTTTGTGCTTGCTCACATCTTTGTCTTCACTCTTGTGCTCTACTGGTATGGCTTCTCTTCTCTCGACTCTTCTTTTGCTCTGATCGTCGCTGCCTTTTCCAACATGCATATCGACCTCATTTCTGCATTCCATTCTCTCTCTGAAATTGCAACGTAACGCCTCTACTACTTTCGTGTAATGTGCTGCCATCGCCTTAAGCACAATGAAATCCATTTTTTTTCATTCTGGATCAACTGGCATTTTGACTTCACTGACGCCTTCACCCCTGTGACTTCTTTGCCTTCGTTCTGAACATTACTCTTGCCCTCGCCTTTACATTCCTCCGTACCCTCTTCCTGGCCCTCGCCTTGCCTCTTGTTCTGGCCCTTGTCGTGGCCCTCGTCCTGGACCTCTTCCTGGACCTCGACCTGAATCTTAACATGGTCTTTGTCCTGATCCTTGCCTTTGCCCTCACTCCCACCCTTGTCATCGCAGTCCCCCTTCCGATGCCCATGGTCACGCTCTTATCATCGGAGTTCTTTACCGACGTCCTCCTCGTCCTCGACTTCACCGCCCTCCCATACGTTCGCCTCCACATTTGCACTCTCACGCTGTACCTCCACCTCCACCAACCTTGCTTCTCCTTACTGTCACCACCACCTTCGTCCCCCACTCCCCGCCCAACCCCATCCTCCACCGGCCCCGCCCTTCGCCTTCCATTCGTCACCCCAACCCTCCGCCCCACCCTCCATATTGCCCATTTCGGCCGGTGGCGGCGGTGGCGGCCGGCCCGCGTTGCGAAGGATGAGAGCAGTTTCCGCTTGTTTTATAACGCCGAGTGGTTGTGTTATTGCCGCTTGTTTCGCCGGAACAAGGAGCGCTGGGATTCAAACGGGCGTCGCGTTGCAGCGCGAACAGCTTCGCCCGCTGAATGAACCCGGCACTGACGCCGTGTTCTCGGGAGATTGGGGTGAGAGGGGGAGGGGGCGCGACGCGAGCTGTGAATTATCATTTTAGTGGACACTGTGTGAATTGCTGGACCTGATGAGAGTTCCAATGCAGACTTTCTGCAGATGAGTATGTTGAAATAAAAAAAAGGCTGATGGAATAACGGGTTGAAAAAGTTTTACTGTTGGAAAACTTGCTAAATGTTAATGGGCTACAATATTATTTCCTTTGAATAGAATCAGAAGAAATTGAGAAAAAGAAAGAATACTAATGAAATGTTCGTATTTTGAATTTGATATTTGCATTAAAATTATCATTATTAAACGTACAACTCGTAATATAAAATACTCTAGAAAATTTTCTTCAAGTCTGTTAACTAAATGGTATTGGGATTAAATTTTCGTTTTGTTGGTTTAGATTTTTGTAATATTTTTTTAGTTTTCCGTGAATTGTAGTTTAAATAGTTATATTTGTACTGAACTGTATTTTTATGTTGACTCCAGTTGTTCAGAATGTTACATATTCAAAAGCAATAAAATTCACATAAGGCCCGACTAAAGAAATATTTAAGAGAGACAATTTTTAAAAACAGCTTTTTTCGCTCGCGTCTTTTTCGCTGGTCGAAATCGGCCCTGTGATAAAAATTTGAAATTAAAATTACCCCCGTCTTTGATCTTGATTACGACGTGTTCCCAAAATAATTACTTTACTGTAGAAATCTGCGCTTGCACATCTTGGATTTTCAAGTAGTTATTCCAGTGAAAACGTTTCTTCACGGATACCAGGAAAATATTTACCTCTTGATTCTTTCTATTCATGAGGACTTTAAATAATAGTCGTTAACGTCGTATGTTGAGTGTTTTTTAAAATAATTAGTAACATGTCATTATATGTTAATAGAATCATTAAGGTGGGAAGATATCAACCCTGACGAGCAAAAAGTGTATCATGGACGTTGTTTTAAAAAAAGTCAAGTACCACATGTTTCGACCTACTTCCGCAATGGCACTCTTAGGAATTCAGAATGGGAAATTTCATTGTACCCTCCTCTTAACATTCTTGCTGGCTGATTCCGTGCTGTTGCCGTCCCCCAAAGCACCTTGTAGAATTCCCAATTTACAACTCGATCGGAATGCCGCCCAACTCCCGAATCACTGATCTACACTAAAACAAACAAAGCACACTGCACGCATACAGTGGGTGACCGCTTCTAACGCACAGTCCAAAATAAGTTAATTTCAGACTTTCAAACACTTTCTCAAAATGGTTTATGCACTATTTAATTTCGGATAACGAATATCTTTCAGAAGAAACACAAAGAGCGGTGCTGCTTGTAACATTTGTATGTATGTACTTCGGTACAACAGCTCTTAACGATATAAGGTCTACCAGCAGGGTCACGGGCTTGCGGCCATGGGTTAAGTGGTACGTGTGGTTAGCCCATGGACATCCCTACGCTTGTAGTATTTGTAATATCATTATTTTTCTACATATTTTTCGGTTTCTTAAATTATACTACGGCCTTTCGCATAGATAATTTCTCAAGAACATTTCAGAGGGACGTAAAGAGCTATACATCGGAGAGATTTTTGAATGCTCTGCAAACGAAAAGGAAAGGGATTGATAAGAGCACTAGTCTGGACTCAAGAGTGTACTCTTGTTGTAACATTTTCAAAAATTGTGGAAATGGAAATCTGCCCAAAGATAAAAAAGAAACATAACTACAAACAGCTTAGAAAACAGTGTGAAATATAGTCTTGTTTGTTGATTACGTTGGATTAAACACGAGATTTACGAAATACATTTACTTAGTAAGCACTGTGACCACTGAGTGATTTCGCCCAAATTTATAAATACAATCTATAATTTTCCTAATATTCTCGAACTTGATAAATTGCAAACTAATGTGCTTAAAATGTTGGATTGCCCGAGAACTAATTTATCAAATCGTCTATGTCAAACTGAAAATGTATTAACTAACAATGCGAACATGACCTTGGAATGAATTATTCGTAACAGTTAACCCACTGTGCCGAGGTTGCAAAACACAGGTCGACGAACAGGTCTAGCGGGCAAAACAGGCTACCGCCTTCACCCGGTTTCCAAAAGAACGCTTTAATTATCGATAATAAATTGTGAGTTTTGTCGGGTCCGCCGTACGGAGCACCGTCCGAGACGGTTAATGAGACGAACGGCCCCGGCGTCGATGTTGACGGGCGCCGGTCGCTGCAGCCCGCACCCGCCCGGCACCCGCCCGGCACCCGCCCGGCACCCGCCCGGCACCCGGTCTTGCTGGCTCCGCGCTCACAAGCCCGCTTTGCGCGTGCGTGCGTGGAATTTATCCGGCGATTGTTCGATAGCGCTCGTCTGTTCGGGGGCGCGCGCCGTTCTGGCCGCGGACGGTCGGTCCCTGGAAGAACCGGTCCAGCCGATCGTTCTCAAGCAGACGTCCTCTGACGCAACGGCGCAAGTGGATCAGGGCGTTGATTGACACTGCAGTGCCGCTGACCGGGAGATTCTATGGTTCGCGCCTTGACGGTGGCAAGGTTTTCAACACTAGCGACATAGCTAGGTCGATTTCAACCGCTGTCCTTTTTTCTTAGTCTTATCCTCATCCATTACTTACACACACATGCACACACACACGCGCACACACTCACACACACACACACACATATACACTTACATGCAACTTAGAGCTTGTCCCGACTGGAGGGTGGTGGGAGATACCTGCTTAGGGAAAACCGCGCACGTCAGAAGTCATATCGGCGTCGGATCTCGCCATACAGCGGGAGAAGAACAATACCACTTCACACGATTAAAAACATGCACTACAATGACGGAACTAATGACCTGGTTGAAGTCCCTGTAATCACCCATCAATCAATCAATCACTCACCAATCTATCACTTGATCTACTGACGTCTTCCGCGAGATGATTGAATGATTACCTCGTGTTTCCGGGCATGTCGATTGGTCATTTCCCCGTAAATGTAGTTCATATTTTATCACGGAATTTGGTTGTGTCTTCCTCCTACTGAATGGTGAGATCCGTCACTAAACTACACGCTTGCTTACTGGGTTTACTCGTCAAGGTATCTACCACAAGTGGGTACCGCCTCAGCTGGAACAAACTGTACGTCTCCGACTGGTCTCCCGGCGCGATTGGTAGTGTAGTGTATGTAAGTGTAAATATGTGAAAGTAAGGGGAGATGATAGGACAAAGAGGAGGAACGAGATATGTTGCGCGACGAGTGTCTGTTAGTTAGGACTTGTCATGGCATTCGCCCGGAGAAACCACAGAAAACTGCCGATCAGAGCAGCCGATCTCTAGAATTCTTCTCTTAGGCAGCGGCTGAATTCGACCTAGCTGTGTAGTTGGAGTCGAAAATTCCGCCACCGTCGGGTCTCGGACCCTTGGTCTTCCCGCTCGGAGGCACTGAGATAATATCAAATGGTGCCCTGCGCCACCTCTCTGCGTTCTTCCGCGACAGAAAATGCATCAAGGGATTGCCCCCTTTGTAATGTGTGTGAGCTGAATGGGTATGAGAGTTGGGTCCGTTATTATCACGATGAGATTTGAACGCAAGAGAAATAAACAACTGAAGAATGATTGCCTAGAACGGTCATTTATTAAAAATGTAAAACAAGTTTCAGGGTTGTGTCGAGGTCAAATACCTTTAAACCTTTACAAAACTTACCTCCTTCAATATTATTAACTAGACTCCTGAAATTCACCAAGATATTCTCCTCAATGTGTGAAAACGGAATTAATTAAATTATACGAGAAGGACAGAAGAAAAAAATGTTAACAGGGTTAAAATACGTTGCCAGTAGACGACTGGTCTTTACTCTATTAAACTCTAAAATTGATTTAACAAAACTGATGACACGTATTCTCTTCACTCAGGCTTCAAATAGCACTCATGATCTGAAACTGCGCCATTGAATATCATGTGCAATTCTGTGCTCGCACATCACTTACCAAACACATACAGAGGTACACACATGCACACGTATGTAAATATCCTGCCATGACGTAATCACTTAGTTTCTTGCGGACCCAGGATATGCTCTGATTAAAATTCCTATTCTGTGTTCCCATATAATTTGTATACAAAACATTTGTTAATACATTTAAATAATCACGTTTCGAGAACTATTTCGAACTCGAATATTTAATAACAAATATATGATAAATGCAAATTCAATTCTGCTTCATTCAGAACTACATACGTGTCAATATGTAGACTTTTCAACAGACAATGCGCCATTCTAAACCGCTTGCTCCAGAACAACCCTCCTGAATGTCTTCCAGTGCGAGACGACGCCCGAACCGCACAGAATAACCGGCCGCGGCGGAACCCCAAGAAACACACAT
This sequence comes from Gryllus longicercus, assembly GCA_038098605.1. Taxonomy (NCBI): domain Eukaryota; kingdom Metazoa; phylum Arthropoda; class Insecta; order Orthoptera; family Gryllidae; genus Gryllus; species Gryllus longicercus. Next base: position 2,317,905 of record JAZDUA010000070.1, read on the forward strand.
TTTTACTTTCGTCGGTACTCCAAATATTTAACCGCACCGTCGTGCCGAGGACACGGAAGACGGAATCCCAAGCGCAAAGATTGCTCAGCGGGGCGTAGTCGCCGCCTGAGGTAGCTCGCTGCCGGGCCAGATTTCGGCAGGCGGGCGCGGTCAGCGAGGCGCGGCGCTGTCTTAACGTGCGGAAACTGCGTCGGAGGCGGCGGCGGCGGGGGAGGCGGAAGTGGCGGCGGCGGCGCGACGCGTCTGGTAGGCTCGCTCTGTTAACACACGCGAGTAGGGCTGCGCAAATGTTTACTCCTGATTTCCATACGTACGTCCCCGGCCGGCCGCGGTGCCGGGAGTGCTCCGGCTGGTGGTGGGCGGTACGCGTTGCCAGTGGCGGTGATGCAGGTGGTGATGAAGGTGATGCAGGCGTTGATGGAGGTGATGCAGGTGGTGAGGGAGATGATGCAGGTGGTGATGCTGGTGGTCTTGCAGGCGATACAGGTGGTGAGGGAGGTGATGCGGGAGGTGACGGAGGTGATGCAGGTGGTGAGGGAGATGATGCAGGTGGTGATGCTGGTGGTCTTGCAGGCGATACAGGTGGTGAGGGAGGTGATGCGGGAGGTGACGGAGGTGATGCAGGTGGTGATGAAGGTGATGCAGGTGGTGATGGAGGTGATACAGGTGGTGATGCAGGTGATGTTGGACTTACTACTAATGCTGGGAGTGGTGGGAGTGGTGATGGTAGGGGTATTAATGGATATGGTAGTGGTGGTGATGATGGAGAAGATGTAATAATAGTTGAAATTAAGGAAGTGGTGGTGGTGGATGATGGAGGTTTGGTAGTGATGATGGAAATATGGCAGTGGTATTGGATATGGCGGTAGTGATGTGAGTGGTAGTGTCAATGATGGTGGGGGTAGTTGAAGGGGATGATGGTGATTGAATAAAGGTGGTTGTCATGAGGCTGAGGAGGCTTGGGGCTAGGGTGGAGAAATGCAACAAAAGAGGGGTAGAACAGATGGAAATGATAAGGTTCTAGGTTTATTGGTCATGGACCTACGATCTTGACTTTGAATCAATGTTTTTACGAATATGCAAAGGTGTGGATCTCATATCGTGTAGAAATCGTGACCTTACGATGTTCACGTTTTCACGCTTTTGTTAACAAATGTTAAAATATAATGATTTGACTTTGATATTTCTGGTGCAAACATGACTTGGTAGTCTTGGTTGCGACATGGCACACCAATTTTATGTATTGGATCTACCATGTTTTTGAGGGGAACTACGCGCTTTTACATATTGAATTTTCTTAGAATTTCTTTCGAAATTTGAATTTTTGTGACAATCTACAATATAAATTGAAATTGATCTATAAATTTGCCAATGGTGATTCTGACACCAAAAACAATTGAATTGCAAATATAACTTACGCATTGTTTTCTTTATTTCAGGTGAGTATACGTCTTCATGCTGTCTTGTGTGCTTCGTATGGTAAGATAATTTTTTTCATAATGAATCGCCTTCAAAATTGAAGTGAAATTGAAGATATTAAACGTTTAGTGCCGAAAGTATTTACTATTTATAATACAAATCCAGTAAAAAAATACAATGTGTTTTACAATTTCATATTATTGCATGTTTTTGATTTCATATACGTTTTCTGTGGTATTTCCGGAAACATTTTAATGTCAGCTATTTAGCAAGTACTGTATTGGGTCGCTTTCTGAGCGTCCACGTTGTGGTGTTTGCTTTGAGGAAGAAATATGAAGAATCATCGACATCGTTTTGTTAGTTGCATTCAGTATGTTATCAGACTCGGAAAGATATCGATATCTCTATACAGCACGTACTGATGCCATTATCGAATGTATAGAATTCTTAAATATCTATAAATCTCCCAGTTGCCACATCAGCAAATTCCCAATCGACGCAACACTTCCTTGATCGATGACCTACAGTGATTACATAAATGGACGCGTTACTTGCTTGGGAATTGAGATATCCTGCCCCCTCCCACCAACGATCCCGCAGCGGCGTCCTTTGTGCCGGCGTCTGAAGCGCACAATGGCTGCAGAGATTGGACGCGTCTCGTCCGGGCGGAGTCGCGGCGTTCACAATCTTCCTGACAGCCGCGGAGGGAGCGACGGCGCGGCGTCGCGGTGACCGTGGCTGCGAAGGCGAGACGGCCGCTCCGCCCCAAGCAATCGCATTAGCGAGGCCTATCCGAGCCCCTCGTAACCCCTTCTCGCTCCGCGGTGCAGACGTCTGCCTCGGAGACCTGCTTTCCTGCGATGCGCAGCTGTTTTCGTCTCCGGCTCTTATCGTCATTCTGCCCATTTTATTTTTTCCTTTTGTTTGATAATTTGCATGATCGTTTTCTAGCGTTCGTAAGGTTGTAGAAATATTTTTTTTTCGTTAGTCCTACCTCCAGGTCATTCCACAAGCATGTACTTGTTTTATCATTTTCGAAATTCATTGTATCAGAACATAATCAGTTCAAAAGGAAAATAAAACTGCCGGTTCTTTGTGGTAGATTTGTTGTTACGATTTTGCGTGAGAAGTCCTTTAACTCTTATCATTTTGGTCGAACGCGGCGATATCACTGTTCTCAATTACCATTCACTCTAATTTGAATACTTTTCAGGAGAGAATAAAAGTGGCTGGACCAGTATAGTTCATTTACAGTTACAATTATGAGATTATCGGGGAGTCAGACGACTCCATTATTTGCCTAGACGGTCTCTCTGGCCTGGTAATCAAATTTGCGAGGCCTATTCTTGCCACCTCTTCTCGTTCCGAACCCCTTTCCTCAGAACTGTTTCCTTGGAGGTTAAATGAGTTCCATTATTCTATTATTTTTTCTCCTAGGTATAGATTTTAAGCTATTTTGAATATATGTAAACGAACTTCGTGTCTTGAACGACATAATAATTCGAAGAAAATCATTGTTTTCTGGAATAAATCCTAGATTATTCGCGGTATTGCTTACCTAACTAAGATTAATACCTTAATTAATGAGTGCCAACATATTGGTGGTGGTGATGATAATGATGTTTTTCGACCTGTTTTGGGTCACTTGTTGGAGAGGATGCTGATATTGTTGTTTCTGTGCTTTTGGTCTTAAAGTTGAAGGTCTGATCCTCCACCAACACCACACGCTATTTAAATCCGTCATATGCACATCCATTTTTTCCTCCACATCCTCCTTCACTTCTATATCGACATCGGTTTCCATTTCCACATCCTCCGTCTCATTCACTTCTGCTACTACACCCATTTCAGTCTCCACATCCACTTCTTCTTCCACAAACACCTTTACTCCCACTTCCACCTCTCCATTCATATGCAGATCTGGCTCCACATCCACCTCTGGCTCGACATCCACCTCTGCCCCCACATCTACCACTCCCTTGGCATCCAACTCTGCCTCTACATCCTTGTGTGTCTCCACATCTACTATCCACTTCTGCCTCCACATCCACCTCTTCTTTATCCACCTCTTCCTCCACATCCACCTCTACCATCACATCCATCTCTTCTTGAAAAAATCACACCCATATCTGCATTCACATTTTCATATGCCTCTACATCACCTAATTTCACATTCACTTCTGTCTTTACATCCATGTCTGCCTCCACATCCACTTCTGTCTTTATCGCCACCTCTGACACCATCTCCATCACCATCTTCACTTCTGCTTACATCTGTCCCTCTACCTCTATCTCTGCCTCCATCTCCACCTCTGCCACCGTCTCCACCTCTCTCCCTCCCCCTCTATCTCTACCTCCATCTCCACCTCTGCCTCCAACTCCACCTCAGCATCTACCTCAGCTTCTACCTCCACCCCTCTCGGTCTCCACCACCGCATCCTAACTCACCTCAACCTCCAACGCGGCTCTCACCTCGCCAACACCCTCTCCCCCCTCCCCCCCACCCGCCGGCGGCGGCGCGCCGTTCGCAGTCGTTCGTCACTGCCGCGCAACGGAAACAATTCCATTTGTCCGGGGCGGATCGCTCTCGGAGAAGCGGCGCCGGTGAACGCGATTGCTCGGAGACATTAACGTGACTTGTTTGCCGATGATGGAATACCGCGCCGCCGAGCGCTCGGGGAGACCGTCGCGGTGCGCGGACAACGGGAGAAATAACGGCACCAATGAATAGTACACAGAGTAAACAATGCTAACAAATTGCACTTCGTCGGTTTGGTATTTTGGGTCGATTGTCTGATTTTGCCGGCTAGGTAACGATGCCCCATGCCTAGTTTAATTACCACACTTGGGAAGTACGAGGGGCATGTGACGAACATGACGTCATATTCGCTCCGTAACTAGCAAACTCCGCCTGCCTGGGCTGTACTTCGTTGCACGGCTACAGGAACTGAGAAGATTTTAAAGGAAAGCTACAACTATTTTTCCCTCAGCCGAGAATCGAACCCAGCGTTACAACAATGTAAGGTAGTACTGCGTACGAACCATCTTAAGAGACACTTGCGAAATCGTTTTTAAACTTCTGATTTATTGACTTCCTGGGAATGTTTAACTACACCTACAAAATGAATGCTGTGGAGTTGGAATGCGTAATAATTGTTTCATTGTTAATTCTTATTGCGGTCCGTCAATTTTCGAATAACCTCCCTTTAGCAACCTTTCGTAATGCAGAAAATTCACAAATTTCGGCTGGCACAGTAAAATTGCTGAATTTTGTGAATCGCCTAACGCGTTTGGGAATTGTGTCCGAAGGTTCATACCTACCCTTCTGCTGTATCTAACACATCTGCTAGTGCACGTTATATTTGCAATACGAAAATTACTTTTTGTCTAGAAATTGTAATTATCCTGCAATGTGGCCAAATTTTTGGTTATAAGTTTACGTGAGGTATTTCGGAGACAGGAACCTACCGTGTTTGAATACCCCGGCAGAGCTAATGGACGGACCGACACATCGCGCTGGCGAAGAGATACGAGGCTGGGAGAGTGAGAAAAATCGGGAAAGAGGACGTGGAAATAATGGCCTCCGCGTAGAGTACAGAGTTGTTAAAATTGCACATACGAAGCTCGTTTCGATATCATCTATCTCAGGGGTCTATCCATCTGATGACATTGCATTCATGGATCCGTGAAAACCGTTCCAACAATAACCCTAATGTGTCAGTGAAATTGACAAAAGTCAGGATGGACGTATTCATAAACAATCCTTCCACCGTATCCGCTAACACGGGTCCTCTGATTTATGCAGAGAGAAGTGATGGATGGTACAGGAACGGCAAAAATGGTGGAACGTGCGAAGACATTTGGACGAATTGGGCGCTGGAGTTACTGGAACTATCAGTTTGTCAGCAGGGATAGTGACATACCAGTAGACTTGATGGAAATGGGGACATCGAAGGTTGTTCGTATGTGGCTTGGTTATAGTAGCAAGTTTAGTAATCAGGCAAATGTTAAATCTACTTTTTCAAACATTATAATATATGCGTATTTTCGTAGTCATTGAATGCTCGTGCACGAATGTGCTTCTTACAAGTTCAGTAACAGTACAGTAAGTTCTTACAAGTGAAAAACTTACACTTTTATCTATCTGTTCTCATATACTATCTCATCGTATACGACCATACATCCATCAGTGGCGTCAACTGCTCCAATAGCAATGTCACAAACGTTAAGGAAAAGCATACTCATTATATTAAATGATATCCTCACTCATTCTTCAAGATTCATTGCGGAATTCCGAAGATTCTGTGAACACTGATGATATAGGTTATAAGGAAGACACAATGCCGGTGAAAACAATACAAGTTATCCAAGGGTAATTTATTGTTGTTTCTAATTCTCGGGTAATGGATACTTCATTATGTCTACTTAAATGTGTGGTATTGTTGGGAATTTTCAGATTTGGCCCAAGATGAGCGCCCAGCCCTACAAATTGTTTCTTTTTTTACTCTCATCCATGCTGCGTGGGAATAGAAGTTGAACGTATTGGTTTCGAAAGATTAATAAGTATACAATTTCAAGTTATCAACATTTAAAATCGACAGTGCCATTCTAACAATTTTCTTTAAAATGTTTCATGTAAACAGATAAACATCTTCTTGACTGTAAGAGTATGGAATAGTGATAGTGATTATATATCCACAATCTGTTTTTAAAAATCAGATCGTGCAAGACTTACTGCTTGGATTCTAATATTCAATTGAAACGTTATTTCCGTTATTGCATACCATCATTATAAACGACCTTTTCTGTTGCAAGATATCGTTCATAAAACAACATTTTATGGAACAAATTATTTATTAGTCATTAGTCATTTATGGCACGAATAATTGCGTCATCACACATTCAGCCACGGTAACGAGCGAATTGTGGGGGGTGGCGATAAACCGACCAGCCAAACACCATTTTTTCGCCCAGATCTCAAATTCCCCTGACATCGTAATGAAGTTGTTTTTATAATTAACTTTAATTCCCCAACAATTATCTATGCTGTTGTACAAAACATAACTTATGGAACTTGTTGATAATGTTGCTTTATTGTATTTGTTCAATTTTCAAAACTTTCTCCTAACGTCGCTCAGTTTCAAAACATATAAAATGCTTCGTACAATTACCATTGCCCCTTGGTATATAACCAATAGACATCTACATAAAGAACTAGACATAGAACCAATTTCAGACATTTCCGTACTGTCGTCCAAATTCTTTTCTAGCCATCAAAGTACCCCTTGCACCAGCCACTTTAACCTCGAAAAAAACAGTGTTGCTCCTACGAGAATTAACTCCCGTGTACCAAAAAATCTGTTCCTTCCCCGGCAAGCTAGATACATTTTTGTGCCACTTCTCTTTCTATATCTTTCTTACTTTCTTGTAACATTTGATTTCACAAAATTAACAAAAAAATATCATAGAGGTATCCAGTGGGGATGTTCTCGTTAAGGGATAGGGGTTTGATAGTGCGCTAATATATAGGTACTCATAACTTCGAGCCACTATTGATATTAATTAAAGCTAATACTTACATGTAAAGTGGTAATTTCACTGATCTGGTATAATAATTTTAAAAACGTATTCATTTGTTCCTCCACGAAACACATTTTTTGAATTGAATTGAATTTGCCTTATTTTACGTGGCGAGACTCGGGCCATCAGGCCCGCTCTGCCGTCTGACCACGCAAATTTCGCTACGCTCCTTTCATCAACTAGCAGAGAAAGGAGGTATTTCTAGGGCGAGAAACAGGCGATTTTGAATTTAGCTCAGAGGCGTCATTTAGGCTTGAGGATCTTTTACATGCAAGTAAATCTACTAACATGGGACAGCCGGCTTTACTTCCCCTCTGAAGGAAGGCGTACGAAGGATTTTATCGCCCGAAAAATCCACAGCTTCGATCGGGTTTGAACCCGCGAGCTTGGGTACAACAGCCCAGTACGCTAACCGTCACACCATCGCCGCCGCATATTATCGGACGATGGAAAGAGGTGGGGGGGGGGGGGTGAGGACGTGGGCGGTCGAGGCGGGGGAATCGAGTCGTTGCCGGAGCGCCGCCTCACCCGAGAGCACCGACGGCTTCACAATAACGGCGTTGCACGATCGTGGAATCGTGAGAGGATAAATTGGTTAGACGCGGAGAAACCGCTGGGCTTTGTTCACGTTCCCTTTATTTATTCGTGAGTCGCTTTGTTTGATTTCTGCATTTATACAACCTCTCTATGGCTATCAGTCGCTTTTGACCTTTTGTATTTTGAAAACGAACTTGGCTTTGTGCATTCTGCTGACGTTAAATTGATGCTGTGCAGGATAATGAGAAGCGAACCGTATTATACACCGTAGGTGTGTGCTTTGAAACGAATTGTTTGCGACGGAGATTATTGAAGGTTTGGGCAAAATAATGTTCGGAATTTTACTGCTGTTCCAAATCTAATTCTTCTAGTTTGATACGATTTTGAGTATTTTTTCCATTTTTCAACGGATTGAAAATCTGGTTCTTCTCCACTAAGGATATTGAATGCTTAGTGTGTACTTAGTGTGTTCATAAGTGGAATTATGATGCTATTAATGTATTCATTGTTCAAACTACCGTTTCAATGCAGATAGATTGAACTACCCGGAACTAAACTTACTTTTGTTTATCTTAAAAACGCAGACTCTTCACCACAACCTGGAAACGAAAGTAAAACACAAAATTGTCAAACAAATATGTTTTAGATTTCTCTCTTTCGGAGAGAAGAGACTTAGTGCCTGAAAGTATGACATCTGATCTTGTCCAACTACTAACTAATTGCACTCAAAATTATGGTATTATTTAATGAGTAAAAGAAAATTTACACATTTTTATCTGTATTTCATAGAATACGAGATCATTAAAAATATTTCAACTTTAGTTATCTGACAAAAACCTTCGCGGTGCAAATTAGGCATTCAGAAAATTTCCTGGAGCCATATTCTTTCAAAAAGACGCCTCATTAGCGTCGCTTTTCGAAAGAAAGTTTGAAAACTGACATTTTGCGACTCTTTTCAGACAATGAGAATTTCACTGCATTATTAAGTGAAAATATTTGTCAAACTAATTGGAGATCCGCTACGTTCATATAAAGGTTATTGATAAAAATTCTTTTTGAAACGTCTACGCTTAAATTAAAAAAATAATCATCATTCCCTTTCCATTGGTGAAGATAAAAGAATAACATTTTCTGATACCGTGATTACAAATTCAAATGTCAATCCACTAAACGACACGAGCATTAGGTACCCGCTGCTGCCGAGGGTGATGGACCGAAGCCTTGATCCTAAGAACACGTAGGTTACTTAAGCGAATATGTTTATTAAATGTCCTACAATTTTTTCGATTTCTACTCGTATGTTAACTGTTTTAAAATAACATATATTGTAGTGTTTCAAATGATAACTTTTTCAAGCGTTATGCGACTGTCTTATACCACTATTTTACGGAGTTTGGATGGATTAAATCGATCCATGGAAATGGATTAAATCCATACATGGAAATGGATTCAATTGTGACGTGAAGGAATGGGCTTATAATCTGAATTTTGCAGTAAAACAAAATAACATTACCAAATTCAACATATTTAATGCCAATATTTTTGATAGCTGGACCATTGTAAGGAAATTGTCGAGTGGACTGTAAGTAAGCCTGAAACAACTTTATTTTGGAATGTATTCACTTGTTATATCAATAAAATATGAATCTCCGTTATCTTGACGTGCTTATGAATAACTACTTCTTGTCTTACGCTTACAAATTATAGAAATAAAATTACATCGCATACTTCTAGATTTGTCGCCATCCTAACGGTTAGTTTTATATTAAGTAAATGCATTTTTGATGTTATTTTTTTTTAAATTTACATTTGAGATCTTTGGACGAACCCTTTTAATGATTCCGCGGTATCTCGAGGGTTGTACGCAACAAATAGGAATCCTCCGCAAAATACTTTATTCCGACGACGGAGCTTCGAAGTTATTGTTGAGACTCCTGGCGCCCTCAGTGCGGTTGCTGCTGCCGTGGATGGCGGAGGCGGGGGCGGCGTCTAGGGAGCAGCTGGCGCGTTATCGGCGGCGTGCTTCCCTCGTCGTCGTCACAAGCCTCCACCCCCCTCTCCGCCCGCCCCAACACTCTTCCGCTCCGTTCTCTATTCTAACTGGTAAGCAGAATATTGTCCGCCAAAGGTGTCTGCAGGATGCCTTGTAGCACGAGCGGAGGGAAAGTCTCGACTTGAATAGTGATAGAACACGGCACACGCGAAGGACAAATGGACCTTTTTCTTGTGCGAGTTTATGCGTTTCGTGTTTATCCACATCATCCCACGTTAATCCTGATACATTACGTGTGCATCTCAGGTTCTAACATAGACGGTCACCTGACTGTCTCTCTCAGCCCCTTAGTAGCCTTTGTTAGGGTGACGGCTATGCGCACATATCAACAGGACACGAGCGGGAACGAATGTGTCTTTCAAAAAGCCTCGGGAGCCAACGGATTTCGTTTGCGGCACTTTTACCCGTAAGGGTTGTGGTAATACACGCTCGGAGAAGTAAACCGGAACAGTGAAACTGAAACGTATCCCGAACATTTATGAGACTCCTAAAATACTCGTAGTAACGTACGTACTTTTCAGGTTTATTCTTAGTTACTTAAAACTAGTAAACATGTAATCTATTTGTTCGGGCTGGGTGGGAGACGGTGCATATCAGCGGGGCATGGAGCTGGGCGGGAGACGGGGCATATGGGGCGGAGGGTGGCTGCGGGGTGGGCGAGGGAGGGGCTTTGCGGGGTGTAGTGGGGAAGATGGATGTGACTGGGAGAAGAGGGCCGGAGAGTTGTGGGGAAAGGGCGTAGGACCGGGTCGCGAAGGGCGAGGAAGAGCAGCGGATTGCGGAAGTGTCGTGGGGGGTGGGACCGGGAGGGGAGGCGGGACAGTTCAGCAGGGCCGGGGCAGGGCAACGGTTTGGGTCGGGACAGCTGCGCAGGTCGGTGCAACGGGGCGGAGGAATGGGGAAGAGGCAGCTTCGTTGCGGTAGAGGGACAGGGGAATGAGATAGGGGTAGCGCGGCGGGATAGTATGTGGGTCAATGACGCGGGATAGTGGGGTGGAGGGACAGGTGAGCGTGGTGGGATAGCGAGAAATTATGGCAAGGGCAGCGGGGAAGTGTGACGGGGAGGAGAAGCGGGGCAGGGCAATGGGGGAGGGGCAGCGAGGCGGGATGACCGGGAGGAGTTGCGGGAAGGGACAATGGGGCGGGGCGGGGCGGGGAGGGGCGGCTGGCGCTGTGATGGACGGCGGGATGTCGCGCGTGTGCTAAAGGGGCGCTGAGGGCGCCCGAGACGCGCCGCCGACGGGAGATTTATTCCCCCAGGGGGGTATCTCGAGCCCAACGGCAGGCCCCACCTCGGGGCAGCGCGCGGCTCTGCTTTGCCATCGAAGGTACCCGCCGCACCCCACAAAGAGGCCAAGACGTCGCCTGTGCACCTAAACTGTCAAAAGACACCCAGCGTCTATTTAGTTGCATGTAAAAGATCCTCACGCCTAAATGACGCCTCTGAGCTGAATTCAAATCGCCTGTTTCTCGCCCAAAAAATACCTCCTTTCTCTGCTAGTTGATGAAAGAAGCGTAGCGAAATTTGCGTGGTCAGACGGAAGAGCAGGCCTCATGGCCTGAGTCTCGCCACGTAAAATAAGGCATTAATTCAATTCAACTAATGCAATTCAATTCAGCGTTGGCAGTTTCAAGAAAACTCATCTCGTCGATCGTCTTATCATCTCCCCGCTGTAGGGTGCGATATTTCTTAGTAATTTCGATTTTCGATAATACTAACACATTATATGTCTTTCAACATAATAAAAACCAGCATCAACTTCGCTTTTCTGTAATAATGTAAGTCCAGACACTATTGAGACATGCGACAGTCCACTCGCCAATGTTTCTTTGACTCTTGTTGAATTGTATTCACATGCGCACAATTTCCTCCTTACGATTTTGCGGCATGTCGTGTTCTCTGACTTTGCGTCTCTTCCCTTCCCCTCTCGCCAATTTAGCGCCTTTTTTTAAAGAGAGGATCTCTTTTGTGTAGGCAGATGCACGTCTATGCGTACTATAATGTTACGTTGTGACCTCCACGAAAAGCAACAGCTTGGTCGAAGAGCGAGTTGCTATGGACACAAAAGGTTGTAGCGGTGAGTTGGTATGTAAGCAGGGACAAGCTGACATGTCTGCGTGAATGATTTACAGATAATTTATAAAACGCGTGCTGCAGCACACTGAGGGGGTTAAGAAGGTTAGCGACAGAACAAGGAAGGTTTTGGTTGGTAAAATTACCGTATTATCAAGTTGTGAAATCTTAAAATCCGTAAAACATCGAGGTGAACCTTTACCGATATGCATAATCACTGTATTTTGTCTTGGTTGAAATTATACGTTTAACTAATTTTAACTTCAGAGATTCCATTTATTTAATATGATTTCTTAAGAAACTGAGAGAAGACGACGTTGGGTGAGTTATTCAACAGTAGTCAGTAATGGATTAGCGTCGTCCGGGAACACCTGAAGTTTTCCGCTCTTTTAACAGGCGTATGTGTACAGATATTCAGGGTAAAGAGCAACCGCTGACAGATAAACTGTTGAAAACCTGAAACCGAATGATTTAGTTTGTTGCCACCTTACACCCTCCTGTTCACCCTTCGCTTTTAAATGATCCCGTGATAACTGCACCTAACGCTGTCGTCACCTACTTAATTCCACTTATCCCTAATTCGACTTAATATGTATATGAGAGAGAGAGAGAGAGAGAGAGAGGGATAGAGAGGGAGAAAGAGAAAGAGAGAGAAAGATAGAATAGGGTCTTTGAGTAATACTCTAAGGGCAAGAAGTGCAATCTGTACACATATTCTTAAGCTCTCAGCTGTTATCTGTTTTCTGATTTAGATAATTAATAAAAATTATTATAATATTATATGAATAATAATAATAATAATAATAATAATAATAATAATATTTCTAAAACATCTTATAAGATTCAATATTGTATTTATCATGTATGGTCACCTCGGAGGATAACTGAAAAACCACGACGATAAAAAGTGCTACAAATTGTCAATGCATACCATGAGCTGTGAATCTTCGTATCATATATTAAGAAAAACAGTTTATTTTTAAAAGTATTATTTTTACTCTCAGAGTACACTCTTACGGGTTTTGGAATGCTGAAGCGACAAATTCCAATCCTTCTTATCTCCATATATCATTCAGATAATTTCAGGCTTGAGAGTGCTAACTACTGTGAAATTGCAAAATGTTTCTTTGCTCACTTACTTTTGTAGGATAAGGTAGTGTTACTAGTGAAACAAAAGAATTAATCTTGAAAGAATTAAACTTTTTTGTCGTCCAGAAACGAACTCGTGACAATGAGAAGAAAATTTAAATTAAATGTTTAGACTACTTCAGGATGTTAATGATTTTTCATAATTCAGTTTTACGAATACCCAAGTAAAGTATCGAAGATAAAATAAATATTCCAATTTGTGAGCTATATGAGATGTATTTATGCCCGTGTATGTGAAGAAATACTGTATGTGGTATGACTACATGATAATTCAATTTCTTTTAAATATTCAGATGTTCGTATTCAATCCATTACCACAAAACACTTTACAAGTTTACATTACGAATAATACGGACAGATACTCTGTTGTACGGATTCACAGTCCTACAATACGGACGTTGCACTCGACACTTACAGTTGCTGGAGTACTAAAGGAAACAAAAGTTACAGCGCACTCGCCCCAACACATCGTTCATGTCATTACCGCCCTGCGAAGACGCTACTCCGGAGGAGCTATTCAAAGTTGCGGACTCGCTTCTTGGCGCACTTGGCGCTCCTGCGAAGTACGTTTATCGCGTTGACCTGCCGGTAATTAGAGCAGCGCGCGAGCACTTGGCTGTTTTTCGCCTATCTCCTCGCCGGGCGTCGCGACGCCTCGCAGGGCCCTCCCGCCGCCCGGGGGCGTCTCCCAACGCTAATGACTTCGGGCGCGACCCACATTCGGAGTTTGTGGAGACGGCGGCGACCGGCCTAGGGCGGGTCGGCACCGCTGTTTGTTGGATCGGCTTCACAATGCAGGCGTGGAAAATACTCCACCGTAAGATACGTGATTTGTTCATTGTTTTTTCTTTCGCAATTCCCGAATCAATATTGTGATCCATAGCGGTCTTCTTGTTCTTATCCCTGCGGTATCCCCCCAGTGATTCACGAGTGTTTCTGTGGTTTTCAGTTCTCAGATTCAGATGTATTTTAAATACAGAGAACAATAAATACTTGCTTGATAGAAATGTGTCTGGACGTTGACCCTAATTGAGTAGATGTTCGGTTTATTAACTCATTCAATTTTATTAGTAAATTAGTTCAAGTTAACACTATACTATTTGGGATTAATGTTAGTGATGTATATTATTAAATTTATTACAGTTTTAATAATTGGATATTGTCAATATATCGTTTTGTGACTTCGAGCGCTACACATATTGGAAGTTTGTTGAAACGGAGGCGGGACCCCAGTGTTAGCTGGAACGATCTCCGCAATACGGACGTGGAAAATACCCTCCCGCAGAAGATATAGCCTGTTTTATTTAACAACTACAAAATTGTCATCGGCACGTAGTTGTCATCTACAGTCACAGAGCTATTGATTGAAGATTGCAAAATCCGTTCTCGTCGTGATCCATGCGGAGTACCAGTAGTTTATGGTGATTATTCAGTTTTCAGGTTTCAGATTTAGGAGTCTTCAGAGGGAAATTGGAGTACGGGTGGAACCGATGTTTGCTAACTCACCCTTCATTATACGAACGCGTAAAATACTCCTTCGAAGGAGTCATTGCTTGTTTTCCCGCTTCCTGCGAATTGTATTCGGATCCGTTCTTGATTCCGATTGGCCAAACTAGCACATTTATAATTATAAATTAATTCATTCTATCAATATATATTTCAAAAAATCGTCACCCGTTTTCATTATTGTAAAATAATTTCCATTTACCATTACGTAGACTGCTTTATTTCCCTTCGGAATTTGTGTGGGAATTTATCGTAGGTAATACCACGATTGATTGGGAAATTATCGATAAATTTCAGACTCGCGAAGCGAGGAGGACTATTCCACGAGTGAAATTATGTCCAATAGAGTTCCAAAGTGCACCAAGTATTGAAAATAAGTGAAAGCCTATATTAAAATGAGAGGTAATGTTATAGTACATACGCGGTTTATTGGACATCGATATAGCGATCAATGTACGACTACACCACCTAAGATAGACGAGTCACAGTTTATGATTGGCCAGTAGGGAGAAGCGTAAGAAAAATCGGATAGAAAAAGCGATAAACTTTTTGAGATACACTGCCATGATTGGGGCATTTTGTAAGTATAGTTAAACACTATTGGTTTGAATTTCACGAGTAGAATAGTCCTAGTTAAATATCATAGCACAGAACTGGCTTGCGAATGCGGATAGGGAACTGGAGTGGGAATAAAAAGAATCGTGGAACGTAACCTAATAGTTTGCCGGAAGGATTTTACCGTCGTGAAAGAAGTAATTATTTTGAAAATTATTTTTTCTTTTCCAATTCGCAAATGTAAGCATTTATTTTGTACTTAATGTAAAACATCCCAGTGACTGAAAAAAGTATAGTGAAAAAGGATTCAAAGCCTTCTTTTCCTTTCTGTTGCACGAAGTTCTATCCTGAAAACATTGTAACACCGAGTTCAATGCTGGGTTACACGCGAAAAATAATGTTTTATTTTCTCAATTAAATGACGCAATAACCTACAGCAGTACGCTGCATTACAGCCCCACCGGTGTATTAAATCACCCAACGCAATCACCAGTTTCCATTACGCTCAGCTACCGAAGCAAGATCCACTTACGGTCTCGTTTAAAACAACACCGCTCGCAAAAAAGATGTGTGTGTGTGTGTGTGTGTGTGTGCGCGCGCGCCTGCGGAGAACGAGGGATAACACAAAAGCAATAGGAAAAGAAACGACTGCTCGTGCAGCGCACGCAAGTCGTCTGTCGCGGCGGCGGCATGTGGTCGAGTGGAGCAAAAGATTGTTAAGGATAACTCATTGCGCGCTGATACGCAGTTTCTGCGAAAAACAAAACAAAGGCTCGGGAAACGGCGGAAAACGTCGCCGACAAATGTCGCGGAAACAATAAAGAAAAACACGAGTTGTTTTAAGGGCAGATACCGCCTGGGTAATAACAATTGACATTGTTGAGATAATGCGCACAACGGAAGAAAGATACATAACAGACATGTACGACTATATGCGCACGTTTTGTCGAGATTTCGTTTTACTGGATTAGGAGCTGTAGTTATTACATCAGCAGAAGTATGAAATCAATTACGTCACTTGCTTGCTGATGCGAATAGCTTCTACTGCAATGAAGCAAACGTTTGTTGTTATCAAATGTTGCCTACAAAGCTCGTTCCCGCCATTACTCTGATTTCGACAACGTAAAATAAAGCGACCTAGGAGGGATTTTGAAACTGAAGAAAATATTCATGAATATATTATTTTTCTTCTTATGTGTTGGCGCGTTGTAAAGGTGGTAATTTTACGAAAATAAATTATTGTGCTTGGCCATCTAACTTCATAAGTTGAAAAGCGTGATTCTCAAATTTTCATACAACCTTTTTCTTCTCGACCACCAATTGAAATGGCGGTGTTGAGAAATTTCGAGAGATTCTTCCAAAGTTCCTTCCTCCGTCTTCTCTTTTATTTCTTATCAAACTGCCCACGTAGTTGTGTTGGGTTCAAAATATTTATATTATGAACCCAATATTCATAAGTTATTCTGTGAATCATCAGAAGATTGGGGTTCTCGTCAGAAAAACAAAACAAAACAAAAAAAAACGCACGCATGAAACGTCGTCTCTTTGTTGGAATCGCGTCCCAACCCCGTCGCCCGCCGTCGTGCCGAGCATCCGCTAGATCCTCTTCGAAAGCCTCGCGAGCTCGCAGTGATATTGAATGGCTTCCTTCCCCTCCCCATCCCCCCTCTACCCCTCTCCCCTCCCACGCGCTGATGGATGGATGGATGGATGGCTGGCTGCGGCGCTCCGGCGCATTCAAGGTCTGCGCCGCGCGACGACAAACAGCTTCGTTATGCCGCCCTCCGGAGACGGCGACGCGACGACGGCCGGCGCGCGGGCGCTGGACGCCGCATCGGCGGACGGCCTCCGGTGGAGTGAAGGGTGGGAGGGTCGGTCGGAAGGAGTGAATGGGCGACGGAGTAGGCGACACTAGTGGATTGGGGAAGTGGGAGAGGGGGTGGGAGGATGGGGCGAGGGGCGGCTGGAGTGAGCGAGTGGGTGGGAGAGTGGGCGGAGAAATGGGGGAGTGTGTGGGGGGAGTAGGAGAGTGGGTTGGGGGAACGAGGGAATGAGTTCGGGGAGTTGATGTGGAGGGTGGACGAGTGGGTGAGGGGAGTGAGCGAGTGAGTTGGGGAAGTGTACAACTGGTTTGGGCAGGGGACGATTGATTGGAAGGAATGGGCAAGTAGGTTGGGAGAATGGGTGGGGGAGTGGACGAGTGGGTGGAAGGGTTGGGCAAGTGAGTGGGAGAGTGGCTGGATAGATAATTACGTTAGCGAGTGAGTAGGCGGCTGGATGAATGAATAAGCCAGTGAAAGAAAGTGCGAGGCGGAGTTTTGGGAGAGAATGTGTCGAAGAGAGGACTGGCGAGAGGGAAGGACTGTAAGCGAGTGGTAGGAGTGCGAGTGAGGGAGCGCGCGAACGTAGGGCAGATTGGTGAACACGAGTCAGTGGGCGGGCGATGGGCGATCGATTGGAGATTTGTTTCGGCAGGCAATCAAGTGCTGCAGTACGGGCTTGTAGCGATTTAAGGATGGACGAGAAAGCCAATGAACAATTAGTTCGTTGCATAAAAGGGTTGGCAAAGAAAGAGAGTGAATGGGAGTGGGTAAGCAGGAACCGTACAAATGGAGGAGGGAGGAACTGACGAGAGTGATTAGGAAAGGGCATTTGCGGATAGCCGAATGAGTTGGTGGCCGAGCCGAGCGAATGTACGAGTGACAGGCGAGTGGACCGACCTTTGGTTGTGAAAAGGATTTGGCTGCGGGGCTGATAGACTGTCTGACTGTCCGACTGACTGACTGACTGACTGACTGTCTGACTGACTGTCTGACTGACTGACTGACTGACTGACTGGCTGTCAGTCTGACGGGGCTGACTGACTGTCTGACTGACAGGCGAGAATGGTGGGGGAGCGACTGAGCAAGTGGACGAGCGAGCGAGCTGGTAAGTGTGCGGGGGTGGGAGTGAACGAGGAAGCCGGCAGGCGTGAGAGCGAGTCGGCGCGCCGCGGCACGAGTGGGCGGGCGAGTGGAGTGGGGGTGAGCAAGTGGGGGGCGAGGGAGTTATTGGGGGGAGCGAGTTGGCTAGTGGGGAGCAGGCGGGCGAGTGCGGGGGTGGAGCTGGCGTGTGCGGGGGTGGAGCTGGCGAGTGGGGCAGTGATTGGCCGAGCGTGGGAGCCAGGCGACCGGCTGGCGGGAGCGGGCGGGCGGGCGGACGGGCTAGCGCAGCGCATGGTCGGCCTGCGTGGCGAGGCGCCGCGTTGTTACGCCTGGAGCCTGTTGATTAACGCTTCACTGGGTCATGATCAAGCGCTTCGGACTCGTGTGGCCTCGCCTTGTGGTTGCGCTATTCAGGCAGCGACGGGCTATTTGTACGCGCCGGTTTATGGAATGGACGCAGTCTCTCGCTTGCGGAGTCCACTTTTCAACTGCATTTCAAAGAGAGTGATTTACACTGTTATTCAAACTTCAACAATTCCTGAATTATACGATTGTTTAAATGAATTTGTTGTATTCCACAAATTCCGTAAAAAAGATTATTTTGAATATTTAACTTTAAGGTCTTTTACGTAAAAACAATCCAATGTTTAGTGGATGTTTTTGTTTCAGTTAATAGAACCGTTCACGATGTTTGGACTAATTGAACATTGTACGTGTGCTGTGGGTAAGGCACTTATTGATTCTAGCTCTAGATAAAGCGTAGCGTACAGCCCTCGAATAGTAATCTGTTATGGAGTGAAATACGTAACGTCCACTAAATATTTTTTTGGCTTAAACGAACAATACCTTCAATATATATATATATATATATATATATATATATATATATATATATATATGTATATATATATGTATATATATATATATATATATATATATATAAAAAATGAAGGGAATGTTTGAGAATTGATGGTCAGCGATGTTTTGCAATGTACTACATATTGTCACCTACACAAAATATAATTAACTTTGTGACATAACATTTTATGGTTATACGTTCTAATGTTTAATAAGCTTGTGGAAAAACAAAATAAGAATTATTTCAACTTTATGAAAGTGGATAAACATAACTAGTGGTTACGGCACTGAAAATGATGCTGAATAAAACCTCACAAAACTGTTTTCCAAATGCAGCCCTCACATTTCTCAAGGACACAAATATAATATACTCGTACAACACTGCAGTAAATTCAATTTAAAAAACAGTTTTCATTAATATTGCAATAACGTAGTGCAGTGTTCATACAGTACACCAGTTCTTTACAAACCAAGATTATCAGAAGAGTTGTTCTTCCATAAAAAAAATACTTAATGGCGAGCGGCCGCTTCCTTGGAACCTTGTGGTCGCATGGCGTCAGCTCTGTCGTATTTATTATGAGAATTAAGTCGCTATGCACAGTGTGAGAGTGTGCGGAACTACTCACTCAAGTTTTTACATTTTACATTTCTCCATAAAGTTCACAAAGGTCTCATTGTTTTTGCGTTTTTCCCAAGTTTCTGGGCATCAGACTAAACATAGGCACATCTCTCGAAACTAGAGGCGCGCGTTGGAAATTAGTGAAATAGTTCAGATTCATTGAATAATCATTTCGGATATGTCAACTGCTAAGGTCATAAGTCTTAGCAGAGTAGTGCATGTGTTTTCCTCGGGAAGTGGAGGTGATCTTCTCCAGCTGGATAGTGAGGTCCTGTGCCGACCTAGATATCGGCTAGCTGGGTTTTCCTCAGCCAGGCGTCTCATACTAGCGGAGCTCCTCCCTAGCTGTGACAGTCGCAAATCTCCTGGCGTATAGTATTGCAGTGCATGCAAGTGTGTGTGTAAATAAGGTGAGAGGATAGGGCAAGGAAGGCGAAGGAAAGATCGCGCGCGGTCCGTGGCCTTTTTGTTAGAGTACTGCTCTGGTATTCGCCCGGAGTTAATCGAAGAAACCATGCAAAAACAGATCATAGCATCCGGCCACTAGAAATTCTCCTCTGCACAGCGTCCGAATTCGATCTAGCTAACCAGCTAGTGTCGAAAATCCCTCCACAATCAGGACTGGAACCCTAGGACCTCCCAGTCAGATGCACTGCAGTGACATTAGTTGATACACTGAGCAATCTAATCCGGTGCGAAATACTTCTGTTTTCGCCTCAAACATCGGAGCAGGCGGAAACACGGGGAAGGCGCGTGGGCCTCGGAACTCACACGCAGCTGCTCCGAAGCGCTCGCCGCGCGGCGTGTCATCGGCGCGGCCAAAGAACGTCCAAACAAAGCGCGCGATGACGCTTCGCACGCGCCGCTGACAGCGCCACCACGTCCGTCGGCGAGCCGGAGAATTCACTCGGCAGGTTGCGACTGGCCCGGGGGCGTATGCGACGACGCGAAAAGTGATGTGGGACAGTGATGTTATTTATTATCTCACTTATTGCTCATCACTCTCTAAATTTCAGGAACAGTATTGGCCATAAGACGAATACATACTTTTTAAAGTATGTATTTAATACACATTACTGTAATTCATCCCTTGCTTGCAACGTTTCGAGGCCACGTTTGTCTTATCATCAGGCTAAAATACAACACATTCTAATAATTCTATTACTTTTGTTACAACACTATTAGAAAAGGAACTCCATACACTCATACAAAAAAGTAAGTGTATTTGTCTGTACTTGTAAAAAAAAGGAAGAAAAGAAATAACGATGCTGAGGGTGCTCTGATGTCATAACAGTGACTGTGACTGGGTGGCGGAGTTTCGTTGGTAGCTGGAAATTAACGCATAGCTAGGTCTAATAAAGCCGCTGTCTGGAGGAGAATTCTAGCGGCCGTTTGCTCTGATTGATAGTTATACGTGTTTTTCCGATCAATATCAGGCCAATGCACGAGCAATACCCTAACAAATGGGCCACGGGCCGCTGGCAGTACTTATCTCCTCTTAGATGCTCTATCCTCCCCTTCTCTCCCCCAACACATTTACTTGCACTACACTATGATACAAGTTGGGAGACCAGACGGGAACTTAACATTTGACCCGAAAGGGACCCTTAGCAGGTGTCCTGCTAGTGGTTCATATCTGGATGTAGAAAATCTCGCAAGTCAATGTGTAGGTTGGCGTCTTATCTCACTATCCAGCAAGGGGAGAACACAAGAAACGCCCCTTAATAAAAACTGGCACTTCGCGTTCAGGACTAATGACCATATCAGTTGACGCGCCCGGATGCATGATATTCTGTGTAATTTACAATCAACTTGTGTAAGGAAGTCAATGGCTCGCGAATAAACCAATGAAATGTTAAATAGATGGAAACCAAAATTGAAAATTGTTCATAAAATTGATAATAGCAGAACTTACATATTTATTGGAGGGTTGATAATTTAGAGAAAACTAATATTCTCTGGTGAGAAAACAAAAATTTATGTACTATGCTTATACATTGCTCTCATCAATTTCGGCTTTCTCACCTCAGACTGTCTTCGATATCTTCTCTGTATTACGCCATAAATTTGATAAAATGTACTCAAAACTCCTTGTGAATTTTGCCCGTTACGTCTCGCAGAGGCGACGTTAGCATTGATTCAGTAATGTTAAAGTTCACTCATGACGGAAAATTGTATCACTTTGAAGTATTATTTTATAATTATGTGAGTATTACATAATGAAATGTTTAAATTCAGTACAATAATTAATACATATAATATTTAATAATACATGGTTATTATTTAAAATATTAACAATACATAATAATATATGATTATTATTTACTTAGTATAATTTATGGACTACCTGGTTTGCAAATAAATAGTTTTTAATCTTTCTGAAATACACGATTGACGCGTAGAATTGTATTTGTTATATATTATTAGAATATGACGACTAAATAATTACACGATTCTATTCCATTATGAAATTGGTGGGGAGTTGGGAGTGCTCGACTTGGGACCGCCCGGAGCGAACGCGTGCGTGGGCGTGGGCGTGCATGTGGACGGACGGGGTCGCAGGAGGCCGCAGGTGCAGACGCTGAGCAAACAAACAAAGGAGGAGATGCGTGCGTGGATGTGGGCCAGGGCGGCGGTGCCCGCGCCAGACGCCGCGGCGTCTGCTCTCTTTATGCAGGGAGTTTGAGAGTTCTTGCACGGCGCTGTATCTCGTATACGATGCGAACCTACTTTTCGGCTTCTCCGCGTGTGCGAATTCTGAAGTTACGATGTACTATTATCGAGGCAGTTGGGGTTTCGAAGGGTAAATTTATTTAGTTCGGAAAGTGATTTCCCTTTGTCTAAAGTAATGCAATGTAAACTTAAACATATTCAGCAATTCACATGTTCTCAAATAAAATGTATAAATTGTTCAGAGTAAACTGATAAAGCTTTTTCGCGCCATCATTGTTAAACTTGTATTAGTTCAAGTAGTTTTGTTTCCTTATTCCAAGTTTATTTTAAGCACGTACAGCACGTTGCATAATTAATACAAAAATTCATTGATTAGGTCATGAGTAACAAATCTTGTGTTATAAACACCAGAACCATAATGTAAACACCAAATCGTGATTATTAATTTCGTACAATATTGATATTCGGAGTGGCATGATGTAGATATTTCCTCTCTGAATTTCAAAAGTATATAAAATTGACGAATTTATTGATTTTTTTCATAATTAGAATCTTGCCTGAAGACTTATATGATATAATCTTACATGTTCCGATGCATCACACAAACTTGCCTACCCTTATACTTCGGTTCAAGTAAAATTATTTAATTACATGAGAACAATACGGACCTTTAGAACTTCGAAACACACACTTAAAATCTATTATTCGAATTCTGACAAACATAGTCTTCAATGTGCCAAATATTGAATTTTCTCGTTTCGGACATTGACAATTTTAATGACCACTGTTTGCACGACTGCGTGACAAGATTAAATTAGCAAAATTTTTTATCTGTCCATATCTTAACTTCAACGATTCTGAATGTCAACGATGTGAAAGAAATTTCAAACTAAACTACAACAAATCAATCCTTTTTTATAACAACTTTAAATCGACACGCCTATAAATTGTAGCATTTTATTTTGATTTCCCGCAATATTTGATTTATTGAAGTATGGTGTAATAACAGCAAACTTGAATGAAGCTAAGTTCACGATATGAAATAGGACCCGAATAAATATTACAAATTAATAATGGTTTTCCTTTTCTGTTGTAATTTTCTTCATCAATGATATCCAAAAGGCTTAGAAGAGTAGATTTATGAATATATAATTAAAGTGTTTTTATCTTGGAAGTTGTAAAGAAATTCGTAATATAATCTATGTGAGGGACATCGGAGTGCCTGTAAAAAAGGATTACTGAACGTTAACTACTGCACCCACCTTGAAAGTTGAAGGCGGTGGGGGGAGGGGGGAGGGGGCGTATCGTAAAAGAAGCGACGAAGGCAGAAGAAGCGAGGCTTCAAAGGGGATCGCTGGACTAGAAAAACCGTGAAAGCGGCTTTTACATTTCCGAGAAACACGCGAAGAAGCGCCGAATCCCACCGAGAGCGCCTGCTCTCCTCTTCAGCGGGGGCGGAGGGGGAGGCGGAGTCGGAGGAGCAGCTCCTTCAGAGGCGCAGGCGGGGGCCGGACGGGGCATGGCGGGGCAGAGTTGTGGCGGGCACGGTGTGGGGTAAGGCGGGGGCGGGGAGGGGGTGGGGACGTGTCGAGTTCAGAAAGGGGCGGGGCGGGGCGGGCATCGGGCGGGCCCAGGGCGGACCCAGGGCAGCGCGGGGGCGATGCGGGTACGGGGCGGACGCAAGGGGGGCGTGGCGTGAGCGGGGCGGGACGTGAGCAGAGCGTGGGCAGGAGGGAGCGGGGCGGGGCAGAGGAGCAGCTCCTTCAGAGGCGGCGGGCGGAGCCGGAGGGCGAGGCGGTGGCGGAGGCGGGACGGGGCGATGCGGCTGTCGCTCGGTGGCTCTTCGAGCGCCACCGTGCCGGAGCGCAGTGGGCCAGGCCGCGAGTTTCATAGGACCAGGATGGCCACTTTCTGGAAACCATGGAAAACCGGGATAAATCAGGGAATTTGTTGAATAATTGTTAGAAGTCAGGGGAAATTTTGAGATGGTTATAAAACTAGCTACTATTTATTGAAAATATTAGTACAGTATTACCACAGCAAACATTTTTACTCAAATTTTATTTGGTGCGAAAGTGTTAATTTGTTCGTTGTTACGGCGAAATCAGAGAACTGAATTATTAGTATCAGGGTAGCTTGAATATGTTCTTGCTACAGCTTGCACCAGCTTAACTCAAGATCTGTGAATGTTCTCGTGCCAGGAAGGTTTGGAGAAATACCCTGAAGGCAGAAAGAGTACCATTTTAATATCTACAGAATGAAATCAGTAGTCCGGGGGCATGATGTTTCATTATCGAGAAATATAGTTTCATCTTTCTTGAAACATTTCCTCCTCTAAATTTCTCCATGAAGTTAGTGTTTACAATAAAAACCTTTTCATATTTTTAATATATTAATTGAATATATGTCGTGATCGTGGTTCAAGCTTCAACAAAACTCGCTACCTCTGAGTGAAGCCAACACTTTCTGTCGAGTAATAGGGGAAAATGGGCCCATCTGGTAGAGTATAAGTGAAATGTATCCCATTGTATTCATGATAGTTCGCGAATTTAGTAAAGCGGGTCTTTTGATACTATGAATCTTCTTTTGATACTATGTGTCAATGGTCTTAATGGTACTAATGGTCTTTTGATACTATGAATCTACTTTTGATACTATGAATGAAATGAATTAGCGTAGGTTGAGAGCACATTTAAAACTTACATCACATTACAACAGTCTTGCAATTTCATGACTTGTACTGCAAATGAATAGTGCTTTCTAAATATCTGATCAAATGATGCTTACTTATTGTGAAAATGAGCCGCTCAAAACAAATTAACTTTTTTTATATTTCAATGAAGAAGTATTTCATCTACTAACAAAAATATGTAAATAACGAATTGGTTAATTTATGTTATTTCCATAAAATGGTTGTATTTTGCCAGATCGAGATTGAGTTTCGTTCGGACAATGAATCCCGTGCAAGAAACGATCATTTTGTTCATGAAATGTGTATTCTTTTTCTTCGATCGTGTAAAGTTGTGCTTTCGTTACAAATCATAATCTGTTTCATCTATAAAAGACGCCATATTTAAAGTCTTATTTGCAGGGTGACGTCACATGTTTCAGTTTCTTAAAGATAAGGGTATCTTCACGCTCCCGTAACGGTATGTAAAATCCATAATTTTGGAACAAACGTAGAAAAATGACGGGTTTTACGTCATTATTTTATGTTTATCGGTTTAGTGATTCATATTTCGCAGTAAGAATTCTACAATTAATCATTTTATTAAATCGCTTATATTGATGGCTTACCGACGCAGGTAGTAGAGGAACGGATTTTGCCCACAGAGTTCTCGCGATGTGCTTCTGTTCTCCGCCTGAGGTACACACGGTGCTTCAGACACACGAGATAAGGCGACGCAGCGTATGCGCCTAGCGTTTATTTGCAAACAAAGAAACCGGGTCACTGGCTGGGGGCTACACCAGCGTCAAGTTCAGCTCCCGACTTTTTTGCGCGGTCTGAGACTCACGTTGAACTCATGTTCGTTCTGCTGACATATTGTGGTCTGAGTAAAGCAGCTGCAAAGATGTAGAATTACGGAAGCTGGTTTTCTGTTGCTACGAGGAAACGAGTGCAGAGCTAATACGATTCAGTAAGATACTGACGGCTGTGATATAGAGTTTGTTTCTTTTGTGAAGGGCGATATTATGTGAACAAGTATAGTATGAATTTCAGCAATTCATAAAAACATCATCATTCAATTGTCGTATATCACTTTTGATTTTATTTTAAACATTCGAAACTTAATTAAACTTCCAATTTTGAAATCAGAAAACAGCACATATATTAACTTACTTTTCTCTACATTACGAAGACCAAAATAAATTGTTAGTCAAATCTGATAGTTTCATTGGGAATTTTATAAATTTCTATTCCTTACTACGCAATGATATGCGCTATGAATTGCTCACATTAGATACACTCATTCCAAGTGTCCACTTGGAATTCTTCCCTAAACTCCCCACGCCCAACCCATTGTGATCACCACCGCGCGCGTCTAGCAGTCTGGCAGCGGCGCAGGCGACGACGACGGCGGCGAGTGGACGCTGCTGGCCGTCGCGACGCGTCGTCTCGCTTACCGCCACGCGATCCGTCTGCTCCACCGCCGCCGCGGGTGTGGTCCTCTTCTAACGCGGCAGTGCCGGACGCACCGCGTAAATAAACGCCCCCACCCTCTTTCCCCTCGGGGACTACTCTACTTGCGGCCGCTCGCGACTTCAATCTTCGGGCACACATGTTGGCACTTGGCACACGACGGGCGAACGAATGCTCAAGGTTACCGAATGGGCGTGGTGAAATAAAATGTGCGTTGCTCAAACGATAAACGTAGTCACTGTGTACAATCTGCATAGAGTATTCACTCCATTTGAAAATTAATGGGAATGAATGTTGTATTGAACTTGTATTGATGAAATAGTTTGTGTAATGTTACATGAATTACGCTCCACCCGCAACATTGCAGGTTCTCACCCTATCCTACCCGCCCTTCACTGCCCATCCCTGCCCTGGCCCTCCCATTCTTCGCCCTCACCCACCCGTCTTTTCCAGCCTTGGCTCACTCACCCATTCTACCCTCTCTCACCCGCGATTCCCTGCTCTCACACACCCTCCCTTCCCTGCTTTGACCCATTCACTAATACCTGTCCTTACCTTCCCCTTCCTTCCCCCCCTTTCCCGCTCTGACACATCCATTTTTCCTCACCTTGCCCCACCTCGCCCTGGTCCACCTGCCCTTGCCCGCCGTGACCCACACATCCTTCCCCGCTTTGACCCACCTACCCTACAGGCCCTGACCTACTCCGCCCTTCTCGGTCTTCGACCCACAAGCCCTTCAATGCCCTGCGCGAACGAGATCCGTTCTCCCCTTGCCTCCAGCTCGTCGCCCGCTTCCCGAAAGCGCCCGTAAACGCGCTGGCGACCGCCGTTCACCCGGCCGCCGCGCCGCGACCCGTAACTGCCGGCGGCGCAACGAGCAAATGAACGCGCAGCCGCCGGACAAATGGACTGCGCGGCGCAACGCCACGCGGATTCAAAGCGCTGGGGCTGGCGAAGGGACGTGCGTGGGGAGGGGGTGAAGGAAAGAGAATTAGGGTGATAGTGAGTCGATTGAGCCAGTGAGTGAGATGAATGAATGATGAAGGATATGAGTGAATGATGAGAGGTATGAGTGAGTGATGGTGAGGATAAGTATGAGTGAGCGATGGTGAGGATGTGTATGAGTGATGATGAGGATGAGTATGAGTATGAGTGAAGATGAGGATGATTATGAGTATGAGTGATGAGGATGAGTGAGGAAGAGAGAAAGGATGAGCGAGAATGAGAATGGGGGCGAATGAGACAGGGGCAAGTCTTGGTTGTGTGAGCGATAAGGCGTGTGTAAATGTGAAAGAGTAAGAGGGATTGTAGGAAATGGTCATGTGGGGAAGGAGGGAAGCAGCGAGCGCAGAAGAGGACAAAATACTGAGAGTGTGACTCGGAGAGACTGGAAGAGACCGAGGAGAGAGGACGGAGAATGGGAATAATCTGCGAGAGGGCCAGAAAGATGGAGAGCGGGATGAAAGTACGAGATAAAGGATAGGGGGAAATGTGGGGGAAAAGGAGAGTTTTTTGTTAGTATTAATAAAATTATTTAAAAATATTGTCATAACATCCACTGTTTAAATAATTATCGGTTTGAAAATTATATTTTTCGAAATGTAAAACAATATAAGTATTCTAACCTATATCACTAATCGTATTTTGTAGAATTTCACTTTATTTTTTCCCCTCTGATGTACCGTTTCCATTCGTCTTGATTTTTAATCTCTTATTCGTAAACTACCTGCGCTTATCCGACTTTTTGTTGAAGGATTCATTAAGATGATTGTCAAAGTGGGTTCTCTAACCCAGAAATACGAGAGCTAGAGAACTCGTGACCGGTGAAGCAATCGGAATCCTTGGTCCTGGCCCCTATTCAACTGAAACTACGAGAGCACTTAGCCAGATGAGGAAACTACATCACTGTACTGGAGTTCGTGACCTTCTGAACTGTGACTGCAGTATGTGCGTTGTTTCAGACTTTATGCCTACACCATGTACTAGTTTTTGATGTCATGCGAGTTACGTATTAATCTCAACGGTTATATCTTTGCTCCATAATAAATGTTCCCGAAAAAAGTGCCTGATCAAGACGGTTGGATGTCGCCAGGTCAACATAATATTTGATTTCGGTGCCGTTGTAGGTCAATAACTTAATTCCGATGACACTATAAGATCAATGGAGTGTTTGATTCTGGTGATTGTGAGTTTCAGTGAGTCTTTTTCCGACCGTGGGAAATGACCCAGTTAACAGAAATTTTGGTTCCAATGACATGGTTCATTTCAAAGAGACATTTCGAGTGAGGTGAGGCGAGTGAGGGAGCGGGAGCGAGTGAGAGGGAGAGGGAGCGGGAGCGAGTGAGAGGGAGCGAGTGAGAGGGAGCGGGAGCGAGTGAGAGGGAGCGGGAGCGGGAGCGAGTGAGAGGGAGCGGGAGCGAGTGAGGGGGAGCGGGAGCGAGTGAGGGGGAGCGGGAGCGAGTGAGGGGGAGCGAGTGAGAGGGAGCGGGAGCGAGTGAGAGGGAGCGGGAGCGAGTGAGAGGGAGCGGGAGCGACTGAGAGGGAGCGGGAGCGACTGAGAGGGAGCGGGAGCGACTGAGAGGGAGCGGGAGCGAGTAAGAGGGAGCGGGAGCGAGTGAGCATCGGACGAACGGTCGAGCGGGTGGGCGCGTGCGTCTTTTTGTAAACGCGCGTGACCCGCTTGGTGAAGTGCGGCGCTTTTAACTGAGCAACCGCCATAACTGCGGCCGCAGCCCCAACCTCGCACTCGGCGCCCGCGCTCGCGCCCGCCGCCCGCCCTCCGTGCCCTCGTTGGGGCCATCTGCCGCCGCTGCACTCGCCGACGCCTTTGACTGCACCGGCGCCCTCGCAAGTGCGCGCCGCTTCATGTGCGGCAGATCCGCCAGTGGCGAAATCTGCGACGTAGATGCTCGTGCGTTTTCGTTAGGAAACTGGGTTAGTTTGCTTAGTTTTGGAGTTCCCGGAACTTCTGTGGTTTATGTTTGACGAATAGAAAAACGTTTCGTCATCATCCCCTCTTTCTCTGTTTTATCTTTATCTCCCTTTGTCATTTTCGTCATCTCCTTCGTATCTCTTTCATTAATTATTTACTTAGTTAATTAGTTAGATTAGTTAGTCCAGCGACGATAGTGCAGAATTAACACTTCTGTTTCTTCCAAAACCGTGGCCGAAAATTCCTAGGGTTCCAATGAGGATTTTCGACTTTGCTACGTAGTTGGACCATATCCAATCAATGTCTAGAGAAGAATTCTGGCGGTCGGTTGCTCTGATTGGTAGATTTCCGTGGTTTTTCTGATCATTAACAGGCGATAAATGCCATAGCAGTGTCCTAACAAATGTGCCATTGACCGCGTGTATTCCGTCTTCATCCTAGACCTCTTCTCTGACCATTTTCCATTCTCTGACCACGTTCCATCTCGGGTGAATGTATTTGGTTTGCTTCCGGTGACGGATTCTTTTTCTGCGCAACATGTTTCGGAAACAGAAATAAAGTCATTTATAATTTAAAGTTATTTTTTTCGCATACGTCTCTTACGACGTATCAGTGGAACGTTTGCTTTGAATTTGTATAAAAGTGTAATTAAGAAACTTTTTAACATTTAGGCATGTTATTGAACACATATTACGTATATTAAAGTTTCCATTCTGTGGGTAATTAAGTGAATATTGGCAAATGAATCATCTTGATATTAACATTCTTGTCTTGTTGAAAACAAAATTCATAAACAGAATTTCCTTCAACTTTTTCAAATTACAAAGTTTTACTTTGCGTCATTTCCGCCCGAATCGAATGTGAATATTAAACAACATTTTGAGCAAGAGTATTTTCAACATGTTCTTAACTATGTGACGACCAAATATATGCTTATCTACGCGAAATTGTAAACAGGTTTGCTCAGTTATAGACACTGCATAGTTTAAAAGAAAATAAATTACATATATATTGGTTGAAAGGAACTTCGCATTGCAGCTCCAAAAGTTCAGCGATTAGTTTCAAGCATTGAGTTCAAGCAAGAACATCGAGTTTCGAGCAAATCGATCGGTAAATATCCATTAGTGCGCTGTTTACGCGACGGACGGACGAACGGACGGACGGACGGACGGCCAGACAGACGGATGGGATTTTGGAGAAAATCTGTTTTATGTATGTGTATTCCAAATACAAAGATATTTTAATTATATAATTTTGTGTATATTACGAAGCTGTACGTGAGAATAACAATTGTTGACGGGCAGTGGAAACATTGATGTGCCATTGCAACTCAAATAATGTTGTGAATTAATTGCCAAAAAAGTAATAGAGATTGTTGTTAGCAGTGTGTTCTTGATGTGAGATTCGATGCAGTCTCTTTATCACAAAACGTGAGTGTCTGTTTATCGAGTATTTGTTCTGTACAAAAAGGGTGTTAGTGAAAAAGGGTTATAAGGGAAACCAATCAAACTGAAGTAATGCCTACGTTATAAGAAGTTTATTGTTCGGTATCGGTTTTACTGCGCCAGGAACACCAAAAAGGAAAACTTTTTTTTTATATTTTTACTGTTTTCTGAAGTAATAAATCAAATTAAAAAATGATTGTTGAATCGTTTCTTTGTTCGTGAGTACTTACTAGTAGACAATCGATGAACGCTAATGAAGGTATTGGCTTTGTGTTATTGCCTCCCAAAGGTACAGTAGATGGTAATGTATTATTTTCTTATTGAGAAGTTAATTTGCAATAAACTAAACAGCAATTACTAAAGCAATTCGTCCCAGCAACGCAAGACATTGATCTCTCATATTCGCTTATAAATATTCCGAAACCCTGGATGAACTTGATCCAAGTTGGACAGGGAGTAGAGAGGAACTTTCATTGGACTAACAATGAGACCGCTTTTCACAAGGTACGATTAAGAAGGCAAGTCAGGAACAGGCCAAAAGGCGTAAATCGCGAAATCAAAAAGAGAATTAAAAAAAATAAATAAATTTCCTTTGAATCCCGGGCGCTGATCGCATCGTGACTGCCCGCCCCGGCCCGAACGACAACCAGCAGCGCCCTGGTGCATCACGTGGGCCGCCGTCGGCGCCTCGCGCTATGAGGATAAATGGTGCGGCGATGATGGGCGCGCTCGCGAGGCGAAGAGGCTGCTGCCGCCGCCGCCACGCGAGGTCAGAGCGCTTGCGCGCCGCGAATTAGCGCGAGCGACGATTACCCCACGCCCACGCACATCCGTCGCCCCGCGCCCTTCCGCCCCCGCCCCCCCCCCGCCGCCCACGTGCCCCGCCCCGCCCCACCGACTCTCCTCCGCGGATCGCGCTACTCCGCGTGTCTCAGGCTACAGCCGCTGAGCTCTTGTTCGCTTCAAGTCTGCGCTGCTGTCTGCTAGGCCTTATACATCGTGGGTTGAACGTGGATTATGAGGTAGTGGATCGTATTAAATTAGGAGACGAGCTAGTCGCGGTGTAATAACGTTTTGCCTGGCAGGTCCGCTCTGCCGCCATTCTCCCTGATACACCCTTTGGCATTCGCCTCCTTTCGTCGGTCTTCTATCCTGTTCTTTGCCACCCACCCTCCCTCCTACTGTCTGTTTGTCTCTCTCTCTCTCCCGTTCTCGCATTCTTTGCATGCACCAAACTCAATATTTCGCCCCTCTCGACATCTCTGCCTGTTGACAGCTCTTCTTCTCGGTAGCGCCGGTTATCTCTTGTACATCCCAAGCACATTCGCCGCTCTGCTCCCTCCCAGTGTACTCTCATCGCTCCTCCTCGCTGCCGCCCACGCTCCTCACTCTGCCACGCTCCACGCCCCACTCCACCGCATCACGCCACGTCTGCACTACATCACGCCACTGCTCCGCGTGTACCATCCGATCAAACTAATGTTTATTATGGTGTGTTTACAGTATTTCACAATGTGAATTTGCTTTTATTTTATCATTTTTCACCGTTTTTTACGTTTCTGTTGATCACAATATTATTTTTTTCTTCCT
Organism: Gryllus longicercus; assembly: GCA_038098605.1. Taxonomy (NCBI): domain Eukaryota; kingdom Metazoa; phylum Arthropoda; class Insecta; order Orthoptera; family Gryllidae; genus Gryllus; species Gryllus longicercus. The sequence continues at coordinate 2,349,960 of JAZDUA010000070.1, forward strand.
TTCATTCTTATGTTTATTCTTCTTCTTCACTGCCTTGTATTATTTTCTTGTTTGCTTAAAGTTTGCTGATGCTGTTGAGAGCACTGCAGCTAGTTAGCTTGTACCTTCTAGACTCTCGCATCTAGTGCATGTACGTGGAGAAGCAAGCTATGAGTTGCAGTAAATTAGGAAACGTATAAATAACGTAAGAACGTTTTGCCACACACAACACCACCCCGCTTCTCTCCATGGCCTGCTACGCTCTATGACATCCACCAATACCCCCACCCTGTTCATGTTGTTTTCCCACCACATTCTCCTTTCAGTTTTCATTGCACACCCTGCCCTCGACATCTCCCCCTCCTTTTGTAGCCTTCTCCTCTCCTTCTTCCATATTCGCACACTCCCAAACAGCTCGAACTGCAGTGTTCAATGTTCTGTCATAAAACTTCAACAGGGTCATGAGTTGTCAGTGAATGAAATCATGCCCCTATGTAAGATAATTCAAAAATATCGAAGAGAGGTGGAATGTGACTACAGTTAGCATAGGATAGTATCATTTTATAGTTCATTTAATTTACTTTCCGGTTACGGTCCACGTACTCACATTTTCCGATTATTGTCTCCTTTCTTTTATGATTAATAATGTCTGCTGGGCGAGTGTAAAAAAATGGCTCTTAGTCTTGTTAACTGATTGGTGGTAATGCCTTGCAATTATCTAACACTTTTTCAAAATGAATAATGAACTATTATTTGGGAGGATGCCAAAGATCGCATATATAGCAAAACATCAAATTAAGAATGAAATATTGATATAGTAATGAGGGGTTCTTTGCATTGCATAAATAACTCAGGTGGGTGTTGTAACTAACATTCTTGTTCATTAGATAAGCTGATTTTGATGGCTTACCTGTCATCAGATGTGCTAATGATGATAGAATAGTTTCGCACTGTTATCCTCGTGAATAAATAAAGACATAAATCTGAGTTTAAAATAAAAATTTGAAATCATGTTTTACAGATATGATTTATTTAATGTATATTCAACACATATAGTATTCACAAGGGTTCTCTACAGAGGTTATCTTTAAAATGTTTAATAACTTTTAAGAATTGTTTATATAGGTACAACACTTTCAAAGTCAATGAATGTATCGCCAAGAATGTCAGTACATCTCTCTTGGACCGGTTATAATTTTGACAGTATGAGAATTTAGTTATCGCGTTCACTCAATGAATGAAACGTTTAAAAAAAGTGAGGGATACAAACGAAGTAATTCAAGTACTGGTTGCATGTTATAATATTTTGAATCGCTTTAAAGTGTTTTAATCTCATTTTTTTACATCTTAAATATAAGAAGAAGGACAAAAAATTGTGAGGTTACTAAAATAACAATCGAAGTAATGTTTATTATAGTCTGTGTACGGTGTTTCAGATTGTGCATTTGTGTACAGTTTGTTACTTTTAACCATTTTTTACGTTTTTTCTCATTACTGCATTTCTTCTTCCTTTTGATTCCTCATTTCTTCTTGTTCTTCTGCGTTTTCTGTATCCACCATAGTACGACACTCCTGCCTGCCCAAACTAATCGCCGAGAAACCTTGGTTCTGCGCCTCCCTCCACATCGCAGAAGTAGTGAAGCAGTTAGCAGTGGACACATTCCTCTTATTTATGGAATTGCTGTTCTCTTCCACTTCTGAGCTACAAAAAGAGCGGACAGAACTCTAGTATTATCTGCACAATTCTCGCTAGAAAGAGCAGGCTATGTGGTGGTGTCACGTTGGTGCCTCTGTAAGTTCTTGAAGTTTCTGAACGAAGTGTGGCATTATTCCCTGCTTTAAAAGGCAGAACTGATAATAATAATAATAATAATAATAATAATAATAATAGTGAAACGAAAATCTCTTACTAAAGGAGTCATCTACATTTCATTCAATGAAACAAAATTAATAAAAGAGCAAAAATTCAGAAGAATTAAATTCTTTTAATGTGTTTATATATCTAAACTTTAAAATAACTTCCACGCTTACACAATCAGTGAAATATTTTTGTGATATCCTAGGGTTCTTCTTCTTCTTCTTCTTCGGGAAATCAGGCCATTACTTGGTTCTTAGAAATGTAGTGCGGACAGAATGGGGAAGGAAAGAACGCGCACTGCACGTGGCCCGTTTTTCAAGCCACTTTTCCAGCATCCCACCGAAACTGATGGGAGAGAGCTACAGAAACGACCGTTCGATCGGTGCGGCCTGGCCTCTAGCATTGTCCTCCAGTGAATTCGTTCGATCAAGCATCTTCCAGCTGTTAACCGCTCCCCTTACAAAGTTTCCCACGATATTACTCTTCGAGTAACAAAAAGTTTATTCCATAGATTCTTCCAAATTTTAAATCCCAATTAATAACTTTTAGTTCTCCCCTGCCTCGGCGTGCGCCCTCTTCGTCCAATCTGTCGTGATTCCGACTTAACCGCATTCTCTCGAGGACTGGGAATCCGATGAACAGACCCGCAGACTTTGTTGTCAAATGGAGCGTGGCTATCTGGCCAGTACAGTTGGATGAGTCTCGGAGCGAATCTACGCCTCTTACACGTCGCCACGAAGACCCCAACCTCCGCCTACCCAGCGGGATGAGCTTCTCTGTTCCGGTCCTCTGTTCCGCCGTGTGATGAGTAGGGACGTGAGATTTGTTTTGTTTTGATGTGAAAAGACTTCGACTAGTGGTAATATAGCACCCCATACTTTTTCGTATTATTGGAAAGGGTTATGTAATGCAATAAAATTGCACATTCTTTCCTAGTAATATTACAGCACTTGAAAAATCAAAATGATTTAACTCAAAAGTACGTGAAAATGACTAATATGGTTGAAAAAAGGTTACATGAAATGATTTATAAATCTAATGCTGCCTTATTTTAAGAATGAAATTTGTAGCTTTAAATATAAAAGAAACACACTTTGTGATCACGTAACTTAAATTTACGCGAAAATACTCATTTTTTTGTAATACGCAAAGTTCAAGAAATGATTTAAACGTTGACTATTAAGCATTCTGTTTTTTTAATAATATTGTAAGATGTTGATAAAATTGTAAACTTTTGCAATATTTTAATCTCCAGAGAAATTAACAATATTCAAACATGTGCTTTACTATTCAAAACACTGTTTTCTTGAAACAAAATATTCAAAGAAAAAAATTAAATAATTTTTTAGAAAACTTGTTTACGTATTATTTTAAATTGTGAGGATTTTACTCAAAATTACGCGAAAAAAACCTTATTTACAAAACAATTAACATGACATTATTTAAACATTTAATTTCGATTAACAGATTTCATAAAAATGCACATATATCTGTAATATTTATTGATAGCTGAAGGAATCGAAACATGTTAACAAAAATGATGGTAAAGACGTTGTCAATTTACATTACAATTAACGATATTCTCTCTCATTATTGGTATTCGTAGTTGTGCAGTTACCGCGGTGACACTACACTGTTAAGAGATAGAGATATTGGTTGGTGTGATTATGTTCAAGGAGAGTTCGTAAAGAGGAGAAAATGGGGTGAGTTAGTAACAACTCTGGTAATCACTAGTATTACTAAATAACATTTAAATAGTATGTGTTTGGAGACGAATAATTAGATATTTTGTGAATATTTTAGGGAGGACATGCTTTATGGATTAACTCACTAATTTGTGATTAGAAACTTAGTTCCTTGTTTCCTGGATATGACAAGTATTAATCAACACGGTCATGATATTCTTTCAAAGTAAATTACCGAATAAAGAAAATAATAGCACGATCGCAATTTGGTTAAATTTCGAAGTTATCACTAACACAACCGTTCTATTATGGTTATTGTGCATTTCCACCATGCGCTACACAGTATGTTCAGATGCAAATATCGGAGAATATTAGTTGGCACATGCTATTGCAATATCTGTATTCGTAAAATGAACGCACGATTTAATTAAAATTCACATATTGGTATCGTGTTTAGGATTCACATATCAGATTGCACGAAAATTGCCCATTGGGACATTAAATCTAGATCAGAAAATTAATGAATATGATCTAATCATCCTTAGAGATTGGCGCTCATATGGAAATTCTTATATATTACGGAAATTACTGCGGATAAAAATGTTTTAACTCCTGGCAGAAGCTGAATTATTTTCATTCCAGAAACATACGCTTTCGGAAAGATGGATACAAACTTCACTTTATAGCGTACGTTTAAATCAATATACAATGTATCGCACTTTTAATTCGTATGTTCGTTTGTAATTTAGAACAGAATTAGTTTTATGAATACGCATGAATAATATGTAAGCATACTCGTTTTGAGAAAAAAAAGAAAGTTGAGTGATTAAACAATAATAACCCGTACCTCCTAAGGCCAGAAGACCTTTAAAACTATCGTTGAAAATAGGATTGTGTATTTATTGATTACTGGAGCTCATATTAGACTAAACGTAATAATTTTTCACATGCAAATAATGTTTTTTCAGTAAAAGACAGACATTAAAATTAGGCTTATACAGCGTTGGTACTGAAATTGCCCCTGGCCATGTGGAAAGTATCAAAGGAGGACAGTATAATGTTTAAGGAAGAATTTGCTTTCACTCTTATAATCTCATCGTTAACTGTCATTATTCACAGTTGTCAGTTCGAATCTGCTGGGGGAGATTACAAGTTGTTCGCGCATATTTTTCCACTTTTATTCCAGAATTTCAATCTTTTTGATATATTCTTTTTTGTCGAGCTCAGCACTTCCATTGAAATGAAGAGCTTTGGATGAGATATGTTTTTGGAAATCATAATAGAAAATAAAAGCCAATATGAACTTATTGTACTCCAGAGACCCAAAAATTAATTTTGTTGTAATTGAATACTCTAATTTTCATACGCTAAGAGTGGTACAGGTATTACTTGTTATTTATTGAGGAAATTATTTCATTTGAAAGTAAGTACAATGATACTTTATGCTTTAAAGCCTAGGTATGTGATGATGTGTGTGAAGTATGTTAAGGGGTCGGGAATGGTAAATAAATTATAGATCATAGGTTAGAGATTAAATAAGAGATGGATGTGAACGGGGAGATATGAAAATGAGGGAGGAAAGCTGAGGACATAGGGAGACGGTGGGGCGGGGTTTATAATAAGTAGTAATTTGAAATGCTGAAGGTAAATTTGTATGAGCTGTAACTATAAAGAAAGCTAAATAAATGCATGGTGATTATAATATTTAATTAATTTATGCTGTCTAAATAACAACAAAAAGTATATTTTGCGCTTATCTCCTAAGAATCGTAAGAATTAGTTTCTGTTAGCATTATAATCTTGACACCTCGAGGATATTGCTTTTAGTGAAGGAAGTCAGAAGGACCTACAAGTTTTAGGTCCACTGGTCCGATCGTACTACCATGGTGCCAACCACGCAACTAGGGACAAAACCCGGTAGCGTGCGGAAGACGAGTCGTCCAACCACGACCAGCTGCTCGGCGCCCACCCCGCCTCCGTCGCCGCCTCTGACTTTTATTTATTAGGCCGCCTTATCTGAGTGGGAGCGGTTTAATTCGATGTCAAAGTACGAGCGAGAAGAGGCGGCGCTGCCGGCGGCCCAAGCGACGCCACTGCCGACGCGGCGTCCTCGCTGCCGCACAGTGGGGCGAACGCCGCGAAAGTCGGTCAAAAATCAAGTTTATTTGTTTGTTCTTTTTTGAAAAAAATGTTCGTACTCTTTTACGTCCACATCATTGTATTGTCGGATGCAATAAAAGTCATGTCTGAATACATCCTATTTACTCTTACTCTTGTCCTTGGTGACAGGTGGTAAGCAGAAAATCTCCCATAGTTGTTGGGAAAACGGTAAGCTCCTTACATAGTTATAAGTAATATTGCATTGGAGTAAAAAAAAATACGGGGTTACGGGAAATATTGCCTTAATTCGAAAACAACTGAGTTCGGTTCAAGTGTATTGAAGCCAATTTGCGTGAACCATTAATGACATATGACCTTAAAATATTTGTTAATTTGCTATTCGGATATTGAGACACCTTCTACTAAACAGAGCTGTTAAGAGTAACTTCAGTTTTTTTGGACGTTTCTTTGAACAAGCTCTGAAATGGCATCTCTGGATTTTGCTTTTGCCTAAGTATTGTTTCTAGAATAGTTAGGGTTATTTTAGTTGTGATGCTATATTTTTATTTTTTCATTGTATATTCAATTATCAACTTAGTAAGGTTGTTGCTTGGTACTTCAGCGCATACAGTATTTAATACTTTGTACACAAGACGTTTTTATAATATATTCGTTTAATATTTATATTTCCTTTTATGTCGCTACTAAAAATTAGTGAACATGAAAGGGGATTCAGTAACGATGCTACGGTTTTAGATGACATGTAATGAACAAGCCACTGCGAAATGTCGAATGATTATCAGAGAGAAACTCATTATGAATACCCTGTTTCGTGACGTGTACACTGCGGAAAGATGGTCAAAACAAAAAACAAAAAAAATGAATACAAGAAGAACTGTACGCAATCAGCCCTGGATTTTAGATGACATATGAAGAGGCCGGTGCCGCAAAAAATTGGCCAGTATTTAAAGTTGATAATCATACGCGATAGTTCATGAATAGGAGGTAAGTTGATATTCAGTCATCACTTATTTTTCCGTCTTGGGGCACATGCTACAAATATGGCCAGACGTAAAAATTAATGATGAAGGGAAATTGATAATGTGACCTTCGTGTTTTGTACGAGGCAGTTCTTATAAATAATTAACGAAGCTCGAGGCAATTAATATGAGACAAAATGTTAACCATTGATAATATATCTTCGAGACGTAGTGAAAATGTGATCAACATGGTGCAAATGAGGATGATGAGAAAATTTAGGAAGTTGGACATGGTGTTTGTTGATATTATGAATGTAAATTCTGCAAAATTATGAACAAAAGTGAATGAATGAAAAGTACGAATATGAGACGGAAAAAGCCCCATTTTCAGCTGCTCATCAGGCAGTGCTGAGACTGGTGGCCTGGAAGAGCAGTAGTTTTAATACCGGTAGTCGAAGAGATTTTGATATTCGACTTACCCTTCTAGAACAAATCTGAAGTCCTTTTCGCATATTCTGTTCTACGACTTTTGAAGTCTCTCATGAGGTAAAGGCGATAGTAAAGTGATGCTGGCTGTATACTTTCCATCGAAAACCAAAGACCGTGGAACCTTTTCCTTGATATTATTCCTAGAAATTGTTTTATAGAAATTGGTCTATAATACTTCATGTTGGGCTGAAATGAAATCAGGATCTTCGCGAAGAATTCGCCAGTACTAAACATTGATCAACATTACCAAAATTGGAATGATAATGTGCCATTTTTGAGGGCATAGGACAGTCACTGTGGAAAATATCAAACCTATAAGTTAACAAATAAGAAGAAAAGACAAAATTTAGATCTCGTGTTTTTATTGCGTCATAAGACACGCTAAGGAAAATGATTAAATTGACTTTTCATCTTACTACACTAACAACCTTAACTTTTACTTATATATCAGGAAAGCACCAATGAAGACCGAGAGTAAAAAAAAATTACTGCTATTACTGCTCTTTCTTACCACCAAACGCTACTGGCCAATCACTTTTTGGGGTCGGGGGGTCGGGAATATGCCATCTCGGGGCCACGCAAACGTGCTACCCACCAGGGCTCAGTCATATTAATCGAGGGTAGGTGCACGCCACATTGCCCCCCCCCCCGCCCTTGCGCGGGAGTGAAAGTAGGAGGCATGAGGAACCCCATTAATTGGCTGGCAAAGTTGGACAATTGCCTCCAGATGCCAAATACATACGTATATTAATAAAATATTTTTTCACATAATTTTAAACAGCGTCTAGTTTCTAATTTCACGTCCTCCTTTCACATCTTGCGCCCCACTGTGCGGTCCAGAGCCAACGCCTCCTTCTGCGCGGCCTCTGTTTTTCCCCTGCGGTCGTCTTTTGCCTCCACGCCTCTGCCCCACATTCGTATATCGCTCGGCCGGCCGCCCGCCTCCCGCACGACGCCCCGCCGAAACTCGCTATGTTTAGCCGATGACCACACGGCCACCGATCCACGCGCGGGGGAAGCGACGAATGGTTTTTCCACGAATCGCAGCCTCGACGCCCCGTCCCGTCCCACCCCGTCTCGTTCCGTCGGCTGTTGTGTTTGGAAGGCAACGCGGGCGAAGCTATGGGTCAAATGGACAAAGTGCCGCCCTGCGGTCGGGATTTTTACGCGGTCAAGTTGAATGCGGGCTCCGATGAATATCGCAAGAGATCCTAAGCATCACCAAATGATGCAGCCCCTAATTACATTGAAAAATTAAATGCATGTAGTAATGATGGTACAAATAACTACTGCAATAGAAAGAACGTTAAAATAATTTTGTGCTTATGTATGAACTAATATAAATTTTGGTTAAAAAGATAATTAGAGACCCCTACCTTGGAGAACACTATGCACATGATTAGTGTATACATAGGATATATTAGTGTACAGTGTGTATATTAATCCCTCTGAATGGTTTCGGACAAGCACGAATTAAATAGACAGGATGTCGTTTGAATTTGCTGGTTGTCAACCTGGGAAATGTTTTGATTGAAGGTTTTGTTTGTTTTGCTAAATGTGGGAGAAGTAACATAAATATACATAGCTGATTCTGTCTTTCTTTTTTCATATTTGTTTTATCAATATTATTCTTTTTCTGCCTTTTCTCATTATGCTCCCTTCTGTTCTTTCTCCTCCTCCTCCTCTTCCTCTTTTTTCCGTCCTTTCGTCGGTTATTGTTCTGTTTAGAAGGCAGTGCGGGGGAAAGTGTGGGTAAAATTGACAAAGTGCCGCCCTCCGACAGGGATTTCTATGTGGTTAACTTGAATTCAGGGTAGGATGAATATCACAAGGGACCCTAAGCATGTCCAAATGATGCGACCCCTAATTATAATGAAAAATTAAACGTATGTAATCATAATGATAAGAAATATCTTCTACAATGAAAAAAGGAAAACAAAACGTTAGTATTTTTTTACTTATGTACTAATACAAAGTGTCATTGAAGGTAATTGGGGACCTCTATTTTGCGGAGACCCTTATCACGTATAGACATGCATAGGCATCCTGCATAGACATTAAATTGGTTTTTAAAAAAGTTTTGGACGAGCACTATTTTATGTGGCGAAACTCGGGCCGAAGGTACGCTCTTCCGTCTGACCACGCAAATTTCGTTTCGATCTTTTCACCATCTTAGCCTGCTCATTTTTAATTGAGCTGAGTGTGGTTTGAATTTTTCTGCTTGTCGACCTGGAAATTGTTTTCATTTGAGGTTTTGTTTCCGTTTGGTAAATGTAGAACTCACATAAATATGCATGGCTCAGTGCATCCTCCTTTTTTCGCATTCTTTTTCTGATTATTATCCGTTTTTCACAGTCGTCTTTTCTTATTCCACGCCCTTCTCTTCCCTCTCCACTTCTTTCCTTCCACCCGTCCGGCCAACTGTTTTGTTTGGAAGACAACGCAGATGGAGCTATGGGTCAAATGAACAAAGCGCCGCGGGCGAGATTTCGATGCTGTCGAGTTGAATGGTTTCGAACGAGCGGGAATAGGCAGGATCGTAGTTTGAATTAGCTGCCTGTCAAGCTGTACAGAGCTTTGATTGAAAATTTTGTTTGTTTTTGGTGTTGTGCGAAAACTAATAAAACATATAAAAGCCGTGGATGTTTAAGGGCGAAACTTACACCTTCCTTCGGTGGAGATGTAAAGCCGACTGTCTCCTGTAGTAGGTTTAGTGCACGTGAAAAGGTACTCCAGCATCATAAATTCCTCTGAGCTCAATTCAAATCGCCTGTTTCTTTACTCTAGCGATACCCTCTTTCTCCATTAGATGGTGAAAAGATCGAAACGAAATTTGCGTGGTCAGACGGAAGAGCGTACCTACGGCCCGAGTTTCGCCACATAAAATAATCATGAACTAGTTATATACGTCCTTTTCTTCATTGCTTGATTTTTTTCATTCCTTTTCTCATTCCTGCATTTTTTGTCTGTCGCATATTCCCATTTTACTCATGTTCCTCCTCCTCTTTCTCTTTTTGAAGTGTTGAATCCCCTAAAATTTTTTGATAGGTTTTTTTGTATATGTAATTAATTCATCACATTGTATCGTTTTGTGTGTAATTGCTGTTCTTTAAGGCAATTTACGAAAAATGTATTTCTTCTTTTGCAGGTGAGTATGCTGATCCTTTATTGAAATATTATTTCATCCTGCAGGTAAGCGTAAAGACTTTGCGAAGGGCAAAATATTACCTTTTACGATAATCAGAGATGTCAATACGTGACGAGATCATGGGAATGGAAGAAATGTGTATGTTGTGAAACTCGTCTGAAAAAATGTTACGAATATTCTTTGTGTAGGTCTGTTCAGTGCATGATTTTTTTCGATGCTAGAGTTTTGCTCGAATGTTAAGAATCAATCAGGGTTTTCTGAAGTATTTTATCGTTAAATCTGGGTTGCCTGCTGAAATTTTTGCAAAGCAGCCCATCGCCTTGAAGAAATCGAGGTTTTCTGAAAAATAGACTAACAATTCAATATTTTCTTAATCCAGATGTTAGATATAAAACGTTCGCAAATTTATTTACTTTTAATTAGTAATTTTTAAAATTGCTTTACCAAAGTTGCTCACCCTGGTTCCACAACATGAATTTTTAATGCACACGAATGGATTAACAGTTATTATTTACATTTGTTTAGTTACGCAGTTTGCTATTACAAACGGTACGGGAGTAGAAATGAGAAATAAATCTGCTCCGACAAAGTAATCATCCTTCTTATTAATTATTCTTCTTCAAATCCGTCAAGTTTCTCAACTCGATTTTAAATTTAATTACTTATCAATCCGTATGTACATATATGTACTTTTTCACTTATGTCAACAATGAACATGGTTTCGCCTAATGGCCAACTCGGTCCCAGCGTTCATTCTGCTTTTAGCAGGTGCAAGTACCTTTCTGGGCAGGGGATCAGCATTTTAGCTGAATCCCGATTTTTGTTCCCCAAGGATGTTAGCCCTGGTGGTATGGTCGATGAGTAGATGATGATGATGATGATGATGATGATGATGATGATGATAGTGAGAAGTGAAAGGACGGCACATACATATAGTCATAAACAAATCCACCCATGCCCGAGATGGGATTCGAATTAGCGATCTTCTGGTCCGAGACCGCTATGGCACTACTGCATTAACGATCTTGGCAGTTTGACCGGCAAACATGTATTATGAGAATAATTTTAAAATTTGTTTCACTGTCTGCTAATTTTCTATCTAAGGAGCAGAAAAAAAAAAATTTTTTAATCATTACTAGCAATCTCTCTTGTCTCGCCGTTTCTGTGATAACTAAAGAAAACTGTATGCGCTGGGAGGGCACTGGTTACTGCGGAAACGTGTTCATTCTGACAGGAAGGGGGGGGACACCGCCCATACAACGGGAGTCTCAAGGCAAGGAGCCGCGTCGCGCCGGAAACGGAAATGGAATCGGGCGGTCAAAGCCAGGGGGCGAGCGGAAGATACCATAGGTTCGGTCTTCAGTAACGTTTATTGCAGCTTCTATGCATGAAAAATTTCAGTATTCGAATCTGCAGTTGGGTGACACTGAAGATTACGATTTATGTATTTTCCAATGTAAATATTAGCCTTAAAAATTGGAAAGGTTTAAATTGAAACTTTTACTAATCACTACAAATTAACTTCTTATTGTAGAAACCTGTCAACAGTAGTCTTCCGAAACAAAAGCAAAGTATATTTTGGAACGTAAAGGTTATCCCGGCTAGTATCCCGGTTCTGATTTAAAGCCTACGTGTACAACGTAAAGGTTGATTTAAACAATTAAAGTTTTTATTAATTTTTACGATTTTGGTAACTTTTTCCTTATTTTATTACAGAAAGTAGTTCTCACACTCGGTTCACTCAGGTTTTTTAAAATTATATATCGATTTAAAGATATTAATTTAGAATCCCGTTTCGGGTTTATAGCACTGATACGAATTAATTAAAAAACTCTAAAAGATAGAATGAAATAAAAATAAGTCTATTGAAGGTGACTTTCACCGTGGATATTCTTTTGAATTGATGAGTTGCGGTTTTATAAAAAAAAAGTAGATGTCAGTACACGCTCAATGATATGATAACGGAGAGGAAGTCCTGTATCAACAGTGACGACAGTGATGCAGCCAACATTGACGTCCGAACGACAACAATAACAGTGACAATCACAAAGGGCGCGTCACCGGCGAAGATGTTAGCCCGTGATGAAAGCGGAGGGGCAGGGGGAAAGGTTTGTCCGTGGCCCACCGCGGCGCCCATTGTCCGCGCGCGCCTCTCGTCGCCCGTTCACTCGCTGTGAACACGCGTCCTGCTCCCTCCGTCCCCGCCCGCGTCCCCGCCAACGCCCTGCTTCGCAGCGGCGCCTCGAACGATGCGCGCTTTCGTTCGGCAGCCTTTCAAGCAGACGCGCACCATTGCCATTCCCGCTTCCACCCCTGCCCCCGCTCCCTTTTCGATTCGCGACGCAGCTCCCGTCCTCACGCCTCGCCCTTCTCCTAGCACTCTCGCTCCTACTAGCTCGCAACACTCCCTCCCTGCCTAGCTCCCACCGCTTCCTTCCCCCAACTCCCACCACTCCTTCCCACCAGCACCCACCGCTCCCTCCCTCAGTTCCCTCCGCTCCCTCCCGCCAGTTCCCACTGCTCCCTCCCCAGCTCCCACCGCTCCCCCCTGATCCCACCACTCCCTCCCCTCCACAGATCCCACTTTTCTCTCCCGGTCTCTCCCACGACTCTTCCTCCCCACCTCACTCTCTCACACCCACTGCTGTGGCACTCCCGCTCCACTCCCTCTTCACCTATTCGATTCGCTTTCAACTCGCATTCAACTCTCTTTCGACTCGCATTTGACTCGTTCTCGCCGTTCCCATTCCCACCTCCCTCTGCCTTGCCGGCCCCACCCTACCCCCGCACCCGCCGCGCGTCCGCCCTCGCCGGCCTCGAACCTGCCAGCCCAGCTCAGACTCATACCTGCGTCGACCCTCACCCTCAGCACTTACATTCATTCGCCTCTGGCTCTATACATTTCTGCATTCATCCCGCCTGACACTCCCCATTTCCTATTCCGTCTGCATTCATTCGTATTTTTCCTGGCTTCGGTTCCTCTTTCACCTCCCGCGTTAACTTTCGTAACTCCTTTTCCCGTCCCCTTCAAGAATCCGACTCTCTTTATTGCTTCACCGTCGCCCTTTGAGTCCATCGCATCGCTTTTGACTCTTCTCGCAGCCTTCTGCGCTTGTCTGCGGTGATGCTACCAGCTCCTACTCCGACCCCACGGTAGCCATTTCGTCAGGCTGCATTTGTCTGTTTTCTCCTTTTCGGCAAACGGCACTTGTGAGTCATACCTGCTCTTTCGAAGCCATCGAAATTATTTCCAATAGCGAGTTTGTGCACGCCGTAGCGGACTGCACTGTCGATCTTGTGCGCATGCGCAGATGCACTAAAGTGGTGCGAAACTTGAACTGCACATGCCCAAAAGATTGATAGTGCTTTAACGTTTGAGGTGGTACAAACTCCCTTCTCTCTTAGTTCTTGATCGATCTCGCTCGTCTATTTGTTCTTATATGTCCTCTGTCGATTCTGACATCTCTTTTCAATTTATTCCTCTTTTCCCCATTTTGATATATTATTCGCCTACTCTTACCCTCCGAACTAATCTCTCTCGTGCTGTTCGTTGTATCAAATGCCCCCCTCCTTCCCCGCCGCCTGCCACTGCACTGTAATTCACTTCAGCTTCCAAATCCTGCTCGAGTTACACGAGCATTTGCCCTGTGATGCTTCTTTCTTTTCGTATACGACACTCGGCAGTCATACCTGTATGTATAAAGCAGTCGGAATTGTTTTCACTCTCTCTTAGTGCTTGATCGGTCTCGCTCGTCTACTTCTTACAAGTCCTCTGTCGTTTCTGACATCTGTTTTCATTTTATGCCTCCTATTGTTTCTGGCACCCTTCTATAGTATTCGCCCCTGCCACTGCACTCTTCTACACTACAGCTACCAACTCCTGCTCCGGTCACTCTGCCTCTGGCAGCATTTGTCCTGTAGTGTTTCCTTCTTTTTGGCCTGAAGCCCTCGGGGGCGTCTTCTCTTCCGACGTTCTATTCCCTCGGCCCGTCCTCCCCCTCCCTCTCCCTCACTCCGCTCGTCGAGAGGAGATACTGATCGCGGACCTCTGCTGGCCTCCCCGGCGACTCGTCTGTGAAATGGACCATTTCGTGAGGTCGTGTCTCGTTCCGGGAGGTTCGTCGCCGTATGATTTTGGTGCTATCTGACGGGCGTGATGTAGCAAACAACATGACTTGGAAATGGTAAGAGGAATTTTTGAACTGGACGAAATACTATGTTGAAGACAACTAGACTGTGATAGAGCTATAATGACATTAAACTGACAGGGTTATTAGAAAATCCACTTCTGGGATGATTAATGACGGGATTAGTAGGGTGTCGCAAAAGTTCTTTCGTGTTTTCTTCTCTTTTTCACTTTTTTCGTTATTTTTCTTTCTCCATTGCTTTTCATCCCCCCCTCCATTATAAATTGGTTATTTTTCTATTGGATATTGCTTTGAAGAGTTATTTAAACTTAATTATACATTTTACCTGAAAATTGTTTCTTTCTTTTTTCTTTTCTTTCTTTTCTTTCTTTTCTTTTCTTTTCTTTCCTTTTTTCCTTCTTTTTTTCTTTTCTTTCTTTTTCTTTCTTTTCTTTCTTTTCTTTCTTTTTCTTTCCTTTCTTTCTATTTCTTTCTTTTTATTTTCTTTCTTTTCTTTCTATTTCTTTCTTTCGAAGATTGGATTTTCATTGTTTTCGAATGGAAATTTCATGTAAATTAATCAAAATAACTGTATATATTTAAGAAGAATGTGCATATCAATACGTATTCCAAAGTCAAAAAAGCAGAAACCTGTCAACATATTTAAGAAGCTCTAGGAAAGGAACAAGTTACATTAAGGATGTACTAAAAGTGTAAAGTAAATTAAATGGGAAAAACGGAATTGTTTATAAAGGCAGTGTATATTATTACTCAATTTGAATTGTTAAAGTAATCGAATACACATTAACAAAACACATATTAAGGACTCAAAAAACTGAGAGACACAGATTATGGTTAATTGTAAAAAGGACTTGTGTAACAGTTTTTTATGGACATTGTTTGTATTTATATATAAACATATTAATGAAGGAAGGAAGGTTAGGAGTGAAAACAATAACAATAGAATTATTTATTTTATTAGAGTTCGTCACTATTACAAGTACTAAATATATTAGGAATATGTTCGAAACTTGAAAAATTAAGAAGCTATAAATATATACTTCGGTGTATTGATTTCTTCGTTAAAGTACAAATGAGTTTTCTTAAATTATAAGAAAACAGATAGGTTGAAAGATCCGCACTCAAATGAAAGAACACTTGTAACCCGTGAGTGGCCAGCAACGAGTTCTTTATGTGTATCTGAAAGGAATTCCAGAAGGCCACCTCGGTTCTTACGGACCTCCAGGGTGGAGTCCCTCGACGTACTGAAACAAATTACAGTCTACGCGCGTCTTTCAGATTCGTCTCAACAAGCTGGCTTCTTCTTGCATAATTTAGCACTGTTGATTTTCTCACTACTTTTCTTTCTTGCCTGTGTTCGTGAAGATTTCTGTATAGTTAAATCATGAAGGGAATATCTTTATTCACGTTACTAGTTAACAGTGATGTATGCTGATAGGAAAGTAATACTCCTCTTATTTGAATTTCTTAAAAATCCAAAATTTTATGACTTTTAATTCATGTGTTTTCTGTACTCGGTATGTTTTCGACCCAATTATAAGTGAATAGAAGGTGGACAATTGTATGATTGGGCATTTAAAACAATATTGAGCGTACTTTTCATTAAAACACATTATTTCTTTTTTCTGTGCATAAATTATTTCCCGAAGACTTTGTCCAGGGTACACCTGATCATTCATTTATGTACTCCAAAAACCGATAATAACTACTTAATAAAGTGTTTCTGCTCTGGTATTAAAATCTTAGAATAAATTAATATCAGAATCAGCAGATTTTACACAAGTGTAACAGATCCGTTTTTGTCTCAAAATATATAAATATTTCTGTACCCAATTGAAACGCATCCTCAGAATTATTCAATTAACCTTTTTTTTTATTTGGAAGTAAGTCGTTTTATTTCTTTGCATCCTATTGTTAAGCATATCTCAAAACCTAGTTAATCGATTTCCATAAAACTTTGCGCGTAGGGCAAAAGGGGCAAGGTCATTGTTAGCCGTGATCTTGCGACCATTCAGCAATCCCTTCTTGCACCAAGGTAGTGTTCATCTATTTGCTGACGGTATAGAGAATAAATCGGCATACACACACACGTACATTAAAAAGTCATTGTCCTTGTAGCCTCACTGAACTAGGGTTTGAGTCCCAACGGTGGGCGATTTTCGATTTTAGGTAGTCGAATTCTGGAGTATTCCAGTGGCCGGTTCGCCTGATCGGCAGTGTTTCGTTATATCTCCGAAACAATACCATGCAAATTCCAGAGCAATACCTGAACAGGCCGAGGTCTGTACCAATCTTTCTTTACTCATCTCCCTGCATTTACATGCGCACACAACATCTCACGTCAAAAAAAACAGTCAGAATATTAAGTTTGTCTGATGGGTGTCAGGTTTGCCTGTTGGATGATGGGGTGTTCCACTCGCGAAGATAATAAAACCCCCGATTTTAACGTGTGAGTCAGCGCCGAATCTCACGTTCCAGTTGGTAAGCAACACAGTCACCGCCTAGGATGAAACATGCTCTACATTACAGGGCCATTGACCGTAGTAGTTGACACGCCTAGTAAGACTAAATAATCAATCCATCAACCAATGATACATTAAAGACCTTGGGATGTCGCGTAGGGAAAGACGCTGTCGTCGGTAACTGCTTTACGAGGTGGCAGATCGTCGCCAAGCGATTAAACGCCATCCTCCCTCTGCCCCCCACCCCCCACCCGACCGGTGATTCAGTCGGACGGGGGGCGTGGAGGGGGGAAAGGGGGAGTAAGAAAGCCGGGGGCGACGGCAGCGCCGAGCGCCCTCCTTCGCCGCCGCCAGTTGTCGGCGTCTTCCCAGATGAAGACGTCAGGGCGCGCACTCATGCATACCGCATCTCATTAGGAACGATCCGACCCGACCCCCGCCGCCGCCGCCGCCGCCGCCGCCGCCGCCGCCACGCCCTCTTTCCCCCCGGCCAAGGCTCACGAGCCGCGGGATGGCTCCCGCCGACGCTGGTGGCTGACACCCGACGCCCGCTGCCCGCTGCTTGCTACTCCTCTCACGTTACCCACGGCTCGTTCTCTGCTCGTCGCGCGTTGGTGGCTGACCATTTCACGTTGATGGTTGCTCATTGCGCACTGCTCGTCGTTCACTGCTCATTGTTTATTGCTTGTTAACTGCTGGTTGTTCATTGCTGGTTGACCACTGCTCGTTGTCCATTCCCTGTTGCCCATTGCTTGTTTTCCATTCCTTGCTGCCCACTGTTGGTTGGGATTGGTCATTGGCTGTTATTCATAGTTCTTTGCTCGTTGACCATTTCTTTCTGTCTTTTGCGTATTATCTGTTCACTTATTGCTCAGTGCCCATCGCTGACTGACCAGTAGATTTAATTATTGCGCCATTCCTATCGCTTAATTTTGATCAGAATTTATTTTATTGAATCACTGTTCGTTTTCAGTCTCTCGTCTTCTTTGAATATCAACGAGACAATAACAAAACTGCGAAATATTGAAGTTATTTGTACCATACGCCGTGATGATATGCAAACGGTTCTTTACCTGTATTTTTAAGAGGAAGTGTTTGACTATAAAAACACAAGGCCATTGAACAGATTCGTACCACGCAAATATCATAGTAGGCAATAAGCCGTATCACGTTTATATCTACGTGTGGAAATATTTCACTCGTTCACAAGTTTTCCTCTTGGTTGCTTAGAGTTAATAATAATAATAATAATAATAATAATAATAATAATAATAATAATGATAATTATATGGAGCGTCACCAGAAATACATAATAATAATAATAATAATAATAATTATTATTATTATTATGATATTTATTATTATTATTATGATTATTATTATTATGATTACATAATAATAATAATAATTATTATTATTATTATTATTATTATTATTATTATTATTATTATTATGTATTTCTGGTGACGCTCCGTCTTTAAGGCACTTACATAATTAAAATTGAGGAGTTCAGGCGCTAATAATGATAACTGACGTTTCTCATTTAATAGAAAAGTGTAATGATTTCAATGACTAGACGCACATATTGCGCTGCACGGAGTATGAATGTTCTTACGACTTTTTATGAACTCGAAAACTAATGTGATATAAAAAGGAGAGCCTTTCTATCGTGTAATACGTCAATAGCTTTAATTATGCAAAATATCGGAAGCCATCTCTTACTCCCGAATTCGTCAGTTGTGAACAAATTGCAAAAAGGAATGCCAGATTTTACATTTATATTTGTTGTATTATTCTAAAAGTATTAGTCATTTCAAAGTATTTACCCGTAATTGAAAATAAAATAGGTATGAATTTAATTTCGAAATTGCACAGTATGCAGTTAACTATAGAAGTTGACATACTCTTAAAAATGAAATCCATCAATAAAAATTTCATTCAGTGTTGAAAATTTCCTAAATATCAGTCGATCGAAGTTTCTAATTCCATTTCAACTTTATCGTTTTTTGCGTATGCGTTACTATTACGTATTATGTGGACACAGTCCTGAATACCGATACCATACATATGGAAAGCGTCTGCAATGGAATATTCCTTCGGACAGTTTATTATTTTAATCACCCGTCACTCACTAGAGAGATGTAGTTATTACGAACTAATTCCCTCAGGAATTAATATCCATTTTACAGGCTTCAGGTGCGTAAGCGCAAAACTCCGGCTGCTAAATTTCCGAGCGGATTACAGAAAATTACGCCTCGTCTACGCGTCAGGACTGCTAGTCTCTCACGCAGTACTATTTTAGTGATGTTGGTACAAACGCTTTTCATATTACCTATTCGTTGAATTGACGGTGAACGCTGGGGGACACTGATCAATGGACGGGGGACACTGATCGAGTTGTGAGAGATAATTTTGTATAACTAACTAATTAACGTTGTTTTTGCTTTCCCTTTCCTTTGCCTTATATTTAATTCTTCTCTCTCCTCAATGATGCATGTCAGAGTGTTTCGCTAATAATGAGAAAATCGAATATTTATACATCCGTCTTTCTCGTTGGAAAAAATATTGGTGAAGAATATAATGACACTTTCTACACGAATACTTATGCTGTAAAGTAAATAAAAATAACTGATTATTGGGCACATAACAGTTCAACTATTATCCTTAATGTAAGCAGAGGATGCCCCAAAGCAACTTGAATAAAAAAAAATCTGCTCTCAGTAGAAGTCTGAATAAAATATAAAATTCAAACCGGCTGAGGTGGCTCAGAACATCACTGCCATGTCTCTGACCGGGAGGTCCTAGGATCGAGTCCCAACGGTGGAGGGATTTTGGACTGTAGCTAGAGAGCTAGGTCGCTTTCTAAAGCTATCTGAGGGAGAATTATTGCGGTCGGCTACTCTTAGTAGCATTTCTCCGTGGTTTCTCCGGTCAATACCACGCGAATGGCGGAGTAGTACCCTGACAAACGGGCTTGGGCCCGCGCGTCATCTTCCCTTCCTCTTTCTTGTCCTATCCACATTTCTTGCTTACACACTTGTACCTGCACAGTACCATCACACATGTCGGGAGCTTAGAGCTTGTCCTGTGTGGAGCGGTGGCGCGCTGGAGGGGAAAACCACGTGTACGTCGGCCCTGGTTCGCACAGTCTATAGGAGGAGAACACCGCCACTTTCTGCGATACAACATGCACTATACAAACGCGACTAATGCCCATAGAATGATAACGTACGCGCCCAGAAACACGAAATAATTAAATACAAATTAGTGCCATTGAAACCACATGTTTCAAAGCTTTATTGGTTGAATGGAATCGCGATTTTCCTTAAAGGAATCAGGAAGCGTTCTGAATTTATTTCCATTTGCTGATATAAACCGGTTGAATTCGGGGGAACAAACTGATTGTAACAGAGCAAGACAATTAATGTTCCTAATATTTATTTGCCCACACTATTGACCAGCTAGTAATTTATTTTAAGACTTCTTAGAAATCTACGGAATGCTCACAAAAGTAAATCTAAATTAAAATAATACTAATGGCCTGCAGCAGTAACAGTGCTGCTAAACAAAACCAACATAATGGTATTCCAAAAGTAGCACATATGCTGCAAATACAACAAATAAAATGCTATCGCATAACACAGCAAATAAATTAAATATTATATCAAATATATTATTCATGAATACTACAAAAACGTAGTATACACACAATACCACAGCTCTTTAGAAACCGAGAATACTCTTACCCTTAAGGCAACAGGTGAATAGCATACATTTTTTGTTGGCTGACCTCTTCCTCGGAGACATGCTGACATCTGTGGTAAGCAGTGACTCACTGATGACGAGAATTTCGTCGATATGGGTAGTATGAGAATATGCAGAATAACACAATAAAACGTTTATGTATTTCAGTCAAATTCGAAATTCTTTCATTGCTTTTGAATTTTTTCCCCGAGTTCCTAGGTATCTAAGGAAATCATTCACACATCTCACATGAACGAATTAAGCAGAGACTGAATAGTTTTCTTTCAGTTTCTGCTCACTTTAGAAATTATCATTATAAATATTTCGTTGAAGAATACAGTTTTATATTTTGTGAATATCTCATATATTAATGCATGTTTTTTTAGAATCACCACTGCGTAAATATTGGGCCCTAACGTCTGTCGTATTAAGACAACTGAAAGCGCAAAACTCATAGTCAAAGACTTTCAATTTATTTATTTAAATGGTCACTCAATCCAAATTTCCAAAAGGAAATTTCCTTCTCGTCCTTACATGTACGCATGCCGCCGTCTGTGTGAGTGAAGCAGCCACAGACAACTTTTCGCATTGAATGCTTAACTCGAAAAGGGCCTGCGTCGCAGGTCTCTTGAAACTTCCCCGATTCACGCCATCTCCCCTCACAGACCTGCACCAACTCTACCCATATCCCTTTCCTACCTCGCTCCCAACAAGGTCCCGCCACGCCCCGCCCCCGCCCCGTTCATCTCTCGCCCCCGCTTTCTGCAACGCCACGCTCATTCACCGTTCAGGTCCCTTCAGGTCCCGTTCAGGTCCTTCTCACCCTAAACGCCTTCTATGCCCTGCCTCCGGCCTGTTCGCCACTCGCCAGCGTGCGAACCCATTTTAACACCGCAATCCCCACACCAGTCCGACGTCCAGCGATCCGTTCTCACTACACTTCACTCCCGCCCCGTCACGGTTCCGCCACTTTTCACCTCGCCCCTTCTTACTCCGCTTCTTCCCATCCCCTACTCTCCCCCCACTTACACTTTGCTTCACTATTCACACCATTCCGCTCCGCCCTGCCACGTCACACGCCGCCCCTCTCCACCCCGCCACTCACACCTCCGGCCCCTTGCGTTGTAATTCTGTAATAACGGGCTGCGCACGCCTTGCGTTCGCCTCTCCGCCCTGTTATCCATGCACAAAGTTGTGGCCGCCACGCGCATACACAAACGCTGCCGACTCCGCCGCCACAATACAGCAGCCCGGCGCACAGGCTGCGAGCAGCCGAAATTACGGCTGTACGCGCGCACGAACCGACTGCCCCGCGAGAAAGTTTCCTGCGCCGATGGCCTGTTATTTCCGAGGACTAAAGCGCGTGGGTGCGTGTCATGATGGCGCATCACGACATTGTGAGCTATCGAGCCGGATCAGGTAGTCGAGATTGCTAAAGCAGCAGCGGCGATCCTGGAGATAAAGAGTTTTGGGTTTGAATCCCAGTTGGGTAACGTGGTTATTTGTGGATTGAGGCATGATGAGCTCTTCCTGCCTCGAAGCATACTTCTCAACCTCATCTTATCGTTGTTGGCCTGCCCGTGTGGGTAGAAAGATGGTTCTCGTAGCGTGTACGCGTCGAATCTGTACAGCCTAACTGCCTCCATTGCTTAACTGCCTGTCTCCCAACCGGTAACAGTGTGGGATCGGTTCGCTAGTTCGCCCTCAGCCTTCCTACCACAGATGACATTACCTAGGTGCGACAATGTGTTAGCCTATTACGCTAATACAGTTCCAAGTCTATGTTGTTTACTTTAACGTACAGCAGGGACACACTGAGCATAAGGGGATAAATGTCACATCAGATGATGGAATGGGGGACGGTAGTAGGTAATATGGTGGCCTCATCTGGGTTGATTGATTAATGTTCCTGGGCGGATCAACCGGTAAGGACATTATCCCGTAAGTGTAGTATATGTTTTATTGCTGTCGGTGTTGGGGATCTCCCCCACTGGACGGCGAGATTCGGCGCCAAAGAACTCGTCGGCTTGGCTAGTGGGGGTTTCCGTCAACCAAGTATCTCCCACCAGCGAGGCACCGCCTCCGCCATGTTCTAAGCCCCCGCCTGGTCGCCCGACATATGTAGTTGTCCTGGTTTTGAATCGCAAACTGTAGTCGATGATCGTCGATATTCATAATGTAGTGTATTAGTGTACAGAACAAATTGTTCACATTTTCTTGTTACAAATCATGTTTCCTCTCAGGTATTTTCCGGCAGAATCTTTTATCAGTTTTCCATCAGCTCTCCACAAGCGGCAAATAGCACATAGAAATGCCTTCACTAGCTGCCACTGATTCTCAAACTAATGATTCCTTACATCATTCAGGCCAGAAAATTCACTAGGCCTAGTGATTTCTCGATGATGATGAAATCTTTAAAAAAGATGATATTGTCTACATTTTTTAAAGATATCATCTTCATCTAAATGTGTTCTAAATTTCCTTCCTTTTACGCCCAAACGTAACAGTTTCACATCTTTTTTGTGAAGTTCTAATATTTTATTACTAAAGTCTATCTTCGAGAATTTTATTTTCAAAAGTTAACCTGTGTATTCGCTGATATATTTCAGTTTAAACATTTACTATTTTTACATTATGAATTTATATTAATTTTATTTACATGTGCTGGTCTCTTCGAAAAGTAAATTTTTATAATGTTTTTCTTTTTGTTAAATGAGTAGCATCTGCTTTTATATTTGCCAGAAATTCAGTAGGTTGTTGGCAAACGTAAATGTGTCGTAAATTATGTCCTAT
This sequence comes from Gryllus longicercus, assembly GCA_038098605.1. Taxonomy (NCBI): domain Eukaryota; kingdom Metazoa; phylum Arthropoda; class Insecta; order Orthoptera; family Gryllidae; genus Gryllus; species Gryllus longicercus. The sequence continues at coordinate 2,373,346 of JAZDUA010000070.1, forward strand.
ACAAATAAAAGTAATGATGTAAATATGTCCGTAGAAAATTATTCTTAACATTACACATTCTTTTCTAGCATTATAAACATTCAATTCTTTATAAGGTGTTTTATGAACCTTTATTATGAGATATTCATTCTTTCGCAAAATTGACACATTGCAAATGACAGACCGTGTTATCAAACTCATATGTCAAACATGTGTTTTCTAATTTAGCTTCGATGAATCCAATTATTGCTATGTGACACAGTAATTCTGTATTAATGAAATTGATATTGAAGTTTACATAAATATTTTATGTGAGATTATTTATTGAAAAATAGATCCACACCGAGAGTGTAGTGAAGAGGTGGAGAGGTATTTATATTTTTGTAAAAATAGTAATTTCATTTGGGTCTAAAAATTCTATGACGATAATAAACATACTAATAATAAATATAATAAAATAATGAATAATAATTACCTCATAATACATTATAAGATATATAAAATTAATTATAAGACATTCGCAAGCTTTTTGCACTTTCTCCCTGCATTTTGTGGAGCAATAAAAATGACAGAAATAATCCTGATACTATTGGTGTGTTTGTGTCACACTAATACGAAGTCAGCAAGTTTCATCAATGTTAAATATTTAAGCTCCACTCATGTAAATCAACATTTTTCTCAAGACAAATTGTACAAAACATATTTAGTGAACCACCAATATTTAGAAACTCAATATTTAAAGAATCTGCACAATGTAAACGAGGAAGTTGTCATAGTGAGCAACAGCAAATAAAAACTGCGTATTTGTTTACGTACCTTGGACGCCAGCGTAAGAAAATACACGCGCGATTTTCCCTGTTGTTTCCGACAGCTGCGCGCCTTCTGTCTGGCGATAACGAGAGAATAGCGAGAGTCTGTGGGCGGCTGCCCGGGCCTCTCCAGGCAGCTCCGCCCGCCCCGGTCAGCCAACAGGACAAACCGGTCCCGACCGCTATCGCAGCGTTCGATATTTGGTACATCACCGCGTTATATTGACGCCATTACATCATTCCGCCTTCGTTTCGTATTCCGACGCAGGCGATTCTCGCACCCAACGTAGGCGCTCCGCAGCGACGGCACCCACAGGCCAGCCACCGCTCAACTCGTGACGGTTCTCGCGTGTATGCGCTGCCGGGTTCCGCTGTGCCTCTGCCGCACCTGCGTTGTTTCTTGCGGTAACTCTTCGATCGTGTCGCACTTACACAGTTCGTTCGTAAGTCGAATGTATGGTAGTTGCCATTTTCTGCACCTGCAGGTCTGCCAGTTTACTCCAACACGACGTCCGCCCAACACAGCGTCCTCAAATTACTTTTCATCTTTATGAATCGTTCTATGCCGTTTCTTGAGATTTAAACTTTGACGTTCGCTTCCAATACTCGATTACGACTACACCATCTCATTATATCATTTTCCTTATTTATATGTTTTACTCTGGCGGATTCACGGGGGCATGTGACTATGGCGGACCCAAAGGCATAGAGTTTTTCGTTTACCTTCCTTGATTTGACAAAATTTATTTAAAATGTGTGTTCTAATTATGTAATTATGTAAACAATACTGCATAGTGTCATATCTACAGTACACAAATAATATTAAATGTAATAATAATATGTTTATTATTTAACAAAAACCTACTATCCTCTCCCCAAAAGAAAAGAATAATTGTCTGGATGCGCCCCTGATGTACTAGCACATAGTTGGCATTGCGTAACCACTGTTTCTAATGCCTCGAGCGTCACTTCCGTCTATGCATTTCTCTGCGACTCCTTTCCCTAGTTGCATCTCTCCCTTTCGGTCTCCCTGCACTGCCCCTGTGCTTGGTGCTGTTTCGCCTCCTTCCCGGTTTCTCACGGCCTCTCTGCACTCGCCGAGACCTGTGGGATTCTCTCCTCACATTTCCCTTTGTCTCTCTCTCTCTCCCGCTCTCTCTCCCGCTCTCTCTCTTTCTCTCTCCCGCTGTCTCTCGCTTTCTCTCTCCCGCTGTCTCTCGCTCTCTTTCTCTCTCTCTCTCTCTGTCACACACACACACTCACACACACACGCATCGCATTCACTTTCCGTTTCTTCTTACTAGAGCAGCGCCCTTCTCCTCGGACTTCCCTTGGGCGTGGTTACAGCTTTGCCCCCCCCCCCCCCTTCCGCTTTCTCACGGCCTCGCTGCGCCGCAATGTCTGAGATTTTCCTCTGCGATTACTCCACCACTTTCGTAATTGGGCCATACCATTCATTTGCACCCAATTCCCCTCATTTCATTAACCCTCATATCTACTGTTTCAAATGCCTTCAACAGCGCCGTTCACGCTTCCTTTTCCCCCTCTCTCCCCGCCCTCTCTCCTCTTCCCTCTCTCTCCGTTTCTCACCCTCACTTTCTCCATCTCTATCCTTCTCTCTTCCAGTCGTCCTCGTGCAGCCTGCTGCTCCCTGCACGCCTCCCTGCACGTCTTGTTCGCAGCTTCGCCCCCCCTGTCGCTTTCACTCGACCGCCCTGGGCTGGTGGCACCCTCTGAGATTCTCCCCTGCCATTACTCCACTTCTCGGTTAATTCTGTCCTGCAATTCCCCACTTGCAGCCATGTCCACTTATTTCATTATTCCACGCATCCAATGTTCTAAATACCTTCAGCAGAGCCGGTTTCAATTATTTCTCTCTCCCTTTTTCTTGTCTCTCTCCTATCCTTTCGTGTCTTCGTTCTCGACTAGTTTCCTCCTTCCTGTACTTTCCCTGAGCAGGTTCACAATTCGCCCCACCCCGTCTCGCTTTCATACGGCCGCGTCCACTGAGATTCTGCTCTGAGATTTCTCTGCAAATATTCCGCCTCTTCCCTTAATTGTCCCTTCCGTCATTTGAAACCATACACTTGTTTCATTATCCCTCATATCTTGTTTCAAATACCTTCAGCAGAGACGTTCACATTTATTTATTTCCATTTCTCACTCTTTCTTTCCAAATCTTCGCCTCCCTTCTCGCATCCCCTCTCATTCTGCGTGTCTTTTTTCTCGAGCTATATCCTCCTCCCTGCATGTCCCTGTGCAGGTTCGCAACTTCGCCCCGCCTCCCTCCCGCTTTCCCCGCGACCGCCCTGCGCTCGCCGCGCCCTCTGAGATTGCGCCCCCGACCGAGCGGCCGAGCGAGCGCCATCCTTCATTAGCTATGTTAATCCTCGCGGCTTACCAACAACGTGCATTACAGAAGGCGCCCCCCACGGGGCGCGCCGTTACGGCGGCCGCCTTTCGCCCGTGCGAGGCCGCGCAGGAGGTGTTAAATTATGGCCGCAAGTAATGAAATTACCACCCGACGTCGCACGCGCGTGGCGGAGCGACCGTCCCTCTCGCCCGAGCGGCGCTCGCTGCCTTCGGGTGCTCGCACGTTCTTCATGCGTGGGCGTGTCTGGGCGCCCCCGGCGACGAGTTCGCTCACCTGGGCAGCTCGATGGACACTTTGCTGGTAGGCCGTCTGCTCTTGATCCGCTTTTCTCTTGTTCCGCTCTTCTCTTGGTCCGCTCTTCTCGTTGTCTGCTCTTCTCTTGGTCCGTTTTTCTCTTGGTCCGTTTTTCTCTTGGTCGGCTCTTCTCCTGGTCCGCTCTTCTCTTGGTCCGCTCTTCTCTTGGTCCGCTCTTCTCTTCGTGCCTTTCATCTCTTCGTTCGCTCGTTATTCACATGTGGGCGTGTCTGGACGTCCTTTCCTTGTAGAATTTTCGGGATCGACAATGAGCTCGCCCAACTGGTCGGCCCACTGGACAATTTTTCTGTTAGTTCATCCGCTCTTTCTTCACACGTGGACGCGGAAGGATTTCTGCTGCCCTCACCTGCTAGAAAGTGTTGGGTCGACATTGAGCTTGCCTTCCTGGGCAGCTCCGTGGACCCTTTCCTGTCATTTCTTCCACTCATCGTGTTATTCGCCCGCCTGTCCACCCGATCGGCGGTTTTTTGCGGAAGTCGCCCACTGCTGTTGTCTCTTTTCTTTTTGTGCCCGCATATCTCGCATTTTTATTTACTAAATTTGAAGTCTTGTTCTCTGGTTTGTGCTGCGCGCCAAAATCGTATTCATCAACAAATAAAACTTTACTTATATTTGCCAATTTTCATTGAGACAGATTAACCATACTTCCTTCGCGCTATCGCGTTTCAACGAAAAGTCCCGATCAACTCATATTCTCCGTTGTAGATTTCTTCGTGTTTCTCTCCCGCATAACGAAAAAATTTCACTTTCATTGCTCATTTTAATACAACTCTTTTACACTCTCTTATCATAACTATCTCAATTTTTGTACATATCCATAGCATCATATTTCTGTCAGTAGATTCCTCAGGTTCCATCCTTCCGTCCTTCCAACTCGTCCGTAAGCAGCCACAACATTTGGCTATTGTCGCCATTGTGTCTATTATTCATTCCCCTTTCAGCTTCCATCTCATTTTCTGTACTCTTCTTTTTAATCCTGTAGTCTTCGAGGTCTTGCACTTCCGACTCCGACGTCTCCTCTCGTCGGCTCCTACGCGACATCCGTCGATCGAACTTGCAATCAGCCAGCGCTCGTTGCCCTCTCAATTGCTTGTTTCAACTGCCCCAGCTGGGCTCTCTCGTTCGTGAGAACTGAGAACTCTCGCATCTCCTCCCTTCGCTCCACAACCTCCTCTACATTACCATTGCCATCACCGACATCGTTACGGCTACATGGACGCCGCACTTAGTGCTAGAGATCGCGCGAGCAATCTGTTCATTAAGTCACTGAGGAGAGAGATACGTGAATGTTGATGCAAAAACCTCAAATTTCTAGTTTCTTGATTGTCAAACTTTTCACAAAAAATGCATGTAAATTTTAGGCAATAAATCATACAAGAAAAGCAATTAAACAATTACTGAAGCATACGCAATAAATTTCTGGATGTTTACAATCCCCACCTCGCATGGGACTACCCAATATTTTCTAAACAGCGAAGCGTTGTGTGTTTAGACGTCTCTACATAACGTGCGAGGTTACTCCCACCTCGTGTTTTTCGATCATATTTTAACGGTCGTCGAGGCCACAGATATTTCGCGTGAACTCTACCGCCTCACCATCGCATTCTAGTGGTGTAACCATTTCTTGCCTCCCTCATTCACACATAGGTTGCTTCAACGAGCCATACTCGATATCATATTTCATCGTGTCAGCGTGCTCTTTCGCTCCAAGTGGCATCAATTTTGTAGCGACTTCACAATCACTTTCTCTCCAGCTTCGTTGCATTTTTCTACCTCCCACACTCGCTCGCGTACTCTCCAACCACACATGCAATGGTGCCGGCTACACTGTTCGTCCACTTCTTGGTGCTCTACCAATACATATATCTAACGTACACTTTAGCGACTCGCATCTCCTCTTCTATTACGCCTCCTCTTCCCTCCTCTGTTACTTTGAATCAATTGACTGTTAACAATATCGTGCCGGGTGCACACCATTGCCCCAAGTGATGCCCCGGTTTAGGTTGCTCAGGGAATCAACTTGGGTCTCTGACCGGTAAGTTCTAGAGTTCGAGTCCCGACGGTGGCCGGATTTTAGACACTGGTTGCATAACTACCTCGAATTCAATTGCTGTCTTGAGGAAAACTATAGGAACCAATTGCTATGATTGCTAGTTGTCTGATGAACACTGCGAATACTGCAGCAGAACGTAACAAACTTCCGCGTGATTTGCTTTCCTCATTCTTGTCCTATCTTCTTCTCATTGACACATTTCTACGTACATGCAATGCACTTCCACACATGTCGGGAGACCAGTTGGTAGCGTAGACCTGCTGGAGCGGCGTCCTGCTAATGGAAGATACCTTACTTCTTCTTCTCCTTCTTCCTCTCACTTCCCCCTCTCCCTTTCGAGGGCACCGACCCGGCCCGTGGGCTTAAGGCGTCACCTCCCTCCCTTCGCAACCTCGCAAGCCCCCATCCCCCCTCCCCAGCGCCGAAAACGCAACACCCCTCCCGAGGGAGCGGCATTAACGTAGTCCTTACGGAGACCTTCCGTGGCGCCGCCGGCGGCGCACGCCGGGCCGGGCCGGCCCGGGCCGGCCCGGGGTGGGAGGAAATATTGCGCCCGTGCCACTTTTCTCATCATCTCCGCATCGCAGCCGCCGCCCTCCGCCCTCCGGTCGCGCGTAATGCACCGCAGGAGGGCCGGCCTCCCCGCCGCTGGGCCGGCGCCTTATTTATTAATGCGCGATATTGCCTTCGCCCCCTCGGCGGACGCCGGAGGAGCGGAGGAGCTGCCTCGGACGTCGCCTCCGTGTGGCCACAGTGGTAGCTGCTGGAACAGAGAAATTACTGTAAGAAGGGACCGATTGGACAGACCGGGCAACAATTAAAAATCATGTCGGACAATGGCATTGCAAGAGGTGATGAAGCCATGTGTGAGACAACTGACCTGGTCAAACTGAATGATCGAGCAGGCTGATCGAAAAAAGTGACGAATTACGCTTAAGGGCATAATCCTAATTTACCTATAAAGACCGATGTTATCCTTATCCGTCCCTAATTGGTTAGATAATTGATAGTATTGCTTCAAGCCATATTGACCAGGAAACTGAGAGAATTACTCTCCTATTGCAATGCAGGGTAATAACTGAGCTTCTGTAAACAGACACACAACAGACGATTAGTACTAGTGATGTAGATTTCCAACTTCCTTGTCTTCGTTCTTATTCTTATTTCTCATCCTTTTCCTCCTCATCGATATTTCGAAGTGTTTTTGAGGCCTCATTAACGGTACTGTCCTGGATGTAACCACGACATTAATGGTATCGCTTCGATGAGAAGAATTATTAACGAGTATCTTATAAAAGTATGTCACCTAATCGAATTTGTAAGAAAATCATTCTGCAAACTATGAACATTTTACATTCTAGAATGTTCTGGATTCACGATTAAGCTCCCCTGAATGTACGTCAGATACGGATCAATTGAATTGAATATCTCAAGGCGGCAATGCGTTTATTCAGATTTAATCAGAGATACCTGAAGGAGCAGGTCATACTCATTATGAAAATGTGAGGTTGGTAATGTGACAGAATTCTTTCCCATTTGGGATAAGTGTTTAAAATCTTGTTTGTGAGGTTACGCAATATGCGTTCAAATGTGCATTCCTGATTCAGCAACAACATGCTAGGAAATACGATACCCCATTCTGCGCATTTCAAGCCTGACATATTCCAGCCCCAAGTAGCACATGCTCGGCCACGATGTCATCGCCGCTGGCGCTTATGACCATTAAATGTGTTTTACATGACCTTTAAATACTCCACCTTTTTTACGTACTTCACTCGCATAATGTTTGTTGATCGACTTCATTGCGTTAAATCAATCCAGGAAATGTCGTGGGATTGATGACGAATTTCTTCTTAATCAGAGAAGGCGGAAATTTACCCACCGTATTGGAAAATGCTTTTCTACCACAGCCAAGTACCTGGGTTCGTGACACCCTTTTCCCGGATGAGAACTCTGTACATCAGCCGCACTGATCGGTTATTTCTTTGCTCATTCGGCTACCTTCGCTCAATTCCTGGCGAAATCCGGAGAAAAATCTAAACAGAGGACAACGGACCGGGAGTGATTCAAACTTATCAATACTGTCCTGATTTTCCATTCACGGAGACGAAAGAAGGGATGTTTCGCCGTTTCTACAAGACACGCTCTCCATGATTTCAAAAGACACTACTTGGCGAATGTCACAGCAGTACCCTAACAAAAGGGCCATGGACCTATCGCGATCTTTCCTTCCACTTCCTTGTCGTATTCTCCCCTTAATTATACTCACACACGCATGTCGGGAGACGATTCGGAAGCTTAGATCTTGTCCCGGCTGGGGCGGTGCCTCTACTGGGAGATATTTAGTTCAGGAAAGTTCCCGCAAGCCGACATAGATCGGCGTCAGATCTCGGCAGCCAGCGGGAAAAGATCAGTCTCCTCCCGCGATGAAAACATGCACTACATTTAAAAGACGAATGACCGTAGAATTTGTCTTGCCTGGAATCTCCCATAAATTAATCACAACAAAGCGACATACATTCTCGAGAGTTCTTTGCAGAAATGTGAAAGTCAAAATTTCAACTGTCACTTTCTATAGCACGTGTAAACATTATTTTGCGTTTACCACTCACGGACCGCAGAAAATGCAGCGGGTTGCGCGCAGCTGCTGCTGTGGTGTTTGCATCGTGTGCGCACGTGCGCTGTGAGGCTCGCTCGCCAGCCTTGGGGCGCGGGGGGCAGAGGCTGCGCGCACCGCCGCAGACTCGTTACATCCGGCGGCGGCGGCCGCGACCTCGCGATTGTATGCAAAACACAGAACCCAGCGCGGCGCGCGCGGCCCTCTGGGGCACCGCCCCGCCCCGCGCGACCTCTGCGCCAGCTGATGCCCATGCCGATGCCGCAGGCGCCGATGCTCTTTCCGGGCAGGCATCATCGCCTCCTGCGGCGATTGCTCCTCTTTCGCCTCCGTATGGTGGGCTTCTTTCACTTTTCTTCCGGTTTCGTGTTGATCCTTTTCTGAACCCGACCTTTCGCTCTCTCCCGCCTTGTGCTCCTCTTCTGACGACGCTCCGTGTTCTTCCTCCTCGTATGCCTCTCATTTGTCATCTTACTCATCTTCCGTCTCTTACTTCTCTCCTTCTTCATCTCTCTGTAATCTTCCTCCATCTCTTCGTCCTCTTCCTCTAACCCTTCGTCTTCATTTCCCTCTTCTTCCTGTGCTTTCTCGTTTTCTTCTTTCTTTTAGTCCTTCCTTTATCCCTTGCTTCTCTTTCTCATCCTATTTTCGTCCTGCCCTTCATTCTGTTGCTCTTTTGTTCCTCATACCCCTTCGTTTTTTCTCTTACTCCATCCTCTAACTCTTCGCCCTCTTCTTACTTGTCCTCCTCTTCCTCAGCACCCTCGCACTATTCCTCTTCCTTTTTTCGTCTTCCCTGTTCTTCTCATTTTTGTCTTTTTCCCCTACACCATATTTTCTGTCTTCACTTTCATTCCTCATTTTGCACATCCACCTCTTCCTTCACACACACACACACACACACACACACACACACACACACACACACACACACACACACACACACACCTTAAAACCGCCGCTATCGTAAACACTTCCGATTCTGTCGCTTGTCACGTTGGTTTTCCTTTACGTAGCTTTTTCGATTATTTTCGCCACTTCTTCATTGTACTATGCCTTGTGTCTTCGCCGTCCGCCAGACTGCGCATTCTTCAGCATGCTGACCCTTCACCTCCTCCACCTCCTTATTCCCAACGATGCCTGCTCCTCCTCCACCGCCTTATCCTCCTCCAAGAACCCCAATACCGCAGCACGCTGATCCAGCTTCTACGTCGCAAACTGTTGTCTTTTTCGTCTGTGACTTGCTCGGCCATTTTCAGACTTTCTTACGTGGTTTTCTTTCTACCTTCTTTTCTTGTATCCTCCGCCTCATCTTGATTTTTAACTGGTAAGGTGACTTAAATGACATGCAATGTACCACGATACCAAAGCAATATTATGATTGTTCTTCTTCCTATTATTATTATTATTATTATTATTATTATTATTATTATTATTATTATTATTATTATTATTATTATTATTATTATTATTGTTGTTATTATTATATTCAGAAAATTTCATTTTCTATCGTTTCACGTTAACACTTTTGTGACTTAATTGTTTGAAATAGAGTAATCATTTATTCAAAAACTGTTTTAAAACAACGTTATAATTTTTTTCTGAAGAGAGGAGAATTTCAAGAACCAATTGAACGATTTGTTTGAAATGTAACTGACTTGAAATAAAATAGATCTTCTACACCTTATCAAATGGAAATTGATCAGTTGCGAAGTGTTTAATATTAGTTATTGTGGCGGTTTTTATTACATACGTACTGGAAAATTTAAAAATAAACGTTAACGTTGACTGTCACACTTGGTAAATAAAGCTGAGGTAAACATTTAGCGTGTATTTCTGTGAATTTATACAACTGGACTAAAATCAGAGCCAGAAGTGGAAGTTACGGAAATACAGAGGGATTCAAATCTAATTCAATTTGAACTTCCGCAATTACCTTCCTGCTGATGAAAATGTGTTGGCCGCGGTATCAAAAGCCATATCACTGCTGCACAATATTGCGGCGACGGGAAAAGACAAGGTGAGACAACGTTCGTGTTCGAGGCAACTGGTGAATGCGTATACGTAATATATCAAAATTCAATGCCAAAACTTTAGAAATGAATTCTGAGAAACACGAGAAAAATAAATGGTTATTACATCATTAATCCGAAAAATCATAGCGGAATCGACCAAGCGTTTATATTACCATTTGTAACGAATAATTAATGTTTAGGTTTCGACTGTTGTTGAAGATGAACCAGATTTCCGTACGCGCATGTCTAGATTGTTAGAATTCTTTAAGGCTGAAATACTGTAAGGGTCATGTTTGGAACTCGATGCTTGTAGTTAGTATTTTTGAATGTCATTCTTTTGCACATTCTTTTGTTTCTTTTTTATTTTATCTAGCAATTGTTTAATTTCTTGTTCTTTCCAAATAGGTAAGGTTTTGCAATACCTAGGGTAGTGCAAAAAGGGATTGTTATTCATTTTTGCTATCTAAACTCTTACATTTGCTTCTTTTGCTTTAAACTCTGGCTTCATCTTCGGACATCACAATTTGTGTAGCGATTGAATAAAACAAATATATTTGTGATTCTTTGTTAGTTTCATTCAAGTGTGTGTGAATTGCGACTCACATACGAGGGAGTTTATTTAGTTTTTAAAGATTCCTTATTGTTTATGAAAATATTCAATCAGTTTAATCCTGTAAATTGATCACAAACTTTGAACGCCAATCTTCTGCCCCTTTCACTTATCCATTCACAGTCCATTCAAACATCAACCCTTTTCTACTATGGACTGCTGATGTATTGAAAAGCATCTGCATTGGTTCTGTTTGGTTGACCGATGTCATTTAGATGTATTCGGTTTCTAATTTTCGCTTCCGTTCCTTTATTTCGTGCAAAAAGAGAAGTATCAACACCAGTTGTATGCATCCAATTCACGATTATCTATAGAGCGTTTACTCTACACCAGGGGTTGGTAAAATACAGTCAGCGTTCTCAACCCTCCCGGATTCCCTTCCTGTACAAACCACGAACTAAGAGTTAATTTTTAATTTTCAAATTTTCTTGTTAACTGATTTTCAAGTCTTGAGATAGTGGATTAAAACTGGCTTGGTTCATAGCTTTTCGAAGAACCGAAAATCCTCTGCTTGAAGAATGTAGTATTCTAGCAGAATCGTAGCGAAATTAAATTCTCCAACAATTCGATACCTAAACCTACTGTTCATCCAAGCGGGAAATGATGCTATTATTGGGTAGCATACGACAAAATGTTGTTGTCTTTACGTGGCGGTGAATAATTCTGGGTGTCTAAGTGGAATCAGTTAGGAAATTTCCGGTAATAATGCCTGTCTTCCTATCATGTCCATGTCTTCCTTTCGAAGACAATCCGTTCATCACGTATCCTAGAGATAAGATGTTTAAAAAAAACATTTCTTCGAACTTCTTTAAGTTCCAAAATGAACGCTATTACGGCTAAGTATATTATTAAAATATCTGCTGTGTGTACTGAGGCGTTCCTGCACTGTTATATCGTTATATATGCTGTAAGGAAGGTTAAAATCTCAGAACAAGTGAGTATTAACATATGAATGCTTACAATCAATTCTGATTGTAGTGTCGCCCATCGTATGATCCCCTAACCGTAAAACGTAATTCCATTCTTCTTATACCTAGAGTTGTATTTGAAAAAATATAGAACACTTGTTGTGTTTGTTTTCTTATATTCGTATTTAGGGCTTATTTGGACCTCGCGTGTATGAAGCCTGACTGGAGTCGATTCAGGCTACGAACGATTGTTCATGCGCAGTGAGCTAGCTTTCCGTTGTGCGATTGGGAGTTCGAATCCCGGTCGGAATAATTCGAGCCTAAAATGCTAAATAAATACAGAACCTATTAGGGAATTTTTTTCTAATGCATTTGTCAAAGTGTTTTCTTGTGATTTGAGTGTATACAAAACGATCCTCGATTTTGCCTCTTAGCGCGCAGAAAGTAAAATATTTACTACTTGACCCTGTACGAGAAAAGTTTGACGACCCTTCCTCCACACTGTTTTCAGCTTAAGCAAAGGAGGGCCCGCATTTGGCGTTCATTTCTCGCGAGACAGAATCCATTGTCGTGCTCGGAAACCCGATAAAACCGCCCTCGGCCAAATGAAAATTTTCCATAGCGCGCAGCCCCGGGTCGCGTGAGTTACGTGAATTGAAAATTGGGGAAACCGTTCACCGAAACAATAAAGTAGATATTTTATTACCTTTGCAGTAATTGGCAATTGCTCCAATGCATTTGCAGCTCGTAAAACATGGCCAATCGAAACGGGTAAATATCTCTGCCTTTGTGGGGCCGTGTCACGCCGGGGTCGTGCGTGCAGTCGGCCGTGAATGTAATTCTGCGCAATGAAGAGATGCGTTTGTTTTTATCTTCTTCCTATTAGCGTGTGTTTCTGTTGCGGCTGTCTGTGGCGGGGTGAGACTGTGGGGGCGGGGGGCGGGTGGGAGTTTGTTGGTTGGTTTCTGTTGCACGGTTTAAAAATTGGAATAGGAACGCGAAAGTACGCGCTTTGATGTGTTCTCTGTGTGGGAGTTGGCCCGGAAAACACTCCGTAGGGGAAATTACCGGAGCACTACATGTAAGTGATATCGTTGTCCGTAAATGTCAGCGAATCGAGACTAAAGCCTGTGGGCCTCAACTAATTGATCAACTGTTGAAAAAAATCAATTATTTCCATAATGAAAATACTCAGTGAGTCCACCTGCCTCCCGTAAAATTAAAATATTTACATCCGAAGTTTGAATAATTTTTCCTTTGAGATCCTCTCCTTTTAACTTGTAACTATAGTGAATTTTGTCTTTAGTTATTGCCGGAGTGTTCCTCTATTTTAACTGCATCACTCGTAGTGACATCACTGGTGCAAATCAGTGGATCCATGCAATCCTTTATTGATACTTTGTCAAATATTTCATGAAATAATCTCGCTAATACGGGAAAACTATTAATTCACAATTAGATATCTTAAAAATTACATTTTGTAAACTTGCTTGCTTCGGGGTAAATATTACATAGTTTTTAAATATTTTACTCGTTTTTACACAATTGAATCTGTACATCTGCGAGACAAGCAGGTACCCTTTGGGTATCCTATCAACGTGACAATCAGTCTGCTGTATCAAGTGCTGAAATTATTGAAATGTCTGCTGTATTATGAAACATAAACAGAGGCAACCCTGACAAAAACGTAAAATATGACTTCTGTGGAAATACGAACCCAAATATTCAACATTAAAGTAATAAACTGTAACACTTGAGACATTTGAGCTTTCCTTTTAAAGAAATTGATGACGCATGAATGACGCAAAAAGGGTAAATATTATTCGGAGAGTTACGAGTTAATTGAATTTTTTATGATTTGAGTGATTCTGTGTTTCTAATTTTTCCATCAATAGTAAAAAGTGTGTAAATATTTGTTAGGAATTACTTTCATTAAATTTTTGTCGATTAGCGAGGCCAAATTTGACAACCCGATGCATCATAGAGTTTTCAACTTTGCAACAACGATTTGATCGTTTCTGTAAGTCATTATCAAAAAAGTATTCAAAACGTCTTTCCATATACAGTTCGCCTTTTCTAAATTCACATGTAAGCAACATGACATAGCAATGTACTGATTAACTGGCGTTAATTTCTCGTTCGTTTATTTGCGGTGCTTCTCTGAGTGACGTACGCGTAGTGAATTGTTCGACTTGCCAGTCAGTAGCAGACATTTGCCCGTGACGAAACGTCGAGTTTCCTACGGCGCCGTAGAGTCCCCAGGTGCGGACGTGAATGAGTAAACACGCTCCTCCCCTGAACACTTGACAGTCGGCGGAGATGAGCTCCGACGAAGACGTAAGAAGCCGCTGTGCTTCATCAACACCTACGCTCGAAATTGCCGCCTTTGTTGTGTTTACATAGGTATATCCAGCATTGCGCGATTCTCAGTTGAGACTTGCTCCTCCCGCTCCGTTCTCACCGTAGTCATAATGCAGACGTCCATCATCGTGTGGACAGGTCCGTTAAACGGTCAAATGGTCCTTCTGGGTTTGACGTGTAGGTTCTCTTGATGAGACAAAAAACTTTCAAGATACTCCACCAGCAGCTGTCTTAATTACTTCATGTACCGCGTTCATTGTGGTGGGTGAAGGAATGTTGAATATGTTCTGGAACTATTGCGTGACACTGTTCATTGTTCGTTGATAATGGAAGTGAGGAATAGAATCATTCTGTCTCGTCGTTTGAAGACAGAAGAATGTAATGTGTTACTTTGCTTCCTACACAATTATAATCTTACTCTATCTTTTAATGATACTGAAGGATAGAAGCTTTTCTAATTAGTAGGAAAGGAAAGGTCTGGCAGTTGTGAAGATGAGAAACTCTAAATAAGGTTCGTAGCTTCATTTCGATCAAGATTAAAAAGGATTTTGTGTTGTGGCTTTATACGAGACTCCAAACGTTTTTTTTAAAAATCGTTTTAACGTTACTTCTAATATAAAAGTGTATTTGGTTTTCAATATGAAAAGCAACTATTCTCAGAGGAGAACTTTCTTTTCTGAACCATAGAATAATTACTGTTGCTTCCCATGTTTTTGTTTTAATCTGTCCTCATTATCTTTTTTTCCCTTTTCTTTTCCATAAAGACCTTTTTCTCTTTTCACCGAAATCAGAATTACCGAGAACCCAAAGTGGCTGCAAAAGCAGCAAAAAAAAAATTGAAAAAAAACGAACATTTTAAAAACACTAGGGACTATTTTAATCTGGATGTAGATAGCAGACTTTACACGCTTAAAAAAAAAGAACTCCACAGAAAAGTTTTTTGTCGGATCTGATACGGCTCGGGGCATAATCATCCTTCCACTTCGACGAGAGTGATTTCGGATTATTTTCTCGCAAACGCACACGCCCGACAAAGTCTTAATAAAACGGGGCCGACTGCGTCTCGGCTCGCTGTGAAGCCGAAAGGGACTAAAACGGCTGGCCGAAGCGAAAATACGAAGACCCGTTTAATCCGTCTCTGAGATGTTAGTTGTGATTACGTCGCAACAGGAACGCGTCGGACGTTTTTCGTTCAGGTGACTCTCGCAGCGACTGCACGGCACAGACTCCGCGCGGGCGGCGAATCTCGCATCGGAGCAATTTGATGTGAGTGGTCCGGCGTTGGGTGAAGAGGAGATGGCGGGGGGGGGGAAGCGGCTCTTTTAATTCCTGGCGAACACGCGGTTCCAGAGTTAAAAATGAGAGAGAGAGCTTTGGACGCGAAGCGAACTTGACCGCTGCCCTTTTTATACACACGAAAATATACTCGCGCGTGGAAGCGCGCATGTGTGTGTGTGTGTGACGGTGAGCAGGGGAGGGGGCAGGCATCGTTCAAAATGATACCAGGTCCCCTCCCCTTTCTCTTTGAAGAGATCAAAGACGGCTGTCAGCGTGCCCGCACGCGACGGGGAGGGGGGAAGTGGGAGGGGAGTGTGGTGGATACAGAGCGGGGGGGGACGAGGGTGGGGGTTCAGGGTGGTCTGCGAGGACCGCATATTCATTTGAGCCGAGGAGGGAAATTCCATTACGCCTTTCGTACAACAATCCGGCGAGACGCAGGGTAACCGATCCGGGTCCGGTAATGAGAGGGGGAGAGGGGTCACGGGGGTGGGGGTGGGGGCGGATGAGAAGAACTGGCAAAGGGAGGGGGAGGGGAGGAGAGGGGTGAGAGCGGCGTAAGCGATGCCGAAAAGCACTCGCCGGAAACGTCCACCCCCTCCCCCGCCTCCGTGTGTGTCCCCGCGCCCCCGCCCGCCCCAGGGGGAGCGGGAGGGCGAGGGAGAGCGGGGAGATCCCCGCCCCGTCCCGCCTCGCCCCGCTCCGCCCCCCACCCCGCGCCCAATCTCCGCCTCCGCGCTGCCGGTCGATAGCGGCGACCTTCGCGACCCGTGCACGCCCTCTCGCTCCCCCTTCGGGTCCACCTCCTGCTCTAGGAGACTGGACAGCCGGTGTTGGGTTTCTGCGGCTGAGGTTCTCGACCGGCCTAATTTCTCGGTCAGAGTCAGCTTTTCAGTTTTAGTTCTTTTTTTTCTTCATTTCACGTCACAATTGAGAATATTGGTTCAGTGTCGGTTATTAATGTCGTTTTCTATGGTCTCTTTCCCTGGGGCGAAATGCTGGCAGCTAACCTGTGTTACGGTGGCAACAGTACCGATTTCCGCTGGCCTGAATAATCTTTTCATTTTGAGCTCTTTTTCTTTTAGCTCACGTCACAATTCAGAATATTGGCACACTGACTGTTATTAATGGGATTTTCTATGCCCTTTCTTCTCTTGCGCATTGCTGGTTGCCAATCAGGGATACGGTGGCTGTACCACCGATTCCCGTTGGCTTGATTTTTCTGTCAGAATAATATTTTCATTTTTTATTGTTTCTGTCATTCCGTGTTTGAATCTACAATATTTAAGTTATAAATGTTGAGTTTTCTACGCCTACTAGCTTTTGAGATATGCTGGTAGTAAACTAGTGTTACTTCCATTTTCAATATTACCAACAATTTTCTTTGTTTTATTATTGTCTTTTCAGCCATATTCTGCTATTTTAGTTCATATTTTAATGAATAGTAGTATTACCCATAATAAGATTTAGTAATTTCAATTGTACCAATACTGTGTTCAAATGAATTTACGTGTATCGCTAAGACCCTATCATTTTGCTCTTCCTCTCTTGTTTGCTCTTACATTGCTGATTTGGCTGTGTAAACAGTGGCTGTAGGATCGATTATTGCTGTTCTGATTCTTTGGACTGAATACGCTTTGAATTGTTATGTCTTTCATGGAGGTTTTTGTTGTTTGTTTGAGAATTCTAGAACAAAGTCAGGTTCGATATTTCTTCTAGGTCGCTTTACGGGTATACAGGCAATTTGGGTAGCAGCTGCTGTGATCCTGAAACATTCTGTCTTTTTTTTTTCAGAGATTTCTTTCAGATATTTTGATGATCGCAAAGTCCTCGTATTAATACAAGCATTCAAGGATATACTCGCGAGGGATTGAATTCCGCGAATAGATATACGAACGCCCGTAGTCGTTCCGAGAAACTTAATTTGCATCATCCGTGAATATGAACAGGGTAATTTCATCTCTTCGTATTCTCGGAAATTGTTCTTAAAATACGATTTCGAATATTCGTTTGTGCAGTCTGGAGGATCATTCTGTAAATATATTTCTGAAATTCAAACCAGCGCCACGTCCTTCAGGTGAGTTTATTTTTGCCATCCTAAAAAAGCCAATTGCCAAAAGCCAAATTGCTGTTTGCGTTTTGACTCTGCGACAATGTGCATGAAACAATAGTATTGCAAACTTATTAAATCGACAATTTCAAATACTATAATTACAGTAGTATGAATTCAGATATTGTGGTACTTTTCTATAGGCACATTCATGAAATCGTCTAATACGTGTACAATTGTGGTTTATTTATATTTGTAGCTAAACATGTTTTCGGTAATGGGTGTTAAAATACGTCATGATAATGTAACCTCGTGAAGATTAATTTTTATTTCAGTATGTAAATAATTATTAGTTTGCGAGAAAAACATACATTGCAGCGGATCTTCTATAATTGGTCCGTACAGAAATTCGAAAATCTTTGCACTAACTGAGACTATACAAATAATTGTTAATTACGAAAGTTAATAAATATTAAATAAGAAATAAAATGTTATTGGGCGTTCACGATGATACATTTTTTCAATATAATTTCATATTCAAATTCAGATTGGCCGGGACTAACATATCGGGAGCGTGGATATTGAGTCCTACGAGTATCAAGCGTCGAAAAGGACTTTCTTCGACATTATACATCGCGAACCAATTAGGAAGCTTGTAGGTAACTTGCGATGAATTTTGCAATTTCATCGACTGTAGTTTTCCGGAAAACCAAAACGTTGAATTTCGAATGAGTGAGCATTTCAGATTTCGAACAAGGCCTGTTCTTACTTCAGCATTGGTTACCGCAGAACAGTTGGCAGTCCTGTCGATAACTCGCTCTCCCCACTCCTCGACAGGGAACCGACCGATGCGTGGCCGCTAATTGCGGAATTTCCGGTCTAATTAGCCTATGATGCTGATGCAGTCTCCACACAAATTAGCCTCCCTACGAATGCGTTACTGCGCGGGCTCTCGCTGTTTAGTTTTGTTTCATCGGATTATGCGATGCCATTGCCCCAGTTCGCCAACGAAAGCCCAGGAAGAGAACAAACAACGTTTGAGCGAAAGGCGAAAGTAATGCCAGAGAACATATATTCAAGCGGGTGAATTGTTGGAGCTCAGTGGTGGGTATGTAACCGTACGACCAACACCACCTAAATACTAGGTAGTGTTAGTACGATCCAGGGTAAAGCAAAGTTATTTTTTTATTGTCTAGTAGTGGATAGAAGTCCTACCAGGTATATATTGAAAGAATGAAAGAAATTATTCCGCAAAGGAGGTGGGTTCTACTTAGTGGTATTCGTTATGATCTCTGAGTAATAATACGGATCACATATAATATAATAGAAACCTTTGATGTAATAGAAAATAATAAACTATTAACGTACAGTCAAGATGTAATACATTTGTCGTGTATTTCAAGTTATTTATTAATTTTTTGAAGATGACAACTAAAGATAGTGGATTTTCTGTGAAGAAGCATGGGCTACTCTTTTCATCTGCTCTTTTTTTCTGCCCTAAGCTTTCCTAGTTTAAATTTCCCAAAAAAATGTTACATTTACTATCTCCCACCCTGAGGTAAAAGTAAAATCACTAAATAGTTGCAAAAACACAAACAACACATTCTATTATGAAAATAATTGTAAATAATAGTAGTGAAGTACGTTGGATCATCTAGTGGTCTGAGTATTATCATAAAAAATGTTAATATTTTTTAAAAATACGAGTTGAGAAAATAACTTAATGATTGCAGCTGCTTGGTCTCTAGGTAGAACCCAAGACTACTGTCAGACGGGCTGGTTTTCGGACTTACGTTTAGAGACAGATAATTGCGGACGTACAAAGGGCCTACGTATGAATTTTTAATATATGAGATATCGTGACAGCCTAAAAAAACACGCTTTTCGTGGTCAAAAGAAAGTATAGAAATGAATGTTCGGATCAACAAATCAGATGCATTTCCTTTCTCGAATTGAGATTTGGGCGAGAACATTCCAGCAATAGTAGGCAAAAATCATTTTAGCACATTTCGATTTTATTTTAAGATTATCATACATGACATTTATTAACATTAATTTTCTCCCTCTCTTTTGCAATTAAATATATTTTTATTCGGTATCCGTCTAGCAAATCTAACGGAAGTCATATTTGCGTCACTGATGTACAGTTACACTAAACGACCATGACAAATATCAGAAGAACGAACATCCATGCAGCGTCATGGAACGCGGCAACCAAAGGAAAAATCACAAATAGTTCAAAACCTACTACTCGAGAGGAACTATTACTAATGATAGAGGGAACTACAAAAAGAAAAATTGAATATAAAAGATATTAAATTGTCTTCAATTCACTATAATGAATTTTATTAATATGGGAATTTGATTTGGGTTTTTTGACCCGACATTTTTGACTTGTTACCTCTTGTTCCATATAAGTACGCGCATACCTTTATTTGTGTTCAATATTGGAATGTGTTTCACGCAAATCTCATTGTCCGTTCTTATTTCTAAGAGTGGTTTAGATCTGGCTGAATATAGATGAAAGTGTAGTGTATTTGGCGAAACCGTGAGATTCATCTCTTCGCGATTTCCTCTTTATTTTCCGTTCTTGTTGTCCATCACATTATGAAGTTTCTGGAAGTATCAAGAGATCCTTGTACGAGGAGGGGCAAGGAAGAGCCCGTCCCTCGCTTCATCGTGCGGACCGTGTTCGATCGATCGATTGCAACCCCGTGTGTCTACACTCGCCCTCCCCAACCCTCGCCGCACTCCCCCACTGCCCCCGTCCCCGTCCCTGTCCTCGTCCCCGCCCTCAACCGATGTCCTATCGGACCATCGTCCCACGCGCACACTTGGTCCTCACGCCCGCATCGTTGTCCTGGTTTCATCCCATACCGTACCTCCGTCCTGTGCCTTACCTCATACCTATTCTATTCCTTCCCATCCCTCCCATTAACCGTACCGTTTCCTGGCAAATTCCACTCTCAGTTTCGCCCAATACCAACCTCTCGTGACAATATCTCCCCTTCGCGTCCATACTTCGCCACCCACCGCATGCCGAGAGCCATCCCCTCCTCGCACTGACGGTACTGAAAATATACTCGCTTTTCCGTTTCTCTTAATTTGCGGCTGGTTCGGTCAAGATCTCGTCCCAGAGCCCCGCCTCAGCACTGCATCTCTTGTCCTATTCCGCTCCCATAGCCGCGCCTAGGCTCTTCCCCTGCCGTTGGCCTTCTTTCATTCCTCTCTTTTGCGGTACCACTCTCGTCTTACCCTCTGCTTCCGATCTCATCTCTCCCTCGCCCCTTCTCACTTTCACCTATTTTATTCTCTTCATCGTCACCCGCCTCCACCTCCGCCTTCATCCCAACCTCCATTCAACCTTTACCATCATACACCTCCAATTCCACCCCGTCCCCGCCAGGGCCCCGGCATCACCCCATCTTTCGTCCCCTGTCCTCCTCTTTACTCTGATTCCGTTCCCATTCCACATCTTACTGTCCTCCTCCCAGAAAGCGAGGCTGTACCTTATCGCCGACCCCGTTATCAATCCCTTCTTCCTCGCCCACCCTGCCTTCGCCCTATCTCCATCCTCTTCCCAACCCCCTGCCCCTGACACCGCCCCGCCCACCCCTCGACCTTCACCGGTGGGATTGCCTTTTTCCCCTTTGAGAGCGCGGATTCAATGAAACGGCCGGGGCTTTTCTTCCCGGGCCAGGCCCTGCACCCGCTCTGCCTGCTGCCCCAACGTCATTCTTGCGACTTCCTCCGGCGGACCTTCCTCCTGCCCTCCCGCCCATTTCGTCGGACGATTCGCGTGTGTTCGTCACGTGACTCCTTCGCCGAGCGGGACGAGCTGCCTTGTCGAGGCTTCGGAAGTTTCGGGTTCGGAACCGGTCGGAGATGAATTGTTGGAGATGGAGATACACCTACCACCGTAGTTGAATTTGGAGCGCTTTTGCATAAGTGGTTTGGTTTTGCTGTTCGCTCTGCCCGTAGCTTTATCCGCTGGCTTACGAGGTTCCGCTGTGGGCACTCCGTTGATGCGGATGATTTATTTCGTACAGTGAAGGCCCTCTCCTGAGGGAACAACGATTGAGAGCGGGGCGAGGCGGGACGAAGACAGGGAAATGTGTAAACCTATACCTGATACAGTTTGGATAAGCCAGAAAGTTGATACTTGTACCGAGAAGTAAGAACCGCGGTAAGCCGTCTCGAGTAATCCTGAGCGTCTGTGGGGTCTTTCGGTATGAGGATAAACACGAGACGCTGAAATCCGGGCCGGCTTAGGTGGCTCAAGACATCAGTTGATGCCACTGCAGGGCATGGGACCGGCGGATCCCAGGATTCGATTACCGGCAGTGGCAGGATTTCCGACACTAGCTAGATAGGTCGAATTCAGCCGCTGCGCTGTCTGGAGAAGTATTCGAAGTATTCTACCGGCTAATTCCTCTTATCGTTACCTTTCTATGATCTCCTATCAACACTAGGCAAACACCGGAGCAGTACTATAAAAAACGGGCCGCAGTCCGCACGCGATTCTTCCGTTCCCTGCCTCGTCTATCCTCACCATTTCGTACTTACACTTACATGTACTCACAAGTCGGGAGACCACTCTACAGCTTAGAACGTATCCCGAATGAGGTGGTTCCCCGCTGCCGTTAGACACCTGCTTGGAAAAACCTCGCCAGTCGACGGATAGGTCGGCACTGGATCTCACCATTGAACGGGAGATCACCGCCACCGCCCAAGATAACACATGTACTACGGTTACGGGAGTTATCTTAGCAGTTGACGTGCCGGGAACAATAATCAAACTGAAATCCGTACGCATAGAACTGGTACTTACCCCGAACATGAGCTTCTTCAGAATGTTACATATCCGGCAAAAGCAGCAACGACATGCTTTGGGGAAGTAATGACGCCGAAAGGCCAGGAGAGGACGTGTGTGTATGTGTGAGAGAGAGAGAGAGCGCGCGTGTACTTGTGTGTGTGTCTTAGTGCGGTGAGTGTATGTCACATCGAAACTTTCCACGCAACTCCACTTCCGAAGCGGAGGCTGCTCGAAAATACGCTGGGGTCGCGAACAGCGAGGCAGTTTGGAACGAGAACGGGGGGAGGGAGGGGAGATGAGGCGTGCTGTTATGGCGCGCAGTTGCGGCGGAAGAAA
The DNA here is from genome assembly GCA_038098605.1 of Gryllus longicercus. NCBI lineage: Eukaryota > Metazoa > Arthropoda > Insecta > Orthoptera > Gryllidae > Gryllus > Gryllus longicercus. Next base: position 2,395,867 of record JAZDUA010000070.1, read on the forward strand.
TTGATAATATTTCTGTTTTTTTTTATTGTGATTACGGATTCGGGTGATTGCAGTTCCTCTTTAACGATGTGAGTGTGATGTTTTTTCGACTGTACAACAATCATTTGACGCTTGGCGTGGATCTACATGAGGTTTTCATCGCCCAGGCATCTCCCGGCAACCGAGCACCGCCACATCCGGGAGGAGCTTTAAGCTTCCGGCTGCACTCCCGACACATGTTGTTGTGTAGTGAATGTAATCGTGTACGTGTGTGTGTAAATAAAGAGTGAGAATGGGACAAGGGAGGGGACGGAAAGATTGCGCGCGTTCCCTTTGTTAGATCTCCGGCAATCATCTGATGTTGATCGGCGGAAAACCACCGATCAGAGGAGCCGGCCGCTAAAACACTCAGAGAGGTTGAATTCGACACAGCTGTGTGTCTGTCGAGACTCGAGCCCTCCCGGCCAGAGGCTCTGCAGTGATATCAATTCATGCCCTAAGGCACCTGAGCCGGTGATACGTGAGGCAACTGCATTGACGACTTTACTCTGGACAAAGTTGTGAATGAGTTTTTGTGAGAGCGGTACGAGATCTCAAGAAGCGGAGAGAAGGAGACTGCAACAAAAGCAAAAAAGATACAATAGTGCTTGACGCAGCGCCGAAGAAGTGTCTGTCTAGATAGAGTCGTTCACAGGGAAGGAAACAGAAGATACGAACGTGGTGGCTGCCGGGACTGGCAATTGGACTAGAAATAGCTCAAAATCTAGGCGGGGATCCGGGCGACACCGCTGAGGACGAAGGGGGTTTAGAAAGAAGTTTCTCTGTCGTTGGGGGTTTTGGGGACGCAGCAGTGCTAGAGGCGGGATGCGGACACGGGCAGGGTCGTTGTGAGTAGGGGAGAAGTGAGTGGGTCGATGTGAGTGGAGGCGAATAGGCGGGGAGAGGGCGGTGGAGAGCGATGTGGCATGGAGTGATGCGGCGGGGAACGGTGCGGGGGCGCGAGGTAGCACAGGACAAGTCAGGATGCGAGGTGGCGGGGAGGAACGGAATGGTATGTGAGGTGTCGGTGAGCGAGGCGACGGAGAGGGGAGGGTGGGGAGCGATGGGGCGGGGAGAGAGGCGTTGAGGAGGCAACGAGATGGCGGAGAGGGAATCGGCGATTTGACGTGGCGGAGAGTGAGTCGTGGGGGAAGTGATAGGGCGGGGAGCGATGTGAGGGGAATGATGCGGCGGGGAGCCATGAGAAGGGAAGGGGGTGGCGAAGGAGAAGACGGAGTGTGAGGTGGCGTGTAGCAAGGCTTTTGTGGGAGCGTGGGGGCGGGGAGCGTGGTTGGCAGGGCATGATGTAGTGGGAAGGAAAGTGGTGAAAAGCGAGAGATGGCAGGAGCGGGATTGCGGGAGACGAATGACGGTGAGGGAAGTAACGGAGAGCGATGTGACATGGGAGGGAGGTTGGCGGGTGATGAGGTAGCGGAAAACGAGTTGCGGGCGAGATGGCAGAGGGTGAGTTGGCGGGAGGAAGGAGGCGTCAGGGTGTATGGCAGCGGGGTTTAGGGAGACGGGAGTGAGGCCATGGAAGTTGTGGCAATGGTCTGTGAGGAGGGGTGGAATGTTGGGGACGGGGTGGTATTGCCGTGTGCCGTGTAAGCCGAGTGGGCGGAGGCGGAAGTGGCGGAAGGCGGCGCGGCAACGGTTGCAGCGTCGCTAGAAACATCGGGGAGTCTGGGATGGGAGAGCGTCGTCGCTGGCGTTGGCGGCGCCGGCGCCAAGGCCCTATGGCGACGAGCCAGCTATTCCGCTCTCGTCGGCGCTCCTGGAATTTTCGCGGCATTGAGTAACAGAAGCGATGCGGCCGGGGGCGGGGGACGTCGAGTGGGCGTGGCGGGGCGGCCCGGGCGCAGAGATGGCTCGTGACACTAGGGGGGAAACCGAATCGGGGAAGTGGCTGCCGGTGGGTGGGAACGGCCAGATGTGAGTGGACGCAGCGCGGACGCTGTTTGCCGGGAAGGTGGGTGGCGCGGTGTGCATTTCAACAGAAAATGGGGAGAGATGCGGGAAACACGAGTGCGAAGTGGACGTGTGATTGAAGTGTCTGCCGCGGATGTGTACAGCTTGCGTTTTGCGCGAGAAAAATGAGTTTGACTGCCTGCAATCAACAGTAAGTCTTAAATGTTTTATAGCGCCTTAATCAAACAAGTTGTTTACATTTCTATCATTCACCATCTACGTCTGTGCCACTGCGACCCATTTGATGGTTGTTTCTCTGAGAATGTCTGCCTTACCGCTGCGGTATGCGGAAGACTTGCTAATAGAAAGCACTGTCTTGGCGGAAGACACTATAGATTTCTCGGAGTTTGTAATTGCTGACACAGTCTATAGAATTTAATTCTTTAAACGTGAATTACGATCGCCCTTCTGGAAATAACGAAATATGCCGAGATCAAAGTGAGAAATTGGAAAGGATACCTATGACTTGAATCAATGACGATAAAGGAGAAGATAGTATTTTTATGAAAATCTTATGAAGTTCAAAATGAAAACTGGAAAGAAAATAAAGCTGGGAGTTTTGTCGCAATTATTTTCTTCGCGAATAATAAAAAATATACAATTCATATGAGCAAACCAAGCTGAGTCAAACGAATTCGAATCACCTTCTGTGAATAATTTCAATTAAAAATTGTTAAGTTTAAGAAAAATGGATTCTACATAATTTGGTATGTAAATGCATGTAAAGTTGTAACCATGAGAGTGGCAAGTGCAGACAGGACAGAAGAAATTTGCAAATGCAGAATGGTCCGAATATTGAAAGTGCGTCAGGGAAGTGTGTTGCATGGGCGGTAGCAAGCTAAGCAGCAATGCAAGGGTGCTAGCGAGGGCGTGACGAAAGTGCTCCAGTCGAGAGCGAGTGTGTAAGATGCACCACGAAAGCGCGGCAGTAAGCGAGAAATAGCAAGAAAGCGAAGAGAGAAAGAAAGTGGGCGTGCCGAAACGTTACATGTGCCGAATGAGTGTATTTCAGATCGCAGTGAATCAATTTACGTGAAATATTTGTATTTACATGCCATTCGTCGAGGACGGTTCTCGTCTCATCGAGATGTAACTGAGAAACGATCAAATCTTACAAAAATTCCCATTGCCTCATTTGTAACTAGATGTCGGTCCGTTGTTTTAAAGAATAGAAAAACAACAGGAGAAAATTCTCTTCAGAGACTGTAGAAACCCAAAGTCAGATACAAGAGGTGCGAGAGAGAGAGAGAGAGAGAGAGAGAAAGAGGGGGGGAGACAAGGAGGGAAACCAGAGGTGCCTGAGAATGGGACGAAGGAGTTGCGATGCTGTAGTGGAGCGGGGAACAAGAAAAATAGAAAGAAAACGGGGGAGAAAGGGAACTCGTAGAGGCATATCGTAATATGCAAGAGGAATAAATTCGTTTAAGATTCTCGGTGAATAAATTTATGTGAATAATTTTATATATAACAGCCATTTCGAGTCATCGAAGGCAACATGTACATACAAACAATTATTTATTGCACAATTTGTTACTAGATGTTGATCGTCAGTTCTGAAGTGTAAAAAAAAACAACAAAGAAACGGCAGTAGACTTCGCTGCAGACTCTGCGTCTCCAGAGCCCGTAGGATGGCAAGCACAGACACAAGAGGTGCAAGCGAGAGCGGAGCGAAGGTGTTGGAGGCGGGGACGCGCGAGAGAGACGCCGCACGGAAGCGGGGAGCGAGCGTGGCGCCCGCGGGGAGGCGGAGGGGAAAAGAGGACCCTACGCGGCGCCTTGGGGGCTGCCACGAACGGGGACGAAGGCGAGCCCTCCTCGGGCGCGGCGAGGCGAGGCGCGGCGCGACGGCGCGTTGGAAATCGCGATATTCGATCAGGCCGGCCCCTGGCGACCTACTCGCGCCTCCCGCCCCCTGCCGCCACCCCCCTGGGGGCTGCGCAAACATGGCACAAGCGCCGGCTGGCGCGCCGGGGCGCTGTGATTGCTGCGGATCTCTTCTCGGCCGCCTCGCCGCCGCTGCCGCCGCCGCCTTCGCTGCTGCCTCTGTCGATTTCGCGACTCGCTGGCGCTCGTAGTCACACCCCGCCACGCCCAGCGCAGCTGCGGCGTTTACGTGTGACGAGAGCGAACCTTAAGGGAACACTTGCTGCGATATTTACAATTCTTCTTTTTCTTCTCAGTATAATAATAATAATATTAATTATTATTATTATTATTATTATTATTATTATTATTATTATTATTATTACTTTCGTTATTATTACCATTCTTCTTCTTATTATCGTTATTATTATTGTTATTATTATTATAATTATCATTATCATTATTATTTTTGTCTACATTACTACCATATTATCTACATTACTAATTCGTAAGCGCTAAAATTGAGAGAAAACTAAGCACTCTATGGCCGTGTTGGCCGGCCATTGGTGGTTTCGTTAGAAATTCAGAAACTCAGATAAAATACAAAAGCAATGAAACAGTTTCGATTTCCACTGAAAAATGCAAATACTTTACTGTGTTATTCTGCTTATTCGCGTACTGCGCCTACCGACAAGTCTCTTCGTGCGTAACTGTTTATGACGTAGCTGACGTCATGCGACAAGGAAGGAAGAAAATTCGTGTGTTATTACGTGTGACGTTTCGGAACAGCCATGTTTTATTGTTCCAAGACCTCACTTTCCTCATCCCCACACAGCATTCTTGGCTCTGCAGCCCACTAATTTTTTTCTTTAGTCAAAAAACGGTAAAAAATCTAAGTGATGTATAGGGAGAAGTACTATCTTTGCACGTTTTCTTGAGCTCCACAATTATTGTTTTCAGTATGGCGTGATATTATTGCATGTAATAATCGAAAAATCATAATGAAGAGATGCACAGTAAACCTGGCAAAAGATAATACCAGAAGGTTTTGGGTGCTTCAAAATGTTTTTATCTTATTATGTTCCTGTATATGAGAGGGTTCACGAAACTTCACTACGTAACTCAAAACTATTAATTGCGATGAAAGTAATGAAACCATATCATAATTTTATTTGATTTCAAAATAAAATAACCATGATATCATTTATCCCATATAAGTATTGTAATGTATGTAAGAAAATTGGAAAGTTCGCACGTTTATTTTGCATAATATGCAGTAGAATATGTTTAATACATGTTTATTCCGCATCGTCATCTCATTGTCTCATCCTCATACTCTCCACTACACTGGCGCGATTAATATAGTAGAAACTGATGAGCGTGTGTTTACCCACCAGCCAAAGCAAAACTTGGAATAAGATTTTTTTTAAAGCCATTGCGAAATGGTTCTGGATAGAAAGATAAAAGGCGAAAACCGGACAAGCTCTCTAAAAACAAATACATCCACATTAAGTTTAGTAAGTTGACATTAATAATCTCACTGACACACCTGCTCTTTGCCATCCACTTTCATCATTTCATTAATAATCGCTTTTTAGATACATTGTCTCTGCGTCTACTTATTTATTAATATGGATACTTGGCTGTCCGGGGTGAGCCGCGTCTCAGTTCATTGAGATGACGTTTTGGCCATCGTGTTGTGGCCTCCTTCAGAGCAGTAGCCGAAACGTCAGCTCAATCGACTGAGACGCGGCTCACCCCGGACAGCCGAGTACCCAATGTCTCCTACGAACACAAGGACTTTTACCTCATATTCATTTACCTAATATTCGCGTAACAGAATGTCCAACCGCGAGGTGAAAAGGGAATATTGCGATAGCAAGTGCCCGAGTGCATCGTAGGCGTGCGAAGGGTTGAGGGGAGGAGGCCAAAATGATGACAGAGTAGGTCCGCGAAGGGCGGGCGTACGACGGCGGAGTGACGGAGCGTGAGCAAAGAGCAGTATGAGAGAGCGAACGAGAGTGAATGGACGGAGTATGGTAGTAGGTGGATGGTGGATGATAGGAAGATGGGTAGGTGGATGGATGGATCGGAGATAGGTGGGTAGGTGAGTGGGTGGATTGAGCGTAGTGTGTGTGTGTGTGTGTGTGTGTGTGTGTGTGTGTGTGTGTGTGTGTGTGTGTGTGTGTTTGAATGGAGATTGGGTGCATGGATAAATGGACGGAGAAAGGGTGGATGGGTGAGTAGATGGTGTATGCTTAAAGGTTAAAAGAAGGGTTTAGCGTGAATGTTCGAAGGTTGAATGAATGGATGAAGATTCCATATGAGGTTGAATGAAGGGGGATTGGAGGGTGAAGATGTGAAGCGTGAATGAAGAGTGTGTGGATGTTTTTTGTGAACGTGTAATAAAATAAAAAGAGTTAAATAGAGGGTGAGTGGAAGGGTGAAAGTATGACGATTGAATGACGAGTGTGTGGACGGTGTGTGAATGAATAAGGGTTAAATGGAAGACTGGTGGAAGGTAGGTGATAAACGGAGGGTGAATGTATGAAGGTTTGATGAAGGGTGGGTGATGAATGGAGAGCGGGTGGGCGGAGGGAAGGTGGTTGGGCGGGCGGACGGAGCGAAGGCGGAGGAGAGCGAGCCAGTGCGCGGAGGGCCGCCGATAACATCCCGGGAAGTCTTGGAGGAAATTGGATAGGCGGTAAACGGCGGCGGGCGCTGTCGACAGCCTTAGCCCGCCTCGTGATTAAGGCGCGGGGGCCGGGCGGCTCCTGGCGGGCAGTGGGTCGGCCCTCGCTGCTTGAGGGCCAAATGATATGTACAGAAAATAAGCATAGAATACAAATCAACATTAGTTTATCCAGCAGATGTACTAAATCCTTGGCATGTCGCAGAACAACATACTCTCGACCCGGCACTATCCGATGGCGGTAGATCCACGCTCTTCCTTCGAGCATTCGCCTCTCAGTCAAAGCAGCTGAACCCGCATCATTGCCTTGCACGCAGAAAGTTTCTTTTGCCTCCTTCGGCGTACGCAGCCTCCTTGTGCCGTGGCGGAAGCACCAGTTCGCTAAACAAATGAACATCAAATGTAATTCAGAGAAGTATCCCTCCGCCGCGACAGCTGTTCAGCCACGCCTCTTCGGAAAGTGTTTGTGTGTTTACGGTTGCCATTAAGACATCACGGCTTCTCATGGTTCAAGACTGCGTATTTATATAAAAAAATAAATTGAGAAAATGCAAAGCACGGAACGTTCTCGATCACAGCTCGCCACATTGCCGCACAGAATGAGGAAGCACGTGCGCCAGTAGGCATCTGCCATTCAATACTCGGTTTTCAAATAAACATAATACTTATCAAACAAAAAGTAAATTCAATGTTATGTTTATAAAAATGAATTTGTACAGGAGGGCACAGTAGTACAGCACTTCTTAATTTCAATTATTTCTCAATTGGAACTATATTTTCGTCGGACGAGGACACGACAAAAGGAAGCGTGCATGTTATTTACAAGTTAGACAACTGCAAACGAACGAATGAAGGAAGCAGAGTCAAATGGGCTCAAGGACCACAGAACCTTCAGTTGTGTTGCCAGCACTAGGTGTTAAAACGGTCCATTCTTATAAAAATCGCTCTGTGCCAGCGATTTGCCTCGCAGCTCCCGGCGGGTGGCTGCTTCCCATGAAGTGGCTAGCCCTGTAAACACACGCTGCCCTACCGCGCGCGCGTGCCTCGTTCAAAACACCCCAATGTAAAATACTACACACTCGTATTCTCAGACATTTGTGTGGTTAATTAGTGTTTGAGTCTCATTTTGAATGAGACTCATGAATTGTATTTACAATACATCCTTGTTAGAACGCGCTCTATTAACACGACTTTGGTCGTAATGCGCACAGGACTTTGGTTCGGGCATGGCAACATAGTCATATGGGTATATATTATAATAGGGTAACAACTATTTTTATAATAAAATACCGAATATATCTGTCGCTTGGAATTTTTCTTGACTAGGGTTTACTGAATTTATTAAGTTTTATTTTTAATTAGATTTTTAATTTAAAACCCCGACCACTAAGCTTTGATCTTGTGACGGCAAAGGTTTGAATCTGATTTGATCCATTCGAAAGATGTGAAGGGCATATTAAGTTCCGTGACGAACATACGCAACTAATCAGCAGCCTTGCCATTTATCTTGGCAGGGTCCTTCTGGTAACCTGCTTTATTCACCCTAAATTAAGACGTTACCGACATTTTAATGCCTATGTTTACATAAGTTGCCTACTGATCGCCAGTGAGTCACCAAGTTCCTTTTATTTTAATTCTTTTCACATCATTAGCTTTCCTCATGAACAATTTGGACATTAGCCATCTCGACCGAGAATAGATCTTAAATATCATGATTTATGCCAGATTTTTCACACTTCTAAGATACGAAGACCACCAATCATTCAAACATTTTGAGGGTTATGTTTGTACTTCATTCTCATTATCACCACTTTTATTACATGGATAACACTTCGTTAGATCTGTATCTATCTCTCTGTATCTGCCTCTCTGTCTCTGTCTGTCTGTCTGTCTGTCTGTCTCTCTCTCTCTCTCTCTCTCTCTCTCTCTCTCTCTCTCCTGATCAAAGAACCCGACCTCTATGATTCTCCTCCAGACTGCGGCTGAATTCGTCCTAGGTATTCAACGAGCGTCACAAACACACCACCACCGTTGGGCCTCGACTGGAGAACTGGAAAAGCGTGGGTTCGGGCGCACTGTGCTCGACGTGGCGGGCCGGTGGCGGCGGCGGCGCTGCTGGCACGGATCCTCGTCCGGCGAGGCGCGCAGGATTTCGATCTGCCGATGCAGATAAGGCCCCCGCCGGACCGGGCCGCGCCGGCCGGTGTGTGGCCTCCGAATTAACGCGGCCTTTCTCCGCGCCCGGCTCGCTCCCGTTGATTTTCTCGCCGCCTCCGACCCGCCGACCTCGCCCCCTCCCCCACCCCGCCGCAGCACTCACCACGTCCCCGCCACTCTTATCCCTTCGGCCCCACGCAGTCTCCCAAATCAACCCCCACCACCTCATCATTATCCTCCATCCTCCCACACACTCATACACAAACACACACACACACATACAAACCGCCACTGACCCCTGCCGACCCCGTCATTGCAGTTACCTGGGCCGCTTCTACACACGCTGCTCTCACACCGGTTGAGTTCAGCTCAGGGACAGCATTGCCGCTGTCTCTGCAGCGACTCTGGCAGGGAGGTCCTAGGGTTCGATAGAGTGGTCCTAGGGTTCGAAATAGCTATGTCGAATTCAACCCTCTGACTGAAAGAGAATTCTAGCGGCCGGTGCCTCTCATCGGTAGTTTTTCTTCCATCAATATCAGGCGAATGCAGGAGCAGTACCGTAACAAATGCGCCACGCGGTCTATCTTTTCTACTCGTGTACTTTCCTCTCACCTTACACCCACATGCCCTACCCTACCACATATGACGGGAGACGTATCGGGAGCTTAGAGCTTGTGCCGGCTGGGGAGGGGATCCGCTGCGGAAGATTTATGGAGGGGCATCCTTGCAAGCCGATGTGTATATATATATATATATATATATATATATATATATATATATATATATATATATATATATATATATATATATAGGGCGGCAACGGGACTCACAATTCTGCGGGGGAAGGAACACCGCCACTTCCTGTAATAAAATTTCTCATTTGAAATAGATTGCTGATACCCGTGGAACAAGGAGATCCTTTTCGAGCTAAAACATAACTGCACTAATGGGGCTGATGACAATTGCAGTTGACATGCCCGCAATCATTAATCGGTCAATCAACCGAGCACCGCTCTCATTTATTCTGCAGCTCTCATTGTCTCCGCCGACCCGTACCCGTCCATCTCTGCCATCCCCACTCCGCTCATCCCTGTCGTGTTCGCAGCTCCCACCTTACTCAACACCCCCTTCATATCAACACCACCATGTCCCAACCGCCGTCATGCACTACACTACACATATGCCGGGAGACCGGACGGGAGCTTAGAGCTTGTCCCGGTTAGGGGGGTGTGCCCCGCTGGCGGGTCATACCTGTTTGGGGGAAACCCCGCTAGCCGACGGTAGGTCGTCGCCAGATCTCACCATCCTACCGGGGATGATCACAGCCACCTCCCTAGGAAAAAACATGCACTATACTTAGAGGAGTAATGACCTCAGTAGTTGATGGGCCCGGAATCGCTCTCAACTAATCAACCAATCCAACCGCCCGCACCTCATCCAACTCGTTCAGCGGCTTCGCGTACTCTTCCCTTCTCCGCGCCGTTTCCGTTTCACCCTTCTCTCCGTCTGCTACCTCCTCAGTGCTCATCACTGAAGGATAAAGCAAACACAAGAGTTGTTTTACACACACTGCCAGGCACCAAAGACCTACAGAAGATTTGCGTTCCTTTCTATTACTGCATCTTGCAGAAACTTTAATACGTGTTGCGGTGACAAAGATACCACGGTTCGAATCCCGTTTTCCCTTCTCTAATATTGTTCAGCTACTAATTGTTTGCTATTACTGTTTATTTTCATTTTTCCTGCTTGATCATATTTGCAGTGTTTCGAGAACATTGCACGTCTCGGTCAAGTAAAGCCTTCAATTAGGTGGAAAAAATTACTAAAGGGAATGTTTGAATGTACATTTCGGTGTACAAAATAACCATGCCATTTATGTCCTGTGAAATTGAACCACATCTGTTGTGCATGAACTAGGCTCATGACCTGTGAATTTGACAACCCTTCTTCAGTTACTGTTTATTGTCTTTAGCATAGAACCGATATCGGTTTCGGTCCAAAAAAAGAACAGCCGTGACGTGATTTGGACCGTTGTGAAATGGATGTCATTTAATAGAGGAAATCAAGGGATAACATTAACATAGGAAACAACGTTTCGAGCGGAATACAGAGAGTGTTGGGGACGCAGCTTGAATTACACGAGTAATCCTTTTATTGGCTTGAATTATTAATGAAATATGACGTTTCGAAAAAACGGCCCTTGTGTGTTTCGGTTCGTGTTACACACACGCAGTGCGGGGCGGGGGGCAGAACCCGTTTTATTGCGTGGTTCCGCCGAGTTATTTTTAGCGTTCGGTATTCACCGCCATTCGTCATCACCGCGATAGGTTTTATCGATTTTCGCTTCTTGTATTGCGTTTTTCTCCCGATCGTATTTCAACTCTCGTCGGGAAGGGGGGAAGGGGTATTTTTTTCGCGAACTCCGCTGGGCGACCTGTTTCCTCATGCGTTATGGCGCATGGCTCGTTTTTCACAAGCGCAGCTCGTACGCAAGGCCACACGTGGGGGTGCGAGGGTTGGGGAGTGTGAGGCGTGGGTGTGGTTGGAGGAGCGGAGAGGTGAGGCCGGAGAGGAGATTTGAGTGCGGTTGCCGGCGAGAGTTTTTCGTAAAAAATCCATTTCCTCGAGGACGTGTTGAGCGTTGGGCAGAGTGGCGTGTACGTGGATGCCGTGCGGTATGCGGGGGAGGATCGGGAGGGTGAGGCCGGGAGGGAGGGAGGATTCTGGGGAGGGCGAGAGACCCGAAGGGGCGTGCTCTAAGTATGTCGCTGGCGACGGAAGTGGGGAATGTGGAAGGATGGGAAAACGAGAGGAGAAGAATGGAGGCAATTGGAGATGCTGAGGAGAGAAAATTTCGAGAGGGAGGGAGATTTGGGACGGAAGAAGGTTATGGGGGGATGGTGGGATTTGGGGAGATGGAGGGGGTTTGGGGAAATGTGAGGGATGAGAGGTAAGCAGTATTGGGGTGAGTAGGTGGAGGGAATAAATTAGAGGGTCATGGGACGGGTGGACAGTGGACAGATACGGAGCGGTTAGGGTGAATTATTGAAGAGAGGGGGGATTTTGGATGGGTAGATTTGGTGAGATAACTGTGGTTGTTGATGCGGAGGGGGGTTGGGAAAGTTGGGGGGATTTTAGTAGTTATAGAATTTGAAAAGAGTATTTGGATTTTGAGGGAACTTTACATTGAACCTTCAAAACACTTTCAATGGTTTCTCAAAAATAGTTTTGGATTGGCAAAAGGATGCTTAAAAATGACCTAGGTTTGTTAATCGCTCGGAATTTTTAAAAATTGCAAAAGTTACAAATAAAGCTGTCTTAGCAAGACTAGCTTGTACGTGGCCTAGTGCAGGATTTGGTATTAGGTAATCGGTTCAAAAAGAGATGTAGGAAGACAAGAGTGCCAACAAAGCTTATGCACGCGTTGCAATCCTAGGGACGTAACTCCTCGCCACTCCACTGAGTGTTGCGAGAAGAGCGCCAGCGGCCTGTCGGCCCGTCAGGAGCTACGTACTGGATCCGCGTGGCCTGGCGAAGCGAGGAGAGGAGGCTGGCGGGCTCTGGTGCGTGGGGCGGAAGGCGTGAGCGGTGGCGGGTGCGTGGCGGTGCGTGCAGAGCGCGACCACCCGCGGTGCGTGACTGCTCAGAGCGCACGCCCCCTCCCCCATCGCCTCCACTCCCCCCTCCCTCCCGCACCCACCCCGACCGCGTCTGCTGAGGCACTCGGTCACGTCCACATCTCTCACCGGCCCACGGGTAGGGCGAGAGCCGCCTGCTGAACTGGGTGGTTCGGAAATTGAGTAACAATAGAAGCTGTGTTATATTTGTCAATTCAAAACCTGGCTGATGGGATATTCTAAAATTTCGCACGAACACTTCTGAGAAGCCGAGAAAAAAACATGGAAAAGCGTAGGACGCAATTCCAAATGCTTCCACAATTATTTGTTGTTTTTGTTTACCAAAATTTGGTTCAATGCTCATTCATACACAATATTGTTATCGAGTGCTGTGGGTGTTGGAGGGACGATTAATTGATGTTTCCGGATACATCAATTGCTGTGGTCATTGATCCCTTGTGAATAGGAAATGTTTTTAAAACCGGGTGATGGCGGTTCCTCCTCGCTGCAAGCTCTAAGTTCCCGTTTGATTTCCCAACATGTGTAGTGGTGTAGTGCATTCAGGTGTGTGTAAAGGGTGGAGGACAGTACGAGGAAGATTAAGGAAACGCCGCGCGCATGCCGTAGCCGTTTTGTTATGGCACTGATAGGAGGAACCACGGAAAATTACCGATCAGAACAGTTAACAGCAAAAATAATCCTCCAGGGTGGGCTGAATTTGACATAGCTTTATGTCCAAGGACGAAAATTGGACACTGGCGAGGCACGAACTCTATGTCAGATTTAGACGGGCGATTAGTACATGTACACTACGCTGGGTGGTTAGCTAAGTTTGGTAATAAAACAAGGTAGAAACATTTATTAAACTGCGGAAAACATTGTTTAAACACCTACTAAATGATTGCCCTCCGATGATAGGCTTCTGAAACCAATTATTGTTATTTTTACAGTAAATGCGTGGTTAAAAGAATGACGAAACTGAATGAAACATTGATCAAATTATGACCGTATGAATATCGTATCATGTTATTCTGCAGGAACCAATAATTATCATTGTTAAAATATTTGCTACAAGAAGGATGGGGTGGCATGGGATGACCTGGTTTTTTCTAGAAATGAAGCTTTCGACCTCCGGATCCGAACCTTATTGTTCACAGCAGCTGTCAGAAGCTGGCAGAAGTGGCAAATCACTGAACATTCAGATATGTTATTTTTTTTTATAATTAGATCATTCCTTTGAATAATTCACTGGGTGAATAATTGTGGTAAAAGTAAAATAAGAAATTATTTTTAATATCAATTTAGTAAAATTTTGTGGTCGATTAATTTTTCTAACCTTGTGTTTTTTTCTTATTTCAGGTAAGTTTTGATGTACTACTTGAGAATATTATTCACCAATAATTTGGTAAGTTTCATATTGTACATAATATTGTAAGAGGAGAGGATATTAAAAAGATGATTATTATTTTCTTTTGCTAATTTGTGAAAACAACGGGTTTGCAAGTATTGGCAAGTTTTCAATCAAACGTAACACTGTAAATTGTCTTACTATTTTATTTTATTTTTACATTTTAATTACATAAGAGGAATTTATTATTATAATATTTATATTTTATTTGCAACTATCAACACCTTTACTCAAGAAAAAATACCGGTCGGAGTTGTTTGCAAAAATACACAAGCTTTCGTGCTTTTCGGAAGCATTTTTTCTGAATTTAACTTTGAGGTCTCGGATATTGAGTTTTCATCATCTATTTGCACGAGCTTGCCCCACAGGATGAAATATTACTTGGAACTAAATTATAATATAATATCAAATAGAAAACGAAGGAGCTTGTTATCCACGGTATATTATACGATGCGTCAATTTTTCCCAAGAAGAGTGAGTTTTGTTCGGAAAAACGCTCTCTACATCCCAAAGGACAAACATTGATATGTTACAAAATTTTCGTGAATACAATATCATTAAATTGTCATCTTCTAAACACGTAGTTTAAGAAAATATGATAGTGCACAATTTTTTGTTACTAATTTCATTTCACGGATATCAACATCACCTTTCCAAGCCAACTGTGTAAGTCACTTGAGAATATACATGGTTATAATAATAATAATAATAATAATAATAATAATAATAATAATAATAATAATAATAGTAATAATAATAATTTTATTATTGATATTATTCTTATTCTTATTATATTAATTTCACTATAAGGGAGCTGTTACTCCAAACATTGCAAGGTTTCGAGTTTCACAATGACTTTTTAATTAAAAAAATAAATGTAACCACACATTAGACGTGAAGATACTTGATATCCGTGGCATACGAGAGACTCATTAACTTTCTCTCAAGAGGCCGGACACTCGCTCGGAAATACGTTCTCTGCGCCGGACAAAACTTTTCTCCTTCAGAACGGACAGCGGTTCCAGTATACGTTCCGCCAGAGCGATAAGCTCATTAACCGCTTAAGTAAATCTTAAGTCTCCGGCTTGGTGGCCGCTTCTGTTGAAGTTTTTTGTGAAAGAGGTCTCCTCCGAGTTGTTGATCTCTTTATTTTCCAGTTGAACTCGAGGCACTTATTATAAAGGGCGCCCTGTGTATAGGCAGGCTACTCCCAACTAATCCGAGCAATTGTCGGAAGTGTTTTAGGTGGAAGGACAAGGGAAGTAAATAACTTTCCCTTTTGCTGTTTGTGCTTCGTATGTAGTCGGTGCACAAGAAATGTGAAGAAGCTGAAAAAATTGTGGTTGAGCCAAAAGAGTGTCAAATGAAGAAAATACGTTTCGAAAATAGTATGTTTTCAAATTTCAAAAAACAATTTTCAGGTTTCAAATAATGCTTCCAAAACAAGATAGTTCACAACAGTACCTGTAGTATATTGAGTTAAATGGTAGCTTTTGGCTCCGAAATAAAGAGCTCCGTTTAGAATAAAACCGTTCTTCTTTATAAGGAAATTTTTTTAAACGTGCCACATTTTGTGCACCGTTGACATTATATCCTGAAATAGATTCCCACAATGGAAATACTTCAAAATAATTTGGAAAGGGAAAATATGCTTTCGTTTTATGCGTACACGTATCTTGAAAAGTTTTAAAACAATCAGAAAAAAGTAAAGAAAATATCGTTTGCAACATGTACTCTAAAAGGAAAGTTCTGTCTGCAGTTGTAAGCGATGTTAGATATATTATTATGAGATATAAAGTAGAACTTAATATATTGGAAACTATCCTCGCAAAAAATTAACTGGAAAGTACCTGTTTATTACTAGCAATTTGATCATTTAAAGATAATTAATCCTCAACGTTTTCGGTGGGAGAAACAAATCATACCAAGAATGTGATCTCCGGAAATCCTAGAAGAGCTGATCAAATTTATCCATACCTAGGTCCCCATTTATGGTTTTCGTATTTGAAACTGTCAAATCAAGGAATACAAAGTAAAGGAAATGGAAAATTCCTGATAAAATTTTGGAATTAATACACAGAAATACAGCACACTTTGTTACTATATCAAAGATAGTCATCTATTCATTCTTCTATTCGCCATCCCAGGGGTTTTCACTACATCTACTTGTGAAAATTGCCAATATGTTCCTGCCTGGATCTGTCAGCCCCATCTAGAGTGGGAGGCTTTGTCTTGTGGGAAAGGGAATTTAATAATATTTCCATTGATTCACCCACTGAAAAGGCTCAAGGAATCAACCGATGTCACTGCAGTGCCTCTGATCTGAACACCGTAGGGTTCGAGAACCGACGATGGTAGGATTTTTAACACTATCCATACAGCTGAGTCGAATTCATCCGCTGTCTGGAG